>CM059430.1:19660678-20860678 GCA_030390025.1 Squalus acanthias
GAGTTGAGGTCGAAGATCAGTGATGATCTTATTGAATGGCGGAGCAGGCTCGAGGGGCCGTACGGCCTGCTCCTGCTCTTAGTTCTTATGTTCTAATGTTCCCGTTGTACCTGTGGTGCCAACTGATCTGTAAACATTATGAAGCTGGTGCCACAAGCTGATCTAACCAAACTGAATGACTTTTTCCAGAAAGAATGAAAGAAAGACTTTCTTTTCTACAGCGCCTTTCATGACCTCAGAACGTCCGAAAGCGCCTTACAGCCAAAGAGGTACTTTTGAAGTGTTGTAAGGAAGAGAAGCCCTTTTTGACACAATTTTCAAGCTGGACATTCAACCAGCATGCCCTGGGAAGCTGGGAACAGTGCTGATGGGGGAAAAGCTTGTTTTAAAATTAAAACCTGCTGAGCTGTGGCAAAGCAGCAAAACCAGACGGTGTTCCAAGAAGGAACAAGGACATTGTATAGCTAAAGGAGACGTATGTGTAAACAATGAGGAATTAGGCCTTGATGAGATAAAACAGAACTCAGTGGGCCTCTTTAATAAACAATCCTTATGAGAAAGTTTGCCAGCTAGACGGTTGAGATTTGTGTGAGCTGTTACTGTGGTCTTCACATGATGGAAATTTACTGGAAGGAGGTTTAAGTCAGATGGACAGTATTGTGCGGGCTTTATCTTTAAATTTTAAACAAAAACCGCAAGATATTATTGGTTATCATGACCTAAGGCTATCATCGATAGGTCAATGAGGCCTTGGCGATGTAACATCCTGTCCACCATTGAAAGGAAAAGTAATAAAAAAGAAGCTGTTAAGGTAACTTCGTTACTGCAGTCAAGGGATCAGAAGGAGAGCTGCAGTGAACAAGGAGGGAACCCGGTCATCGGAAGGAGAGAGCTGCAATCAACAGGAGCTGGCCACTTCGAGCTGATTGTTTGACCATTTACTTCGAACATATTTGGGCATTGTATTGGCAGGTAGACTAAGAAGGACATTGTATTACCAGGTAGACTAAGAAGGACATTGTATTACCAGGCAAACTAAGAAGGGCATTGTATTACCAGGTAGACTAAGAAGGATATTGTATTACCAGGTAGACTAAGAAGGACATTGTATTACCAGGCAAACTAAGAAGGGCATTGTATTACCAGGTAGACTAAGAAGGACATTGTATTACCAGGTAGACTAAGAAGGACATTGTATTACCAGGTAGACTAAGAAGGACATTGTATTACCAGGTAGATTAAGAAGGGCATTGTACTGCCAGGTAGACTAAGAAGGGCATTGTATTGCCAGGTAGACTAAGAAGGGCATTGTATTGTCAGGTAGACTAAGAAGGCATTGTATTGCCAGGTAGACTAAGAAGGACATTGTATTGGCAGGTAGACTAAGAAGGGCATTGTATTGGCAGGTAGGCTAAGAAGGGCATTGTATTGGCAGGTAGACTAAGAAGGGCATTGTATTGTCAGGTAGACTAAGAAGGCATTGTATTGCCAGGTAGACTAAGAAGGACATTGTATTGGCAGGTAGACTAAGAAGGACATTGTAATGCCAGGTAGGCTAAGAAGGACATTGTATTGCCAGGCAGACTAAGAAGGGCATTGTATTGGCAGGTAGACTAAGAAGGGCATTGTATTGTCAGGTAGACTAAGAAGGCATTGTATTGCCAGGTAGACTAAGAAGGACATTGTATTGGCAGGTAGACTAAGAAGGGCATTGTATTGGCAGGTAGGCTAAGAAGGGCATTGTATTGGCAGGTAGGCTAAGAAGGACATTGTAATGCCAGGTAGGCTAAGAAGGACATTGTATTGCCAGGCAGACTAAGAAGGGCATTGTATTGGCAGGTAGACTAAGAAGGGCATTGTATTGCCAGGTAGACTAAGAAGGACATTGTATTGGCAGGTAGACTAAGAAGGGCATTGTATTGGCAGGTAGGCTAAGAAGGACATTGTAATGCCAGGTAGGCTAAGAAGGACATTGTAATGCCAGGTAGGCTAAGAAGGACATTGTATTGCCAGGTAGACTAAGAAGGACATTGTATTGGCAGGTAGACTAAGAAGGGCATTGTATTGGCAGGTAGGCTAAGAAGGACATTGTAATGCCAGGTAGGCTAAGAAGGACATTGTATTGCCAGGCAGACTAAGAAGGGTATTTTATTGCCATTTAAATCTATAAAAAAAAATGTCTTCTTTTCACTCTTATTTTCCTTTAATAAATGACCTTATTTAACTTAAGAGCTTTTGGGTGATTCATCAACTATTTCCCTTGTAATTCGTGGGTCAAAACAAACTACAAGCCTGAGAATAGGACAGCGAGGCTTACAGTGTAGTCACTGTTGTAATGTAACTGTTCCAATCCAAAAAGTCTACGTGGACATTAGAAGGTTGATAAACCAATTCGCAAACGTATTGGCTACTAGCTTTTGAGTAGCATCTTGGCTCAGGGGGTAGTACTCTTACTCCTGAGTCAGAAGGTTCAAGCTCCATTCACGAGGCTTGAGCACATAATCGGTGCTGACACTTCAGTGGTGCTGCTATATTGTTGAATGTGCCCTCTTTTGGATTAGATATTAATCTTAAGTCCCCGTAATGCCTGTTCAGTTCGACAGAAAAGATCCCACGGTTTTATTTAAAAGAAAGCAGGGAGTTATCCTGGTGCCCTGTGTAACATTCCAGTACTTAGGGAGTGCTGCACTGTCAGAGGTGTGGTCTTTCTGATGAGACGTTAAGCCGATGCCCCATCTGCCATCGCGGGTGAATGGAAAAGATCCCAGGGCACTATTCGAAGAAGAGCAGGGGGAGTTCTCCCCGGTGTCCTGCCCAATATTTATCCCTCAATCAACACCTCTAATAATAGATGATCACGTTATTTATCTCACTGTTTTTTATGGGACCTTGCTGTGCACAAATTGGCTACTGTGTTTCCCTACATCACTGCAGTGGCTACACTTCAAAGGTATTTAATTAGCTGTGAAGCGCCTTGGGACGTCCTGAGGTTGTGATAGGGATGACAGTTCTTTCAACTTTACCAATAGGTGTGCTCAAACTGAGTGGTCTTGGGTGTCGGTGTCACTCACATGGCCAGCATTTCATTGCCAATCCCTAGCTGTCCTTGAGAAGGTGGTGGTGGACCTTGACCTTGAACCGCTGCAGTCCGTGTGCTGAAGGTGCTCCCACAGTGCTGTTAGTTTAGGGAGTTCTAGGATTTAGACTCAGCGACGATGAAGGAACGGCCGATATATGTCCAAGTCAGGAAGCTGTGTGACTTCAAATGTGTGTACTCGCTACTGGGCCGATGGGGAAGTTCGTCGGGTTTGACGAGATGTTCAGGATGAAACGCTCGCCCACTCAAAAAATGCATGAGGATTATGTGGACCCCACTGATTTCACCTTCTTAACCAATTGGCTTTCCATTAGCCCAGTTCAGCAAGCAATTGTGCAAAATGTGAAATGCATCGGGATTATCAAAAGAAGAAAGAACAAATTACATTTATATAGCGCCTTTCATGACCTCAGTGGGTAGCACACTCGCCTCTGAGACAGAAGGTCGTGGGTTCAAGTCCCACTCCAGGAACTTGAAAACAAAATCCAGGCTGACACTCCCAGTGCAGTGCTGCGGGAGTGCTGCACTGTTGGAGAGGTCATTCTTTGGATGAAACGTTAAACCGAGGCCCCGTCTTCCCTCTCAGGTGGACGTAAAATATCTCATGGCACTATTAAAAGAAGAGCAGGGGAGTTCTCCCCAAAGTACTGGCCAATATTTATCCCTCAACCAACATCACTAAAAATAGATTATCTGATCATTATCACATTGTTGTTTGTGGGAGCTTGCTGTGCGCAAGCTGCACTGTTGGAGAGGCGTTAAACCCAGGCCCCGTCTGCCCTCTCAGGTGGTCGTTAAAGATCCCACGGCATTATTTTGAAGAAGACTAGGGGAGTTCTCACTGCCAATCTTCTGGCCAATATTTATCCCTCAACCAACATTGCTAAAAACAGATTATCTGGACATAATCAATTTGCTATTTGTGGGAGCTTGCTGTGCGCAAATTGGCTGCCGCGTTTCCTACTTTACAACAGTGACTCCACTTCAAAAATACTTCATTGGCTGTAAAGCGCTTTGAGACGTCCTAAGGTTTGTGACCTTTCGGGATGACAGTGACAACTTGGCGGCTAGCTTTCTGGCTGCAGCCTCCCTTGTAACTGGCAGCGAGAGAGAGAGAGACGGGCCTTCGTTCCAAACCATCGGTCTGGGTTGCGTGCCAAAACCCAATGCCCCAAAGGCAGACAGACCACGCTTTAAAGACAAATGCAGCACCTGGACTCTGCTTTAAACAAACAAACGAAAGCAGCACGATGGTTTATGAATTTCTTGTGCCGTATACAGCTCGACATATGTAATCTCCTGCCCACAATGGCCCTGTACATCTTGCGTTGACACTCATATATTTGACTGTCAAGGAAAGATGCAGAAAAATTGAAAACAGTGACAGATGAGATCAGACAGTTTTCATCCAACACAAGTTCAGCAATGAGAGCATGACAAAATGCAATCAAAAATAGACACAGTACAATGCAAGCGGCAGAGAGAGGGGAGCTGGTCTAGCGGAAACTGGAGCCAAACCAAAATGTAAACACCTGCTGTACTATGATTAATAATTCACAAACCACATGGTGCCAGAATAAATATAAACTTCTATTCCAAAAAGAAACAAAATAGCTTGATTAAGCAAGTATTAGGTGACATTTATTTAATCTTTTGGTGCCCATTGGAACACATGGGAGTAAGAACTTAGCAACAACAACAACAACTTGCATTCATATAGCACCTTTAACGTAGTAAAATGTCCCACGGCGCTGCACTGCAAAATTTGACACCGAGCCACATAAGGAGATATTAGGACAAATGACCAGAAGCTTGGTCAAAGAGGTAGGTTTTAAGGAGCGTCTTAAAGGAGGAAAGAGAAGTAGAGAGGCGGAGAGGTTTAGGGAGAGAATTCCAGAGCTTAGGGCCCCAGGCAGCTGAAGGCACGGCCGCCATTGCTGCCTGGGAGGCCGACTCGAAGCTAGTTCCACCGCCCCCCCCCCCCGCCCTTTCCCTGTAGCCCTACAAATGTTTTTCTTTCAGATACTTATCCAACTCCCTTTTGAAAAATAAGATTGCGTCTGCCTCCACCACCCTTTCAGGCAATGCATTCCAGATCTTAACCACTCGCTGCGTAAAAACGTTTTTTCTTACGTCGCTTTGGTTCTTTTGCCAATCACCTTAAATCTGTGTCCTCTGGTTCTTGACCCTTCTGCCAATGGGAACAGTTTCTCTCTATCTACTCTGTCCAGACCCCTCATGATTTTGAACCTCTCTATCAAATCTCCTCTCAATCTTCTCTGCTCCAAGGAGAACAACCCCAGCTTCTCCAGTCTATCAACTTAACTGAAGTCCCTCATTCCTGGAATCATTCTCGTTAATCTTTTCTGCACCTTCTCTAAGGCCGTCACATCCTTCCTAAAGTGTGGTGCCCAGAATTGGACACAATACTCCAGTTGGGGCCGAACCAGTGTTTTATACAGGTTCATCATAATTTCCACACTTTTGTACTCTGTATCAATCTGCCCTGCCACCTTCAACGATTTGTGCACATATACCCCCAGGCCTCTCTGTTCGTGCACCCCCTTTAGGATTGTACCATTTAGTTTATACGTCCTCTCCTCATTCTTACTACCAAAATGTATCACTTCACACTTTTCTGCGTTAAATTTCATCTGCCACATGTCCGCCCATTTCACCAGCCTGTTCATGTCTTCCTGAAGTTTATCACTCTCCTCCTCACTGTTCACTACACTTCCAAGTTTTGTGTCATCTGTAAATTTGGAAATTGTGCCCTGTACACCCACATCCAAGTCATTAATATATATCAAGAAAAGCAGTGGTCCTAGAACCGATCCCTGGGGAACACCACTGTATACCTTCCTCCAGTCCTAAAAACCATTTACCACTACTCTCTGTTTCCTGTCACTTAGCCAATTCCGAATCCATGCAGCTACTGTTCCTTTTATTCCAAGGGCTTCAACTTTGCTGGTGAGCCTATTATGTGGCAGATTGTCGAACGCCTTTTGGAAATCCATGTATAGTACGTCAACCGCATTACCCTCATCAACCCTCTCTGTTACCTCATCAAAAACTCGATCAAGTTGGTTAAACACGATTTTCCTTTAACAAATTTGCGCAGGCTTTCCTTAATTAATCCACACCTATCCAAATGACTGTTAATTTTGCAGCTGATTACTGTTTCTAAAAGCTTCCCCACTACCGAGGTTAAACTGACTGGCCTGTAGTTGCTGGGTTTATCTTTACACCCTTTTTTGAACAATGGTGTAACATTTGCAATTCTCCAGTCCTCTGGCACCACCCCTGTATCTAAGGAGGATTGGAATATTATGGCCAGTACCGCCACGATTTCCGCCCTCAATTCCCTCAGCATTCTAGGATGCATCCCATCCACTCCTGGTGATTTATCTACTTTAAGTACAGCCAGTCTTTCTAATACTTCTTCTTTATCAATTTTTATCCTATCAAGTGTCTCCACTACCTCCTCCTTCATTATGTTTATGGCAGCATCCTCTTCTTTGGTGAAGACAGATGCAAAGTACTCATTTAGTACCTCAGCCATACCCTCTGCCTCCATGCATAGGTCTCCTTTTTAGTCCCTAATCGGCCCCACACCTCTAACTGGTCCATAACAGCATTTATGCTCCACACAAGCCTCCTTCCACCCCACTTCATCTAACCCTATCAGTATAACCTTCTATCCTTTCTCCCACATGTGTTTATCGAGCTTCCCCTTAAAGGTATCTATGCTATTCGCCTCAACTACTCCTTGTGGTAGCGAGTTCCACATTTTCATCACTCTCTGGGTAAAGAAATTTCTCCTGAATTCCCTATTGGATTTATTAGTGACTATCTTATATTTATGGCCTCCAGTTTTGGACACCTCCCTCACAAGTGGAAACATCTTCTGTACCTCCAGTTAAATCTAAAGTGCCTGTTCACCTTCCCTCTGCTCCTGCTCGAATCCGTGCACCTCGTTTACAGAGTGTGTGGTTTGGTCAAATAATTTCTTGATGTCCATGTTAAAAATACAAATGGGATCTTGGGCTTTATAAATGGACATGATGCGGAGATGCCGGTGTTGGACTGGGGTGGATCAACCGGGATCTTGGGTTTATGTCACGATACATGACGTGATCCGGACTCGAGTCGTCGTTGGCTTGTTCACAGATGTGATTCCCAGTAAAAAAGTAAAAATTTTCCCAGTAAAAAAGTAAAAATTTTAAAGCTTTTCGTTTTACATACAGACGGCAGCTTTTGACACGTTAGAACCCCTGCGACTACACCTCATTGTCTCAGTTGTATCTTGCTATGTCTTTGATGTGGTACCTTCCTGGCTGACTTGATTAACTTTATCACACCTCGGCAGATAGTCAGGATGATTTAATTTAGTGGTCTGCAATTGTAAGGTACACATGCTTTGTTCTCTATCTATATTTGCTTTGGCGATTCTGTATCTAATTTACTTCACCTGAGGAAGGAGCAATCGATAGCTCCGAAAGCTTGTGATTTCAAATAAAACTGTTGGACTATAACCTGGTGTTGTGCGACCTCTCAATTTTATAAATGGAGGCATAGGGCTGGATTTTGCGGGGGGTCAGCGAGTGTGATCGGTGGAGGGTCGGGTGGGAAAGTGTTTTTTTTCCCCCAGCGGGTCGGGACCCCGCTGTGAACCCGCCGCCACACGCCATTACCAAATGTCTGGTCTGTCAGCGCTGAGCAGACCCAACACGCAACGGCGGAGGAGGCAATTAAAATCATTAGTGGCTTGTTCACAGCCACTTATCAATGGTTTTTTCCCCAGCTTTTTGAATTTGACAGGTTGCCCACCAGTTTCCCGCTGTGCCTAGACCTCGTCTGTGAAGCTGAGGCGGGAGGTCAGTGGCCATTGAATCAGCTGATGAGTTGACAGCTTCAAATGTTAATTCAAAGCTCCCAGCTGATTGAGAAATGCTCCCTTAACCACTAGCTTCTCTAAACTGCATTTCCACTACAGATTCAGGAGGCTGCAAGTCTTTACACAAGTCTCCATCCAGTCTGACCTCATTACCTCTCCCACCATTGACAGATCGCTTCTGTCATCTCTACTTCACCTGCCATCTATTCCATCAGCATGGGTGCACTTTATACTCTCTCAGCTTGGTCCTCAGAATCCCACCACGATCAGCCCCAACACCAGCAGCACCAGGCACACCAGCAGCGCCAACAAGGACACCAACCTTCTCCGCAATCAACTGATGCTGCACAGGACACAGGGCATCAGCACCCGACCACATTGCTGCCCGGGAGGCCAGGGATGGCCTCACCATGGCCACATTTACTTCACTTGACGCTGTACACCCTGGTTGCAAAAAGATGATGCGCCAGGTTGGCGCCACCCCACTCCAACACCATAAACCATCCTTACAATGCCTTACACCGCCTACGACCGTAGTTCTACGCTACAACAACAACTTGCATTTATATATACACCATTACTGTCGTAAAAATGTCCCAAGGCATTTAGGGCCATAGATGGCTGCGGGCACTATGTGATTGACTCTTGAGGGCTAATTTTGACTTTGGGCGATAATGGAAAATGGCCGCTAACGGCTCAGCCGCCCGTTCTATACATCTCTCTCGAATCTATTGCTTCGTTACAATTAACAGCCAGAGGAATATATGCATCTTGAGTCAGCAAGGGGAATACACCTTTACGTTAATTGTGTTCTTGCACGTCTAATGGTTAACAGTGGCAGTGCTGCCTGTACTAGAAGGAGGAGAGGGTGTGAGTGCCAGGAGGGCTTTCAGAATAACAAGCACTGAAACATTTCCAAGAGCACATTAGTAGAAAGACTCGATGTGGTAGGGGAAGCTTTTGAAGATGAAGCTGTCTGTCATCTCTTTGGATCAGTAAACATATTTCAACTGACAGAGATGAAGCACAAAATCATTGCATAAAAACAAAAAAAAAATCAGACTAAAAGCTTCGACACCAGCATATTGAGCACAGGACACGCATGCTAGCAAGGGGTAGTGTTGCAGCACCGGCAGATTAAATTCTTTGTTGAATCCAATACTTTCTGCAATATACGATGTAAATCTGTGCCAATCACATCAGGACTGCAATCAGTAATTTGCTCGGCTGCCGTCACAGGAATGGCAACATGATTTATTATAAACCCAAGGTTTCAAACAGTTTAATATCACCAGGTGCTTTAATGAAAAAAAAACTCCCTCGCATCAGATCTTTGTCTGTGCCTGTGCTGCTTCTAGCGAGACCCGCACAGAGACAAATCGCGATCAGCGAATGCTCGACGTCGGCAGACTTTAATATTTGACGGTAGGGTTCAGCTTCCGTCCAGGTGACACCATGATTGACAACACAACAACAACAACTTGTATTTAAGTAGCGCCTTTAATGCAGTACAGGAGTGTTCTCAGACAAAATTTGACACCGAGCCACACAAAGAGATGCTAGGACAGATGACTAAAGGCTTAGTCAGAAGTAGGTTTTAAGGAGCGTCTTAATGGAGGAAAGAGAGGTAGTGAGGCAGAGAGGGTCAGGGACAGAATTCCAGAGCTTGAGGCCCAGGCGGCTGAAGGCAAGGCCGCCAATGGCGGAGCGATGGAAATCGGGGATGCACAAGAGGTCAGAATTGGAGGAGCGCAGAGATCTCGGAGGGTTGTAGGGCTGGAGGAGGTTACAGAGATAGGGAGGGGCGAGGATATGGAGGGCCATCTTCATGACCTCTGTCATAATCTTCGGGAAGTCAGCTGAAGTTCCCTGGTGGTTCAGTCCGTTTATTGCTAGACGCAAAGACCAAGAAGTTACACGGTATAATGGTCAAGTTTGTTGATCTTAGGCGAGACAGAGATAGGGCACGAGAATTGGCGTCAGTGCCCGCTGGTGATGGGAGGAGGGGGCGGTGGGGTGAAACCATCAGCCAGGGTTCCTGTTCCTGGTTGCTATCCAGTGAGCTGGAAGTGTGCGTGCATGGTGGTGTCAGCCATGACTCAGTGGGTAACACCCTCGCCTCTGAGTCAAGAGGTTGTAGGATTCAAGCCCCACTCCAGAGAATTGAGCTCAAAATCTAGGCTGACACTCCAGTCGCATTACTGAGGGAAGGCTGCACAGTTGGAGTTGCTGTCTTTCGGATGAGACATTTAACTGCCCCGTCTGCCCTCTGAGGTGGATGCAAAAGATCCCAGGGCACTATTTCGAAGAAGAAGCAGAGGAGTTATCCCTGGTGTCCTGGCCAATATTTATCCCTCAACCACACCTAAAAAAACACAGATTATCTGGTCATTACTATATTGCTGTTAGTGTGACCTTCTTGTGCTCAAATTGGCTGCATTAGAAGCATAGAAGCATAGAAGATAGGAGCAGGAGTAGGCCATTCGGCCCCTCGAGCCTGCTCCGCCATCTAATGAGATCATGGCTGATCTTCCAAATTCAGTACCCTGTCCCTGCCTTCTCCCCATATCCCTTGATCCCCTTAGCCTTAAGAAATATATCTATCTCCTTCTTGAATATATTTAATGAATTGGCCTCAACTGCCTTCTGTGGTAGAGAATTCCACAGGTTCACCACTCTCTGGGTGAAGAAATTCCTCCTCATCTCAGTCCTAAATGGCTTACCCCTTATCCTTAGACTGTGACCTCTGGTTCTGGACTCCCCGACCATCAGGAACATCCTTCCTGCATCTAGTTTGTCCTGTCCTGTTAGAATTTTATAAGTTTCAATGAGATCCCCTCTCTTTCTTCTAAACTCTAGCGAATATAAGAAGAATGAGAGGGGACCTCATTGAAACTTATAAAATGCATTGTTTCCTACACTACAACAGTGACTACACTTCGACAGTACTTCATTGGCTGTAAAGTGCTTTGGGACGTCCTGAGGGTGTGAAAGGCGCTATATAAATGCAAATCTTTCTTTCTACTATTGGTGAAGGACAGGATCAGGAGGATCAGCTTGATGGCCTCCAACGTTGGTGCTGCTTGCTGAAATTCATGCCAATGTCCACACGTGGAGAATGGACGATTGGACCAGAATGTGGAACATGATAGGGACACATAGACTTGCAGCCCAGCGAGATGTCAATGCCTTAAAGGGAAAGGAGAAAGAATGGGAAAAGAGGAAAAGATTGACGAGGAAAAATAGTCAACTCACAACTGGCTTCAGAAGGGCTAAATCGCCATTTCTTGTTAAGATCGTTGCCATTTCTTTCCCCTCCCCAACATCTCTGTGCTATTCATCGTTCAGTTACCTGGAGAGACTAGCGAAGCTGGGGTTGTTCTCCTTAGAACAGAGAAGGTTAAGGAAAGATTTGATGGCGGTGTTCAAAATTTTGATGAGTTTTGCAAGTGTAAATAATGAGAAACTGTTTCCACTGAGAGGTTTCCATATAACCAGAGGACACAGATTTAAGATAATTGGCAAAAGAACCAGGGGGGAGATGAGGAGTATTTTTTTACACAGCGAGTTGTTATGATCTGGAATGCATTGCCTAAAAGGGTGGTGGAAGCAGGTTCAATCGTAACTTTCAAAAGGGATTTGGATATACTTGAAATGGAAAATTTTGCAGGTCTATGGGGAAAGAGCAGGGGAGTGGGACTAATTGTATAACTCTCTCAAAGAGCTGGCACAGGCACGATCCACCGAATGAAAATGTTCCATTAAAATTATATGGTTTCTTCACATGAGCTGTCACGGTTGAGGCAGACCCACCTTCATCTCATTCTCTTGAATGCTCACCCTCACCAGTAAGGAGAGCAAAGATTAAATGCATTGGATTGAAGTTATTGCATAGTGTTGAGCAGGATATTGCCCACATAGGGCCTTTGTGTGCTACTCAGAACTATGGGAAACGGTGCCCTCCATTAGCATGATCAAACCGATCAGATTGACAAGCACTGATGATGGGGTTTAACTTCACTGACTGATAACAGGGCAACATCATAACCATTGTGTGTTATTAATAATTGCAACACCTCCATGTTTCCTGTCCATGCAAAATGGCAGCACATCCATTCATTTATGACTAAGTGGCACAAAATGTATACAGAATTACAGAGTGCTACAGAAATCCAAAGCTATTCCAAAACCATTTCACTGGCAAGAAAGAAATAAATAAGCCTTGATCTGTATCCAGCAAGGAGCCTGATTGCCAAGCTGCTAGGATCAATACCAACCTGTCCTTAGACGCAGAATAAAACAGCAGTCGGTATAAAGAACACACTCATTTGTCTATCTGTTAGGTTAGACGCATGATAAAAATAGGCACAAATAAAGTAAGATGACACACAATAAAATAAGAAAATGGCCAGATCCACGTGATGGCTGACTGTTAATAATGCAGCTGTTTGTGTGCCAGCTTTTGCTCCAAGCTATGTGCGAGAGAGTCAGATAGCTTACCTGGGTTTATTAAACAAGAGTGGCAGTATTTACAGCTCTCAGTAACTAGGCTTTAGGTGACTGGGAGATGGGACCATAGAGGGTGCACCCAAGCCCAATTTTGTCCTCACCCAGCATCTACATTCTTTCCAGCGCAGTTAATTAGGTAGCAAAAACCCGAGTGAGTATGGGTCAAGGTTTATTGGGACAGGTGGGATACGGCTCTATTAGTAATTAGGTTTAGTTCAGTTATGAGTCTATTTCTGATAAGATTTAGTTGAGGTATTGGTCTATTTGTGATTAGAATTAGAAGAAGTTTGTTGTTTTGTATGATGGGAAAAGCTTATCATGGGATGTCTAGTTTGGCTCTCCTGAGAGGCCGAGTGGAGAAATGAGGTGCCTCCCGCGACAGATCTCAGTGGGCAGGTTGATGTGATGTGTTCCATGGTCTGGGACTCACGGCCACAGTCACATTTCGGGTCGTCCCTCATCTTCCACTTGTGGAGAAGGAGGACGCATCGTCCGTGTCCTGTGCGGATTGGGTTGAGCGCTGTCCACTGTCTCCGAGGGAGGTCGAAGCCAGGGACCTCTGCTGTTGGGTCGGTGATGAGGTGTTAGTTCTTTATGTTGCGTGCATCCCACGATTCCGTCCATCTGGACAGCGGGTCGCTACCAGCTGCGTGAATATTGGCTGCTGTTTCCCAGCATGGCTGACGCCATTTTAAGCGTTTTCATGGTGTGTTTTTCAAGTCTTCGTGAATGGGAATGGCGTGGCGTCGAATGGCAGGCGGGGCAACGTGGGACTGCACCGGGAGCCACTCAGTTGGAGTGGACTTGAGCCTCCCTGACACCGTCCTCATGTGGCATTTAGCTGCTCGTCCACGATCTTTGTGTGGCGGCTGCAGGACCATGATGCAGAGCAGTATTCTGCAGCAGAGTAGACTAGGGCCATTGTTGCGGTGCAAAGTGTTCTGGCTGTGCTCCCTCGTGACGTTCCAGCGAGTTTCCGGACCAGGTTGACCCTGTTTTTTACTATTTGGCCGGTGTTGGTGAGATGAGGCCGATAGGTGAGAGTTCTGTCCAGGGTGACGCCCAGCTATTTTAGGTGGGGTTCATGAGTAAGTCACCTTCCGCAGAAGGAAACGTTGAGTTCTTTCCCGGTGGCGTTGTTGTTCAGATGGAACGTCGACACAACTGTCCTCTCTGGATTGGGGCGGAGGCACCAGGTCCAGAAGTAGAAGAAGCATTTACCTATTTCTGACTAGATTTAATAGAACGTAAGAACATAAGAAATAGGAGCAGGAATGGGCCAATTGGCCCCTCGAGCCTGCTCCGCCATTCAATAAGATCATGGCTGATCTTGGGCTCAAAGCCACTCCCCGCCCGCTCCCCATAACCCTTCACTCTCTTATCTTGCAAAAATGTGTCTATCTCCCCCTTAAATGTATTCAATGACCCAGCCTCCACAGCTCTCTGGGGCAGAGAATTCCACAGATTTACTACCCACTGAGTGAAGAAATTCCTCCTCATCTCAGTTCTAAAAGGGCGACCCTTTATTCTAAAACTGTGCCCCCGCGTTCTAGATTTCCCCACGAGGGGAAACATCCTCTCTGCATCTACCCTGTCGAGCCCCCTTCAGTATCTTATATGTTTCAATAAGATCACCTCTCATTCTTCTAAATTCCAATGAGTATAGGCCCAGCCTGCTCAACCTTTCCTTATAAGTCAACCCCCTCATCTCTGGAATTAACCTAGTGAATCGTCTCTGAACTGCCTCCAATGCAAATATATCCTTCCTTAAATAAGGAGACCAAAACTGTACGCAGTACTCCAGGTGTGGTCTCACCAACGCCCTGTACAGTTGTAGCAGGACTTCCCTGCTTTTATACTCCAACCCCCTTTGAAATAAAAGCCAACATTCCATTTGTCTTTTTGATTACTTGCTGTACCTGCATGCTAACGTTTTGTGTTTCATGCACAAGGACCCCCAGGTCCCTCTGAACTGTAGCATTTTGTAATCTCTCTCCATTTAAATAATAATTTGCTTTTGTATTTTTCCTGCCAAAGTGTATAAGGTATTTAGGTATGGTTCTTTTGTGATCGGATTTGGTTGGGGTAGAGATCTATTTGGTTGGATTTGGTTGAGGTATCTGCTTATTTGTGATTAGCTTAGCTAGGATATAGAGCCTGTTTGTGCTTGGGATTAGGGGTATGTAATTGGTTTAATGAGTATTGGCCCATCTTTATTTTGCTTTGGGCGGTGAACCTCCCCCATTTGCCATCGTGTTTCCCATCATTTGCTTTGTTTGAAAGCTGGTTACCAGGGCGACCGGCTAAGACCTGTGTCCAATGGTCCATGCGGAGAGGTAATCACAGAGTGGTCTGTGCAATCATTCTCAGAGCTGGCTGCCTTCTTCCTCCTGCTGTGGCAGGGACGCCGAGCAATTTTCCTGCCTCAGTTCAGCACAGCGTACGCAAATGACCCAGTCAGTTGAGATCAGAGGGGGCATCTTCATGGTGGGTGTAAGTCCCACTCTGCTGGGGGCGCACCTCAACTGGAGGGCCATACATTCAATAACCAAATGCGGCAAACTTGAGTTTTGGACACGGGGTAGATTTTCACCGTGCCATCCGTGCGTAAAAATGGCGGTGTGAATTGGCCGCTAGTTCCAGCGACTTCCCTATTATCATTCCCAATGATTTCAATGGAGGTAACAATTGGCCGGTTTCTATAATGGGCAGTCAATCCGCAACATCGGTTTTACAGCAAGTCGAAAATCTATCCCTTGGCATGTAAATTCCAAATTCCCCAGCCAGTATTTCGTCTGATGGGCTTCCAGCACCAGATTGCTCAAAGTAATTTAGAGAAATTTAGAAAGATCTGAAGGCATCAAAACTGACATATCCAGGAAAAGCAGCAGAGAGGAAATAAAATGCCCATCACATTTTCCCCTCAAAAGTTGTCGATTCTTGCTGTTGTATAGTTCCAAGGGACTTGAGCACACGATCTAGGCTGACACTCCCAGTGCAGTACTGAGGGAGTGCTGCACTGTCGGAGGGGCAGTACTGAGGGAGTGCTGCACTGCCGGAGGGGCAGTACTGAGGGAGCACTGCACTGCCGGAGGGGCAGTACTGAGGGAGCACTGCACTGCCGGAGGGGCAGTACTGAGGGAGCACTGCACTGCCGGAGTGGCAGTACTGAGGGAGCACTGCACTGCCGGAGGGGCAGTACTGAGGGAGCACTGCACTGTCAGAGGGGCAGTACTGAGGGAGCACTGCACTGCCGGAGGGGCAGTACTGAGGGAGCACTGCACTGCCGGAGGGGCAGTACTGAGGGAGCACTGCACTGCCGGAGGGGCAGTACTGAGGGAGCGCTACACTGTCGGAGGGGCAGCACTGAGGGAGCGCTGCACTGTCGGAGGGTCAGTACTGAGGGAGCACTGCACTGTCGGAGGGTCAGTACTGAGGGAGCGCTGCACTGTCAGAGGGGCAGTACTGAGGGAGCGCCGCACTGTCGGAGGGGCAGTACTGAGGGAGCACTGCACTGTCGGAGGGTCAGTACTGAGGGAGCGCTGCACTGTCAGAGGGGCAGTACTGAGGGAGCACTGCACTGCCGGAGGGGCAGTACTGAGGGAGCGCTGCACTGTCAGAGGTGTCGTCTTTCACAAAAGATCCCCCTATTTCGAAGAAGAGCAGGGGAGTTCTCCCCAGTGTCCTGGCCAATATTTAACACTCAACCAACATCACTGAAACAGATTATCTGGTCATTATCACATTGCTGTTTGCGGGAGCTTGCTGTGCGCAAATTGGCAGCCGCGTTTCCTACATTACAACAGTGACTACACTTCAAAAATACTGTAAAGCGCGTTGGGATGTCCTGAAGTCGTGAAAGGCGTTATAAAAACACAAGTTCTTTCCTTTCTTTCTTCCTTACCAAAGACATCAATTGTGACAAAATAAAGAGACTTCTGTCATTTATTTTATGCAATGTCAGGTAGTTAGGATAAATATATTCTAAAAATAGGTGGCTGGGAAGATCTGTGGCAAAGGAAACCAATACGTATAACTGACTGCACAACTTGAGAGGGCTTCCAATGGGCGATGCCCTAATGGGTTCGCTTTGTTTCATTGTTCTTGTTCAGAAACAAATTAAATCAAAAAAGCTATTTGATTGTTTCAAAGACATATGTCAAATGTTAACTTATGCGGCTTGGCAAATGATGGAACAGATGCTTATGATCTCTGATTGCTCAGGCATTGACGGAAATGGAAAGGGAAAGGCATGTGCTCCGAAACATTAACATCTCACTTTACAAAATGTGAGGTCTGTCATACTCTCAGCCTGTGAGTTTACTTTAAGGGAATGCTTGGGACAAACATCCCATGGTACAAACCACCACTCTGCTTGCTCAACTTTAGCCCTGGCAAAAGATCTGGCAAAAGGAGGGGCCTATATTCTCCGGAGATTAGAAGAATGAGAGGTGGCCTAATTGAAACGTATAAAATTCTTAAGAGGGCTTGACAGGGTAAATGCTGAGCAGCTGTTTCCCCTGGCTGGAGAATCTCGAACTAGGGGTCATACTCAGGATAAGGGGTGAGATGAGGAATTTCTTCACTCAGAGGGTTGTGAATCTTTGGCATTCTCTACCCCAGAGGGCTGTGGATGCTGAGTCTTTCAGTATATTCAAGACTGAGATCGATAGATTTTTACACACTAAGGGAATCAAGGGCTATGGGGTTAGGGTGGGAAAGTGCAGTTGAGGTGGAAGATCAGCCATGATCTTACTGAATGGTGGAGAGGACTCAAGGGGCCGAGTGGCCTACTCCTGCTCCTATTTCTTATGTTTTTATGGACCCCAGCAGTGAGCTGGAAAGTCATGCCATTCACCAACATTGCATCATGAAGGTCTATAAAAAACTATTCCATCCAATTGTTCTGGTGCTTATTGGCTTCTAAAACAAATTCTACTAATGCTTTGTGGACATGTTATAATTTCATTGTTTTGTAAGTATTGCGCTGTTTTAGTATCTTGCAGCTTCTGCATAATCTTTAACCCATAAAATAAATCTGACTAGTAACCTTAGCCTGTGCGCTTCGGTATGATGACGTATTTTTCTCCACTTTCTGGAAGACAGGACAGGGTGTCAAGAAGAATGAAGAATGCCCAGCTGCACCTGCATCCAGGGGAACCAGCCACCAGGAAGGGTCACCATTCTCAAGTGGGGGGGAGGGAGAAGATTGGGCGGGCAAAAAAATAAATTGGAACAAAAACTTACAGTAATAAGTAACTTGTCTCATTTCTGATTATATATCATTGTCACAGTTACAATGAATGATTGTCTTAAAATGCACACACAACGTTCCATGCATTTGATGCCTCATTACCCGATGGTGATTGCATCACGAGCGCTTTGAAAAATAATGAGCGAGATGGCATGTTTTTTTTGTAATAATTCATTAGCATGTCGGAAGAAAATCAGCATTATGTTAGTCTGCTAATTCTGACTGCACACGTGGAACTGTCGACTTAAAATGATGACAGTGAGTTTTTTTTTCCAAATAAATAGCGTGGTGCAATTATTAATATACATTTGCTCTGTAATCAACATTGTAGCAAGAAATGATAAAAAATGATTTCAGTGTAGCATCACTAGAGGAGAATTCTGATTAAGTTTTGAAAGCTCTCGGATAATGTGATTTGCAAGCTCAAGAACAGCTACCATCTTTGGCTGTAATTATTATCTGACTCCGAAGGTTGATTGTTAACAAGGTCTTCGGCCCCACTGCGTCACTCTAATTCAACCAGTACTGTTAATTGGCGGTCACTAGGCACCCAATGGCTATCAAACCTCTGCGTATTATACACTGGGCTTCCCATTAGAACCAATCAGGGAGTCAGTGACAAGCTGCCATTAATTTAAAGCTGTCACTTAAGAGAGTGAGGCGAGGAGAAACTTCACGGAGGGGCATTGGCACATGGAATGCTTTTCCACAGAGAATAGATGAGGTAGCGACTGTTGCACTTTTTAAGGGAAAATTTGATAAATATTTGAAGTAGAGGAAGTAACAGAGCCTCAGGGAGAGAGCGGGGGCTGTGGGATAAGTTTTGGATTGTTCTAGCAAAGAGCTGGCATAGACACTTTCTGTGCTGTAAACGTCTTTGGTTCTATACCACCAGACTGAAAAAGACAGCACCTCCGGAAGTGCAGCACTCCCTCAGGAGTGTCAGACTAGATATTTTGCTCAAGTCTCAGGAGTGGGGACTTCAACCCACGACCTTCTGACTCAGAGGCGAGAGTGCTACCCACTGAGCCATGGATGGCACCACTGGACTCAATATCAACTGCCTTGGCAAAGCCACCAGTACGATCTACAGGACGCACTGCAGCAACTGAGCAAGATTACTTGGACAGTGCCTCCCTCCGTCATGACCTCTACCACCCAGAGGACAAGGGCAGCAATACGACGAGAGCACCATCCCCTTCCAGGTCACGCACCATACTGACCCGGACATGCATCGCCGTTCCTTCATCGCGGCTGGGTCAATATTTAGCAATATTTCTTTCCTGATGCCACTGAGGGAGCACCCTCACGAAAAGGACCGCAGTGTTCCAAGGAGAAGGCCCACCATCACTATCTCGGGGCAACTAGGAATGGGCATTAAATGCAGCATCGCCCACAGGCCACCAACAAATAAAACAAAAGAGAGATAAAGACAATTTGGAAGGGGCAGGGCAGAAACAATGATTGAGATGGTAATGCCTAGACTGAGGAAGACCTGGCAATAAAATGACAGTAAACCTGTAGATTCTAAGACCGCCCTTTCAGTAGCGGACTGTTAAACACGTAGCAAAATGGACACTGTCTTGCTTTTGGATAGAAGTGGAATTCTGTCTATTGATTTTAAAATCCCCGATGCCAGTGAACAACAACAACAACAACGTGTATTTAGATAGTGCCTTTAAAGTAGTAAAACGTCCCACGGCGCTGCACAGGAGTATTAGAAGACAATAAATTTGACACTGAGCCACATAAGGATAAATTAGGGCAGATGACCAAAAGCTTGGTCAAAGAGGTAGGTTTTAAGGAGTGTCTTGAAGGAGGAGAGAGAGGTAGCGAGGTGGAGAGGTTTAGGCAGGGAATTCCAGAGCTTAGGGCCTAGGCAACAGAAGGCACGGCTGCCAATGGTTGAGCGATTATAATCAGGGATGCTCAAGAGGGTAGAATTAGAGGAGCACAGAGATCTCGGGGGTGGCGGGGGGGATTGTGGGGCTGAAGGAGATTACAGAACCATGCTGGATACGATACAAAGGTCAACCTGACTGAAGCATTAATGTGGTTTTTCTACCTCTGGTTGCAGAAGGACCTGATGTTTTTATATCGTCTGTGTTTCTGTCACACTTACTGAGATCCTCCCCTCTATATGGACAATGTTTTTTTAAAAATTCGTTTCTCAGGATGTGGGCAACACTGGCAAGGCCGGCATTTATTGCCCATCCCCAGTTGCCCTGCGAAGATGGTGCTGGGCCTTCTCCAGTCTTTATAGTGATGGTGCTCCCACAAATTTTACACAGCCATTGTTTTAAACAACTGAGTGGCTTGCTCGGCCACTTTGGAGGGCATCAAGAGTCACACATATTCCCTTCCCTCAAGGATGGTAGGAACATAGGAACATAACACCAGGAGTAGAACATTAGCCCCTCGAGCCTGTTCCGCCATTCAATGAGACCATGGCTGATCTGCGACCTAACTCCATTTACCCGCCTTTGCCCCATATCCCTTAATACCTTAGGTTAACAAAAATCTATCAATCTCAGATTTAAAATTAACAATTGACCCAGCACCAATTGCCGTTTGCGGAAGAGAGTTCCAACCTTCTACCACCTGTTGCGTGCAGACTTGTTTCTCCTGAAAGGCCTGGCCCTAATAATAAGTGAACCAGGTGGGTTTTTACAACAACCCAGTAATCTGGTGTTAGATGGCAAATGACCAGACTTTTCAAATGCACAATGTGCCATGGTGGGATTTAGAACTGATGACCTCTGGGCTGCTAGCTCTGCACTATAACTATTACACTACTGTGCCCTATAAAGTAGAGATTCGGTTTTAAGGGTAGCATACCAAAAGTCCCAGCCCTGCAGGCAGCATAACAAACGGTCTAAACTGAAACTGAAACAGTCTGAAGCAATCTTCAAATAAAATGTCTCATTTCCATCACAGAATCTAATAGAAATCTGATCGAAGCTTGTCACAATGATGGGGGACTCAGATCTTCCAACTTCACCCTCATTTAGAGTGACACCCTCATTTCAGAACATCTCCCACATACCTTATAGACATACATAGATAAATACCGCATTTTGTATCAAAATGAATAAACAAATCAAAGGTTCATGGCAACTTAAAGCCTCTGGAGGTCTAAAGCAGCCCTTGATTCCCCAACACCTCTGGCACTTATAGAATCATACAGCACAGAAGGAGGCCATTTGGCCCATCAATGCCTGTGCTGGCTCTTTGAAAGAGCTATCCAATTAGTCCCACCCCACCCCGCTCTTTGCCCATAGCCCTGCCAATTTCTCCTTTTCAAGTATATATCCAATTCTGTTACTGTTGAATCTGCTTCCACCACCTTTTCAAGTAGTGCCTTTGGCTTATTATATTATAATTATTATAATATTGCACTAGGCTGAGTCTTCATCTGAATGAACCATTCCTTAGGCTGTTAAGTCTAAGGATTGGCTTGAGTAATCATTGTTTCCAAAAGACAAGCAAAATCACACCATCACCTGTATTCTGTAAATTAGCAAAGGTCTTACCATGTTTAACTCTATTGACTCATCACATTCCTTTCCCTTGTTACTGACTGCAATGGTCTAGAAGTATTGCTTTTTATCCAGACCTCCACTATCCGCTATCTCTCGATGTCCTACCTGCTGAATCACTCACCGAGGTAACCCACATTTTGAACGAGTCCATTTTAAAGGTGGAGAGTTTGTGGCGGGAGCCAGACACAATGGCTTTGGTCTTCTAGATGCTTAATTGGAGAAAACTGCTGTTAATCCAGAACTGGATGTCACACAGAGGCAGTGGAGGGGGCAAGAGAGGTAGTGATGAGGTAGAGCTGTGCGTCATCAGTGCACATGTGGAACCTGACGTTGTGTTTTCAGATGATGTCGCCAAGGGGCCGCATGTAGATGAGAAATAACTTGGGGGGGGGGGGGCAAGGATAGATCCTTGGAGAACTCCAGAGGCAACGGCACAGGGGCGGGAAGAGAAGCCATTGCAGGAGATTCTTTGGCAATGGCTGGATAGACAAGAGTGGAACCAGGCGAGGGCAGTCCCGCTCAGCTGGACAACGGAGGAGAGGCGTTGGAGGAGGATGGTGTGGTCGACCATGTCGCAGGCTGGAGACAGGTCAAGAAGGATGAGGAGGGAGAGTTTACCATGATCACAGTGCGATAGGATTTAATTTGTGACTTTGATTACGACCGCTTCAGCGCTGTGGCAGGGGTGGAAACCTGATTGGAGAGGATCAAACAAGAAGTTGCAGGGAAAATGGGCATGGATTTGGGAGGCGACAGCACGTTCAGGGACTTTGGAGAGGAAAGGAAGGTTGGAGATGGGGTTTTTGTTTGCAATGGCAATTAGCACTTACCTGCGGATAGTTTTGTGTTATGGGCTCACGCTAACCGATAACGGGATGGTAAATACTCAAGTTCATTTCATGTGGAATCAGCACACCCTGCAAACAAAGGAAATATTTCATCGAATCATAGGATCATAGAATGATACAGCCCAGAAGGAGGCCATTCAGCCCGGGGTGCAAAGACTGCAGGAGATACCAGTTAGTACTGCAAAGTTCGAGAGAGTCCCTCAGAAAAGAAAACATCAAATGTGTCAGAGCCCTTAAGAGTATTGCTACTTCACTGCTCAGCAGAAAAAGACACAATTCCATATATGTTACCACACAGTCTGAGACTCCAAGCCCCGCGTTAATGTTAGAATCAATAGAATCATAGAATGATACAACACAGAAGGAGGCCATTCGGTCCATTATGCCTGGGCCGGTTCTTTGGTAGAGATATGCAATTAATTCCGCTCCCCTGCTCTTTCCCCGTAGGCCTGTAAAGAAAAAATTTCCCTTCAAATATTTATCCAATTCTCTTTTGAATGTTACTATTGAATTTACTCTATCAGACTGAGCTGGGACTGAACTCAGGGCCCAGAAGTGAAAAGCAAATAGAAAAAACCCAGTTTCATTTTGTATCATTAAAAAAAAAATTGGTTGCTGTGATGTCTTATATCTTAATTAAACTCTATTGTCTGCGCTTCTGTAAACCAACAAACAGCGAGAAGAAAGCTTACATAACAGACGAAGCTCCTTATTATCAGGAACTCTAGTCATTAATTAAACTAGATAAGACTGAACTGTCCAAAACTGGGAAGCGTCTTCACTCGTTGATGAAGTATCGGAGATAATCAGCAGTGAAGGAACTCGACAGACAATTATAGCCTGTTTCTCACCAGTTTTTCAGGCCTAGCAGTTTAGGCTTCCAACACTTACAGACAGAACCTCACCTCAATGTTATGGTACATAAAGCGTGCAGCCTAGCCCTCAGTGAGTTGTGGATGAGTTATATTAGCGAGGTCCAAATCAATCAGCGCCGACAAAATAGCTCTTCCCTTTCAGAGCAGAAAATCGGCCTCGGAGATTGATCTGGTCTTGTCTATCAGAGCGAAAATCCTGAGAGCAACTTGAGGAAAGAAAGGCTTGCATTTGTGTAGCGCCTTTCACGACCTCAGGATGTTCTTTACAGCCAATGAATTACTTTTAAGATGCAGTCACTGTTGTATTTGCGCAGTCAATTTGCGCACAGCAAGATCCCACATACAACACTGTAAGAATGACCAGGTAAGGTGTTTTTAAGCGCTGTTGAGGAATAAATATTGGTCAGGACACCAGGAACAACTCCCCTACTCTTCTTTGAAATAATGCCGTAGAATCTATTACATACACCTGAGAGAGCAGACAGGGCCTCGGTTTAACATCTCATCTGAAAGACGGCACCTCCGACAGTGGAGCACTCCCTCAGGAAAGTGTCAGCCTAGATTATGTACTCAAGACTCTGGAGTGGGGCTTAAACCAGCAACTCTCCTGACTCAGAGGCAAGAGTGCGACCCACTGAGCCATGGTTGACACACAGAGTGAAACAGAGCAACGTGGAAGGGAGAAGAGCATCCACAAAGAGAGGGAGTGAGAGAGACAACCATCGCAAATCTCAGTACGCTCGTACATGCCGGTTTACAAAACTCAGAAAAGGTAACGAGAAGCCCCCTTCCCCACCCCCTTCAAAAAAACTATCAACTCAAAAAACAGGACATAAAACTAGCCCTGAATAAAAGCCGATGACCAAATCCACTGCTTCAAGCCCACGGAATAAGTTAAACCTCTTTTTACTACCTTAGAATTCTGAATTTCTCGTCGTGCTTTGGGGTTGCATTCCGCAATTCGATTTATTTTTCTGTGAAATGTTCCATTTCATTTACTCCCACCCCGAACTGTTTCTCCCTCTTCCCCGCCATTACTCACTTATAAGTAAAAAGCATTAGAGGAAAGATTAAAATTTATCGCCTAATACTTTCATTTAACAAGATCTGCTATATGGCAAATCCATTATTAGTAATTAAGAGTTTGGCAAGTGTTAAATAATTTAACTGACATTTTTCTTCATAAAATAGTAGAAACATGTTTTAGTTGGATGCACATGTCCATCTTAAAAGTTAAACTTTTAAATGAAACAGATAATCCTAAATGTTATTGTATATAGCCTCTAATGATGGACATTTCGCCTCTAAGTGCTATGAAGCTTTGTCAGTAGGATCTCTGCAATTTATTGCTGTGCACTGTGCTGTGGTAATAATCTCTCGCCTCTGAGCCAGAAGGTTTAAGTCCCACTCCAGAGACTTGAGTGCATAATCCAGGCTGACACTCCAGTGCAGTGCTGAGGGAGTGCTGCATTGTTGGAGGTGCCGTCTTTTGGATGAGTCGTTAAACCGAGGCCTCCGTCTGCCCTCTCGGGTGGACGTAAAAGATCCCACGGGCACTATTTCGAAGAGGAGCAGGTGTCTTCCTCTTGGCGGTGCTCTCCGACGAAATGAATGACTGATTTTCCAATCTGCTCTTCTAATATGCAGGATTCTGGGCTAGGAGTGTAGTCTGACATGAATTTACTCTATCGTATGAAATATTTTTGACGGATGTCTATTCCTCATAATCATAAGACATTCTGTAGAGAAGAGAGTCACTCGGCCATTGTACCTGTGCGAGTGCTGGCTCTCCCAACGGAGCTGTCTGCTCTAATTCCATTACCCTGCTCGTTCCCCGTACCCTTTAATATCTTTCTTCTTCAAGTGCTTCACTTATATGTCATGACTGACTTCTCTTCAATAGCCACTTATGGAAATGCGTTGCAAATCCTAATAACCCGTTCGCATGAAAAGATTCCTTCTAACCTCCCCCGTCTGGTACTAATCCCAAGTTTATGTCCCTTGTCACTAATTCACCGACCGGTGGAAATAATCTTTCACTATTTACTCTTATAATGTTGAACACGTCTATTAGATTCCCTTTAACCTTTTCTGCTCCAGTGAGCACAGTCCTGGTTTTTTTAAGTCTCTCGTCTAACTTTGTTCTTTTCTCCCTGGTATCAACCTATTAAATCTGCACAGCTCTAATATTCTTTCCATAACAGGATACACAAAAGTGCACACAATACTCCAGCTGTGGCCCAATCAATATCTTGTACAATTCGCTTTCAACTCCTTACTTTTGTGTTCCGTACTCTTGTATATACAAATAAATCTGTTGTTCTGTGAGGAAGGAACTGTTGTTTTCAGAGACGACATGATGTCTTAAAGAGAAATATGCGCAAGCAATTGGCCTACGACATTTGGGAAGGCTTTAGTTTTGTTTATTAAAGTCTCGTTTGGCGTGCTGTTGTTGGTGGGCTGAACATGAGAAACTTCCTCCCCTTCTCTGATGGGCCTAGAGCAGGGATGGAGTCAGGAGTCTTCACAGATCATCACAGGAGTCCAGCAATGGCCAAGCGTTCCATGGAGCCTATTGGTTGTCTGGTCTAAGTGAAGAAATCACTTAGATTTTTTTTTTATTAAACAAATTTTAAATGATATTTTATAGATATATCTCTGTTGATTAAACTGGAATTGACATGTCACTGAGATGTTCATCTGCTGCTGTTCCTTGTGACCAATGTATTTGAATAATATTTTAGAAATGTCTCGCCTGTATTGCTTAAACCCATTGTGTGAACCGTGGCTCAGTGGGTAGCACTCTCGGCTCTGAGTCAGAAGATCGTGGGTTCATAGTCCCACTCCAGAGACTTTGAGCGCATAATCCAGGCTGACACTCCCAGTGCAGCACTGAGGGAGTGCAGCACTATCGAAGGGGCCGTTTTCGGACGAGACTTTAAACCGAGGCCCCGTCTTCCCTCTCAGTTAGACATAAAAGATCCCACGGCACTATTTCGAGGAAGAGCAGGGGCGTTCTCCTCATGTGTTCTGGGCCAATATTTATCCATCAACCAACATCACTAAAAACAGATTATCCAGTCATTATCACATTGCTGTTTGTGGGACCTTACTGTGGGCAAATTGGCTGGCGCGTTTCCTACATTACAACAGCGACTGCAATCCAAAAGTACATTGTTGGCTGTGAAATGCTCTGAGGTTGTCAAAGTCTTTCTATTCTTTCTTTTTTTTCTCTTCCAGTTGTTGCTCTCTGCCTGCCCCTGAACACCTTGGGCCCTTGCTGCTGCACAGCCCCAGGGACATCCACCGTCCTGTAGCTCCTCACGCGGGGAGCCGTTATTCATGCGGGAGCGTCAACAGTGAGTGTTGGCAGGTGAGCAGGTCAGCTACAGCTAACTCCGCACGAACCAGAGATGGAACCTGTGACAGGGCAGTGGGCTACTAGGACCCTCTCCTGAGGAATTTCTGCAGCTTCTCTCTTCTTTGCCTGTATTAGGTGTCATTGAGCCATGTTGTCAAAAAAAAAACGTAATCAGTGTCAATACAATGCAGTTTTCACAGTGTTTGCAGATTCTCTCTGGGTGCTGGAGGCTCCTGTAATCCGATTTTCCCCTAATTGTCATTTTGCTGCTCCACAGAGCTTTGTGTATACCACCTGCATGCTAATCTAGGAGCACGCACCTGCAAGAACGACTGTTAAATCCAGTACTGAGCATAAAAAACACAACAAAGGAATTTATTTCCACCCCCCCGCCCCTCGCCACCCCCCGGCCATCCACAGTTCGACAAAAACAACCAGTAAGTGGAATTATATAGCACAGTTATGGTAAATGATAACTCAGGTTTGACAAATAAGTGCCATGTTTTTGATTTAGTGCTTCTTTAGAGAATATATTTTCAAATATGTAATTTAAAATATATATGGCTGCAGAGAGTGACACCACAAGTCCCAGCCAGGATGGAGATGATTGGTTAGTTCACTCACGCCTGCTGCATGTGGATTTGAACTCATGTTGTCTGGATTATTAATCCAGGACTTCATGGATTACTAGTCCAGTACCTTTTATGCATTCACGGGATGTGGGCGTCGCTGGCAAGGCCAGCATTTATTGCCCATCCCTAGTTGCCCTTGAGAAGGTGGTGGTGAACCGCTTTCTTGAACCGCTGCAGTCCGTGTGGTGAAGGTACTCCCACAGTGCTGTTAGGTAACGAGTTCCAGGATTTTGATCCAGCGACGATGAAGGAATGGCCGAAATATTTCCAAGTCAGGATGGTGTGTGACTTGGAGGGGAACTTGGAGGTGGTGGTGTTCCCATGTGCCTGCTGCCCTTGTCCTTCTAGGTGGCAGAGGTCATTGGTTTGGGAGGTGCTGCCGAAGAAGCCTTGGTGAGTTGCTGCAGTGCATCTTGTAGACGGTACACACTGCAGCCACGGTACGCGGTGGTGGAGGGAGTGAATGTTTAAGGTGGTGGATGAGGTGCCGATCAAGTGGGCTGCTTTGTCCTGGATGGTGTTGAGCTCCTTGATTGTTGTTGGAGCTGTACTCATCCAGGCAAGTGGAGAGTATTTCATCACACTCCTTACTTATGGCTTGTAGATGGTGGAAAGGCTTTGGGGAGTCAGGAGGTGAGACACTCGCCACAGAATACCTAGCCTCTGACCTGCTCTTGTTTCCACAGTATTTATGTGGCTGGTCCAGTTAAGTTTCTGCTCAATGGTGACCCCCCAGGATGTTGATGGTGGGGAGATTTGGCAATGGTAATGCCGTTGAATGTCAAGGGGCGGTGGTTAGACTCTCGCTTGTTGGAGATAGTCATTGCCTGACACTTCTGTGGCGCGAATGTTACCTGCCACTTATCAGCACAAGCCTGAAAGTCGTCCAGGTCCTGTTGCATGCGGGCAAAGACTGCTTCATTATCTGAGGAGTTGTGAATGGCGCTGAACACTATGCAGTCATCAGCAAACATCCCCATTTCTGACCTTATGTTGGAGGGAAGGTCATTGATGAAGCAGCTGAAGATGGTTGGACCTAGAACACTGCCCTGAGGAACTCCTACAGCGATATCCTGGGGCTGTGATGATTGACCTTGAACCACCACAACCATCTTCCTTTGTGCTAGGTATGACTCCAGCCAGTGGAGAGTTTTCCCCCCAATTTTCATTGACTTCAGTTTTACTAGGGCTCTTTTATGCCACACTCGGTCAAATGCTGCCTTGATGTCAAGGGCAGTCACTCTCACCTCACTTGGAGGGGAACTTGGAGGTGATGGTGTTCCCATACGCCTGTTGCCCTTGTCCTTCTAGGTGGTAGAGGTCACGGGTTTGGGGAAGTGCTGCCGAAGAAGCCTTGGCAAGTTGCTGCAGTGCATCATGTAGATGGTACACATAACCCCTGCACTGCGATACCCCTAATGCACACATGCAGGATGGCCCCGTGAGTCTGACCATGCCTCTAGCACCACCTCCAACTGAGGAGGGAAATAACTGAAGGGACGATGAAAAGATCCCATGCAACTGTTTTCAAGATTTTGCACAATAGTTAGCCAAGCATTTTATCACAGTTCCTCCTTTTTAATTGAGTAAAGTGAAGCCATAAATGAGTATTGCTTTACGTGAGGGAACTCACTTTAATTAAATGGAGGTGCAGTCAAAGAGCTCGGTACTGATTAAAAGCTATTTGCTGCAAGTGCATAAGACATCGATCCTCAGCAACAAAAACACAACAGTTTGTGCGGAGTGCAGAACGAGCGTGGCAAGAAGGTGCTTAACTGGAATTGCAGGCAATGGTTTGGATGGCCACATGCCTCAGAATCCATGCCAGCATCAAAATCTAGGCCGACGCTCTGGGTGTTTAGAGGTCAATGGAAGGACCAAAGGCTGCAGCTCACCAGGTTTTGACAACCCAACTTCGATTCAGAGAGATGGCCGGTGCAGGTTGACAAGCACCTTGTCAGTGTAAATGGAGTTTGGAAATCTTAGTCCTGATCCCTATGGAGATGGTTCTGGCCTCTCCCTTTCCCTTTAAGGAATGGCCTTAAATTAAGCTGAGGCTGCTAATAAAGAAGCTATTTAACTTCTTTTTAAGTCTATTTACCTGCGCTCCTCCAATTCAGGCCTCCTGCGCATCCCCGATTTTAATCGCTCAACTATTGGCGGCCGTGACTTCAGCTGCCAAGGCCCTAAATTGGAATTCCCTCCCTAAACCTCTCCATCTCTCCACCTCTCCTCCTTAAAACCTCTATCTTTGACCAAACTTTTGATCATGTGTACCTAATATCTCCTTATGTGGCTCGGTGTCAAAGTTTGTTTGATAATCGCTCCTGTGAAGCGCCTTGAGACGTTTCACCACATAAAAGGTGCTGTATAAATGCAAGTTGTTGTTGTTGTTGTTCATTCACTGAGGTCGCACTTTCTGAAATTCCCTCCCTGAACCCCTGCACCTCTCCACTTCCCTCTCCTCATTTAAGGCATCACCTTAAAACCCATCTGTTTAGCCAAGCTTTTGGTCACCCCGCTCCCTCTCCGTCTCAGGGCCCATTTCCCTTATGCCCCTGAGATGCACCATGGGATTTCTTTCTGTGTTGGTGGCGCTATAAAAATGCGAGTTGTTGTTGCTTATTTTGCCTGCAATTTTCTCTCACCTTCTCTTGCAGTATAATGTGGATAAATGCGAGGTTATCCACTTTGGTGGCAAAAACAGGAAGGCAGATTATTATCTGAATGGCAATAGATTGGGAAAAGGGGAAGTGCAACAAGACCTGGGTGTCCTTGTGCACCAGTCGCTGAAGGTAAGCATGCAGGTGCAGCAGGCGGTTAAGAAGGCAAATGGTATGTTGGCCTTCATAGCGAGAGGATTCGAGTACAGGAGCAAGGATGTCTTGCTGCAGTTGTACAGGGCCTTGGTGAGACCACACCTTGAGTATTGTGTGCAGTTTTGGTCACCTTATCTGAGGAAGGATGTTCTTGCCATGGAGGGAGTGCAGCGAAGATTCACCAGACTGATACCTGGGATGGCAGGAATGACGTATGAAGAGAGATTGGGTCGATTAGGCTTATATTCGCTAGAGTTTAGAAGAATGAGAGGGGATCTCATTGAAACTTATAAAATTCTAACAGGACTAGACAGACTAGATGCAGGAAGGCTGTTCCCGATGGCGGGGGAGTCCAGAACCAGGGGTCACAGTCTATGGATAAGGGGTAAGCCATTTAGGACTGAGATGAGGAGGAATTTCTTCACCCAGAGAGTGGTGAACCTGTGGAATTCTCTACCACAGAAGACAGTTGAGGCCAATTCATTAAATATATTCAAGAAGGAGTTAGATATAGTTCTTAAGGCTAAAGGGATCAAGGGATATGGGGAGAAAGCAGGGACAGGGTACTGAATTTGGATGATCAGCCATGATCGCATTGAATGGCGGAACAGGCTCGAGGGGCCGAATGGCCTACTCCTGCTCCTATCTTCCATGTTTCTATGCCTCATGCTGGAGTACATCTCCATGGATACCTACAGCCATCCAGTGCCTCACCCAAGTTGGTTTGAGGAACGGGGGTGGGGTGGGGGGGGGAAGGTGGCAATGGTGCGGGGCAGGATGGAACAGGGAGCGGTTGAAACGAATAGCGTGGATGCATTTAAGAGGAAGCTTGATAAGTAAATGAGGGAGAAAGGAATAGAGGGATATGCTGATAGGGTGAGATGAGATAGAGTGGGAGGAAGCTCGCGTGGACCAGTTGGGCCGAATGGCCTGTTCGTGTGCTTTAAATTCTAAGTAATTCTATGTAGGCGAATGTGATGCTGTACCTCAGCCGGAACCAGAACACACACACACACACACACAGGCACTCACATACGCACACGCACACATTCACACCCTCACACTCACACAAACTCACACACACTCACACACACATAGACACATGCACATAGACACTTACAGACACTCACTCACACACATGCACGCACACATTCACACACACTCACACACATGCACACACACACATGCGCACAGACACTCACACTCACTCACACACACACACTCACACTCACTCACATGCACACACTCACACACACACATGCTCACACACATGCTGACACACACGCACACACACACACACACACACTCACCGACACACTCGCATTAACACCCTAACACTCACACACACTCACATACACACTCTTGCACACACTCATACACTCATGCACACACACACGCACACACTCACACACACATGCACACACACTCACACAAACACACACGCATTCACACAAACAATAACACTGACACACACTCACGAACACACTCACGCACACACTCACACAGACACTCACACAGACACTTGCGCACACACACACTCACACACACTCATACTCACACAACCACTTACGCACACACTCAAGCAAATACATACACAGACACAGAGAATCACACAAACACACACACATGCACACACTCACATGTAGACACACTCATGCATGCACACACTCACCCACTCACTCACACTCACACATACACACACACAGACTCACACACACACTCACACACACTCACAGACAACCTCACTCACACATACACACTCACAATCACAAACACTCACACACACACTCACACACATGCACACACTCATTCACACACACACACGCTCACACACACTCAAACACACATACTCACACACACACTCACACACATGCACACACACACACACAAACATGCATGCACACATTCACACACTCACACACACTCACACGCACACACACACTCACACACACACACACTCACACAAACACTTACAGACACACATTCACACACATGCACGCACAAACTCACACATACATGCACACAGACACTCACACACAATCACACACATGCAATCACACACCCACTAACACTCACACACACACTCACGCAAACACTCTCACACATTCGCACACACACTCAGAAACTCACACTCATACACACACTCACAGACACTCATAGACACACTCACACACACAGTCACACACATGCACACACTCACACACATACACACACTCACACAAACACTCACACACTCAAACACACACACTCACACACACTCACACTCACACAAACTCGCACATACACACAAACACACACTCACACACACACTCACTCACACGCATAGATACACTCACTCACACACACACAGACTCACACTCGCACACACACTCATACATACACTCACAAACTTACACACTCATACACAGACTCACACACACACTCATAAACACACACACACACACTCACTTACACACTAACACATACACTCATACACACACATTCATACACACTCCCACATACACACACTCACACACACTCCCACATATACACACTCACACACACTCATACACTTACACAGTCATATACTTACACACACTTACACACAGACACACTCACACTCACACACACTCACATACACTCACACTCACTCACTCATACACACACACACTCACAGACACACTAACACACACACACTGACACACTCACTCACATGCATAGACACACTCACTCGCACACACATAGATTCACACACACTGACACACACACACACACACTCACATACACATACTCACAAACTCACACACTTGCACACACAGACTCACACTCACAAACACACACACACTCACATACAATCACACTCACACACTCATACACACACACATGCACGCACACACTCGCACACACTCTCACACACACAGACTCACACAGACTCACACACACTCACACACACTCACACACACAAACGCACATACACACATTCACATACACACACTCACTCACTCACACGCACCCACACACAAACACACACACACTCACACACACTTACAAACACACTAACACATACACTCACACACACTCACACACATACACACTCACATTCACATGCACACACATACTCATACTCACACACACTGACACACTCACACTCACAAACACACACACATTCACACAAACTTGCACAGACACACCCACGCACACACTCACACACACAGAAACTCACACACACTCACATACACACACACACATGCACACACACACATGCATACAAACACCAACGTGCACACTCATACACACAGACACTCACACACACTTACACACACATGCACACACACTTACACACACATGTACACACACTCACACAAACATGTACACACACACACTCACACACACGTACACATGCACACACAAATATGCACACACACTCACACAAATATGCACACACACTCACTCACACATGCACACAGACACTCAAACACACACAATCACACACACACTCAATCACACACACTCATGCACTCACACAAATTCGCACGCACACTCACAAACTCACACTCATACACACACTCACACATTCACTCACACTCATAGACACACTTACGCACACACTCACACACTGAAACACTTACACTCACACACTCATACACTCACACACACACACACTCACATACACACACTCACTCACACACACCCACACACACTCACACAAACTCACACACTTACACATAGTCATATACTCGCACACAGACACACATACACACTCACATTCACACGCACACACATACTCACACTCACACACACTCACACACTCACACTCACACACACACTCACAAACGTACACACACAGTTGCACAGACACACCCACGCACACACACAGAAACTCACACACACTCACACATGCACACACTCACACACATGCACACAAATACCAATGTGCACACTCATACACACAGACACTCACACACACTTTCACACGCATGCACACACACTCACACAAATATGCACACACACTCACACACATGCACACAGACACTCAAACACACACAATGACTCGCACACACTCACATACACACACTCACAAACTCACACACTCACATACACACACTCACACACACTTACACTCACAAACTCACACACTCACATACACACACACACTCACACACAAACACACATACACACACTGACACACGCTCACACACTTACACACAGTCATATACTCACACACATTCGCACACAGACACACTCACAATCACTCACACACTCACACTCACACACACTCACTCACTAACACACACACAAATTCACCCACACACACTCACAAACTCACACTCATACACACACTCACATTCATTCACACTCATAGACACACTCACACACACAGTCACACACACACACACACTCACACACACACACTCACACACGGGGAAAAATTCAGTTGGTTGCGCCTCCCGTTAGTGCCTTAAGAGGGCGCTAATGGGGCGCAAAGCAACTAGTGCCTGGGCGCGGCGATGTTTGTGCCGCTCGTGAAATTAACTAGACATTTTGCGGCGGCGCTAAACAATACCGCCCCAATCTCCTGCGCACGCAGATCTTGACGTCATACGAGGGTGCAACGCCCTTGTGGCGCCCCGGAGCGGAAATTGAGTGGCGCCCCCATCCTTTCCGCCTGGCGCAACCAACGACAGGAAGACTGGAACGCTCCCCAGTCGCTGTGGGGCTGGGGGGGGCGCTATTTAAAGGGGGCCTCTTCCTGTCTTTCTCTGTGGTAGATATTTTTGCACCACTCGTTCTGAGAGAGAGAGAGAGATTCGGAGAGAGAGAAAGAGAGACTTCTGCATTGAGTCAACGCTGTGTGAGGTAGTTTTGGCTACTGATCATAACTTTGCAGGTACTTTGTTTTTTGACCTTCATAACTTTGATTGCCAAGAGACTATGGGGGCTGCACTGATTGGGGGCGTCGTCCTGCGCCACCAGAATCGGAGGACACAGAGACGCAGAGAGAGAGTGGCAATCATGGCCAGACGGAGGAGGGCCAACAGGCCTCTGTACAGGAGACCTTACCCTCCCAGGGTATTTCGCCAACAGTTCTCCTACATTCATATGTCTGAGGAGCAGTGTTTACGAAGGCTGCGCTTCAGCAAGGAGGTGGTCACTGAGCTCTGCCACCTACTGCAGCCAGATCTGCAGCCTCAAGTGAGGTCCAGGATGTCTCTGTCAGTGGCAGTGAAGATCACAGTGGCTCTGAACTTTTCAGCTACTGGGGACATCGCCAATATCTCCCAGTTCGTGGTGCATTGCTGCATCCGTCAGGTCACAAATGCCCTCTTTAAAAGGAGATGAGAGTACATCTCTTTCCCCATGACCCCGGACAAGCAGCAAGAACGCGCAATGGGCTTTGCTAGGATAGCGGGCTTCCCCATGGTGCAGGGCACCATTGACTGCACACATGTGGCTTTGCGTGCTCTGCATGAGAATGCCGAGGATTTCCACAACAGAAAGGGGTTCCATTCCTTAAACGTTCAGTTGGTCTGTGAACACAGACAGCTAATACTCGCTGTCAATGCCCACTATCCTAGCAGCAGCCAGACACACTCACACACACTCCCACAAACACACTCACACACGCACTCACACTCACAAACACTTACACACACATTCACACACTCACTCACTCACACTTACACATTCACACACTCACACACACACACACACACTCACACACACATACTCACACACACATACTCACATTCACACAATCATACACTCTCTCACACACACACAATCACACACACTCACACACACACACACTCACACACACACACTCAAACACACACACTCACACACTGTCTCACACACACACAATCACACATTCACTCACACATTTTCCGGTATGACTAATTGGATAATAATCAGGAGTCAGAACGATTAATGATTTCCACCCCCCCCCCCGCCCTCCCTAGTCCAGGATCATGGTAGCTTGAGTTCAGCTGACAAATTGGAGACTTTGTTTGCAGGGACTGAGATTCTTACAGCCCTGCCATCCTCCACCTTCACAGGTACACGCGGACAGAGAAGACCATACAGTATTTAAAGCTAGTGTAAAGGAAAAAAACCCAGTATGATCAAATTCTATGGAGCCAGTGTGCAAATGTAATATGTGTCCCGAGGCTCAGAGAGCTCTTTGGAATAAAATGCATATCTGATCATTTTGTTTTCTAAAAGCTGAACTGAAAGGTGGAAATTTTTGCAGATAGGATCAGTAATTTCGAAGAGATCTGTATGACAGGAAGATAGACAGTCAAGCCCATTATCACCACGTATTCTGAAGAGGCAGAATAATTCAATGGGAATCGTTATTGATCTTTCCGTAGATTAAGCTTTGAGGGGAATAAAAAATAAAATCAAATGATTTGTTTTCAGGGAATTGACCCAGTGGTTTTCTTAGGTCCTGGTATGGCTTTCAGGTCTTAACATAAAGAGGTAAATGTCAAATAACCATCTGAATATTCAAGCCAAGCTGGATCTGTGTTGCTTTCCATGCTTTCAGTTCAGTAATACAGAATGATACAAAATTATACCAATTAATGTAGACAACATAGGAACATAGGAAGATAGGAACATTTAGCCCCTCGAGCCTGTTCCGCCATTTAATGAGATCATGGCTGATCTGTGACCTAACTCTATACACTTAAGCAGTTGTGAAGGTACTTACTTTTTATCAATCTTCTCTCCTCTCCTCATGTTGCTAGGCATTCTCCTCTAGAAAAACAGTTATAGAAACGCAGAAATTCCAGCACAGAGGGAGGCCATTTGGTACATCATACCTATGCTGCTGCTGGTACACCTAGACTAGAGCACAAAAATCCAAGCTGACACTTCTGTGCAGTGCTGAGGGAGCGCTGCACTGTCGGAGGTGCCGTCTTTTGGATGAGACGTTAAACCGAGGCCCCGTCTGCCCTCTCAGGTGGGCATGAAAGATCCCATGGCGCTATTTCGAAGAAGAGCAGGGGAGTTATCCCTGGTGTCCTGGCCAATATTTATCCCCCAACCAACATCACTAAAACAGATTATCTGGTCTTTATCACATTGTTGCTTGTGGGAGCTTGCTGTGTGCAAATTGGCTGCCGCGTTTCCTACATTACAACAGTGACTACACTTCAAAAAGTACTTCATTGGCTGTAAAGCGCTTTGGGACATCCGGTGGCCGTGAAAGGCGCTGTAGAAATACAAGACTTTCTTTCTTTATTTAGAGCTATCTAATTCCATCCCCCCTGCCCTTATACCCTATCCTTTTATATTCTTCCCTTTCAAATGCGTTACAATTCCCTTTTAAGTCATGTACATAGTTTTAAGATGTTCTTGGTACTTTTGTTAGGTTTATAGTCACCATTCTCACTGATGATGTCCAAACATCTCCACTAAAGTCAGTAGTGGTCAAAAGACTGTCATGTAAGCATGTTAGACGACTTCCCGCTAATGTCAGCAATTGTAATTTTTAGGCTTATGTTGTATAACTCAGGTCTGCAGTCACCCGAATCAAATCTCAGTCCCATTGAGGAGGTAGTTTCACCCAGCTCGTGATTGCTCGCAGTTGTAATTATATTGGCCAACCTGGGATCATTTTTAAACTGCCTTTATGCTGTTAGCTGGCTGCTCTGTCGTCTCTCTATTAATATTAAAGTTAACCTCCCTGGCCAGTCAGCAACGGGAAAACTGTCTCTGTAACGTGGGTCTGCCTGGCCTCTATACTGTAACGCTTGATATCAGTAACAGCGACAGCCGGGGCTCATTGGCTGGCACTCGCGCCACTGAGCCTGAAGGTCGTGGCTTCAAGTCCCACTCCATTGACTTGAAGACCTAATCGAGCCTGAAACCCCAGTACAGTACCGAGGGAGCGCTGCACTGTCGGAGGTGGCATTTTTAGATGTGAAACCGAGGTCCCTTCTGTCCTCTCAGCTAGATGTAAAAGATCCCACGGCACTTTTTCGAAGCAGAGCTGTGAAGTTCACCCCGGTGTCCTGGCCAATATTTATCCCTCAACCAACATCGCCAAAACAGAATACCTGGTCATTATCTCATTACTATTTGTGGGAGCTTGCTGTGCGCAAATTGTCTGCCGCGTTTCCTACGTTACAACAGTAACTACACTTCAAAATAGTACTTCATTGGCTGTAAAGCACTTTGGGATATCCTGAGGATGTGGAAGGTGCTATATAAATGCAAGTCTTTCTCAGTCTGAGACTGGAATCTATATCAACACCTTTATTTACTCTTAACGAGAAGGTCTATTTCTCGAAGATTATTGTTACAATTTTTTTTAAATGATGAAAACAATTTGTACCACACCAGCTAGCCCAGCTCCACACTGAACCTCCCGACTGCCATCCAACCACAGCACAATACCGCAAACTAGGGTGTTATAGTCATTAATGAATCCAATAAGGAATTCAGGAGAACCTTCTTTACCCAGAGAGTGATGAGAATGAGGAACTCGCTACCACAGGGAGTGGTTGAGGCGAATAGTAAAGATGCATTTAGGAGGACACTCGATAAGTACATGAGGGAGCAAGGAATCGAAGGACCCGCTGATAGGCTGAGATGAAGTACGAAATAGGAACATACAAATTTGGCAGACAGGAAAAGACCAGCCTGTCCATCAAGCCTGCCCTGCAGTAGGGTGGGAGGAGGCTCGTGTGGAGCATAAACACCAGTATGGACCAGTTGGGGTGAATGGCCTGTTTCTGTGCTGTCAATTCTATCCTGAGGAATCTGTCTTCAAATGTCAGAGGACAATGCGGGCCCATCAGTATAACTTGGATCAGCTAGCCCCGTGTTGCTATAAGCAATTATTGATCCCTGACTGGTCGCTGTAATGTAACAGCACTTTTAAACATAAATAGACAATAACTCTGCGCTATAGCTATACCTGATAACAGCAGCGGAACGGTGGTGAGGTTTAGGCTGTAATTCAATCACAAACTTCTGCTGACAAACAGAATCTACGGAGCTTTCGCTCTTGCGGTTTAAGACGTCACCACATCGTCTTGATTGAATTACGGCCTTGTAACTCACTGCCAGCCATTTATTACCCAACACAACGTGACTGTTAGAGGTCATGCATTGCCAGTCTGTGCAGTGGTACAATCGCTGTTATCCATTCTGCGGGGCAGCTAGTTGACATTACGTTTCATCATAATAAGCATTACAGCTTCACAGACTCACATTTATATTAATATGATTTTTTTTTTTGAAACGCATTTGAAAATCCTTTGCCAAAGACTTCATATATCTGCCCTTTTTGAATGAGTCACTAAAGGAGGAAATGGAGGGATCAATATTTAGGGTGTCTCTTTCGTGAGTACAACTTGGCACAAGGACCTTTGTAATAGTTAACCCTTTCGATCATGCGAAAGCTTGAAACAAAGCAAAAGTGACCCATCGGACCCATTTAGCCCATCGGACTAGCTCCTTCCGTACATGACCAGTCTAATCATGGACTCATCTCCTCCCAAGGGTGTCTATCCTCTCCTCCTAACCTCACAGTCATAGGATTTACATGACCTCCTTAATATCAGTACAATTTGGAATTCTTTGCATGCCGCAGGATGCACTGCAGCAACTCACCGAGGTTACTTGGACAACACCTCCCTCCCCTGCGACTTGCACCATCAAGGAGGACAAGAGCTTCAATGCCGTGGGAACACCATCACCTCCAGGTTCCTCTCCAAGTCACACAGCATCCTGACTTGGACAGATGTCACCGTTCCTTCATCATCACTAAGTCCTAGAATTCACTATCTGATACCCTAACGCGAGCACCGTAAGCACAAGAACTGCAACAGTTCAAGGAGAAGGTCCATCACCACCCTCTCAGGGTGACCGGGGATGGACAATAAATGGGGCTTTGCCAGAGTGGTCCACATCATGAGAACAAACAAGAAAAAAAGTAACAGTAAATCCTCATGGAACTTTTTTACGGCACAGAAACAGGTCATTCGGCCCATCAGGTCGATGCCGGTGTTTATGCTCCATGCAAGCCACTTCCCATTGTGCTTCATCTAACCCTGTTAGCATATCCTTCTATTCTCTAGAGTTTAGAAGAATGAGCGGTGATCTAACTGAAACATATAAAATTCTTACAGGGCTTGACAGGGTAGATGCCGGGAGGATGTTTCCCCTGGCTGGGGAGTCTAGAACAAGGGGTCACAGTCTCAGAATAAGGGGTCGGCCATTTAGGACTGAGATGAGGAGAAATTTCTTCACTCAGAGGGTGGTGAATCTTTGGAATTCTCTACCCCAGAGGGCTGTGGATGCTCAGTCATTGAGTATATTCAAGACAGGGATCGATAGATTTTTGGATACTAAGGGAACCAAGGGATATGGGGATAGTGCGGGAAAGTGGATTTGAGGTAGAAGATCAGCCATGATCTCATTGAATGGTGGAGCAGGCTCGAAGGACCAAATGGCCTACTCCTGCTCCTAGTTTTATGTTCTTATGTTCTCCCTCATACACTTATCTAGCTTCCCCTTAAATGTACCTATGCTATTCGCTTCAACCACTCCCTGTGGTAGCGAGTTCCACATTCTCACCATTCTCTGGGTGAAGAAGTTTCTCCTTAATTGCCTGTTGGATTTATTGGTGACTATCTTTTATTTATGGCCCCTAGTTTTGGGCTCCCCCACAAGTGAAAACATCTTCTCTACATCTAATTAATCTAGATTCTAAAGACTAGTAATGGCACATCACAAATGCAAGAATCACATTCAAAACCTGGAAGTGTTTTGTGGTCCCAGAAACCAGAGTTTGCTGAGTAGGTCAATGTCAACACAGTACTCAAAATATTAAAGTCTAAATTATTATTTAGTCACTGGGAAATTGCCAGCCTCAGTGTTATTAAAAAATTACAGTCATATACTTACCTCCAATCTCTCAATTTCTATTTTTCTTTTGATTCCTCGTGAATTCTAAGTGAAAGGACTCTGGCCATGAGCGTAGTAGACTGCAGAGATTGAAAAGGCAATGAGACGAAATAGGACGTTTTGTAAATCATTCTGAGGAACAAAGGAAGCTGCAAGGGGTCGTTGATAATATGGTGGAATTGATGAAAAAGTGACAGATGGAATTCAGTGTCAGCATAAGAGAGGTGGTTCATCTTTGGTTAAAAGAAAAACGGTAATAATTTTACTTTGAATGGAGTGGGGGAGGAGGCTGGATGATGTGGAAAAGTTAGAGGGATTTGGAGCTTCAGGTTCACAAGGCATTAAAAGCAGAACCTAAAGTGGATTAAGAAAGCACTGGGATAACTGGGATTTACGGCAAGAGGCATAGGGGGAAAAATTTGGTTGCTTTGCACCTCCCGTTAGCACCCTAAGAGGGCGCTAATGGGACGCAAAGCAACGAGCTTCCCGGGCGCGGCGAAGTTTGCGCCGCTCGCGAAATTGACCAGACATTTTGAGGTGGCGCTAAACACTACCGCCACGATCTCCTGCGCCCGCAGATCGTGACATTAGTCAAGCGTGCAACGCCCCGGTAGCGCCCCGGACCGGATATTGAGTGGCGCCCCCTGCCTTTCCGCCTGCTAGCAACGACAGGTTGAGGGGAACGTTTTGCAGTCGGGAACAGACTGGGGGAGCGCTATTTAAAGGCGACCGCTTCCTGCCATTTTTTGCCGGCAACATTTTTGAACCACGCATTCTGAGAGAGAGAGAGAGAGAGACTTCTGGAGAGATTCAACGCTGTGTGAAGGAGTTTTGGGTACTGAGCAGCACTTTGCAGGTTCATTTTGATTTGACCTTCCTTGTATCGATTTAGAAGAGACTATGGGGGCTGCACTCTGAACTCTTTCCCTGGGCCTCTCCATTGTTCTTTCCAGCAGATTTGATGTACAGGTCTCCCCAGGCCGAGATTCAAGGCTGCAATGAGCAGGGTGTGGATGGAGAGCAAGTTCGACCCTCCCCTTTAAGAACTGGCTGGCGCCAGTGTGTCTGTGTTCCATTGCTGACTGACATCACATGAGCTTCGCCAGCGCTCTGAGGTAGCGCCTCGCTACTTGGTGTTAGCGCCATAAGAGAGGTGTGTAGCGCCAGATTTAGCGCTCCAATCACCTCCAGGGGCGATGGAAGCCAAGTTTGCAGTCAGAGGCGATAATTAGCGCCAGGCACTAAACTTTGCGCCTGGCCGATAATTGCGCCCCAAATGGAGCAATACCGAATTTCTCCCCCAGAGAATATAAAAGTCGAGAGATAATGATGAAACTATATAAAACTTTAATAAGATCACAATTGGAGTACTGTGTACTGTTTTCGGCTCCACACTATAGGAAGAATTTTTCTTTTTATTCATTCATGGGATGTGGGCGTCGCTGGCAAGGCCAGCATTTATTGCCCATCCCTAATTGCCCTTTAGAAGGTGGCGGTGAGCAGCCTTTTGAACCGCTGTAGTCCGTGTGGTGAAGGTACTCCCAAAAGTTGTTGAGGCAATAGCACAGATTCACAAGGAAGCTTGCACCATCTCTTAATCTCTCTTAGTGGGCCGTATTTTCCAATCGCAGGCCTCCTGCGGGCGGAGCCCTGCGATCTGGAAAAATCTACGCCCTTACCTGAGGGCTCCCGGGACGCACACGCTTCTGATCCTGGGCCTCTCCAAACTCCAAGGGGTAAAAATTGAGTCGCGCCCCATTTGGAGCGCTAACCTCGCCGGGGCGCGACTTTTAGCGCCCCGAAAAAATTAGCGGCCCCGCGCCGGAACTTCAGTGGTTGCGCCCCAAGAGGGAAGCGGGGCGCCACTGGAAGCACCCCGCATCCCTCTTGGGGCGCTGCGAGTGAATATCCTGGCGCTACGTGCCACAGCGCCACGCGCTGCGGCACGTCGCGCCGCGGTATTGCAGGCCTTCCTCCCCTTCTTAAAGGGGAGGGACCCTGCGCAGCGCGAACCGGGGCCCAGCTGGGCCCCCAGGGATCGGGAGTGCCGGCAAAAGAGCCCGGCACTCAAGAGAAGTGCCGGGCTCTTGGAGCGCAGCCGGCACTTCACGGTGGGGGGGCTTCACTGGGGCCGGGGACAGCAACGGGGGCAGGTGCTGGCAGGCGGCCAGCAACAAAAATGGCCGCCTGCCACCTCCCCTTTAAATATCGCCGCCCCGGCCGCACGAACGCCTCCCTGAACCCGTCGGACATAGCGTCTGGCGGTAAATCAGGGGGCGCGACTGAAGATCACGGCCGGGGCGCGAGCGGGGTGCTGCGCACGGCGATGACGTCATCGCCGGCGGCGCAGCGCCACAGGGCGCTACCGGCTGCCGCCGCCGCTAACCTCCCACTAAATTTTTCGGGAGGCGTGGGCGGCGCTGCGCCCGGGCGTTAGCTGCTTTACGCCCCATTAGCGCCCTCTTAAGGCGCTAACGGGAGGCGCAAGCAGCTGAATTTTTCCCCCCAAGTGCGCAGGGCCCACGTATCCCAGAGGCACAGGTAGTTCGCAGCATCCCAGGGATCACGTGGGCCATGGGGAGCCAATCAAAAAAGGGAATCTCCCGAGTGGCAAGCAGTGACTAGTGGGGTACCGCAGGGATCGGTCCTTGGACCCCAGCTATTCACAATATACATTAATGATCTAGATAAGGGAACTAAATGTAATATCTCCAAGTTTGCAGATGACACAAAGTTGGGTGGGAGTGTGTGCTGCGAGGAGGATACCGAGAAACTCCAGGATGATTTGGACAGGTTGGGTGAGTGGGCAGAAGCGTGGCAGATGCAATATAACGTGGATAAATGCGAGGTTATCCACTTTGGTGTCTCCCTTAGCAACAGGTTCACCGCCTTAGGTGCTGTTGTCGGGGGGGATGACTCATCGGGGGAAGGCACCAGCAGCCAGGCTCATGGCACCATGACTGGCTCTGTTGCAAAGAAGGGAGGGAAAAAGAGTGGCAGGGCTATAGTAATAGGGGATTCGATTGTAAGGGGAATAGATAGGGGTTTCTGTGGTCGCGACCGAGACTCCAGGATGGTATGTTGCCTCCCTGGTGCAAGGGTCAAGGATGTCTCGGCGCGGGTGCAGAACATTCTGGAGGGGGAGGGGGAACAGCCAGTTGTCGTGATACATGTTGGTACCAACGACGTAGCTAAAAAAAGGGAAGAGGTCCTACAAGTAGAATTTAGGGAGTTAGGAGCCAAGCTAAAAAGTAGGACCTCGAAGGTAGTAATCTCTGGATTACTACCAGTGCCACGTGCTAGTAAGAGTACAGAGAACAGGATAGTTAGGCTAAATACGTGGCTTGAGCATTGGTGTAAGAGGGAGGGTTTTAAATTTTTGAGGCATTGGAACCAGTTTTGTGGTAGGTGTGACCTATACAAAAGGGACGGTCTACACCTGTGCAAAGATGGAACTGATGTTCTCGGGGTAATTTTTGATAAAGCAGTTCGGGAGCATTTAAACTAGTATGGCAGGGGGCTAGAAACCTATGTAGTGAAATAGAGGAAAGTGAAAGGCAGACAGAAATAAATGGTAAAAGGGTGAGGAACAAAAAACAAAGGGCCAAACTAATTCATAAAAAATGTGAGCATAAAAAAAGCCTGAGGGTTTTATACCTTAATGCGAGAAGCATCAGGAACAAGGTAGATGAATTAGCTGTGGAAATAGAGGTTAATAATTATGATCTAATTGGGATTACGGAAACATGGTTGCAGGGTGAGCAGGGCTGGGAGCTTAACATACAGGGGTATTCAGTATTTAGGAAGGATCGACAAAAAAGAAAGGGAGGAGGGGTAGCATTGCTGGTAAAAGAGGGGATAAATGCAATTGAAAGGAAGGATATTAACTCAGTTAATACAGAATCTATATGGGTGGAGCTAAGAAATAGCGAGGGGCGAAAAACATTAATAGGAGTGGTATATAGGCCTCCAAATAGTAAAATAGAGGTTGGGGAGGGCATCACGAGGGAAATTAGAGAAGCGTGCAATAAGAGCACAGCTGTCATCATAGGTGACTTTAACTTACATATAGATTGGACTAGCCTAATCAGTAAAAATAATGAGGAGGAGGAATTCCTTGAGTGTTTAAGGGATGGTTATCTGGATCAATATGTCGAGGAACCAACTCGGGAACAGGCTATATTGGACTGGGCACTGTGCAATGAGAAGGGATTAATTAGTAATCTTGTTGTACGGGGACCCTTGGGTCAGAGCGATCATAACATGATCGATTTCTCACTCGAAATGGAGAGCGAAGAAATTGACTCAGAGACTAAGGTCCTGAATTTAAACAAGGGGAATTATGATGCCATTAGACGGGAACTGAGTAGGTCTGATTGGACAACGTTCCTGGGAGGACTGGAGGTAGATAAACAATGGCAAGCATTTAAAGATAGAATGACAAAATTGCAAAAATTGTTTATACCAATCTGGCATAAAAGGAAATCTAAAAAGGTGACTCAACCGTGGATAACAGGGGAAATTAGAGACAGCATAAAATCCAAAGATAGGGCGTAAAAAATAGCCAAAAAAAGCGCCAGAGCGGAAGATTGGGAACAGTTTAAGATAGAGCAAAGGAGGACAAAGGGCTTAATCAAGAGGGGCAAAATAGCTTACGAAAGCAAGCTGGCGGAAAATATAAAAACTAACTCCAAAAGCTTTTATAAGTATATCAAGAGGAAAAGACTGGTGAAAACCAAAGTTGGTCCATTGCAGTCAGATACGGGGGAATATATAACGGGAAATAAGGAAATGGCAGACCAACTAAATGCATACTTTGGGTCAGTCTTTACAAAGGAAGACACAAAAAACCTCCCTGGGATATCGGGAAAAATAGGGACATTGGCAAAGGAGGAACTGACGCAAATCAATATCTCTAAGGATATGGTGTTAAGGAAGCTAAAGGGATTGAAGGCGGACAAATCCCCAGGGCCTGATAACATGCATCCTAGGGTACTGAAGGAGGTGGCCCTAGAGATAGCGGATGCACTAAGTATGATTTTTCAGAATTCATTAGACTCGGGAACAGTGCCCATGGATTGGAGGGTAGCTAACGTTACCCCACTATTCAAAAAGGGGGGTAGGGAAAAAGCAGGTAATTACAGACCTGTAAGCCTTACATCAGTTGTGGGCAAAATGCTGGAGTCCATCATTAAGGATGAAATAGCGGAGCACTTAGCAAATGGGGACAGGATAGGACAGAGTCAACATGGATTTACAAAGGGTAAATCGTGCTTGACTAATCTATTGGAATTTTTTGAGGGAGTAACTGGTAAAATAGATGGGGGAGAGCCAGTAGATGTGGTGTACCTGGACTTCCAAAAGGCCTTCGACAAGGTCCCACATAAAAGATTAGCATGGAAAATTGAAGCTCATGGGATAAAGGGGAAAGTATTGACGTGGATAGAGAACTGGCTGTCAGATAGAAAACAGAGAGTTGGAATAAACGGCTCATTTTCTGAATGGCAGGCAGTAACAAGTGGGGTACCACAGGGATCTGTACTGGGTCCCCAGCTGTTCACAATTTACATTAATGACCTGGATCAGGGAGTCGGATGCAGCATTTCCAAATTTGCAGACGACACTAAACTAGGAGGGGGGGTGGGCTCAGAGGAGGAGACCAGGAAGCTCCAGAGCGATTTGGACAGACTGGGTGATTGGGCGGATAAATGGCAGATGCACTATAATGTGGACAAGTGCGAAGTTATCCACCTTGGGTGCAGGAACGGGAGGGCAAATTATTATTTAAATGGCAATAAATTGGGAGAGGGGGAAGTACAGAGAGACCTGGGTGTTCTTGTACACCAGTCACTGAAGGCGAGCATGCAGGTGCAACAGGCGGTCAAGAAGGCAAACGGTATGCTGGCCTTCATAGCAAAAGGGTTGGAATACAGGAACAGGGATGCCTTGCTGCAGCTGTACAGGGCACTGGTGAGACCACACCTCGAGTACTGTGTACAGTTTTGGTCGCCTCATCTGAGGAAAGATGTTCTTGCCATGGAGGGGGTGCAGCGGCGATTCACCAGGCTGATACCAGGAATGGCGGGATTGACCTATGAGGAGAGACTATGTAGTTTAGGGATGTACACACTGGAGTTTAGAAGATTGAGAGGGGACCTCATAGAAGTGTATAAAATTCTGACAGGTCTAGACAGACTAGATGCAGAAGGAATGTTTCCCTTGGCGGGTGAGAACAGAACTAGAGGACATAATTTAAGGATAAGGGCTAAACCATTTAGGACAGAAATGAGGGGGAATTTCTTCACTCAGAGGGTGGTGAACCTGTGGAACTCATTGCCACAGAGGGCAGTGTACGCCAGCTCATTAAATATATTTAAGAGGGAATTAGATATATTTCTACAGGCAAAAGGGGTTAAGGGTTACGGAGAGAAGGCGGGGACGGGATACTGAATTGGAGGATCAGCCATGATCTCATTAAATGGCGGAGCAGGCTCGAAGGGCCGGATGGCCTACTCCTGCTCCTATCTTCTATGTATCTATGTATCTATGTAAAAACAGAAAGGCAGACTATTATCTGAATGGCAATAGATTGGGAGAAGGGGAAGTGCAACGAGACCTGGGTGTCCTTGTGCATCAGTCGCTGAAGGTAAGCATGCAGGTGCAGCAGGCAGTGAAGAAGGCAAATGGTATGCTGGCCTTCATAGCGAAAGGGGTTGAGTATAGGAACAGGGATGTCCTGCTGCAGTTGTACAGGGCCTTGGTGAGACCACACCTTGAGTACTGTGAGCAGTTTTGGTCACCTTGTCTGAGGAAGGATGTTCTTGCCATGGAAGGAGTTCAGCGAAGATTCACAAGGCTGATACCTGGGATGGCAGGAATGACATATGAGGAGAGATTGGGTCGATTGGGCTTATACTCGCTGGAGTATAGAAGAATGAGAGGGGATCTCATCGAAACATATAAAATTCTGACAGGTCTGGACAAACTAGATGCAGGAAGAATGTTCCCGATGGTCGGAGAGTCCAGAACCAGGGGTCATATTCTAAGGATAAGGGGTAAGCCATTTAGGACAGAAATGAGGAGGAATTTCTTCACCCAGAGAGTGGTGAACCTGTGGAATTCTCTACCACAGAAGGTAGTTGAGGCCAAGTCATTAAATATATTCAAGAATGAGTTAGATATATTTCTTAAAGGTGAAGGTATCAAGGGATATGGGGAGAAGGCAGGTACAGGGTACTGAGTTTGGATGATCAGCCATGATCTCATCGAATGGCGGAGCAGGCTCGAGGGGCCGAATGGCCTACTCCTGCTCCTATCTTCTATGTTTCTATGTTTCATACACTTGACAGGAAGACCTGTCAAATATATGAATGGCAATCACCCCAAAAACATAGTAAAACTTTAAATAATTTTTTTTTTTTTTAAATCACATTTTTAAAATGACTTGAAATTACAATAAATTAAGTATTTTAAACAAAAATGTAATTTTTTGAAAAAAATAATTATAGTTTTTTACGGTGCTAAAAATAAACTTACCTTTTTAAAAGTATTTTTAAATGATAAATCAGTGAAAATGTTTTTATTTTTTTTCACTTATTCAATTCTTATCCTGGTAAAAGCAGGCCTTACGCCTGCTTTTACCAGGTGCAAGAATTGTAAGTGTTTTCAGTGGGCGGAGGGTCTCCAAAAAGCGGAACTATCTGCCCGCAGTGGCCCTTCTCCAGGGCAGCCGGAGGATCTGTCAAGACCATTCTTGACAGATCGGAAATTCCGGTTTCCAGCGTGTAGAATTCGCAAAATTATCACGATTTTATAAAATCAGAAGGAGACATAAAGTTTCGTACAAACAGCTTTATTTCAGCAGAATGCTGTCAGGTTTTCAAAGTGGACACAAACAGCCTGTAAAATGGCCACCACGCCTCGTGGCAGAACGTTCTAGACTTTCAATGAGCAGACAAGATGGCGTTCCAATAAACATTTGTGCGAGATCGGACAAGACTCAGCACATTTGAGATAATTGACAAGACATAATGGGTTTGCATTTTATACATAAATACTGGAATCGGTCTCCCAAGTGCGAATAAGGGCTATTGTACCGAGCGATCAAGAACCCATCCAAAGACATTAATATGCAAAATCCCCACGACTCTACGATGAGAGAGCCGTTTGCGGGTAGTTACAGAAAGCATTTGGAAGCCCCAAAACCCCTCCAGGGAGAATACTGACCGGTTCCACAATGGGAGAAGTATTAACGGGTACTCAGACAGTTACAAGTATCACCGAAACCCATTAAAAACGGAGATCACCCTATACAAGAAGTTTGAGCGCCAAAACCCTGACAAAAGATAGACATTAAGATTGGGCGGGAAAAGAGGAATTACAGCACTATAACTGTAAGGTACAACCGTCCATCTGTCTCTTGTTTTCTCTTGTTTCTCTTGCCTCTTGACTCTTTGCCGCTTGCCTCGTGTCTCTGCCTCTTGCAGCTCTTGCTGTTTGACTTGCTGGAAGACTATTGAACTTTTATTCTCTTGCCTGACGGCTCTGGACACTGATCCGCCAGGATCAACCTCGTGGCTTGCCGCGAAGATCCGTGTAGAACTGGGCTGTGAGGCCTTGAAACGGGCACACCATCCCGAGAAGTCGGTAAACGGTGTTGGAACCGAAGGCCCGAGATGAGATGAGATGAGATGAGATGAGATGAGAAGAGGAGAAGACGACAATACGTATCGCCACGGTCAGTAAGCCCCGACCGCGCCTGTAGGTCGAATAAACACTTCCTTGCCCAGGAAGACCATTCTTCGAGTTTTATCGCATTGGTGTGAGGGCACAGGAAGACTATTTTTTGAATAGTGTCGGAACTCCGAGGACAACACAGATCTTCATGACAGCAGACGGTCCAGCCTGCTAGCCGGAGTAGAGACGAGTAAACAAGTGGGGTACAGAGACCCCTGATCAACACGTGAATAGTCAGGTGCTGCGGGAAAAACATCCGAGCAGAGTTTCGGAATTCTCCGAGTTATCACGAGTGGTGAGCATGAGTCTCGATCCTACAAATCTAGTTTAGGACAGGTATTGATAGGGGAGGGTTTGAGTTTTAAGGATAATTGTAATGTGTGCCCCCTTTTACGATGTGTCGTGCGCTCCTCGTTTCCCTAAAATTAGTTACATAACTGCGTGTAAGATTGTACTGTCATTAATCTGTGCTTATGACATGTATTTCGTAATCTTGAATAATATGCAATAAAGATTTTCCATTTCGCACTATTCAACCGGGTCTACCTGAGTTTTCTCTGCATTATTGCTCTCGCACCTAAGTCCAGTGTCAGAACCGTAAGGGCGAGTGGGTCGAACCACTCACAGGTGTCTAGTGTTACCAGGCTGGCTGGAGACCAGAACAGGCAACAAGGCCTAACCTCGCACTAGCACCTAGGCTAAGCACAGAGCCGCAGGTCACACCCCTTACAAGCGCATGCGCTGTGCATGCCTGAAACCAGCATTTCCGATGTATCTACGGGTGGGTACACAGCGCGTACACAACCGTAGGGATCGGAATATCTGGGCCAATGCCTCTTAATCTCTCCCGCCTTCCACACTATCACAGACCTTCTCTTTTGTTCTTTCCTGGGGTGATTTAATAGAGGTGATGGAAACAGTGTTTCCAGTGATTGAGGGGTCAAAACAAGGGGCACAGATATAATTAAATGTTAGAGATTTAAGACAAAGAACAGGAGAAACCTTTTCTATACAGTGGGCTGTGGATTTGTGGAATGTTAACGACTGAAGCAAAGAACAGATGGTTGAAGGAAAGTTCAGTAAAGGGGTAGGGGAAACAGAGTGGCCACATGGAATAAGGACTACTGCTCATGTGTAGGATAAACACCAACTCGGATTGGTTGAGTCAATGGCCTGTTTCTGTGTTGTAATTTCTATGTGGTTCTTTGTAAGCTCAGGGAGTGATTACAAGTACGAGGCAGAGGGAATTGAAAGGTGGAAAGGGAGAAGGTAGAGAAGAGTTTAGCAATCAGTCGAAACATTGGAATGTCCTTGTGGAATGCGACAGTAACAGTAACCAGCCGTGGCTCAGGGGGTAGCACTCTCGCCTGTGAGTCAGAAGATTGTGGGTTCAAACCCCACTCCTGAAACTTGAAGCACAAAAATCTAGGCTGACACTGAGGGAGTGCTGCAATGTCGGAGGTGTTGGCTTTCAGATGAGGTGTTAAACCAAAGCCCTGTCTGCTCTCTCAAGCGGATGTCAAAGATCCCACGGCACTATTCGAAGAAAGAGCAGGGGAATTCTCCTCAGTGTCCTGGGGCCAATATTTATCCCTCAACCAACATCACTAAAACAGATTATCTGGTTGTTATCACATTGCTGTTTGTGGGACCTTGCTGTGTGCAAATTGGCTGCTGTGTTTCCTACATTAAAACAGTGACTACACTTCAAAAAGTACTTAATTGGCATCAAAATACTTTGGGACATCCTGAGGTCATGAAAGGAGCTATATAATAGTAAGTCTTTCTTTCTAAGTAAGTTTCTTTCTAACTACAAGCAGCGTCCATGGTGCTTCACAAGGAGATCAGAGCACACCTACCAGCTTTTATTTATCAATAGCACGCTGGAATGTTGTTATACCAGTTGCTGCTCATAATGACCAGTCTTTTTTTAATGATCAAAATTTGCTTTCCAGAGCCACAACCCATCTGAGACTCTGCTTCTTGTAATCATTAATAGTGATAATTTTAGAGACCGTTTCCCATAGTTGAATGAAAATTGGCTCAGTTGTAATATTGTTAATCTGCACCATTGAGCCTATGCAATAACAATACTGGTGGCCCGCTCCTTGTGCTTGGCTGGACCCTGCACATGTCTCAATGATAGGCTGACCATATGTCCCCATTATCTGGGGACAGTTCCCCGGATTAGGTACGGTGTCCCCAGGCAAGCAACGCCGCTGGAATTGTCCCCGGCTCAGGAAACCTGTCCCCCGAATAGAGCCATTTTCATTGGTTTGGTGGTCGGCAGGAGTTGGGTTTTAACTTTATTTTTGGATGAACTAGAAAAGTTAAATCTTTGTTTTCTCCAACACCAAGGTACAGGATCCCCGGGGGGGAGGGGGGAGTGAGATTCTCGTCCCGTTCGCGCCCGGTTTGAGCTCAGGAATGGATTCCAGGAGCCGGTTGAAGGGAGGCGACGATGGCGGCTCCGTCTTCCCACAATGCAGTGCGGCGGAGAAAAGGCCCCATCGACAGCTCGGGCCGCACTGCACTCTGGGGGATTGAGTCACCTGCCCCGTGTTTCGGCCAATAGTGACTGGCTGGAGGGCGGAAACTTTAAAACGCGCGGGAGAAGCCGAGGGCGCGGTGGGTGAGAGCTGGTGGGTGAGTGGATTTACTCTACCTCAGAGATCAGTACGGAGCATCGTGTTTCTTTTTACTGAATAAGGCAAGTTCTAAATTCTCCCAGCGAAGAGATTTCTGAAACCTTCTGAGACAGAAGGGCCGGAATTTCCTCCTAAAAAAAATGGTTGGGTTTGGAGCGTGGGGGCAGTTAAATTGTTAAAAATGGGTTTCCCGACTTGATCCCGTCTCCAACCCACCCAGTTCCGGTTTTAACAGAGGCGGGACGGGGGCGGGACAGGGGGCGGGTGACCAACCCGCTGCCAGGAGGCATTACCTCTATTTAAATATTGTAATGAGGCTGGAATCCTCTTTCACCCCCTCACCCCACCCCCCCCGTCCATTTTGTGTTTAACTGCCTGTGGACAGGTTTCACACAATTCGTGAAACCCGGCAATTAAATCGAGGCGGGGACTGCTACATCCAGGAGGTAAATGGCTTTATTCCCACCTCCAAGATCCAGGGTCCCGACCATACACAGTCCCCATGATTGGAGACCCCACCCCAGAACTCCCGCCCCCAACGATGATGATGAGGCCAGCCACGATCTCCGATGGCTGGCCCTCCCCCGCCACAATCCCCGATCCTCAGCCCCCGTGAACCCCAATTCGCCCCCGCGAACCCTGACCACCCCTCCATCGCCAACTGATCCCCGATACCCAGCCAATCCTGCAACCCCCCGCACCCGCCCATCCGCCCTCCCCCCTCCCGATTGCCAACCTCCCCCTCCTGCCGCCGATTCCCAGACCGACCCCTCACAATTCTCGACCCCACCCTCCCACGATCCCTCCCCCAGGCCGGCCCCTCGCAACTGAGGCCTACCCGCCCGCAGCCAGCCAGCCTCTCTAGCTGGCTGGCTGTGGGTGGGAAACCGAGGCCTCGCATTTAAATTAGGCCCCGCAGGCCTCCCGGGTTTCCTGACCGCCTCAGACCGCACCCCCCACCCCCGACCCCCAACCCGCCTCCCCGAAGAAAATTCCGGCCAAGTTGTTTCACACCTGATATGGAAAATCTCAGTCTATTTGGAACTGATTCAAAATTGAGAAATTAAATGTTTGGGTATTCGGGGACAAGTATAGATGATACAGCACTATTGCCAGAACGCACGCAAGATTCGAGATTCAGTGTAAAGTGAAAATTGTGTTATTTCTACACATATTCTACTAGCAGAAGCAACAAAGTCAGCTTGAAATGCATCCTGGCTATTTTGCTGTGCTCCCACCCTGTGCGTCCCCGGATTCACTTTATAAAATATGGTCACCCTATTCAATGACAATAATGTGGAAGAGTGCAAGGGGGAAAAATTGGGTATCGCCCATTTTGGGGCGCTAATATCGGCCGGGTGCAAATTTTAGCGCCCGGCGCAAATTACTGCCGCCGACCGCAAAATTCGTCTCCAGCGCCCCTGGAGGTGTTTGCAGCACTAAATCAGGTGCTACACACCTCTCTTAGGGTGCTAACGTCGGGGAATGAGGCGCTACCTCAGAGCGCTACTCAAACTCAAGCGCTGTCAGTTACCTCGTACTCAGACAGACTGGCGCCGTCCAGTTCTTAAAGGGTAGGATCCATCTTGCTGCACAGCCACACCCTGCCCATTGCAGCGTTTGGCCACGGCCTGCAAGCAGGTAAAAATCTTCAGCAAAGATTCATGATGGCTACTCAGAGGACCAGCTTGCCGGTTTAGCGACCAGGCATTGGAGGCTATGGTCACGGCTGTGGAACGCCGATGGACAGTGCTGTTTCCAGAGACTGGCAGGAGACCATTGCCCCGGGAGATTACAAATGTATGGAGGGAGATTTCCCAGCACATTTCAACCAGGAGGCTGGTCCAAAGGACACATACGCAGTGCCGCAAGAAGTTCAAGGACCTCACTCGGGTGGTCAGGGTGATTACCTGCTTGAAAAACCTTTACATCCCACCATCTCAACCTCACTCTGTGCACAGACGGTGTAAATTCCCAAACCCCGAACACTCACCCAACAACTATGCCCATCTCATAAAAGTCACATGCACATCCCATACCTTGCAGACATTAATGGCTATTAATGGTAGGCACATCTGTGAAAGAATAAGCCAAATAACCTATTCAGAAAAATACACTATCTTATGAAAGAATTCTGGTCTTATTAAAACATGACAAACTGGGTTTGGAAATCTAGAAACCTAACTATGAAATAACTATGAAAGCATTCTGGCTATTGAGATAAGGTAGTTGTTGACCCTGAATAAATAACTTTATTGAAACAGAAGGTTAATGGCTCCGACAGGCTGAACTTTTTGGAACGAAACAATGGTTCACCCTGGATAAGGTGTTCTAATTTACACTTCGTAAAGAAGCACATAAAGTAAGGAACATCTGCCCTCGTAAAAATGACATCAAGTAAGGAACACCTGCCGTCACACCGTTTTTTATATGGTAAACGTAGAACACCTCGAGATGAGACATGAGTTTGGCTGAGCTGGCAGTAAGAATTGCAGAGGTCAGCAGAAAAAATGACTAGAGATAATTAGCTTGCATCAGCAGAAAACCTTAAAGGAAATACCACTGGAAAAGGGTATAAATATTGAACTCTCAAATGGGATAGTAGACTAGCTTTAATCAGGCAAAGCGATTCTTGGCTTCAGAGGCGGCTCTGTAAGTCTCCAACTCTTTGTACCTCGGGGATCAAAGGTATTTGATTTTGGTGGATATCCTGTAGAACACTAAGAACTGTAATACTGTAGTGAAGTTAAGATTTGAGAGTAAGGATCTCTGAAAATATGATTGTAAGTTTTCTCGTTTTGGAACTGTTAATGTTGCGATTGACTCACCAACTGTAAATTACATGTTGGTTCTTTAATAAATCCATATATTTTTAGAATTATCTCACATAATGGTGTAGGGGGGAGGGTTTCAGTTATGTGGATAATTGGAGCACATTCTGGGGAAGGTGGGACCTGTACAAACAGGACGGTTTGCACCTGAACCAGAGGGGCACCAATATCCTGGGAGGGAAATTTGCTACGGCTCTTCGGGGGGGTTTAAACTAATTTGTCAGGGGGATGGGAAAAAGGGCTGTAGTCCACGAGCCAGTGGTGAGTGTAGGGAGGTACTGAGGAGGGTATCAAGGTCGCAGGAATGTACCGGCAGACAGGAAGATGGCTTGAAGTGTGTCTACTTCAATGCAAGGAGCATCTGGAATAAGGTAGGAGAACTTGGAGCGTGGATTGGTACTTGGGACTACGATGTGGTGGCCATTACGGAGACATGGTTAGAACAGGGACAGGAATGGTTGTTGGAAGTTCCGGAGTATAGATGTTTCAGTAAGAGTAGGGAAGTTGGTAAGAAAGGTGGAGGAGTAGCATTGTTAATCAAGGATAGTTTAACAGCGGCAGAAAGGCAGTTCGAGGGGGATCTGCCGTCTGAGGTAATATGGGCTGAAGTTAGAAATAGGAAAGGAGCGGTCACGTTGTTAGGAGTTTTCTACAGGCCCCCAAATAGTAATAAAGATGTGGAGGAAGAAATTGCAAAGCAGATTATGAATAGGTGTGGAGGTCACAGAGTAGTTGTCATGGGTGACTTCAACTTTCCAAATATTGATTGGAACCTTTATAGGTCAAACAGTTCGGATGGGATAGTTTTTGCACAGTGTGTGCAGGAGGGTTTCCTGACACAATATGTGGATAGGCCGACAAGAGGTGGGGCCACGTTGGATTTGGTACTGGGTAATGAACCGGGCCAAGTGTTTGATGTGTATGTGGGAGAGCACTTTGGAGATAGTGACCACAATTCGGTAACTTTCACTATTGCAATGGAGAGGGATAGGGCAATACGGCAGGGCAGGGTTTATAATTGGGGGAGGGGTAATTATGATGCGATTAGGCAAGAATTAGGGAGTATAAGATGGGAACAGAAACTATCAGGAAAAGGCACAAACGAAAAGTGGAGCTTTTTCATGGAGCAATTACTGCGTGTCCTTGATAGGTATGTCCCTTTCAGGCAGGGAGGAAATGGCCGAGTGAGAGAACCATGGTTCACAAAAGAGGTTGAATGTCTAGTCAAGAGGAAAAAGGAAGCGTATGTAAGGATGAGAAAACAAGGTTCAGTTGGGTCGATTGAGGGGTACAAGGTAGCAAGGAATGAGCTAAAAAAAGAGCTTAGGAGAGCTAGGAGGGGGCATGAGAAGTCCTTGGCGGGTCGGATCAAGAAAAACCCCAAGGCTTTTTACTCTTATGTGAGAAATAAAAGAATGACCAGGGTGAGGGTAGGGCCGGTCAAGGACAGTAGTGGGAACTTGTGCATGGAGTCAGAAGAGATAGGAGAGGTGATGAATGAATACTTCTCGTCAGAGTTCACCGAGGAGAGGGGCCATGTTCTTGAGGATGAGAGTGTGATAAAGGTGGATAGGCTGGAGGTGGTAGATGTTCTGAGGGAAGATGTTTTAGCAATTTTGAAGAACCTGAGGGTCGATAAGTCCCCTGGGCCAGATGGGATATATCCTAGGATTCTTTGGGAGGCAAGGGAGGAGATTGCAGAGCCTCTGGCTTTGATCTTTGGGTCCTCATTGTCCACGGGGATGGTGCCAGAGGACTGGAGAGTGGCGAATGTTGTTCCTCTCTTCAAGAAAGGAAATAGGAATGACCCTGGTAATTATAGGCCGGTTAGTCTTACTTCGGTGGTTGGTAAGATAATGGAAAAGGTCCTGAGGGATAGGATTTATGACCATTCGGAAAGGGGCAACTTAATCAGGGATAGTCAACACGGATTCGTGAAGGGTAAGTCTTGCCTAACAAATTTGATTGAATTCTTTGAGGAGGTAACTAAGTGTGTAGATGAAGGTAGAGCAGTTGATGTCGTATACATGGATTTTAGTAAGGCGTTTGATAAGGTTCCCCATGGTCGTCTCATGAAGAAAGTAAGGAGTTGTGGGATAGAGGGAAATTTGGCCGATTGGATAAGTAACTGGCTATCTCATAGAAGGCAGAGGGTGGTGGTGGATGGAACATTTTCGGACTGGAGACCAGTTACCAGCGGTGTGCCACAGGGGTCGGTGCTGGGTCCTCTGCTGTTTGTGATTTTTATCAATGACTTGGAGGAGGGGACTGAAGGGTGGATCAGTAAATTTGCTGATGACACCAAGATTGGTGGAGTAGTGGATGAGGTGGAGGGCAGTTGTAGGCTGCAAAGAGACATCGATAGGATGCAGAGCTGGGCCGAAAAATGGCAGATGGAATTTAACCCTGATAAGTGCGAGGTGATTCATTTTGGTAGGGCAAATTTGAATAAGGATTACAGGGTCAACGGCAGGGTTCTGAGGAACGTGGAGGAGCAGAGGGATCTGGGGGTTCATATCCACAGATCTCTGAAGGTTGCCACTCAAGTGGATAGAGCAGTAAAGAAGGCCTATGGTGTGTTGGCGTTTATTAACAGAGGGTTTGAGTTTAAGAACCATGAGGTTATGCTGCAACTGTACAGGACCTTGGTGAGACCACATTTGGAATATTGTGTGCAGTTCTGGTCACCTCACTATAGGAAGGACGTGGAAGCATTGGAAAGAGTGCAAAGGAGATTTACCAGGATGCTGCCTGGTTTGGGGGGGAGGTCTTATGAGAAAGATTGAGGGAGTTGGGGCTTTTCTCTTTAGAGCGGAGGAGGGTGAGAGGCGACTTAATAGAGGTTTATAAGATGATGAGGGGGATAGATAGAGTGGATGTTCAGAGGCTATTTCCTCGGGTAGAGGCAGCTGTTACAAGGGGGCATAACTATAAGGTGCATGGGGGGAGATATAGAAGGGATGTCCGAGGTAGATTCTTTACTCAGAGAATGGTTGGGGTGTGGAATGGACTGCCTGCTGTGATAGTGGAGTCGGACACTTTAGGAACTTTCAAGCGGTTATTGGATAAGCACATGGAGCACACCAGAGTGATAGGGAGTGTGATAGCTTGATCTTGGTCTCGGATAATGCTCGGCACAACATCGAGGGCCGAAGGGCCTGTACTGTGCTGTACTGTTCTATGTTCTATGTTCTATAATACTTCTGCATCAAACTCGCAAACTCAATCTCTGTACACTCTTTGGTGAGGAGTTGCAGAATTCTGGGGGAGTTTTCTGGACCCTCATAATATCTGGAGCATTACAGTCTAGCTAAACTTATTAAAAGTGCTATCTGGAGGACGGTAACATTCTCGGGTTGTTCCATTTCTTTAGGGAGAGATAGTCCGGACCTTTAGACCCAATTAAGCGTCTTTAGGATTCGGTTACCTCAAACTTTAGTTGAAAGTGAACGTCTTGAGAAATACGCCTGATCTGGGGTAGCCCTAAAGGGGCTAGGACTAGTAATTATCCCTTCAAATCTGCCAACTACATGGCTGCACACTCACTCACACGCTGTCCTTTTTCTTGCAGGCCAAGCTTTCACACAACCGGAGGGAGCAACAACGCACGGGAGGACAGGCGGAGCTGCACCCCCTCACACAGCTGGAGGAGCGAGTTCACAGACTCATCGGCAATCATGTCATCGGCACTGTGGCCGTTGGAGAGGTCGGCCCCCTTGGGTACAGCAACGGTATGTTCATCAGCTTTATCTCCTCTCTCATACAACTTCCCCATCACAACACCAGTGTTTTACATTTTCCATCTGACTATACTGTCTCCATTCCTTGCTCTCACGTTAAAGCCACTCTTGTACCTTCCTGCTGTCAGATAGTGAGCCACCAGCTGACCAGCCTGTCCCTCAGCCTCCCAGTGGCAGCGACGCGGGAGAGGAGGAGGAACATGAAGCCCGCACCTCACCACCTGCGTCTCCCGAGGGCGAGACATCCAACACTGGGGCCAGGCGTTCACTGGAGGGGAGCGGGGGTTTGGATCTGATGTGGGTGAAGCTCCGGGACACAGCGGGCTGCAGCAACGCCATGGGGGAAGGGAAGTTCAGGGGCCATCTCCCCGGAGGGTGAGTGCATGCATGAGTTCTGCTGCACAGGACTCGGATGAGGACCTCGTTATAGCTGCGATGAACACACAGGCGATGAGCATGCATACTGAGCTCATGGGTGCAATGGCAAGGGTGCCCGAGAGCATGGATGCACTGGCTGGTTTGGAGGAGTCCACCACCAGCACAGCTGTCATCTGTGCGCAAACCCTCAATCCCATCCTTGCCTTGTTGCAGAGGATGGATGACTTGCAGAGAGACCATGGGAACCCAGACCCTATGCCGCGAGTAATAGGTGAGGTGGCAGCATCTATTGCAGCACAGGCCGAGGCAACGCAACGGTATAATGCTGGAATTGAGTCATTGGTTGGTGCCATCCAATGTCACACAGCTCTCATGCAGTCTCAGATTGATACCACGCAAGCGCTGACTGCTGCCATCGTCGCTGGGTCGCCCACAGTCCACCGGGGATCTCACGGTGCCGCAGCAGGCCAGCAATCTGTGCTCAAGCAGATAGCTCTGGATGCTGAGGTACTGCCCCGTGGATCCAACATTCAGTAGCCTTCCGCCAGCCTTGCTGTAGCCACTGGGGCCACATTACGGAGGAGCAGGAGGGTTGGAAGGGGGGGAAGTGCGAAGGGGAGGGAAATCATCCTTGAAGGGAGAATAACAAAAAAATTTCAAACAAATGGGGGGAATGTTTGTCCCAAAGTTGGATGTTTATGTTAATATCTTGTTCACTCTGTTAACGGTTATCTCGATGTGGTAAGAACCAGTTTTGTTAGTTAATGAATTGTAGTGTTTGTTTGTTATTGGTTGCACCAGTTTGTCAGAAAAACTTTGACAACTTTGCTCATTTTACTCATTGGAGCTTTGCCCGGTAATAGGGGCTGGGGGATGGTTGTAATGATGTGCGTGTTCATCCCAAAAGCCATCTTCTCTGTCATTCATCTGAAGCGGTGTCTTATCAGGCGTTCACAAAGAGCCCTTGCAGAGGCAACATTGAACGCCTCCCTCCCACGTTGTTGCTGCTCATCCTCCTCTTCATCCTCCTCCTCCACCTCCTCCTCCTCTCCCTCCTCCTCCTCCTGAGGTGGTCTACCAATCCCTGGTGGTGATGGCTGGGTCCTCAGAATTGCGAGGTTGTGAAGCATGAGGCACATAACAATGAAAAGCGATACTCGCTCAGAAGAGTACTGCAGGGCTCCTCCAGAGTGCTCAAGAGACCGGAACCGTTGCTTCAAGACGCCGATCGTCTGTTCAATGAGGTTCCTGGTGGCACTCTGGCTCTCATTGTATGTGAGCTTAGCAGGAGTGTTGGGGTTACAGAGCAGTGTCATCAGCCAGGTGCAGAGTGGATAACCCTTGTCCCCGAGGAGCCAGCCACAAGGTTGATGCAGTGGTTGGAACAGGTCTGGGACACCAGTCTGGCGCAGGATGAATGCATCGTGGCTGCTGCCAGGATAGCGGGCATTGACGGCAAGGATGCGCTGTCTGTGGTCGCAAACCAACTGGACATTCAGAGAGTGGAAGCCTTTGCAGTTGCAGAAAACCTCTGCATTTTCATGAGGTGCCTACAATGCCACATGCGTGCACTCAATGGCGCCCTGAACCATGGGGAAGCCCGCTATCCGAGCGAAGCCACATGCCCATTCACGCTGTTTGTCTCGGGTCATGGGGAATGAGATGTACTCCCTTCTCCTTCTGTAGTGAGCAATAGTGACCTCCCGGATGCAGCAATGGACAGTGAACTGGGAGATATTCGCAATATCCCCCGTTGAAGCTTGGAAGGAGCCGCTGGCATAGAAATTGAGAGCCACCGTCACCTTCACTGCCACTGACAGAGACGTCCTGGTCCTGAGCTGAGGCTGGAGCTCTGGTTGTAGGAGGTGGCAGAGCTCAGTGACCACCTCCTTGCTGAAGCACAGCTTTCTGAAACACTGCTCCTCGGACAGATGGATATATGAGAATTGCTCCCGGAATACCCTGGGAGGGTAAGGTCTCCTGTGCAGAGGCCTGTTGGCCCTCCTCCCTCTGGCCACATTTGCCACTCTCTCTCTGCGCCTCTGCTGCCTCCGAAGGTGAAGCTGGAGGATGACAGCCCGAGTTAGTACAGCCCCCATTTAATCTTCTAAATATGGTAGAAATAAAGCTGACAGAAATGGGAACCTGAAACGTGTTGGTGAGGAACCAAACCCCTTGTAGGACAGCGTTAAATGTCTCCAGACACCTCTCTCCCTCTCTCAACCTGCGTATGCAGAATATTTTGCCGACAGAAAAGAGTAGGAAGCGCACACCTTTAAATAGCGCTCCCCCAGTGCCCAGCCGACTGCAAAATGTCCCCCTCTACCTGTCGTTCTAGCGGCAGGCGTTAAGGCAGAGGGTGAGAATCAATTTCCGGTTCAGGGCGCTAACGGGGCGTTGCACGCTTCGATGACATCACGATCTCCAGGCGCAGGAGATTGCGGCGGTCATATTTAGCACCAACGCAAAGCGCCAGGTCAATTTCGCAGGTGGCGCTCAAATAACCGCGCTCTGGCGGTAAGTCGTTAGCACCCCGTTAGCACCTCCCGGAGGCACTAACAGGAGGTGCTAACCAACCGGATTTTTCCCCCCCAAGTCTTTGAACAGTGCTCCTCTCAAAATGCCCATGCTGGGATTGCAAGCAATCAGTGAAACAGAGAAGAAACAGTAAGGCTGCGATTTCGCCGACCGAGGCAGGTCTGGGGCGGCCGGGGTCGATAGCGCGGTCCCAGCTCACTGCCTGCTCCAGCCCGCACTCTCCGAGTGATTTTACATTAATTGGGCTTGTTAAGCCCGCCCAGTACATTTCCCGGCCAATTAAAAGGAAGCGGGTCTGATGACGTCATTTGATGACGCGTCATCAGCCAGTTTCCTTAAAGGGACCATGCGCAAATTGATTTTGACAGTTGTGCTGTCAGTGTTCTACAGCATTGAGGTGCTATAAACACTGACAAGCACGGCACAAAAATGCACGGCTGCACACATGCTCTCCCATGACTCCCTCCATATGGTTATGGAGGGAGTCACAGCACGCAGGGAGATTCTCTTCCTTTCCAATGGGCGGAAGAGACCTCCCCAGGAGACCAATGCAGCCTGGTTGTACATTGCACAGGAGGACACAAGCAGGGATGTTGTCAGAGGTGCCTTGCTGCAGTGGCGCGAACCTTTCAATGATCTCAGTGGATCACAAAATGTTACTGCCAAGCTACACTCAACCTCACCCTGCTGTGCCACTCATCACATCCCCATCACTCTGCCTTCCCTACCCTACTCCTGCGCATCTTTACTCACACGAACTTACCTTGCACCTCCACCCATCCCTCTCTATCTACATTAACACTTCCCCATCTCACTAGCCACCCCTCACACGCACCGTCATCCTAGTGCAATCATACCAACTAACAACACACAAGGGTAGGCACTTGGGTGGTTTAGCCAATGTTCATGTGAAGTCTCTGGTAATGTGGTGTCAAACATTGAAACCTTTATTTTCAGCACTTTGCATTCTTGGACAGATCCGTGTGCACCTTTGGAAGTGGCTTAGTGAATTGCAGTGAATGGTGGGACATAAGACATAAGGAGGGGCAGGACTGGCAGCTCAATATTCCAGGTATAGAATCTTCAGGCGAGACAAAGGGGGGTGTAAAAGAGGAGGGGGTGTCGTAATATTAATCAAGGAGTCAATTACTGCTGTAAGGAGGGATGATATCTTAGCAGGTTCCTCTAATGAGGCCATATGGGTAGAATTTAAAAACAAAAAGGGGGCAAGCACTTTGCTGGGAGTGTACTATAGGCCCCCAAACAGTCAGGGGGAGATAGAGGAACAGATATGTAGGCAACTCTCAGAGAAGTGTAGAAATAATAGGGTAATAATAGTAGGGGATTTCAACTTCCCCAATATTAACTGGGATAGTGAAAGTGTGAAAGGCTCAGAGGGTGCAAAATTCTTAAAGTGCATCCAGGAGAGCTTTTTGAGCCAATATGTAGAAAGTCCTACAAGAGAGGGGGCAGTACTGGACCTAATTCTAGGGAATGTAGCCAGGCAAGTGGTAGAAGTATTAGTAGGAGAGCATTTTGGTGACAGTGACCGTAATTCAGTGAGATTTAAGGTAGTCATGGAAAAGGAGAGAGATGGACTGGAAATAAAGGTTCTAAATTGGGGGAAGGCCGATTTTAATATGATAAGACAGGATCTGGCCAAAGTGGACTGGGATCAGCTACTTGTAGGAAAATCCACATCAGAGCAGTGGGAGTCTTTCAGAAAGGAAATAGCGAGAGTACAACGGCAACATGTTCCCGTAAAGGTGGGACCAACAAGCCAAGGGAACCCTGGATGTCAAGGGATATATGAGAATGGAGTAGGAAAAAAAAGGGAGGCTTTTGGCAAATACAAAGGACTAAAAACAGTGGAAGCCCTAGAGGAGTATAGAAAGTGCAGGGGGGTACTTAAAAAAGAAATTAGGAGAGCGAAGAGGGGGCATGAAATAACACTGGCGGGCAAAATAAAGGAAAATCCGAAGGTGTTTTATAAGTATATTAAGGGCAAGAGGATAACCAGGGAAAGAGTAGGGCCCATTAGGGACCAAAGTGGCAATCTGTGTGTAGAGCCAGAAGATGTAGGTGGGGTTTTAAATGAATATTTTGCATCTGTGTTCACTATGGAGAAGGACGATGTAGGCATAGAAATCAGACAGGGGGATTGTGATATACTTGAACAAATTAGTATTGAGAGGGAGGAGGTACTAGCGGTTTTAGCGGGCTTAAAAGTGGATAAATCCCCAGGCCCAGATGAGATGTATCCCAGGCTGCTGTGTGAGGCAAGGGAGGAGATTGCAGGGGCTCTGACACAAATTTTCAGAACCTCTCTGGCCACAGGGGAGGTGCCAGAGGACTGGAGAACAGCTAACGTAGTACCATTATTCAAGAAGGGTAGTAGGGATAAACCAGGGAATTACAGGCCAGTGAGCCTAACATCAGTGGTAGGGAAATTGTTGGAAAAAGTTCTGAGGGACAGAATGAGTCTCCACTTGGAGAGGCAAGGATTAATCAAGGATAGTCAGCATGGCTTTGTCAGGGGGAGATCATGTCTGACCAATTTGATTGAATTTTTCGAGGGGGTGACTAGGTGTGTGGATGAGGGTAGTGCAGTTGATGTGGTCTACATGGACTTCAGTAAGGCTTTTGACAAAGTCCCGCATGGGAGACTGGTCAAGAAGGTAAGAGCCCATGGGATCCAAGGCAATTTGGCACATTGGATCCAAAATTGGCTTAGTGGCAGGAGGCAGAGGGTGATGGTCGAAGGTTGTTTTTGTGACTGGAAGCCTGTGTCCAGTGGTGTACTGCAGGGATCGGTGCTGGGTCCTTTGCTGTTTGTAGTGTACATTAATGATTTAGATATGAATGTAGGAGGTATGATCAGTAAGTTCGCAGATGACACAAAATTGGTGGGGTGGTAAATAGTGAGGAGTGAAGCCTCAGGCTGCAGGACGATATAGACGAGTTGGTCAGATGGGCAGAACACTGGCAAATGGAATTTAACCCTGAAAAGTGTGAGGTAATGCATTTTGGGAGGACTAACAAGGCAAGAGAATACACAATGAATGGTAGGACCCTAGGAAGGACAGAGGATCAGAGGGACCTTGGTGTGCATGTACATAGATATCTGAAGGCAGCAGGATAGGTAGATAAGGTGGTTAAGAAGGCATATGGGATACTTGCCTTCATTAGCCGAGGCATAGAATATAAGAGCAGGGAGGTTATGATGGAGCTGTACAAAACGCTAGTTAGGCCACAGCTGGAATACTGTGTGCAGTTCTGGTCGCCACACTATAGGAAGGATGTGATTGCATTGGAGAGGGTGCAGAGGAGATTCACCAGGATGTTACCTGGGTTGCAGCGCTTCAGCTATGAAGAAAGACTGGTCAGGACGGGGTTGTTTTCCTTAGAGCAGAGAAGGCTGAGGGGGGACCTGATTGAGGTGTACAAAATTATGAGGGGCATAGATAGGGTAGATAGAAATGAATTTTTCCCCTTAGTAGAGGGGTCAATAACAAGGGGGCATAGTTTCAAGGTAAGGGGCAGGAGGTTTAGAGGGGATTTGAGGAAAAATTTGGAATCTGGAACTCACTGCCTGAAAGGGTGGTAGAGGCAGGAACCCTCACAACATTCAAGAAGCATTTAGATGAGCACTTGAAACGCCATAGCATACAAGGCTACGGACCAAGTGCTGGAAAATGGGATTAGAATAGACAGGGCTTGATGGCCGGCGCGGACACGATGGGCCGAAGGGCCTCTTTCTGTGCTGTATAACTCTATGACTCTATGGCCCAGAAATTAAACATGGATGGTTCCCGCGGGGGTAAGGATTCCCCGCGATATCGCACTCCGCGCCTACCTTTTTGCTCCGGGCCCACACGAACTTTACTTTCAAAGCCTCTCTCTGTTGCAACCGTGCAGTGCTTGCGTGTCCCAGAGGCGCAATTAGTTCGTGCGAGCTCTGGGATCACGTGATTCAGTTAGAGCCAATGGCAGCACACCATCTTTCATTCATAGTTTTGACGGCAAGAGCTGTCAAAGCTATGAATACTACAAACCCCCAAAAGAACAGCTAAACCTCAATTAAATTAAAAAAGCCATCACATTAATAAAATAAGTATAGTTAAATAAATGAACCACTTTAAACAAAAAATTCAATTTTTGAAAAAATTTAAAATCTTTTTAAAAGTTATAAAAATAATATTACCTTTCTTTAAAGTCTCTAAAAAAGATAAACCTGTTGAAAAAAATTTAAAATAACACTTAATTAACTACTTACTTTGTTAAAAGGGGGTCCTACGCCTGCTATCTTTGTGTGTAAAATCTTCACCACTTATCTGCGCGTTCAAAGCTGAAAGAAAAACTAAGTGCACTGCGTGCGCACAGCCTGTAGTGCACACGCGGTTCACTAAGGAACCGCCCCCTTTTCAATTCACGAAGTGCCGGTTTCCCGCGCATGCGCAGTGCATGCAGGAAACCGGCAATTCGGGATCTAATACGCGAGAGTACACAGTGCGTACTCTCGCGTATTAGGTTTAATTTTCGGGCCTATGACTCTAAGTGTACCCCCCCTGCCCCCCGCAATGGTGATGGCATTGTAGGGATGCTTTATGGTTTTGGTGTGGGGTGGTGCCAACCTGGTGCATCATGTAGCAGCCAGGGTGTACAGCATCAAGTGAAGTAAATCTGGCCATGGTGAGGCCATCCCTGGCCTCCTGGGCAGGAATGTGGTCGGGTGCTGATGCCCTGTGTCCTGTGCAGCATCAGTTGATTGCGGAGAAGGTTGGTGTTGTTGTTGGTGATGCTGGTGTGCCTGGTGCTGTTGGTGTTGGGGCTGATCGTGGTTGGATTCTGAGGACCAAAGTGAGATATTTTCAAGGGCACCGATGCTGATGGAATAGATGGCAGGTGAGGTTGAGATGACAGAAGCGATCTGTCAATGGTGAGAGAGGTTGTTCCAATGAGGTGACACTGGATACTGAGTTTGCTCCAAACACTTGCAACATTCATTAAGCTCAACCTGTCTTCCAAACGCAGTAATCAACAGCTTCTAACCTTGGAAAATGAAGACCAGTGAAATAGGAGCTTTTATAGATCATTTGCAGCTGTCAAGTTAGTAAATCATCACATGCTGACACAACAGCGGAGGCAGCGGACATGAGAGGGAGCGAGAGCGGAGCCTGAGGGTGTAAAGAGCACGGCAGAGCGAGGCCCGAGAGCGGAGGCCGCGGGCCTGAGAGGGAGCGAGTGCGGAGCCTGAGGGTATAAAGAGCACGGCAGAGCGAGGCCCGAGAGCGGAGGCCGCGGGCCTGAGAGGGAGCGAGTGCGGAGCCTGAGGGTATAAAGAGCACGGCAGAGCGAGGCCCGAGAGCGGAGGCAGTGGAACTGACAACAAAATCAAGGAGTGACGTCACAGGAAAGCAGGGAAGTGATTGGTTGGTCAGTATTTCTCTCTTTATCTTGGGCATTGGTTTAAATTAAGAGCCGGGATTAAAAACTAAACGTTCAAAAAGGGGGAGCTGATTGGTGAGTATCTGGTAAGTGTTTTTACTTGGCTTTCTTAAAGTTTTTAAGTTTATTCCAAATACGTTAGTAAATAGTCTGTTAATTAGAGGTATGGCAGGGCAGCTCACACCCGTGGAATGCACATCCTGTGCCATGTGGGAAGTCCTGGACACCTCCCGTGGTCTGGACGACCACATGTGCGGGAAGTGTCACCAGCTGCAGCAGCTCGAGCACCAGGTTATGGAGCTTGAGCGGCGGCTGCAGTCACTGCTGTGCATCCGCGAGGCTGAGAGCTACGTGGATAGCACGTTTCGGGAGGTGGTCATCCCACAGCTTAAGAGTGTGCAGGCAGAGAGGGAGTGGCTGACCGTCAGACAGAAGAGGAGGACCAGGCAAGTAGTGCCCATCTTGCTCACCAACGAGTATTTGGTGCTGAGTACTGGTGAGGGCGATGGTTCCTCTGGGGAGAGCAGCCAGAGCCAAGTCCACAGCACCATGGAAGGCTCAGCTGCACAGGCGGGGGGCGGGGGGGGGGCGGCGAAGAGGAGAGGGAGAGCAATAGTGATAGGGGATTCAATAGTTAGGGGAGCAGACAGGCATTTCTGTGGCCGCAGACATGACTCCAGGCTGGTATGTTGCCTCCCTGGTTCCAGGGTCAAGGATGTCACTGAATGGCTGCAGGGCATTCTGATGGGGGAGGGTGAACAGCCAGAGGTCGTGGTCCATATTGGTACGAACAATATAGGTAGGAAGAGGGATGAGGTCCTGCAGGCAGAGTTTAGGGAGCTAGGAAAGAGGTTAAAAAGCAAGACCTCAAAGGTAGTAATCTCCGGATTACTACCAGTGCCACGTGCTAGTGAGTATAGAAATAGGAAGATAGAGCAGATGAATGCGTGGCTGGAGAGATGGTGTAGGAGGGAGGGCTTTAGATTCCTGACGGGATAGAGAGGGAGGTAAAAAGTGAGGGGGGGTCGCGGTATTGATTAAAGAAACTATTACAGCTGTGAGGAGGGATGATATGTTGGAGGGATCATCAAACGAGGCCATATGGGTCGAATTGAAAAACAAGAAAGGGGCGATCACACTGCTGGGAGTGTACTACAGACCCCCAAACAGTGAGAAGGAGATAGAAGAACAAATATGTCGCCAAAATTCTGAGAAGTTCAAAACTATAGGGCAGTAATAGTAAGGGATTTCAACTACCCCAATATTAACTGGGATAAAATTAGTGTGAAGGGTATAGAGGGTGCGGAATTCCTAAAATGCATCCAGGAGAACTTTTTTAGCCAGTATGTAGCAAGCCCAACAAGGGAGGGGGCGGTTCTGGACTTAGTTTTAGGGAATGAAGCTGGGCAGGTAGAAGGCGTATCAGTGGGGGAGCATTTTGGTGCTAGTGACCATAATTCTGTTAGATTTAAGGTAGTTATGGAAAAGGACAAGGATAGACCAGGAATAAAAATTCTAAATTGGGGAAAAGCAAATTATGCTCAGCTCAGAGGGGATTTAGCCATAGTGGACTGGAAACAGCTACTTGAAGGTAAATCAGTGTCAGAGCAGTGGGAGGCATTCAAGGAGGAGATCCGGAGGGTTCAGACCAAATATGTGCCCTTAAAGAAAAAGGTGGGACTAACAAATCTAGAGCCCCCTGGATGTCTGGGGACATACAGGGTAGGATAAAGAAAAAAAGGGAGGCGTATGACAGATACCGAGGGCTAAATACTCCAGAATCTTTAGAGGAGTACAGAAAATGCAAGGGTGCAATTAAAAAGGATATTAGGAAAGCAAAGAGAGAGCATGAAAAATTCTTGGCAAGTAAAATCAAGGAAAACCCAAAGATGTTTTATAAATATATTGAGAGTAAGAGGATATCTAAAGAAAGGGTAGGGCCTATTAGAGATCATGAGGGTAATCTGTGTGTGGAGGCAGGAGACGTCGGTAGGGTTCTTAATGAATACTTTGCGTCTGTTTTCACAAAGGAGAGGGGCAAAGCAGACATTGCTATCAGGGGGGAGGAGTGTGAAATATTAGATGAAATAAACATAGTGAGAGATGAAGTATTAAGGGGTTTAGCAGCTTTAAAAGTGGATAAATCCCCAGGCCCGGATGAAATGTATCCCAGGCTGTTAAGCGAAGCAATAGAGGAAATAGCAGAGGCCCTGACCATCATTTTTCAATCCTCTCTGGCTTCAGGTGTGGTGCCGGAGGACTGGAGGACTGCTAATGTGGTACCCTCGTTTAAAAAGGGAGAAAACGATAGACCGAGTAATGACAGGCCAGTCAGCCTAACCTCGGTGGTGGGAAAATTATTGGAAAGAATTCGAAAGGACAGGATAAATCTTCATTTAGAAAGACACAGATTAATCAAGGATAGTCAGCACGGATTTGTTAAGGGAAGGTCATGTCTGACAAACTTGATTGAATTTTTTGAGGAGGTAGCAAGGAGGGTAGATGAGGGTAGTGAGTTTGATATTGTGTATATGGACTTTAGCAAGGCTTTTGATAAGGTTCCACATGGCAGACTGGTCATGAAGTTAAAAGCCCATGGGATCCAGGGCAAAGTGTCAAGTTGGATTCAAAACTGGCTCTGAGACAGGAAGCAGAGGGTAATGGTTGATGGATGTTTTTGTGACTGGAAGGCTGTTTCCAGTGGGGCTCTGCAGGGCTCAGTACTAGGTCCCTTGCTTTTTGTGATATATATCAATGATCTAGACTTGAATATAGGGGGTTTGCAGATGATACTAAAATTGGCTGTGTGGTTGATCCTGAAGAAGGAAGCTGTAGACTGCAGGAAGATATCAATAAATTGGTCAGGTGGGCAGAACAGTGGCAAATGGAATTCAAACCGGAGAAGTGTGAGGTAATGCATTTGGGGAGGGTTAACAGGAAAGAGAATACACATTAAATGGTAGGCCACTGAGTAGTGTAGAGGAACAAAGGGACCTTGGAGGGAATGTCCACAGATCCCTGAAGGTAGCAGGCCAGGTAGATAAGGTGGTTAAGAAGGCATACGGAATGCTTGCCTTTATTAGCCATGGCATAGAATACAAGAATACAAGAACACTACAGACAGCTACCCGCAGATCCGACCAAAGAACACACCCGCCAACTCAATAGACTGATCAAGACCTTCGATCCAGACCTTTAAAACATCCTACGCGCTCTCATCCCACGTACTCCCCGCGTGGGAGACTTCTACTGCCTCCCAAAGATACACAAAGCCAACACACCCGGACATCCTATCGTATCAGGCAATGGAACCCTGTGTGAGAACCTCTCTGGATACGTCGAGGGCATTCTGAAACCCATCGTACAGGGAACCCCCAGCTTCTGTCGCGACACTACAGACTTCTTATAGAAACTCAGCACCCACGGATCAGTTGAACCAGGAACACTCCTTGCCACGATGGACGTATCGGCACTCTACACCAGTATCCCCCACGATGACGGCATCGCTGCAACAGCCTCAGTACTCAACATCAACAACAGCCAATCTCCAGACGCCATCCTACAACTCATCCGCTTCATCCTTGACCACAATGTCTTCACCTTCGACAACCATTTTTTTACCCAAACACACGGAACAGCCATGGGGACCAAATTCGCACCCCAATACGCCAACATCTTCATGCACAAGTTCGAGCAAGACTTCTTCGCTACACAGGACCTCCAGCCAACGCTGTACACCAGATACATCGACGACATTTTCTTCCTTTGGACCCATGGCGAAGGATCACTGAAAAGACTACATGATAACATAAACAAGTTCCATCCCACCATCAAACTCACCATGGACTACTCCTCAGAATCGGTTTCATTCCTGGACACACGAATCTCCATCAAAGACGGACACCTCAGCACTTCACTCTACCGCAAGCCCACGGACAACCTCACGATGCTCCACTTCTCCAGCTTCCACCCTAACCATGTTAAAGAAGCCATCCCCTATGGACAAGCCCTGCGAATACACAGGATCTGCTCAGACGAGGAGGAACGCGATGGACACCTACGGACACTGAAAAACGCCCTAGTAAGAACGGGATATGACGCTCGACTCATCGATCGACAGTTCCGACGGGCCACAGCGAAAAATCGCATAGACCTCCTCAGAAGGCAAACACGGGACACAACCAACAGGGTACCCTACGTCGTCCAGTACTTCCCCGGAGCGGAGAAACTACGCCATGTTCTTCGCAGCCTTCAACATATCATCGATGACGACAAACACCTCGCTAAGGCCATCCCCACGCCTCCACTACTTGCCTTCAAACAGCCGCCTAACCTCAGAAGTAACATCGTTCGCAGCAAATTACCCAGCTTTCAGGATAACAGCGACCACGACACCACACAACCCTGCCAAGGCAAACTCTGCAAGACATGCCAGATCATCAACACAGATACCACCATCACACGTGAGGACACTAACCACCAGGTACATGGTACATACTCATGTGACTCGGCCAACGTTGTCTACCTCATACGTTGCAGGAAAGAATGCACCGCGGCATGGTACATCGGCGAGACCATGCAGACACTGAGACAACGTATGAACGAGCACCGCGCAACAATCGCCAGGCAGGATTGTTACCTCCCAGTCGGGGAACACTTCAGCAGTCAAGGACATTCAGCCTCGGATCTGCGGGTAAGCGTTCTCCAAGGCAACCTTAGAAACACACGACAACGCAAAATCATCGAGCAGAAACTGATAGCCAAGTTCCGCACTCATGAAGACGGTCTCAACCGGGATCTTGGGTTTATGTCACGATACATGACGTGATCCGGACTCGAGTCGTCGTTGGCTTGTTCACAGATGTGATTCCCAGTAAAAAAGTAAAAATTTTCCCAGTAAAAAAGTAAAAATTTTAAAGCTTTTCGTTTTACATACAGACGGCAGCTTTTGACACGTTAGAACCCCTGCGACTACACCTCATTGTCTCAGTTGTATCTTGCTATGTCTTTGATGTGGTACCTTCCTGGCTGACTTGATTAACTTTATCACACCTCGGCAGATAGTCAGGATGATTTAATTTAGTGGTCTGCAATTGTAAGGTACACATGCTTTGTTCTCTATCTATATATGCTTTGGCGATTCTGTATCTAATTTACTTCACCTGAGGAAGGGGCAATCGATAGCTCCGAAAGCTTGTGATTTCAAATAAAACTGTTGGACTATAACCTGGTGTTGTGCGACCTCTCAATAGAATACAAGAGCAGGGGGGTTATGCTTCAACTGTATAAAACACTAGTTAGGCCTCAGCTAGAGTACTGCGTGCAGTTCTGGTCACCACATTACAGGAAAGATGTGATTGCACTAGAGAGGGTACAGAGGAGATTTACAAGGATGTTGCCGGGAGTAGAGAATCTTAGCTATGAGGAAAGACTGGATAGGATGGGTCTGTTTTCCTTGGAACAGAGGAGGCTGAGGCGAGAACTTATTGAGGTGTATAAAATTATGAGGGGCATAGATAAAGTGGATAGAAAGGACCTATTTCCCTTAGCAGAGGGGTCAAAAACCAGGGGGCACAGATTTAAAATAATTGGTGGAAGGTTTAGAGGAGTTTGAGGGGAAATGTCTTCACCCAGAGGGTTGTGGGAGTTTGGAACTCACTGCCTGAAAGGGTAGTAGAGGCAGGAACCCTAACCACATTTAAAAAGTACTTGGATGTGCACTTGGGATGCTCTAACCTGCAGGGCTACGGACCAAGAGCTGGGAAGTGGGATTAGGTTGGATAGCTCTTTGTTGGCCGGCGCGGACATAATGGGCCGAAATGGCCTCCTTCCGTGCTGTAACTTTCTATGATTCTATGATTCTAACACCCGACCTCCATACCTGACGTGATCCCCGAGCAGTGGGGAAGCCATTGGCAAGCTTTAAAAATCTAAAGGTAAGCTTAAAATACCAGTTAATTGTCTCTTAACAATCCAGCTAATGATCTAAATTGCCTCCCCTGCCGCTTGGTGTCGGGTCTGTTCAGCGCTGACAGATCCGACCCCTGGGAGACTCACGTGGAGGCGGCTTGACAGTGGGTTCCCGACCCGCTGTCAATCTTTTCTACTTTAATAGCTGACCCGCCTCCGATCCCACCCTCTCAGCGCCGGTATAATTCCGGCCTAACATTCTGTGAGAGAGCGAAGACCCGGGGAAGACCCAGAGAGTGAGTTATAACCCATTACCAGGTGGGTCGGTAACCAGAGGACACAGATTTAAGATAATTGGCAAAAAGCCAGTGGGGGAGATGAGGAGACATTTTTTAACACAGTGAGTTGTGATCTGGAATGCGCTGCCTGAAAGGGCGGTGGAAGCTGATTCAATAGTAACTTTCAAAAGGGAATTGGATAAATACTTGAAAAGAAAAGATTTGCAGGGCTATGGGGAAAGAGCAGCAGAGTGGGACTAATTGGATGGCTCTTCCAGTGAGCCGGCACAGGCACGATGGGCCAAATGGCCTCCTTCTATGAAAATGGGCAGCAGATCGGCAGGAGAACAACACATCAGTGAGGACTGGCTGAGCAGCTATTAAATGTAGTTTTCAGCTCTTTAAAGCACTGGGTAGCACTGCCCAGTGCCACAGCACACTCATTGTTTTTCACTCTCGGGATGTGGGCCTCACTGGCAAGGCCGGAATTTAGTGCTCATCTCTAGTTACTCTGAGGAGCTGGTGATCAATGGAAAAGAAAATGGGGCGGGGTGTTTAACGGATGGCCAATACGATATTGCCCGCTTTACGCCCCTGCTGAAGTTGATTGTTCAGGCACACTTGTGAAGAATGGGTGAGGTCCCAGAAGGGGACCTTCACCCACAGCATTGGGCGAGTTACTACCTTCGTGGCAGGAAGAGGGGATATTGAGAGGGAAATCAAAATGCTGGTTGCGACCAACGTCCCCTTTAAGCTGTGCAGCCACGCGGCTGCGCATCTGTCCCGAGGTCCCATGCAGCCGGCGAGCTGGCTTCCCATGCGTGGAAGTCTAACTGGACCTCACAGCCCGTTAAAGGGGCCGCGGGGCCCCCAAAAAATTAGGGAGATATTGGTTGTAACTATTAATGTTGACCTTTGCTGAAAGATAACTTTATGGTAATTGGCAAAAAGAACTAGAGGTGAGATCAGGAAAATAATTTTACGCAGCGAGTTGTTGTGCTCTGGAATGCGCTGCCTGAAAGGGCGGTGAAAGCAGATTCAATAGCAACTTTCAAAAGGGAACTGGATAAATACTTGAAGGGAATAAATTTGCAGGGCTGTGGAGAAAGAGCAGGGGAGTGGGACTAACTGGAGAGCTCTTTCAAAGAGCCGGCACAGGCACGATGGGCCGAATGGCCTCCTTCTGTGCTGTATCATTCTAAGATTCTATATCATACCACAGCATAGTGCTGATGGAGTGCTACATTGTTACAGCTGCTGTCTTTCAGATGAGATGTTAAACCAAGATGTTAAACTGCCTTTTCAATTAGGTGTAAAAGATCCCACAGCACAAGTCGAAGAAGAACAAGAGAATTCTACCAGAGAATGATTTGGGACTTGTCAATATGGACTATTAATGCCTGTCTCCTCAGGAAGACTAAAAGAACACAGCTTGACCAAAGTCAGAGTCCATGATGATCTTTGCTTATTGCCCAGGATGTGTGGAGAGAGAAAAGTTGTGTCAGCAAGACTGAATGGAGCCTTTGGTAAGCTGCAAGACCAGGACTTGGAAACAAGGCCTGAGGAACTGATAGGACATTCGTTAGTGTTAGAACTGAAAACAAACCAAATTTTGGGGGAGAAATTGGGGGCCTTTGCACCTCTCGTTGGGATGTACATGGCTTTGCGACCGGGCGCGGCGCTGACATCGACTCCCGCCATATTCGGCGGGAGTTTTGCGGCGGCGCTACAGCGTTGCGCTGCGATCTCCTTCGCCTGGAGATGGTGACGTCATCGCCATGCGCATTGCCCCAGTAGCGCCCCGGACCCGAAATTGACTTTCACCCCGTGCAGCAGCGCTGGTTGAAAACACCGACAGCTGCAGGAGGCGTGCGTCTGGCGGCCGGTCGCTTCGGGGACGAAGATTAAAGGTGAGGTGGCCGAGGTAAGTAAAAAAAAACCTCACCTTTCCTCTTGGTGTTATTTTCGCGGCTTCCTGCCCGTGATCGATCAGCCCGGCTCTCTGCTTGAGTGCTGGGCTGATCACGCGGGATCGCCGCTGCCTCGGTGGTCCAGGTTGGTACTTTTTATATTGCAGAGCCTGAAGCGATGGCCCTTCCCTTTAAGGGAGGGAAGGAGCCTTTGAACGCGGCAGCGCTGCATGGCCCAGTGTGCAGTGCTGCTGAAGTCTCCGCCCCGATATTCAGGGTTAGCGTGCCAAGAAGGAAGTGGAGCACTTGATTTAACGCTCCACATCCCTCTTGGGGCGCTAAAACTGAATTTTGCGGTCGCCAGCACTAATTAGCGCCGAGCGCTAAAGTTTGCGCCCAGACGATGTTAGTGCCCCAAAATGGTCGAAACCAAATTTTTCCCCTTTGATATTATGTTGAGCAGCAGACTTGAAGGAAAACATATAAAACACTCCGTTCTGCAAGAATCTTCAGGAGTTCCACATGCGATGTCGCAACAAGATGATGTAGGAGAGGAACCTTCTTATTCTCCCAAGACAAAAGACTTGATCAATTCTTTGGTCTAGTGAGTTGTGCTCACTAAATAGATTGTATGAGAAGCTTCTACATACTTTCTGATAAAAACTGTTGTGACTGTATGTCAAATATAATTCTTGAAAGTCAGAAAATAACGACAGTGTCTCGCTTGATCCATGACCTTTGGTATTCTGAACAAGAGAGGGGAGAAACCCAAGTCTCAGTCAACATTTGTCCTTCAGCCAACACCATCAAAAATAGATTACCTGATCTGAGATTGATAGATTCCTGTTAACCAAAGGTATTGATGGATATGGGGCAAAGGCTGGTATATGGAGTTAGGCCACAGATCAGCCATGATCTCATTGAATGGTGGAACAGGCTCAAGGGGCTAAATAAGAACATAAGAACATAATAAATAAGAGCAGGAGTTGGCCATTTGGCCCTTCGAGCCTGCTCTGCCATTCAATAAGATCATGGCTGATCTTCTACCTCAACTCCACCTTCACGCACTATCCCCATTTCCCCTAATTCCCCAAAATCTATCGATCTCTATCCTGAATATACTCAACGACTGAGCCTCCACAGCCCTCTGGGGAAGAGAATTCCAAAGATTCACCACCCTCTGAGTGAAGAAATTTCTCCTCATCTCAGTCCTAAATGGCCAACCCCTTATTCTGTGACTGTGACCCCGTGTTCTAGATTCCCCAGCCAGGGGAAACATTTTCTCAGCATTAACCCTGTCAAGCCCCTTAAGAATTTTATATGTTTCAATTAGATCACCTCTCATTCTTCTAAATTTTAGGGAATATAGGAATATAGAATATAGCCTACTCCTGCTCTATGTTCCTACTTACCTCATTGCTCTTTGTGGGAACTTGCTGTGAGCTAATTGGCTACTGCATTTGCCTGCATAACAACAGTGACAGCACTTCAAAAGTGACTCTTTTGCTGTGATGCACACTATGGCTTCCTGAAGATGTGACGGGTGTGATGTAAATGCAAAATCTTGTTTTAAAAAATGATTTTCCACTTTGAAAAAAGTAACCGGCGTCTTTGAACCCACCAACATCTGGTTGCGAGCAGTTTAATGGGACATAGCAGGCTATCCATGGTTTCAATTACAGCACATGCACAGAATCTTTCCCGGGGATTCCAATCCGAATGAAATTTAGTTTTGACTGAAAGTCCAATTACAATTATTTGACAACTATACAAAGAACCACCGATATCATTTTCTTCTCTTCTTTGTCTGTTCTTTAACACCAGAAGCCTTTAGAATAATTTCAGCGAGCGTTGCCCTATGAATTTCTTCATGGTCTCTTCTCTGCTTAGAAGTGGATTCCGAGGATCAAATGGGACTAATATAAAATACAGTGAAGTCTGTCTTACTGATGAATAGCCACCTCACTTAAGCAGCCAGCTTTTTTCATTTGGAATGAAGAGCTTTTTCTTTGATTTAATTAAACGGTCCCTCACCTGAATTAAGCATCTGTCTCCTAACAGAGGATGCAGCCGCCAGCAGGAATGAAAGATCAGCATTGTGGGTGAATAGGAACTGTGGTCAGATTGTGTAGCCGCTGCTAAACATGCTCACGGTCAGCTCCCCCTGTGGCTCAGTTGATCCAGACAGTGAGTAGCCCAGCCATAAGGTCCCAGGCTCTTTCTCTGATTTTGCGGTAGCATGTCTGCCTCTCAGTCAGGAGGTTGTGGGTTCAAGCCCCCACTCCAGAGGCTTGAGCACATCAAGTGAGTGCTACATAAATGCAAATTTGTTGTTCATTGCTGATTTATAAAAAGACTTGCATTTCTATAGCGTCTTTCACGACCTCAGGGCGTCTCAAAGCACTTTACAGCCAATGAAGTACTTTTTTGAAGTGTAGTCCCTGTTGTAATGTAGGAAACACAGCAGCCAATTTGCGCACAGCAAGCTCCAACAAACAGCCTTGTGATAATGACCACATAATCTGTTTTAGTGATGTTGGTTGAGGGATAAATATTGGCCCAGGACACCGGAGAAAACCTCCCTGCTCTTCTTCAAAATAGTGCCATGGGATCTTTTACATCCATCTGAGAGAGCAGACGGAGCCTCGGTTTAACGTCTGCATCTGAAAGACGGCACCTCAGTACTACACTGGAGTATCAACCTAGATTTTTGTTCTCAAGTCTCTGGAGTGGGACTTAGAACTCACAACCTTCTGAATGAAAGGCGCAAGTGCTACCCACTGAGCCACAGCTGACATCATGTTAGCTGCTCTCAGTTGAGGTCACAGTAGGGATGGGTCTTAGCTAGACTGGATTTGGGAGGGGTAAATTGGGTAATTTTCCAACTCCGGAGATGCAATGTTCCATACTGCAAAGTGTATGTGTGTGGAGCTCAGGTAACAATAGGATTGGGTTTGATGGTGATGCACCCCGCCCCCCCCCCCCACCCCCCCCACCACCCCAATCATCCTTTAGGCACCCCACACTCACTGGGTGAAAATCCAGGAACTCATCACCAAACAACATTGTGGAAAGACCTTCGCCACAGGGACTGCAGCGAGCAACTCACGATGGGCAATAAATGCCGGCCTTGCCAGCAACACCCATATCCTGGGTATGAGTTTTTATAAATTTTCGCACGTGAAGAGTCGCCACTGGGGTGAGGTACCAGAGGGTAATTGGCATCAATGGAAATGCACCCCCATAAAGGAATCTTCAGAGAGCAGGATGGGAAAGACAAATTGGCATGTCAAAGAAAGATGGTTTTTAAAAAATCAAAGCAAATCCGCTGGGCTCAACAACCTGGAAGTATGGTTCCACAGGCCCTGTACCAAAGTCACCATTCCCCATGTCTGAACCTCCAGAGTGAGGGGGGACAGGCTGTTTTATCACACTAGGGAGTGGATGAAGAATCGCTACCCTCCCCCAATGGCCAGACATGAGCAGTTTCTCGTGGGGATCATTGTATGTTGCTCATTGCAAGAACTCCAGCTTGATTGTTCACCTCGTCAGTCCATTACACTCTCTGAAGCAGCAGAGACCGTGGAAAGTGAGGTGCTTATTAAAGTAACCCCGTCCTGCCCCGGAGAGGGAGAAGAACCGGAACTGTTGAGCAGTCATATTTTTTTGTTGGGTCGAGATTCAAACCCAAACAACGCCATGGCCATGTTGCCATGAAGCTTACAGCATCATGCCACGTTACAATGACAAATGAATAAGTGTTTGACAATCCTTTATTAATTAAAGCGGCGTCCCTTTAAACATCTGATTGCTTTGAGACCTGAAGGTGACTACTCCACAAGGGTTCAACATAATAGATTGCACAAAAAAAAAATCATTACTAATCTTAAGGCTTATACGATTTGGAAGTATAGTTCAATTTTCACAGAAAAATTTGAAAAATGTCTAAGGGAAAAATCAATGCATATATTTGCAGGAGAATATCATTGCATGCAGAACACTAAATTAAAACAGGTTCCTTTAGAGGACAGAGTAGGTGGTAGGTACAGAATATTCCAATTTGTGCAAGTGCCAATCTGATTGAAACAGTTTCTTGTAAAGCACTTTAAAGGGGTTGGGTCAGAAGTGTGTTAAATTGCTGTCTTTTCATCTCTTCAGACCAAAGTCCCAGTTCCTTGCACTATCTCCTACTTATTCATACTTTCAGAGTATTTCAATAGTATCCAACTCCTTACCTTTCTCCTACAATTTACAGGATATTATAACCTAAAACCTATCATCTAAACAGTACTTCTTGACTTATCTCATCTTTTATATTGGTGCTATCCAATATTATGGACTTCAGCTTTTCAATTTGGCTTCTTAAAAAGGTAGAGAAGGTGAAAGCCTGTACTCGCGGATCTAGGACTAGTTGGCACTATGGGCTGAGGTACTGACCCATTGGGGACCTGATTGGACTTTTATTTAAAGTTGCTTAATGCCATGGCAATTAGGGCCGTCATTGAATTGATGAAATATAACTTATTTGGCAAAAACTTCACTTGACTTTTTAACAAAAAGAAGTTAATGCTTCATAGGAAAGAAATGCATATCAAGGTACATAAGACATAAGATGTAGGAGCAGGAGTAGGTCATTTGGCCCCTCGAGCCTGCTCCGCCATTCAATAAGATCATGGCTGATCTGATCTTGGCCTCAACTCCACTTCCCTGCCCGCTCCCCATAACCCTTGACTCCCTTATCGTTCAAAAATCTGCCTATCTCCACCTTAAATATATTCAATTACCCAGCCTCCACAGCTCTCTGGGGAAGAGAATTCCAAAGATTCACAACCCTCTGAGAGAAGAAATTCCTCCTCATTTCCGATTTAAAAGGGTGCCCCCTTATTCTGAAATTATGCCCCCTAGTTCTAGATTCTCGCACGAGGGGAAACATCCTCTCTGCATCTACCCTGTCAAGCCTCTTCAGAATCTTATATGTTTCAATAAGATCACCTCTCATTCTTCTAAACTGCAATGAGTATAGGCCCAACCTGCTCAACCTAGGTACTACTGTTGGGGGTGGGGGGGGGGGGGGGGGCAGGGGGTGGGGGTGTGGTTAGATATTGTAAAGGGAGGAGTGACAACAAAGCCAGTTAAAGAATACAAGGCAGCAGGGAAATAGAGAAAAATATTAATGGTGGACAGGAAAGAATGAAGAAAAACAATGGTGATGCTTTCCAAGTTTGGATCAATTTGTTTTCCAACATGCCAAAGTCAGAAAGGAACTTGAGGTGTGTAGGAGAGGCGCAAATTATAGGTTGAATAGAAGAATTCATTCTCTCAATTAATACTAATGTCAAAATGGTGACAATACTGAAATTGTAATATCAAAAATGATGAGAAAGAATCATATAATCAAAGAATAATATCTCACAGAAGCAGGCCATTCGGCCCATTGTGATTGTGCCGGCTCTTTGAAAGAGCTATCCAATTAGTCCCACTCCCCTGCTCTTTCCCCATAGCCCTGTTATTTTTTTCCATTTCAAGTATTTATCCAATTCGCTTTTGAAAGTTACTATTGAATCTGCTTCCTTTCAGGCAGCGCATTCCAGATCACAACAACTCGCTGTGCAAGAAACTCAACCGGGGTGTCATTTTAAGCGAACGCGAATCAGAAAGCCTAGGCTCTCTAGTCTTGTGTGTCTGGGTAGTTTATGTAGATAAAGTGAATGTAATGACAATGAATTTCCAGTTCAATAAAAGACAAATGGGATTTATGGTCCTAGGTCTCGTGGTCGATAATGGCATGCAGTAAAATTTGTGAGAGTTTATACAGATAATGGTAGCTTGGCAGTCACAACTTCCGAGACATGTCTCTCCTACCCGAATCATCTCTTCCATAATGATTGACGGCAATGCATTTCTTTGCTGTGATTGGTCAGATCGCCGGAAGTGATGTCCCATTGTATTAGTTTAGGCTGCACAAGGTTCAGCTAAATCTAAAAAGGCATGAGAACATCATAGCAGGGGATTAAGAGTTTCAAAGAGGTTTTGAAGAATTTTAAGACTTTGGAAAGAGACCAAAAAGGCAGAAAAAAAATAATGAAAGTGAATTCAAAAAACTGGAATCAAGGCATTATTGAAATTGACTCAAACGTTCAACACTCCAGTGAATCTATTGTGACATAAAAGAGGTGCCATGTTTGTAATTGAAAATCTATGTTAAAGACTTAACCTGAAATAGACTAATGCTTCTTTGTTCTCTGCCAAAAACATGCTGTAACCTTGGAAATTAAATGTTGTTATTGTGATGTTGGGTTAAATCTACCCAATGCAAAGCTATTCTCATCAAGTTTATTACTGTGCTTATATTGATTTAGATTCAGTTTGCTTTCACCGAACATCAGTTACATTTATTGAAACTTATAATAGTGCAAATCATAGTGTTACAGAAATAGTTAAAGAAAAGAAAGAACTTGCATTTATTTAGCACCTTTCCCAACCCCAAAGAGCCAAGTAACTGTTGTAATGGAAGAAACCCAGCAGCCAATTTGCACACAGCCAGCTCCCTCACACAAGGTGATAATGACCGGATAATCTTTTCTTAGTGATGTTGTTTGAGGGATCAATATTGGCCCAGGAAACCAGGGAAAACACCCCTGCCCTTCTTTGAAATAGTTCCATGGGATCTTCTAGCTCCACCTGCGAGGGCAGGCGGGGCCTTGGTTTGACATCTCATCCGAAGACGGCAGCTCCAACGGTGCAGCGCTCCCTCAGCACCGCACTGGGAGTGTCAGCTTGGAATTTGTGCTGAAGTCTCTGGAGTGGGACTTGATCCGATAAGCTTCTGACTCAGAAAGAAAGTCTTCTATAGCACCTTTCATGACCTTAGGACGTCTCAAAGTGCTTTGCAGCCAATGCAGTACTTTTGAAGTGTAGTCACTGTTGTGATGTTGGAAACGCGGCAGCCAATTTGCGCTCAGCAAGCTCTCACAAACAGTAATGTGATGATGACCAGATAATCTGTTTTAGTGATGTTGGTTGAGGGATAAATATTGGCCAGGATACCGGGGATAACTCCCTTGCTCTTTGATATATTGCCATGGGATCTTTTACGTCCACCTGAGGGAGCAGACGGAGTCTCGGTTTCACGTCTCATCTGAAAGACGGCACCTCTGACACTGCAGCACTCCCTCAGTACTGCACTGGAGTGTCAGCCTAGATTTATGTGCTCAAATCTCTGGAATGGGACTTGAACCCATGACCTTCTGACTCAGAGGCGAGGGTGCCACCCACATTTTTTAAAATTATATATTATTTATTGAACATTAAAAACATTTACAACATCGTGATCATTCCATTGTATCATACAAATCCATTCCGCCGCTCTGCACAGCCATTCCTCCACCACATATTAACATCAAAACCTGAAGTTTGATTTGTCTCCCATAGCATATACTAATCTATTGTACAGTAATCGTGGCTCTGGATAAGGGAAGTGTGCCTGATAATCCCCCATCATTTAATCTCCGGCCCTTCCCTCCTCTCATGATACTTCCCAACTTTTCGGGCAGCTGTTGCTTTCCTCTGCAGCCTCTGGCTCTTTTTCACCTCCTGTTTGAACCTTCCCTGCAGTTTCAGCCTCTTCCTTGCATTAGGTTTGGGCCGAGGAGCTGCCCCTTCTGCCCCTCACTAACCTTTCCCTTTCCACACGATGCCACCCCACCCCCCACTTCCATGTCTCTGTCCCCCTCTGACTCCTCACTCTCGAGCTCTTCTGTAACCTCCCGTCCCTGCTCCCCGTCAGATTCATAGGGCTGGATTTTGATACTGGGGCGGGTTGGAGTCGTGTCATCCGCATTTCGTGTTATCCACCCGACTGCAATTGGATGTGGGAGATTGATGCAATTTTCACTTAATTGGGCAATTGAGTTCCAGCATGTGGGAACCCATGAACCAATTAGTGGTTTTAGTCTGAAAGTCGCCTCTGATGATGTCATCATTGTTGCTGCATTGCAGGTCAGAGACTGCCTGGCCTTTGCTGTGAGAGGACCTGGATGCCAAATGAGCAGCATCTCACAGCAAAGGCCAGGCAGTCCCTGAAGACATTCAATGCAGCAGCATCAGAGGCGACTTTCAGACCTAATACTACTACTGCCTTCATCACATCTCCGTTGTAATAGTCGACCTGCAGCTGATAGTCAGCTATCCACTTGTGCTCCCGCCAGGTTTCACTGGCGTGTTTCAGATAAGGCGTGCTTCACGTGGGAAAAGGGTTAAACTAGCTAAAACGTTTCAAAATGGCATTGCAGAGCCAATTTAGGGCTTGTTAAGGGCTTTAATGGCCTCGCCCGCCTCTTGGAGGCAGGGACGGAGACGGGACCACCGCACACGATTTCATCAAAATTGCGTGGAGGCGGAATGGAGGCGGGATTGGGTCCGCCCACCACTTTTCACAATTTTAACCCCCCACACGCCTCCAAACCCGCCTCCACGGGTCTATGAAAATCCAGCCCATAATCTCCCTTAGAGAGTCTTCCTGCTATCACGGTTTCTCCAGCAGTGCCACTCCCTTCGGCCTCATCTCCACCGCTGACCCTTGCTCCCCGTTTCTTCTCTCTCTGGGACAATGGCGCATCTGCACCTATCTTGCTCCCTTCTGGCGTCTTTGTCTCCCCACTCTCATCCTGCTGCCCCTTTAAGGCTCCTGCCTCTTGCACCCTTTCCTTGTCTTTCCCCCTCCTGCTCCCGAGATGTCTGACTCCCCGTCTTTTTTTGAAGTACTTACACTTACCCCACACCCCGCTCCCACCTCCTCTCACCCCACGGACACCAGATTCTTTAGGGAGAGCTGAGCCGTATTAACGCTCGACTCTGCCCTCGACCTATGCTGCCTGCTGCTGTCTTTGTCCTTTTCCACCGTATGTTTTCCACCCTCTCCATCCTGTTCTCTGCTCCGCAATTTTCTGCCTCTTCCTGCGCTCTTTTCTCCTTCCATTCACCAGCTGTGTCCGCCGCCTGCTCCGCTCCTCCAGCCGCTCCACTCACACCTCCTGCTCTTTCTCCTTCTCCCATCTCCTCGTCACTCAAGGGGCTTCCTTCTGCCTCACACTCACAGCGGGTGGGGCCTTTGTGACACACCCCACAGCTCTCCGCCTTGCAGCTCTGAGCAATGTATTCAGACTCACCGCAGTTATAACAGTACAAGTCTGGACAGCTTCTTACAAGATGGTCATGTCCCAGACAATGGCCCATATTTTCTGACCCCCATGGGTCTCTTGACAGATCCAACGCATGCCCAAGAAAAGTGCCTCTGCGGGTGGCGAGTTCCTCTATTTGCTCAACTTTTGCCCGCTGAAAGACCATAGAATTCTTACGCCTGATAAAAGCAGGCGTGAGGCCTACTTTTAACAGCACAAGAGTAAAAAAAAATAGAAAAACAAGATTTTATCACTCACTTATAAATTAAAAACCCTGTCCAAGAAGGTAAGGTTATATTAAGCCCTGTTAAAAGATATAACATTTTCTTTCAAAAATAAAATTTTTGTTTCACTTATTTAATTAAATGCCATTTTGATTAATTTTATATATGTAATGGTTTTTATTTATTTATTTCAGTGTGTTGGTGCATTTTTGCAGTCAGCCCCATTCATGCTTTTGACAGTTCTGTACATATGGAACTGTCAAAAGTATGAAGGGGGATTCCCTTCTTCCATTGGTTGAGCTGGCCCACATGATCCCAGGGGCGCTTGCGAACCGCATGCGCCCCCGGGATACGTGGGCCTCTGCGCATTTCGAAGAGGAGAGGCTCAGGATCGGAAGCTTCGGTTTCTACGAAACCAGCAGGTAGGTTCGTAGAATCTTTTCTGATCGGAGGTATCCAACCGCAGGAAGCCTCTGATCGGAAATTCAGGGCCAATAATAACAAACCTTCACCTGGTTATCATGCAGTACCTAGAAGTACTGCACTCCTTCCATTGTCTCGAATTTCATGCTATACGGCAATGACTTCACCCCCTCTGGGAACCGCACCTTTACATAACGGGTTCCACCTGCTACCCGCGTTCCTGGATAGTATCTCCTCTTTATTGCCGAGCAAATTTTAATGTCCTATGACTCCAACCTTTTTATTAGCACATCATTCTCAATATAAACTGGCAGGTTTAAGAATGAGACCACCACCTCTTCAGAATATAGCAGAGTTACCTCCAAGAAATTATCTCCAACCTTCAAACTCAGTAAAAGCCTTTCCACCTCCTCTTGGCCACTGACCGTCTCCTCGAACCCAACATTCGGCTTTGGTCGACAGGCAAAGCAGCTTCCCTCGCCGCAGTCCTCATGTACCGCCTGGATAATATCCCAAGCTTGTATCTCCTGATCCTCGCACTTAACCACCACTGTGTTTTCTTTTCCAAACCTCCTTGGGACCCAGCCCAAATCTTTGGGCCTTTTTTTTCTCCCTTCCCCCAACATTTTCTTCCCTGATTAAATTCATCCTGGGAACATTGTCCTCTGAGGGGCCCGGAGTGCCGGGCCCCTCAGCCGCCATCTGGCTGCTGTCTAAGGACCAAAAAGACCCTAAAACCTGAAAAAAACCACCACCAACTTTTTACAAACTCACTCCAACTCCCTGCAGTAATCAAGCACTCAGCAGCACCTGCTCACTCCTAGCCCCTTCCATCTCGAGAGTGCTGCCCACTGAGCCACAGCTGACACCTTTAGTTGTGAGTAAGTAAATTAAACATTAGATTAATCACTCAAGTATTGCATTATACTCATGTTGTTCACTGAGTGAGGCAGTTGCTTTAACTTTATGTAGGACAGCTCCAGAACTAAACAGCATCACATGTAAAAGCCCAGCCGTAAACAGTAAAACCCAATTAAATTATTCTTATTTCTATTTAGGCATCATCTGGAGTTTTCCCTTTAATTATTTCTTGTCGGGAAGGAAAATATTTCAACAGTAGCCCTTTTTTAAAAATAAAGAAACCGTGGGAAATTATGCTATACCTGTATAAAACATTAGTTCGGCCCCAGCTGGAATACTGTGTCCAATTCTGGGCACCACACTTTAGAAAGGACGTGAAGGCTTTGGAGAGGTTACAGAAGAGATTTACTAGAATGGTTCCAGGGATGAGGTATTACAGTTACGTGGATAGACTGGAGATGCTGGGGTTGTTCTCCTTGGAGTAGAGAAGGCTAAGAGGAGATTTGATAGAGGTGTTCAATATCATGAAGGATTTAGATAGATAAATAAAGATAAACTGTTTCCAATGGCTGAAGGGTCGATAACCACAGGGCACAGATTTAAGGTGATTGGCAAAAGAACCAGAGGCGACATGAGGAAAAACTTTTTTTACGCAGCGAGTGGTTAGGATTTGGAATGCGCTGCCTGAAAGTGGGGTGGAAGCAGATTCAATAGGAACCTTCAAAAGGGAATTAGATAAATACTTGAAGGGGAAAAATTGCAGGGATATGGGGAAAAACCGGGGAATGGGGCTAACTGGATTGCTCTTCGAAAGAGCCGGTGCAGATTCGAAGGGCCTACTGACCTCCTTCTGTGCTGTACTATTCTATGATTCTAAGGTAAAAGATAAAGGCAACTAGGCTGAAAAGATTAGGAGAGAAGACAAGGTAAATGGGAACTGTTTGAGACAAGTTTGGGTCTTTAAAACCTGTAGGAGGAAGAGAAGATTGAGGAAGATGAGGAGTTCCCTCGTCTTTGGAATGAGTTGGAGTAGAAGATGATGAGATCTCTTGATTTTAACACAGTGAGGATTCAGAGAGGAGAAGGAATGTGTAGGATAGAATAATGGAATAACTCGCACCAAGTCCCATTCACCCATCACCTCCTCTGCTCGCTGACCTACATTGGCTACCAGTCCAGCAACGCCTCAATTTAAAAATTCTCATCCTTATTTTCAAATCCCATCATGGCCTCGCCCCTCCCTATCTCTGTAACCTCCTCCAACCCTACAACCATCCGAGATCTCTGCGCTCCTCTAATTCTGGCCTCTTGCGCATTCCTGATTTTAATCGCTCCACCATTGGTGGCCGTGCCTTCAGCTGCCCAGGCCCTAAGCTGTGGAATTCCCTCCCTAAACCTCTCCCCCCTCTCCAATTCTCTCTCCCTCTTTAAGAAGCTCTTAAAAACCTACCTCCTGTCACCTGTCCTAATATCTCCTTATGTGACTCGGTGTCAATTTTTGTTTGATAATCGCTCCTGTGAAGTGCCTTGGGATGTTTTACTACATTACAGGTGCTATATAAATGCAAGTTGTTGCCCAGAGGAAAGTTGAGAGCGTCGATGATCACAGTACTATAGAAAAAATATAGAAAGACAACAAAGCTTGTATTGGAGGGAATTTGAAGGCCGCCAGGGAGGAATACCTATCAGAGGGCAAGCCTGTTCTCAGCTAGACTAATTCCAATCCAGAAAAGACCTTCTTTCGGTAACACTGCGGGCCATCCAATGCAATGGGGCGGCTGGTCCCAACCAATCAGAGGCTTTACGCACACAACAAATGGAGACTTAATCTGCAATATTTATAAAAATATATTTCACAAAGTAGGAAACAATACAGGGGTTCCTCTGATGTACAATACATGGAGTAAAGTAATTGAAACGCACAAGTAAATAGCATTAAAGCAACGTATAAAATTAATAAGGGCTCTTTTTTGTGTGCGTAAAACTATTGTAATATACAATATCTACTCTGAAATGTAATATTTCCCATTAAAAATTGGCAATGCACGTAGCTTTCAGTGCTGATGTTGTCGAGTCTGTGTGCAAGAGCTATCGTACATAGCCAAAGTACATTGTCCAAAAAGAAAAAAGCCACCAAATTAAGCAGTAAATCTCTATATATATACATAACAAAAAAACATCTTTTAAACCATTTTCATTTTTTTTTTTGTTCAAATTACACAGTGAAGCACAATGAGCACATGTTTGACACCGGTACTGTACTGTGTAATGAGCGTGTATCTAAAGGTTCAGGATTCAAATATTCACATGGTCTCAGTTCCATTCCAGCTCTTGTACTTGGCTCGCTGGCCATAGGTCGATACGCCTGCGCTGGCAAGTACTGTACACAACCCAAAATGGGCACGTCGCCGTCCGCTTCCAATCGTCTGGTTTTCTGGCAAGCTGTCATCGAGAGAGCCTCAGGTATTTTATCGATATTTAAACTTGGCATGGATTTTTTTTTTTTTAAAAGTCCCAAAAAAGATTTGATTTTTTTTGTGTTGTGTCCTTGAGTCCCCTACCTGAGTTGGTGATTTGCTTCTGCCATCCTTACTTAGCGTCTACTTTTAGACACACTCTTTTAACTGGAATGGACATGGAACATGAGCATATTGTGAAGCCTAAGGGCACTCTGTTCGAGTACACTGTGTCTACTTGTGTGGCCACCAATCACAAAGAAACACTCGATTACACCTCAGCTAATATTACTGCAGGGGGAAGGAGCTGGTGTTGGTTTCGAAGCTTTATGATGTCCTGCCACAGCTGTCCCCTTCATTCCCTTTGGTTACTTTCATCAGTTCCGCAATAAAGACGTTGATATTGCTTCACTTTGGCTCGGCAAGATGTTGGTCTGCAATCCGAGAAAAGCCACAGTCTACAGAACTATGTAGGAAGCACTGTAAGATCCCAGCGTGTCCTCCGCTTGAACGATAGTCTATACAAGAACCAGGAAACCAAAACCTGCCTAAAAATTCCACATAATCCACACTCCACAAGAGTAAAACACTCATACAATCTGCAATTTTTTTTGGTTCAATATTACAATGAGCTGGACTTCAAGAATGATAGGAGCTAATGTTGACTGCATCTAAAAGATTGGCCAGCTTATCCATTGTTAATAATTGGCAACCCTATAATTATACACCACTGCCCATTAAAATGTTGGACAATTGTTAATTCCAAGTTGGAGTCAAGTTTCTCTGTCACTTTCTCCAACTGCGTACATATCCCCAAGTTTTTTAAACCGTGGGCCCCACTCCTTGAGGTAGTCAAAGTTCTGCTCTGAATCCGTTGACGTTGTTTCTAGTGAGCTCAGTGAGCCAGCTATTGATCCTCTTCCTTCGTAGCCGTAGATCTGGATGGAATCATAGGGAGGCGCAGTCGGATCGATGTCGGCATCGTGGAGTCTTACGTTAATAAACTCATCCACGTCAACTCCGTTAGGGAGAGGTGGGAGTCCTTGCCTGGGTACGTACTGCAGGTCAGGTTTGATGTCCTTCCGAGGCAGGAATCCATTGAAACCATCAGGGTTTTGCAAAGTGGCGATATCAAAGGCTTCTGTGTCCTCTTCCCCACCACCTTCATCATCATAGCGAATGATGTTTTCCCTCACATCTTCATCATCCTTGATAATAAGAGGCTCGCTCTTGTGCCTTCTTAAAGTTACAAAGAGTACCACAATAACTGTGAACAAAACATAATACAGAAATTAATCCCAGAATGTCGCACCATTCCAATCTTGTTTTTCCTTTATTTCCATTCCTCCCACCCCCTCATTCTTTGCCTCCTTTTCACTCCTCCTCTCCAGAAGATGCCAGGTGAGAATGGACTGCCCAGGTAGGTAGTGGAGGCAAATAGCATGGAGCAGCTTAAGGAATAATTGGATGGATATTTGAGTGAGTGGGAGAAGCCAGATGGACTGCAGATTCTTGTAATGGACTGCGATCGTGTAATTTCCTATATTATGGTTCCATGGGCACTGGCAGCCCTCAGCTCCCTTGTCCAAGTGCCCATTTTTCACAGAGGACCCTAGACAATGAGGGTTGGCAGTCTATTTGACCACAGTAAGCCCTGCAGCTCAACGCAATCTTACGCTTTCCCACTGTCCAATTGTGTACACTTTCCAACCATAATCATAGAATCATAGAAATTTACAGCACAGAAGGAGGCCCATCTTTTCCACGTTGGCCGACAAAGACCTATCCAGTCTAATCCCACTTTCCAGCACTTGGTCCGTAGCCCTGTAGGTTACGGCACTTCAAGTGCATATCCAAGTACTTTTTAAATGTGAGGAGAGTCTCTGCCTCTACCACCCTTTCAAGTAGTGAGTTCCAGACCCCCACCATCCTCTGGGTGAAAACATTTTCCCTCAAATCCCCTCTCAACCTCCGACCAAATTCTTTAAATCTGTGCCCCCTGATTATTGACCTCTCTGCAAAGGGAAATAGGTCCTTCCTATCCACTCTATCTAGGCCCCTCATCATTTTATACACCTCAATTAGGTCTCCCCTCAGCCTCCTCTGTTCCAAAGAAAACAAGCCCAGCCTATCCAATCTTTCCTCATAGCTAAAATTCCCCAGCCCAGGCAACATCCTCGTAAATCTCCTCTACACCCGCTTTAGTGCAATCACATCCTTCCTGTAATGTGGTGACCAGAACTGCACGCAGTATTCTAGCTGCGGCCTAACTACTGTTTTCTACAGTTCAAGCATAACCTTCCTGCTCTTATATTCTATGCCTCGGTTATTAAAGGTCATGATGTGGAGATGCCGGTGTTGGACTGGGGTGGACAAAAATGAGAAGTCGCACAACACCAGGTTATAGTCCAACAGATTTATTTAATTTTACAAGCTTTCGGAGCTGTTCGCTCCTTCCTCAGGAAGGAGCGAACAGCTCCGAAAGCTTGTAAAATTAAATAAATCTGTTGGACTATAACCTGGTGTTGTGCGACTTCTCATTTCGGTTATTAAAGGCAAGTATCCCGTATGCCTTCTTAACCACCTCATCTACTTGTCCTGCTACCTTCAGGGATCTGTGGACATGCACTCCAAGATCCTCTGATCTTCTGCACTTCTCAGTGTCCTAACATTTATTGTGTATTCCCTTGTCTTGTTAGCCTTCCCCAAATGCATTACCTCACACTTCTCCAGATTGAATTCTATTTCCCACTGTTCTGCCCACCTGACTAGTCCATTGATATCTTCCTGCAGACTGCAGCCTTCTTCTTCATTATCAACTATGGGAGTGGGACCCATAGCTGATTCTTGCTCTCTTGAGCTCAGGACTACTGAAGCACTCTAATCACGGCCTCAGCTGAGATCAGGTAACTCTGCACAATCGAAGGTTTGTGCTTGGAACCTTCTGGCCTGTATGGCACAGTATCACAGCTGGTTAGCGCACCTACCCACTGAGCTGCAGGCTCACTTTGTTGCCTAGCTGGAGAAGGACAGTTACTGAACAATATGTTGAACAAATCTTTGTTGCTAAAGCAAACCTGTATTGTGTATTTTAACGCTGAAGTTCCGCTACGGGAAAAAGTATTACACTTTACACTAATCCCTCATTTAATTCTGACCTTCTATTCTTTGCAATAGATGCTGGTTTTCACAGAATTAACAACAGTAACACCAGCAAATAGGTTTTACTGCAGAAAGGGGGGGAAACACACACATACACACACACGCAACAGGGGTTTCCATAAAGGATTGCGGCTTTACCAGCTGGAAGTCACTGCCCAGTATGGAACCAAGACATACAGATCAGGAAGTCCAAAATGTGATCCTTAGTCTGTGTTACATTATCTGACCTCAGCTCCAGTGGTGGTAAGGGCAACGCAACTGGCTTGAGAGTTCTTGGGCTAGTGAGAGGAACAAAACATCATCCACGGTTCCTACTTTGATCTCAGCTGGAATGTACATATGCCTGGATGCCAGCCGAGGACAAGATTGGGCTTGGCTTTCCTCCCATGGCCAAATAGATTGCTGGCACTCGCTGTCCAGGATCACATATGAAGACCAGTAACTTGGGAGAGTTATGTCCGCAGAATCAATTACTCTTTCACTGCTCGTCACCTCAAATTTGACATACAACTTTCTTTTTATTTGTTGATGGGATGTGGGCATATCTGGCAAGGCCAGCATTTATTGCCCATCCCTAATTGCCCTTAAGTAGGTGGTGGTGAGTCCCCTTCTTGAACCGCTGCAGTCCGTGTGGTGAAGGGGCTCCCACAGTGCTGTTAGGGAGGGAGTTCCAGGATTTTGACCCAGCAACGATGAAGGAACAGCGATATACTTCCAAGTCAGGATGGTGTGTGACTTGGAGGGAACTTCAAACCCTTTGAATGCTTTCCATGCACGGCCATACGGGAGTATGGCACAAATACACGATGCAACTTATATTTGAATCTGTAGTCGCACTGAAATTTTAAAGGGACTTCACACAGCAAATTCTCCAACATATTATACCTGAATGATGCTTGTTGAGTTACTGACACATAACGCAGAATGTAGGATGGCCACATGCAAGCTATCAAAGACCCCGCACTTTGAGAAATGCATCGGTGCAGTGAAATTGGGCAGTGATGCATGTTGCTGTTGCAGGAACAGAGATGAAGGTGCTGGCCTTGAACACCAATGCAGCAGTTAATTGTTAGATACATCTATGAGCAACAAATTGGCTGATACTACAAATGATCCATAAGTTGAGGGGTGAATGTAGAAAAGTTAAAGGAGGAGGTGACCTTAATTGCCATCCAGTGACACTTTCCACTGTGAGAGCAGGATCAATAGATTTAAGAAAAAAGGAAGAAAGGGCTTGCATTTCTATAGCAGCTTTCAGGAACTCAGGACGCCCCAAGCGCTTTACGGCCAATTACGTATTTTTTAAGTGCAGTCACTGTAGTAATGCAGGAAACACAGCAGCCAATTTGTGCACAGCAAGCTCCCACAAACAACAATGTGATAATCTGTTTTCGTGATGTTGGTTGAGGCATAAATATTGGCCAGGACACCGGGGAGAACTCCACTGCTTTACTTCTAATAGTGCCATGGGATCTTTTATATCCATCTGAGAGAGCAGATGTCTCATCCGAAAGATGGCACCTCCGACAGTGCAGCTCTCTCTCTGTACTGCACTGGAGAGTCAGCCTGGATTGGAGTGGGACTTAAACCCACAACCTGCAAACTCAGAGGCGAGAGAGCCACCCACTGAACCATAGCTGATACCTGCAGATACTACAGCTAGCCTCTCTGTATGGCACGCTGCAAACTCATACATACCCAGGAGGAGGATAATGCAGGCTAATATCGCAATTAAAGCCCCCATGCTTAACCCGATGGGCAACACGAAAGCTTCCACGTTGCAGGACTGCACGCTCCCGTCAGCGCTGCAGCCACAGACCCGGATGGTGAGCGTGTTGGTGCTGCTCATGGGTGGGTTCCCGCTGTCCGAGATTATGATGGGCAAGAAGTAAACATCCTGTTTCTGCCGGCTGAATCCACTGTGTCTTGCCAAGATACTGACTGAGTTATCTAGAGAAAAAGAGAACAAAGGCTGTGTTGGATTTCCATCACCAATGATTGCTTTTTTAGCCAGTCCGGTATCTGGATTTTATAGAAACCCATGAAAACCCTGAACAACAACTTGCATTTATATAGCGCCTTTAACATAGCAAAAATGTCCCATGGCGCTTCACAGGAGCGTTATCAGTCAGAATTTGATACCGAGCCACATAGGGAGATATCAGGAGAGGTGGCCAAAAGAGATAGGTTTTAAGCAATGTCTTAAAGGAGGAGAGAGAGGTGGAGAAGTTTAGGGAGGGAATTCCAGAGCTTTGATCCTAGGCAGCTGAGGGCGGCATGAATCACTATCTTCAGAAGACGTGGGATGGAAATTAGGGAAAATAAATTCATACAACAAACATCTTCCTATTGTTTTATTGGATCTGATTTTGCAGGAACCTACAGCTGCAGACAGAATATCTAATATGATAATCCACGTCACATTCCCTTCTGTCAAACGTTTGATTTCTTTATCAGTAAAACTGATTGGAGGGTGACCAGATTAACAATGAAGTCACCCGATAAAACAATTCTTTCAGCTGGTTTTGAAAAAAAAATCTAATTTGTGTGTTGTCAGGCTGCCAGCAACCAGCGTACAATTGAGTATCTTGAAGGGGATTGGAGGTTCTCCTCTCTAAGTGGAGCGACAGACTCCCCCAGGGAGATTTCCAACATTTAAACATGCCCTTGAAGCGGATCCCACTCACCCATAAAATAATTTTCTCAAAACCTGTAGCTTTTCTCGGAGTAAAATATTTAAAATTAAAACGCAGGGCCGATGAGCTTTCTTTCGACTTGATTCAGAATTCAAGCATGTGGAACAAGTCACAGATCATCTCACCGTCGCAATCACACCAAAAATTTACACCCTCTGATGCCTAATTGGAAAATATACTCTGGTGGGCAAGAGTCCAGGGACTGGCGTGAGTTCTGGGTGGTTGATAGGTGCCCCGTGCTTTTTTGATGGCAGTGTTGAAGAACTGCCAATTCCTGGTTGGCTGTAATGTAGTTTTTCAGTAACTTCTGAGGTGGACAGTCTTAAGGGCACTGGAATTTGTAGAGAAGGACACGGGGTTACAATTCGTCAGGGGAGATCTTGCCACAAAATGGGCAGTAGCGAATCGGCAGCTTTTTCGTTTCACACTCTTGCCGGATTTCCATTTCCAAACAGGCTGCCGATTCGCTGTCGTCCGATTCTGCTCTACCGCCCAAAGCGAATTTCATCCGCGACAGCCCTATTCCTTTCTCAACAAAATCAAAGAAAGAAAGACATGCATTTCTATCGCGCCTTTCACAACTTCAGGATGTCTCAAAGCGCTTTACAACCAATGAAGTGTAGTCACTGTTGTAATGCAGGAAATACGGCAGCCAATTGCGCACAGCAAGCTCCCACAAACAGCAATGAGATGATGACCAAGTAATCTGTTTTTGTTACGTTGATTGAGGGATAAATATTGGCCAGGACACCAGGGATAACTCCCCTGCTCTTCTTCGAAAGGGATGTTGTACATCCACCTGAGAGAGTGTCTCATCCGAAAGATGGATTCAGTTTCACCTACACACTTCCTCACCATATCTCTCAATCTCTCCTCTCTCCAGATTACATCTAATTATCTCTTGACCCATTTATACCGTCTGCTCCATTGCCCTTCCCTGGTAAATTCTTCAACAACTCTATTAGCCTTTGTATGAAAATATTCTCTCTGACTTCACTTCTTCCTCCTACATACTTAATTTTTATCTCTTGTCCCCTGAGATTTGAACCATTTAACCACAATGAACAATTTCCCCGGATCCAACCTTGTCAATTTGTTTGGAAGCTTTTATACTGCAACCTTGAAGTCTCCTTTTGTGCAAAGAGAACATCCTTAACTTCTGCTCATATCTTAAATGCTTGATATCTAGTCATCTTTGTTGCTCACCTCTGTATCCTCTCAAGGGTAATCAGTAGGGATAGGCAGACAAGTCTTTCATCCTATTGATTTGGGTTGGATACAAGCCTGCTTCCTATAGATCCAAGGATGATCTGTGAAGGTGGTTAGAATGTGGAACTCGCTACCACAAGGAGCAGCATAGATGCATTTTAAGGGAAAGCTAGATAAACACATGGAGGAAGAAAGGAATAGAAGGATATGCTGATAGGGTAAGATGAAGAGGGGTGGGAGGAACTCGTGTGCACATAAGCGCTTGCATTGACCTGTTGGGTCGAATGGCCTGTTTCTGTACTGTACGTTCTATGTAACCTGCTTGACCACCCAGCCCCTGATTTCTAGTGTTATTTCTTGTATCAAAGTGTTATTAAGTAGAAGTATACATGTTTCTAAACAAGTATTAATATTTGTGGATACTCATGAAATTCTCCAATATGAGAGATGACAGACAATGTATACTCTTCTGATGGTGTCGACTATTGAAGCTATTTGAAAAATTCACTGCTGGCCTATATCAAACTTAATAGGAGGTGAAGTTGGTCTTTGACAATGGCACACAACAGGTGATAGTGAATCGACAGCCCATTTTACACCACACCTGACTTTCTTTTCCATTGACTTTCATCAAACCCTCGACCCATTCATCCTCCCCAACCATAGGATTGCTCATCTCCAACCTCCCGTTCTTCTCTGACATCCTTGCACGTGTTGTCATCTTTCAGCTCAATGCCAATCTCTCCAAACACCCCCCACCCCCTTCTCACAGCATTAAAGCAGCTCTAGCTATCCTTTGCCTTGTCTCTACTCATTCTCTTTGACCTATCTGCAGCATTTGATATTGATAACCGTGCCATCCTCCTCCAATGTTTCTCCTCTATTATCTACGTCTGTGGGACTGACTTTCCATTGTTCTATTTATACCTATCCGAATGTAGCCAGTGCATCACCACGAAGGTTTCTCCTCCCTGCCATGCACCTTTACCTTTGAAGTCCCTCAAACATCTATGCTTCTCATCCTTATTTACATGCTGCCCCTTGGCAACATCATCCACAAGTATGGAATAAGCTTTGAGGTGTATACTGATGATACCCAGCTCTAGATCTTCACCATGTCTCTTGTCCCTCAGACTGCCACCTGGCCATTAGGCTGCTGGTCCACCATCAAGTCTTGGATGAGGCACAGATTCCTTCATTCGAATAACAGGAAAACCGAAGCCATCGTTCTTTTGGCCCACCGCAAACTCCACTCTCTTCACATTGACGCCACCCTGGTGGCTCTCTCAGACCATTTACAGTTTGGGCATCCTGCTCAAACCTGAGTGGAGCTTTAAACTCGAACTCCAGTCGTCACTCATTTCCACTTCTGCACCATAGAAAATTTACAATACAGAAGGAGGCCATTCGGCACATTGTGTCTGTGCCAGCTCTTTATTAGAGCAAGCAAAACTAATCCCACTGCCCCACTGTTCTTGCATATCCCTGTATCTTCCTCTGTTTCAAATATTTACTCAATTTATTCACTTAAAAGATGTAACAGTCTGTACCTCAACCAGTCCCTGTGGTAGAGCATGCCATGATCCAACAACCCACTGCATAAAGAGATTGCTCCTCACCTCTCTCAGTGACAAGTTCCTCGTGACTGACTCCCCAACCAGAGGAAATAGCCTTTCCCTATTTACTCTATCAAAACCCTTCTAATTTTATAAACCTCTATTAAATCTCCTGTTACGCCATGGTAGCCTCGGTTTAATGTCTCATCTGAAAGACGGCACCTCTGACAGTGCAGCACTCCCTCAGTTCTGTATTGAGGTGTCAGCCTAGATTATGTGCTCAAGTATCTGGAGCGGGGTTGAAACCTATGGCATTCTGACTCAGAGACGAGAGCGCTACCCACTGTGCCAAGGTTGACGTCTACACCAAAATGACGTTAGCAGAGCGGGTGAAGCCCTGGGGAAATACCTGGAGTTTGTCTCATTGTTTATCTGTATTACCCACTTCTCTCACTGTTTCTTGCTCTCAGTCTCTGTCTCTGTCTCGTTTTCTACCTGCATGTTACTCTCTCACTGTCTCACTCTGTGTGGTGCTCCATCAATCTGTCTCCCAGTTCATCTATCTGTGGCTCATCTCCTGCTCCCTCAGTCTGATTGTCACTCACTCTCTCTGTCACTTTCCCACACAGTACAATCCTTTGGGGGTGAAATTGGGTATCCTCCCGTTTGGGGCGCTAACACTTGAAAAGTTGAGAAAATTACCGCCAGGCACTAATGTTTCTAAACATTTCAAAAATTCGGTTTTGCGCTCCAGGAAGTGGAGCGTTAAATCAAGCGCTGCACTTCCTTCCTGGAGCGCAATCGGCAGCAGGCGGGGCGGAGACCTCAGCAGCGCTGCACACTGGGCCGTGCAGCGCTGCCGTGTTCAAAGGCTCCTTCCCTCCCTTAAAGGGAAGGGCCATCGCTGCAGGCTCTGCAATATAAAAAGTACCGACCTGGACCGTCAAGGCAGCCGCGATCCCGCGCGATCAGCCCAGCACTCAAGCAGGGGTGATCTAATTGAAGTGTTTAAGATGATTAAAGGATTTGATAGGGTAGATAGTCAGACAGGTATCGCAGGCAGGAATCCGTGAAAAAAACTTCAACAGGAAAGGTAAGATTTTTTTCCACTTACCTCGGCCACCTCGCCTTTAATCATCACCTCTGAAGCGGCCGGCCACCCGATGCGCGCCTCCTGCAGCTGTCGGTGTTTTCGACCGGCGCTGCTGCAGGGGGCGGAAGTCAATTTCGGGTCTGGGGCGCTACTGGGGCGATGCGCATGGCAATGATGTCACGATCTCCGGGCGAAAGAGATTGGGGCGCAACGCTGTAGCACCGCCGCAAAACTCCCGCCGAATATGGCGGGAGTCGATATCAGCGCCGCGCCCGGTCACAAAGCCATTTGTGCCCCATTAGCGCCCCCCGGGGGCATTAACTGGAGGCGCAAAGGCCCCCAATTTCTCGCCCGAGGTACTTTTATTTTCACATAATCAGTGTCTAAATTTTTAAAGCAGAAGTCTCTCCCAAACGTGATGATAATTGGTTAATTAGAGTAATTGGTTAATTAGAGCAATTAAAACATTGAAACACCTCAGCTGTGAAGCTGTTCCTGTCCCTTGCACCTCTCCCAAGTGGCTATTCTTCCTCTGTTAACCTAGACAGTGGGTGTTGGTAGACTATTTGACCTTGAGTGGCATTAGGAACATAAGTAGACCATTCAACCTGTCGAGCCTGCTCAATTAGATCTTGGCTGATCTGTATCCTAACTGCATCCACCCGCCTTGGTTCCGTAACCCTTAATGCCCTTACCCAACAAAAATCTAGCAATCTCAGGTTAGAAATTTTCAATTGATCCCCAAGCCTCAACCGCTTTTTGGGGGAGAGTGTTCCAGATTTCCGCTCCCCTTTGTGTGAAGACGTGTTTTCTTACATCACCCCTGAATGGCCGAGCTCTAATTTTAAGGTTATGCCTCCTTGTTCTAGACTCACCCCACCAGAGGAAAGCGTCTGTCTATCTACCCTATCAAATCCTTTAACCATCTTAAACACTTCAATTAGATCACCCTTTAATCTTCTATACTCGAGGGAATACAAGCCTAGTCTCTGCAACCTGTCCTCATAATTTAACCCTTTTAGCCCTGGTATCATTCTGGTGAATCTGCGCTGCTCCCCCTCCAAGGTCAATATATCCTTCCTCAGGTGCAGCGCCCAGGACTGAATGCAATAAATGGGGTCTAACAAGAGCTTTATTTAACTGGAACATAACTTCCACCCTTTTGTATTCAGCAAGGGGTCCTGCTCCTGGTCACTACCCTGATCTCCTGCTGTAAAGTTAGAGGGTAGATGTTACATGAGGACAAGGCTAGGCTCAGCTGTGATGTCACCCCCACCACATGGTCAAACAGCCTGCTAACGCACATTGTCTGGGCTCACACAACAACGGCCACTTGGGTGAGATGTAGAAAATTGCCGAGGTCTGTGGACAGGGCCCCAACAAGGGCCCCTGGTGGATAGACCTTCAACTGGCCAAGCTAGGCGTAAACATAAAAACATAGAGACATAGGAGCAGGAGAAGGCCATTTGGCCCTTCAAGCCTGCTCCGCCATTCAATATGATCATGGCTGATCCTCTATCTCAATACCATATTCCCGCTCTCTCCCCATACCCCTTGATGCCTTTTGTGTCTAGAAATCTATCTATCTCCTTCTTAAATATAGTCAGTGACTTGGCCTCCACAGCCTTCTGTGGTAGAGATTCCACAGGTTCACCACCCTCTGAGTGAAGAAATTTCTCCTCATCTCAGTCCTAAATGTCCTACCCCGTATCCTGAGACTATGACCCCTCGTAAAGCAGGGGTCGCGGTTCAGGAGAGGTGGGGGAGAAGATCGGATGAGAAATCCAAAGACCGCAAAGCAATCGGTGGTAACTGAGTCCAAAGGCGGGTAAAGAGGTAGTGCTGAACTCTATCTCTTTCGCCAACAACCCAATCACTTCTATAGGGTTGGGTTTCACCTCTCCGCTTCGGTCAACATTAATTTAGCAGTGCCATTTCCTTCTCTTGTTATAATGAAAAGATGAATGCATTTTACAAAACCAAAATTACATTTCCACAATTAGAAGCTGATGGGTTATTTCTAAATAGCGATTTGCAGTAAGAAGCAATTGGTGGTGACAATTCACAGCCATGTGACTATTTGAACAGTGCTAGAAATATCGTCGCAGGCAGAGCTAGTTGATGATTATTTAACTTGTAGAGATGAGAATGACTCAACCAGCACCTGTGTCTTTAATGTACAGGCAGATGGCTGGGAGGAGAATACAAGGCAGAAAGCACAATTGAAGGTTAGGGATAACATATACAAAACACTTGAGTTCTGCTCCAGCAGGTTATAACATCTGATTCCTATCAATTTTTTTTTTTACAGTGCCTTGTCACTCCTTCCTGCCCATCTGTTATTCTATGTTGACGGCAGAAGTGCTGTAGGCACAAATGAGTGTTCCTATCCTTTTCACTGGTTTCAGTAATAAGAAAGAAAGAACTTGCGTTTATATAGCACCTTTCAAGACCTCAGAATGTCCCAAAGCGCTTTACAGCCAATGAAGTAATTTCTGAAGTGTAGTCACTGTTGCAATGTAGGAAATGTGGCAGCCAATTTGTGCACAGCAAGGTCCCACTAACAGCAATGCGATAATAACAAGCTAATCTGTTTTTAGTGAAGTTGGTTGAGGGATAAATATTGGCCAGGACACTAGGGAGAACTGCCCTGCTCTTCTTCAAATAGTACCGTGGTTTTTTTTTTATGTCCACCCGAAAGGGCAGACAGGGCCTCGGTTTAACATCTCATCCGAAAGACAGTGCAGCTCTCCCTCAGTACTGGCACTGGGAGTGACAGCCTAGCTTCTGTGCTCAAGTTTCATGCGGTGGGGCTTGAACCCACAACCTTGTGATGGTACTGCCCATTGACCCACTGCTGACACTTAAGTTGAAGAGCTTTCTCAGAGGCAGGAGTCGTATCTAAGTCTGGAATTAACCTGGGATTTCCTTCCAGATTTGAATTCACTCAGGAAAGTACTTTTTTCTCCAATGCTCCCACACAGAACCTACAGATGAGGAAAAAAAAAATTCTCGTTGTTGGAAATTGTGCTACCAAGGGGCTGCCTCTCTCATGTTCCTACTAATTGGTAACCCACCCATATATCATTAAAAAGTGATGAATTGGTTATTTCTCCTGTGAGAGTATTGGGAGGGAGGGACTCACTAATGCACAGGGAACAAAGATACCATCTCTTTCCCCTTCAAATCACTGTGTAATTATATGTGTAAGCTTAGGAGGTGATTGCTAATAGCCATTAATTAAAAACATGCCGTTCATAATTATGTAATTTTCCAAGATAACTCATCCATTTTCATTGTTCCTTCAATAAGAAGAATACAAACAGAATCCGAAGCTCCGATACATATGCCAGTGCAGGTTTTATATCTCAGAGCTCCTAATGGCTCAGCCATGTGCATTCAGTGTTAGCCGTGGCTCAGTGGGTAGCACAATTGCCTCTGAGTCAGAAGGTTGTGGGTTCACAGTCCCACTCCAGGGACTTGAGCACAAAAATCTAACCTCAGACTCCAGTGCAGTACTGAGGGAGTGCTGCACTGTCGGAGGTGCCGTCTTTCGGATAAGACGTTAAACTGAGGTCCCGTCTGCTCTCTCAGGTGGATGTAAAAGATCCCATGGCACTATTTTGAAGAAGAGCAGGGGAGTTATCCCTGGTGTCCTGGCCAATACTTACCCCTCAACCAACATAACAAAAACAGATTATCTGGTCATTATCACATTGCTGTTTGTGGGTGCTTGCTGTGCGCAAATTGGCTGCTGCGTTTCCCACATTACAACAGTGACTCCACTTCAAAAAGTACTTCATTGGCTGTAAAGTGCTTTGAGATGTCCGGTGGTCCTGAAAGGCGCTACAGAAATGCAAGGTCTTTCTTTCTTTCCAGCTCCACTGAGGGTAGTCAGATCTGGTTCAGGGCACCAGGAGCATGTTCACGGGATTGAAGAGTTTCCTCACTTCTGATTGTGGTTGGGAAGTTGCGACAAAGAAACTTGAGGCTTGGAGATAGTCACAGGAAATTTGAGGATGAGAGTTGGTGACAGGAAATTTAAGGATGGGAGTTGGTGATAGGAAATTTAAGGATGGGAGCTGGTGATAGGAAATTTGAGGATGAGATTTGGTGACAGGAAATTTAAGGATGGGAGTTGGTGATAGGAAATTTGAGGATGGGAGGTGGTGATAGGAAATTTGAGGATGGGATTTGGCAACAGGAAATTTGAGGATGGGATTTGGTGACAGGAAATTTAAGGATGGGAGGTCATAACAGGAAACTTGAGATGGGGCAGTTATGACAGGAAGGAAACGAACTTGCATTTATAGAGCGCCTTTTCGTGACTCTTAGAATGTCCCAAAGCTCTTCACATCCTATGAATTACTTTTGAAGGGCAGTAACTGTTGTTATGTAGGTAGACATGACAGCCAATTTATGCTTGACAAAGTCCGACAAATAGCAAATGTGATGGATAAGCAGCTAATATATTTTTTGTGGCGTTGGTTAAAAGTTAAATGTTGGCCAAAACACCAGGGAAACTCTCTGCTCTTTTCCACAAATAAGAACATAAGACGTGGGAGCAGGAGTAGGTCATTGGGCCCCTCGAGCCTGCTCCGCCATTCAATAAGATCATGGCTGATCTGATCTTGGCCTCCATTCCACTTCCCTGCCCGCTCCCCATAACCCTTGACTCCCTTATCGTTCAAAAATCTGTCTATCTCCACCTTAAATATATTCAATGACCCAGCCTCCACAGCTCTCTGGGGAAGAGAATTCCAAAGATTCATGACCCTCTGAGAGAAGAAATTCCTCCTCATTTCCGATTTAAAAGGGTGCCCCCTTATTCTGAAATTATGCCCCCTAGTTATAGATTCCCCCATGAGGGGAAACGCCCTCTCTGCATCTACCCTGTCAAGCCCCTTCAGAATCTTATATGTTTCAATACGATCCCCTCTCATTCTTCTAAACTCCAATGAGTATAGGCACAACCTGCTCAACCTTTCTTCATAAGACAACCTCTTCATCTCCGGAATCAACCTCATGAACCTTCTCTGAACTGCCTCCAATGCAAGTATACCCTTCCTTATATAAAGAGACCAAAACTATACACAGTACTCCAGGTGCGGTCTCACCAACGCCCTGTACAGTTGTAACAGGACTTCCCTACACAGTACATGGGATCTTTTGTATTCATCTAAACAACCAGATGGAGTCTTGGTTGAACTCCCTCAGTACTGCCTTAAAGTGGTAGCCTAGACAATGTATTTAAGTCCTGGCGTGGGGCTTGAACTCAAACTCAGAGGCTAAAGAGCTATTTGATCTAACCTGACACTTGAAGGCAGGTGTTGGCTCAAACGGAACAAACCAGCGACCAAGATAATTATGAATCAAATTTATGAGGATAGGTTACAGAGCGAGGCTTGTTCTCTATGGAAAGAGGAGAATTTGGGTGATGAGCTATTTGCTCCATTCTTGACCCCTACCCTGGCTATCTAGAGCCAAGATCGTTAGCTGGGCTCCCAGCAGAATTCCTACCCCACAGTGGGGAATGCGGCTTGGGAAACAGTTGTAAAATGACTGTGGCAGGTCCTTGGGCACATGTTGCATAGTAACATGGCCACTTTAGACCCTGTACACTGCCGTGAACATGCGTTAGACCCCATACACACTTGCACACTCTCTTAGACCCTGTAAGTGCTTGCAGACACCCGTTTGAGCCCGTACAACTGTGTTAGACCCTGTACATCCTTGCACACTCTCTTAGACCCCGTACATGATTGCACACGCTCGTTTGACCCCGTACAACCATGTCAGACTCTACACCTTTGCGCACCCTCCTTGGAACCAATACACCCTTATGCACCCATATACTCTGGTGCTATAGGCCCATGCTAGGAGCTGGATTGAGATTGTCCATATTGATTTCACGTAGGTCCCTCACTAGACCTCTGCACTTCGTCTATTCTGGCCTTTTGAAAATCCCTGATTTTAATCGCTCCATCATTTGGGGTCGTGCCTTCAGCTGCTTTGCTCCTAAGCGCCGGAATTCCATCCCTAAACCTCTCTGCCTCTCTACCTCTCTTTCCCTCTTTAAGACGTTCCTTAAAACCTACCCCTTTGACCAAGCTTTTGGTCATTGCCCTAACATCTCCTTATATGGCTTAGTGTACATTGTTTTAATATAACACTCCTGTGAAGCGCCTTGGGACGTTTTAATACATTAAAAGCGCTATATAAATATAAGTTGTTGTTGTTGTCAGCAGATGGAGGGGATTCCCATCCCATCAGCTGGATTTGACCTCTGGTCCCAGAGGTGAAAGGCTAATGTTCAGCAGTTCACCCATCTATTTTTGTTTAATACTTCTCTGTGGTTCTCTTATTCATGTCACGTTAGGGGAAACTACTCATTCCCGAGCCTGCTGGGTTCATGGATCTTCATTGGGAGCACAGGTTTGTGAAATTGCCTCCTTTTATGTCTAGATGTTTGCCTGTTTGACTTGCTTTTCTGCTCCACCCCATAGTTTCCTCTCTTCAGTTCCCTGTCAATTTTGATTTTCTGGCTCTTTAGAACCTTCGTTCTGAAAATTTTAATTTGCTCAATGCCTTGCTTTCACTTCCCTTATTATTTCTGCTCCCGAGTTTACAGCCATAATCCATCCTTCTGGATCCGTCATTTGCCCTTTTGTGCGCTTTCTATCTCTGTTCATCTACTTTCTCTTTCAATTCTAAATCTCTTTCCATCCTCTTTAATTTATTCTTTGACTTTCAGCATGGAAGGAACTCACTGAATACATAATTTTTGGGTTGACTTGTTTAATAATTAGTCATCTTCACAGGCCTATTTATAGGATCTGGTAAGAACTGTCTATTGGGACCGTTGTACAATTCAGCAGAAGAAGCTTGCCACCATATTTTCAGTTTAATTGTGCCATTTTATTTCCAAAACATATTTGAATAGCTTGTAACTTTATAACACAGCACCTTAATGAATTAATTGAGAGATTGACCCACAATATGATTTCCTATAGTACAGTTTAGCAGGAAGTAATATCTGGCTTGGGAACCAAGAGCTAAGCCCAACGATCGATTTAGATCAAGATCAATTGGTAAGAAATGAACTTGAAGTTGTACCTCCTCTTGAAACTGCCCAAATTAAAAAAACTTTTTAAGGAGTATGGGGTTAGGGTGGGGGCAATGGGACAGCCATCATAAGTGTGATGGGACGAATGGCCTCCTTCTGTGCTGTACAATTCTATGGGGTCATCTGGCAAAATGGATTGCCCGCCCATTGCAGTACCTGCCCAATTGTCATCCCATAATTCTAGAGGTGTCTCGCCTTATCTACACTTTAGTAAGTTTATTGACAACTCATCGCACTGCTATTCTATTATTCTACCATTCCTACTCTAACTCTACTCCTACACTAACTCTAACTCCACTCTTACTCTAACTGTGAGTTGTCACACTGGTGTAGAGGCCCATGCACCTCTGTAAGTCTTTCTTTCCTCTACCATCTAAAACCCAAACTGCGACTCACAAATCACTCATTGTTAATTTGCCTTGCCTGCTATTTGTTTCCCGAAATAAGAGCCCTGGTCCTTCATCTCGGTGTCTCAATTTGTTTTTGTTAATTTGGCTTTAAATTAACTTTTGCAAACCCAACTTTTATGCATAAACAGATAAATGTGAGTAAAGAAAGACTTGCATTTATATAAAAGCAAAATACTGCGGACGCTGGGAATCTAAAATAAAAACAGAAAATGCTGGAAATACTCAGCAGGTCAGGCAGCATCTGTAGAAAGATTAACGTTTCAGGTCGATGACCCTTAGTCAGAACCGGAAAAAGTTAAGAGATGTAACAGATTTTTAAGCAAGTGTAGGGGCAGGGAAAGGGAGGAGGGAGGAAAGAACAAAAGGGAAGGTCTGTGATAGGACATGGTCCATCTCCGACTCTTCCCTTCCCTTCCTCGACTTCTCTGTCTCCATTTCTGGGGATAGGCTGTTGACAAACATTCACTATAAGACCACTGATTCCCACAGCTACCTGAGCTACACTTCCTCCCACCCTGCTTCCTGTAAGGACTCTATTCCATTCTCCCAGCTTCTCCGTCTCCGCCGCATCTGCTCTGACGATGCCACCTTCCATACTAGTGCTTCTGATATGTCTTCCTTTTTCCTCAACCGAGGATTCCCCATTACTGTGGTTGACACGGCCCTCGACCATGCCCGTTCCATTTCCCACACTTCTGTTCTCACCCCTTCCCCTCCCTCCCGCAACCACGATAGGGTTTCCCTTGTACTCACCTTTCACCTCACCAGCCTCCACATTCAACGGATCATCCTCCGCCATTTCCGCCATCTCCAGCGTGATCCCACTACCAAACACATCTTCCCCTCCCCCCCCCCTTTCAGCATTCTGAAGGGATTGCTCCCTCTTTGACACCCTGGTCGACTCCTCTATCACCCCCAACACCCCTTCCCATTCCCACGGCACCTTCCTGTGCAAGTGCAGGAGATGCAACACCTTCTCTTTTACCTCCTCCCTTCCCACTATCCAGGGCCCCAAACACTCCTTCAAGGTGAAACAGCGATTTACTTTTACTTCTTGCAATTTAGTATACTGTATTCGCTGCTCACGATGCGGTCTCATCTACATTGGGGATGTCCGTAAGCGTGACCCCGAGCTTCCGGTCGCCTGTCACATTAATTCTCCGCTCCACTCCCACTCTGATTTCTCCATCCTCGGCCTCTTACACTGTTCCAACGAAGCTCAACGTAAGCTCGAGGAACAGCACCTCATCTTTCGATTAGGCTCTTTATAGCCTTCTGGACTCATCATCGAGTCCATCAATTTCAGACCATAACCTCAGCCCCTATTTTATTTATTTCATTTTTTCTCTCTCTCACATGGCAGCTGTTGATGATTCTGCCATTGCCATTTACACCTCTTCCAGACTCATCTTTTGTTTCTTAACTTGTCCCATTACCATCTCCTTTTGCCTTGCACCATCATCCCTTTTGTCTTTTTATCTCTCTTGCCTTCCATCCTATCACAGACCTTCCCTTTTGTTCTTTCCTCCCCTTCTCCCTTTCCCTGCCCCTACACTTGCTTAAAAATCTGTTACATCACGAACATTTTCCAGTTCTGACGAAAGGTCATCGACCTGAAACGTTAACTCTGTTTCTCTCCCCACAGATACTGTCTGACCTGCTGAGTATTACCAGCATTTTCTGTTTTTACTTGCATTTATATAGCGCTTTTACAGACAATGAAGTACTTTTGAAGTGTAGTCACTGTTGTAATGTAGGAAACACGGCAGCCAATTTGCACACAGCAAGCTCCAACAAACAGCAATGTGTTAATGACCAGATAATCAGTTTTTTAATGATGTTGATTGAGGGATAAATATTTGGCAGGATACAAGGGAGGACTCCCCTGCTTTTCTTCAAAATAGCACCATGGGATCTTTTACATCCACCTCAGAAAGACGGCACCTCTGACAGTGCAGCACACCCTCAGTACTGCACTGGAGTATCAGTCTATATTTTTGAGATCAGGTCTCTGGAGTGGGACTTGAACCCACAGGCGAAAGTGCTATCCACTGAGCCACAGCTAACACTTAGGGAGGGGAATTCGGTGGTATGGCTAATTAGCAATCCTTCCTTTCACCTCTGGACTCGGGTTCATATCCATGTCATACTGAAGGGGATGAACTTCTCCATGATGGCTGTACATGTCCGAAGTGAAATGACCTTGAGCTGTCTTTGTTAAGTTCCTATTATATTAGTTTGCTAATTGCTACTAAATTTGGCACTCTGATCTGGAGACATCACAGAGGAGCAGTGGCTTCTGAGGTTGGGGCCTTGGCAATCCATGCTATATCGGGTTAGGTGTGTTTGATGCTGACACCAGGTGTTAAAAGTAGAACGACTGCTTAGTTTCCCGGTGATAAGATCTCACTCACGAGGAACAAATATTCACAATCCCCTCCAATCTGATCGCTACAACACAGGAGCACCGAACTCCAGATTAGTGGAGCAGATTTTCAACCCCAGTCTCAAATGACATTCACAACGGTAAACTATTCCAACGCTCTGCTGGCCGGCCTCCCGCGTTCTACCCTCCGTAAACTTGAGCTCATCCAAAACTCTGTTGCCCGTGTCCGAACTCGCACCAAGTCCCGTTCATCCATCACCCCCTGTGCTCGCTGACCTACATTGGCTCCCAGTCCAGCAATGCCTCAATTTTAAAATTCTCATCCTTGTTTTCAAATCCCTCCATGGCCTCGCCCCCTCCCTATCTCTGTAATCTCCTCCAGTCCTACAATCATACGAGATTTCTGCGCTCCTCCAATTCTGGCCTCGTGCGTATCCCCGATTTTAATTGCTCCACCATTGATGGCCGTGCCTTCAGCTGCCTGGACCCTAAGCTCTGGAATTCCCTCCCTAAACCTCTCCGCCTCTCCACCGTTAAGACGTTCCTTAAAACCAACTCTTTGACCAAGCTATTGGTCACCTGATCTCATGTGGCTCGGTGTCAAATTTTGTTTGATAACACTCCTGTGAAGCACCTTGAGATGTTTTTACTACATTAAAGGCCCTATATAAATGCAAGTTGTTGTTGTATTTATTCTTTCACAGTCCATCACCCTTATTGAAGTCAGTGCTCCCACAGGCAGCCGATCTCACTGAGCGACACATTTATGTAAAAGAGGAGGAATAAGACCAAAACAAAACTGCTCAGCGTTGTTGCTTGGTTTATGTCTAAACTGCTGCTATCTGCCAGAGTGACAATTACCCTCAGAACGGTTAATCTTTCAGCTAATTACTGTGGGCTGTAATTAAGATTGAAAGGCACTGCAGCACGACCTGACCAGTCCTGATTGCTCACTGTCCTGCCGGCAGTGCCATCGCCATTTGGCGGGAGTATCTGAGGATCTGACGTAGAGATGTTGCGCTCGGTGCTTTACTGTCATGCATGTATACCTGCGTTGTTCTTGATCGTGAAGTTGGGGTTCCTGGAAACCTCTGGCGCCAGGCTGTAGAAGAAGTACTGTCCAGTCTTTGGGTCATCTTTGTCCGTGGCACTGACCGTCTGAATGACCTGTTAATAATCAAATCACCAGTAACGATCAGCATTAACAGTAAAATATAAACACAACAGGGGGGGGGGGGGCGGGGGGGAATAAAAGGTTCACCTGGTGGATTTTTACAGCAAAGAAGCGAATATTCTTTTAGAACAAGGATGCGGATTCGCAAGAAATACCGAACGGAGGAATCTACCCTCAGGAAAGCCCTCGTGCTGTTGCTATATGCCGAGACCAAAGCAATCTTTACACCCAAGTGCTTTGACTCGTCTACCTTCCAAACTTTCTCTCCTGAAGGCAACGAGTCATGTTGAAGTATGGTTTCACGGGGAACTGATAGCCCTCCAGTATCTTGCTATAGTGTCCGTAAATCACACACCAGTCTCGATAGCGAGTGTCAGTAAGTCATTCTCGCGCCGTGTCCATCACAGTTGAGCCCTGCATGACCTCATCTTGCTCACAGATGCACAATTTTTCAGTCACTGGATGCTGATTGGGTACCCGGGATGGCTTTTCCTCATGCCGGCCAATGGATAGCAAGGACCATTTTACTGCTGCCCCCTGTAGTGGTTACATTGCTGGATGATAATCCAGTCGGCCTGAGCTTTTAATCCAGGAAAATGTGAGTTCAAATCCAACCATGGGCTGATTGAAAATTTGAATTCAGGTTGAAAAAAAATCTGGAGAAGTGGCCATGAAACTGTCGGATTGTCATTAATAATCCAACTATTTTTTTAATGTCCTTGAGGGAAGGAAACCAGCCGTCCTTACCCGGTCTGGTCTCTATGTGACTTCCATCCCACACCAGCATGGTTAACTCTTAACTGCCCTCGGAGGTGGTCCCCCACCTAGCAATAGTGTTGCCAACTCTCCAGGATTGTCCTGGAGTCTTCAGGAATTCAAGATTAATCTCCAGGACACTGCTGCGACCAACCCCAGGGGAAAAATCATAGGGGCATTAAAAAAACACCAATTTCTTTCAACATTTTTGTTTATTAGCTCTAAAATGTTGGCGTTGGGAAATGAAAGGCTGTTTGACTGATAGTCATGAATCAGCAGATCGGGTACCAAAGAGTCTGTTCGCTGTCCAATCGGTGTGGGAAGGCGGGGCACCGTGAGAATGGACATGTTGTGTGACCAATGGCAGGAGCGTGGGGGCGGGGCAGTCGGAAGGCGGAGTTCATGTGATGAACCCTCCGGGATTACTTCCAGCCAGAGTTGGCAACCCTACCAAGCAAGCTGCTCAGTTGCTTCAAGATGAAGGCCCACCACCAGTTTCTCTGGGGGAAATAGGGATGGCAATACATGCCGGCCTTACCACATCCTGAAAATTAAGACCCTGAGACCTTCCTGCTCTGTGTGGCTGAATTCCAGACTTGCATTTATCAACTGAGCTAGTGTATAAGCTTGCCTTTTAATGACTGCTCTGATCTGAGCAGTGTTCTATACGGTTTTCTTGTACAGGAGGTGCCAGTTGGACTTGTTTCAGAGTGGTTCAAGCTGTTAAAGAACCAATGAAGGACTTCTGAAGAGTCGTTACTGTTGTAAAGTGGGGAAACACGACAGCCATTTTGTGCACAGCAAGGTCTGACAAACGGCAATGAAATAAAAGACCAGATACTGTAATCTGTTTTTATTTTTAGTTATGTTGGTTGAGGGATAAATATTGGTCTAGGAAACCGGGAGAACTCCCCTGCTCTTCAATTAGTGCCGCGGGATCTTTTGCATCCACCTGAGAGGGCAGGAGGGGCCTCTGTTTAACCTCACCTCCGACAGTGCAGCACTCCCTCAGTCGTGCACTGGGAGTGTCAGCCTGGATTGTGCGCTCAAGTCTCTGGAGTGGGATTTGAACTCACGCTCCTCTGACACAGAGGTGAGAGCACGACTCACAAGGTTTGTCCTCAGCAAGCTATTTGATCATTGCGGGCTAAGCCTGAACCTGTGCATATATACATACACCTTCCAACAGCAGTCGCTGGATAATGATCAAGCAACAGCCAATCCCAGAGGCGCTGAGGTCAATTTTAATACCGTTGCTGCTTCCCTACCTGAGATCAGCTAACCCAACACAGCCCAGGGATCAACCCTGAGACTTTCCTGGTCTATATGCCTCAGTACCACACGGGGTGGCTGTGTACAGGCAATATAACACTGGTGTTCACGATAGCGGCAATGGCACCTGTTTATATGGGCAATGGCCAGCACTGAAGAGGTCATTCTAACATAACTCGCCGGGCAGGAAACCCAAGGGATCGGGTGGCATGCCAGGTTTTACACTCGGCTCAATATCATTCTCCATTGACTTGAATGGAGAGTAAAATCAGCCAGGGTCGTAAAGCCGGCGTTGCATCCAATCCCATCAGTTTTCCAACGGGCGGGTTAGGGTACAATTGCCGCCAGTATTTCGTTGGCCTCTCGCTTTGCCAGGTCTAAGAATGAGTGCCTTGGGGGCCGGTGATGGGCATTTTTGAGGTATTCCAATCTTACTCTCCTGAAGGCACTGACTCATGCCGGGGTATGGTTTCACGGGAACTGATAGGCCTGGACTAGTGATCTGGAGACATGAGTTCGAATCCAACCACGACAGCTGGGGAATTTAAATTCAATTAAATAAATCTGGAATAAAAAGCTAGTATTAATAACGGTGGCCATGGAACTACCGGAATGCCGTAAAAACCCATCTGGTTCACTAATGGCCTTTAGGGAAGGAAATCTGCCGTCCTTACCCGGTCTGGGCCTATATGTGACTCCAGACCCACAGCAATGCGGTTGACTCGTAACAGGACCTGAATCCGCTGCCGATGGAAGTGGTGGAAGCGGAGACACTCGGGGAAAAATTGGGTTGCTTTGCGCCTCCCGTTAGCGTCCTAAGAGGGCGCTAACGGGGCGCAAAGCAACTAGCGCCCAGGCGCGGTGCTGCCCACGCCTCCCGCGAAATTCAGCGGGAGGTTAGCGGCAGCGCTGCGCTGCTGGTGATGACGTCATCGCCGTGCGCAACGCCCCGCTCACGCCCCGGCCGCAACCTTCGGGAGCGCCCCCTGACTTACCACTGGATGCTATGTCCGACGGGGTCAGGGGGGCCAACCTGCGGCCGGGGAGGCGCTATTTAAAGGCGAGGTGCGGGACAGCCATTTTTGTTGCTGGCCGCCTGCCAGCACCTGCCTGCGCTCCCGTCCCCGGCCTCCTGACCCCCCCTCCCCCGCCACCCCCCGCGGAGTGCCGGCTGCGATCCAAGAGCCTGGCACTTCTCTTGAGTGCCGGGCTCTTTTGCTGGCACTCCTGATCCCCGGGAGCCCAGCGGGACCCCGGATCGCACTGCGTAAGGCCCCTCCCCTTTCAGAAGGGGAGGAAGGCCTGCAATACCGCGACATGTAGCGCTGCGATATTGACTCGCAGCGCCCCAAGAGAAATGCGGGGCGCTTCCAGTAGCACCCCGCTTCCCTCTTGGGGCGCAACCACTCAATTTTCGGCACGGGGGCGCTAATTTTACCAGGGCACCAGAAGTAGCGCTCCGGCGAAGTTAGCGCCCCAAATAGGGCGCTACTCAATTTTTAGCCCTCAATGTTTTCAAGGGGAGACTGGATAGGCACTTGAGAGAAATAAACTTGCAGGGCTACGGGGATAGAGCGGGGGAATGGGACTGACTGGATTGCTCTACAGAGAGCCGGCATGGACTTGATGGGTCGAATGGCCTCCTTCAGTGCCGTTATGACTCTAGTGACTCTATGCCCTCTGAAATGGCCTAGCAAGCCACTCAGTTGTATTCAAGAAGGCGGTTCACCACCACCTTCTCGAGTGCCATAAATGCTTTCCTTGCCAGCGATGCCCACATCCCATGAATGAATTAAAAAAAACACACAACCCTTTAAACGACTGCCCTGATGTACCCACCTGCCCGGATTTTCCATTTTCACACAGGTATGCTTCAGATTGTGAGGCAAGTTCCGGAGCATTGTCATTAACATCAAGAACCTTAATGGCCACAAGCACTCGGGACACTTGGCTATGATTCCCTGCGAGGGGGGAAGATAAATAAGTGACGGTAGGTTAAAATGTCAAACACTGAACTCCTAAAAAGAATACATATTTATCAAAAACCGTTCTTCATTTTCTGTGTTTTTTCTCTCTGTCCACTTTCTGGACACCACTCAGTGAACTTGAGTGTTACAAGAGTTTGCAGTTCAACTCATCCTTTCGGATCGAAGGCAAAACTGAATGAAGAAAGGAGTTCAGAACTGTAGGCGTTCCTGCATCCCGCAGTTTCCTTCAACTCTGCAGGTTTTTATAATCCAAACTCGGTGTCATCTAACCATTACTTTTCGATTGACTTTGTCTCCTCTCCTACTCTTTTCAACCTTGGGGTTGCCCTGCACCCTGGACCTCAGCCCTTCCCCTCGGGTTATGTGGGAACAGGATTAGGTCCTTCAGCCCCTCGAGCTTCTTCCGCTATCCAATTACATCATGGCCGATCTGTACCTCAACTCCATTTACCCGCCTTGTGTTCCATAATCCCTTGATACCCTTACCTAAAAAAAAACTGTCGCTCTCAGTCTTGAAAGCTCCAATTGTCCCAGCAGCATCCACAGCCATTTGGAGGAGAGAGTTCCAGATTTCCACTGCACTTTGTGTGAAAAAATGCTTCCCGATTTCCCTCCTGAACGGCCTAGCTCTAATTTTAAGGTTATGCCCCCCTTGTTCTGGATTCCCACACCAGGGTAAATAGTTTCTCTGTATCTACTCTATCGGATCCCTTAATTATTAACACCTCAAACAGATCACCCCTCAACCTTCTAAACGCCAGGGAATACCAATCTGTTTATGCAACCTGCCCTCATAATTTAACCCTTTGAGCCCAGGTATCATTCTGGTGAATCTGCACTGCACCCCCTCCAAGGCCAATATATCCTTCCTGATGTTTGGCTTCTGAAATTTAAAAAAAAAACATATAACAAAATGCCAACTTCAGCAGGTTTTGCTTGAGGTATTTTCCCTCTAGCTCATGAAATTTTTATTCACAAATATTTTCCAACTCGTTAAAATGCTAAAATGCCGCTTCATAAATATGTGAAGTGTTTAAATCAATATTGAACACACCAAATAGCAAATAATAGCTACATTTAGTCTGGGGGAAGAAAGCATTGAGAGAAATTGATGTAAATCCCGTCAAATGATCGGGCAAATATTTCACTTCAATCTGAAATGCAAACATTAATTTAGGAGCCCTTCTAATTGTTCATTTAAACAGGCTGAAGGAAATGAATTATTTCTAGCTAGCTTGAATGCTCACTTGGCAAGCGCGCTATGTTGTATTATATCACGCCATGCAGACAAGGCAAGTTTGCAAGTTCGATCACTGGTCTCCGCTGAGCTGTTTGGGCTCAACTGGATCAGTAGTTAGTGGCATTATAATTAGCCCCACTGCCTCTATGCCAAAGAGTAGATAATCACCCAGGATTTTTGATAGGGGTGTTTAAAATCATGAAGGGTTTAGATAGAGTAAATAAAGAGAAACTGTTTTCAATGGCTGAAGGGTTGAAAATGAGAGGACACAGATTTAAGGTGATTGGCAAAAGAACCAGAGGCGACATGAGGAAAAACTTTTATACGCAATGAGTTGTTGGGATTTGGAATGCGCTGCCTGATAGGGCGGTGGACACAGATTCAATAGTAGCCTTCAAAAGGGAATTGTATAAATACTTGAAGGAGAAAAAATTGCAGGGATTTGGGAAAGGAGTGGGACTAACTGGATTGCTCTTCACAAGAGCAGCCGCAGGCTCGATGGGCCGAATGGTCTCCTTCTGTGCTGTGCTTTTCTATGATTCCCACTCCTGATCACTATCCAGCGGACGATGGTTGGGCGGACATCCCAATCAGACCTCAGCTCAAGGGGCAAATTAGTCAGCTGGCTTCCCAACTTTAATGATCTCAGCAGGAGAAAAGGGCAAAGAAGGAGCTCGAAGGGCAGAAAATAAACACACACACACAGAGCGAGTCAGTGAATGAGGTCAGAGTGCAACAGAAGGAAAAAAGAGAGAAGAAAAGGAAAGAAAGACTTGCATTTCGACAGCGCCTTTCACAATCTCAGGATGTCCCAAAGCGCTTTACAGACAATGAAGTACTTTTTGAAGTGTAGTCGCTGTTGTAATGTAGAAAACATGGCAGCCAATTTGCGCACAGCAAGCTCCCACAAACAGCAATGTGATAATGACCAGATAATCTGTTTTAGTAATGTTGGTTGAGGGATAAATATTGGCCCCAGGACACCGGGGAGAACTCCCCTCCTCTTCTTCGAAATAGTGCCATGGGATCTTTTACATCCACCTGAGAGAGCAGACGGGGCTGCGGTTTAACGTCTCATCCAAAAGACGGCACCTCCGACAGTGCAGCACTCCCTCAGCACTGCACTGGGAGCGTCAGCCTGGATTATGGGATCAAGTCTCTGGAGTGGGACTTGAACCCACATTCATTCTGACTCAGAGGCAAGAGTGCTCCCAACTGAGCCACAGCTGACGAGAGCAGGACATTAGCTCCTAGAGATAAAGGAGCACGGAATGAGTTCACAGAAATTGAGGGGCTTGGAATGAATTCACTGAAAATGCACTTTAACGAAGGAAACCTGCTGTCCTTTCCTGATCTGGGCCTACATGTGACTCCAGTCCCACACCTGGGGTTGACTCTTAACTGCCCTCTGAATTGGCCTAGCAAGCAGTTCAGTTGTCACATTCACCAGGTGTCCTGCAGCTGTTCAAGAGGAAGGCCCACCACCACCTTCTCAGGGCAACTAGGGATGGGCAATAAATGCCAACCTTGCCACATCCAGAGAATGAATAAATAAAAATAATGAGCGGCAGCAAAGAAGTCAATTGAAAAATTGAAGGGCGGGCAATGAGTTCACAGAGAATTAAAAAAAAATAATTCTCAGGAGGTGGGCATCAATGGCAAGGCCGGCATTTATTGCCTCTCCTTAGATCTGCTAAGAGGGTGGTGGTGGGCCTTCTTCTTGAACCACATTGGTTTGATACAACTGGGTGGCTTTCTAGGCCACTTCAAACAGCAGTTAAGAGTCAACCACGCTGCTGTGAGACTGGAGTCACATATAGGCCCAGACCGGGTTAAGGACGGCAGGTTTCCTTCCCTAAAGGACATTCGTGAACCAGTTGGGTTTTATACAACAATTCATGGTCACGTTTACTGATACCAGCTTCTCATTTCCAGTTTTTTTTAAGACTGAATTCAAACTCTCAAGCTCCCATTTTAGGATTTGAACTCTCTCTCTCTCGTGGATTTGTTCAGGTCTCACGGATTACTTGTCCTGTAACATAACCACAACACTACTAAACACTTGAATGACAATGCCTGAGCTCAGATAAATTGAGAGACAGGGAATGTGCTTGTATAAATTGAAGGGCCGCAAAGGAGCTCACAGAGATTAGATTGAGGGTCAGGCTTATAGTGCAAGAAGAAAGGTTTGGAAGCAGAACTGGGAGAGAGCTTGCAATTACGACTCACTGCCCACAGGTTGCAGGAAGCGAAAGGGCTTAATGTATCCAAAATTCTCATGACATGAAGGCATTCATTATTCACTAGTCGATCTCCCTTAGTGTTACACATGGGGATTCAAGACCAAATGCAGTTGTTGTGTTTGTATCTTCACACTCTTCCTTTGGGGAACAGTGTGAATTGGTGTGAGGATTCATGGGCTGATTAACAGTGTGACAGATGTGAACGCTCCTTCCATGGCCATCTTTATACCAGTCGATAGGGGGTATACGGTGGGAGGGTTTTATGGGCCCCCAAAACCCATATGATGAGGCGAGGGGGCATCCACATCCACTGGATACGAACATAGAAAATAGGAGCAGGAGTAGGCCATTCGGCCCTTCGATTCTGCTCCACCATTTAATAAGATCATGGCTGATCTTTGACCTCAACTCCACTTTCCCGCTCGATCCCCATATTCCCTTCGAGTCCAAACATCTATCGATCTCAGCCTTGAATATACTCAACAATTGAGCATCCACAGCCCTCTGGGGTAGAGAATTCCAAAGATTCACAACCCTTTGTGTGAAGAAATTTCTCCTCATCTCAGTCCTAAATGGCTGACTCTTTATCCTGAGACTGTGACCCCCTAGTAGGTTAGGATAAGCAGCCTCTCTGCCTCTAACAATGTGAGTATCCTGCTGGATATCAACCCAGGATTCAGAGCCGGAGCTCCAGTCTCCGCTCACCAGATCTCTCTGGAGCGGGGTGGGTGTTGAACCCTTCACTTTCTGACTCCCGAGGCAGGAACACTATCAATAGGTCAAAGGCTCGCTCCAAGTTAATGGGTGAAGTGGAGTTAGAGGACAGGAGATAACTGGACCAGAGTCGGCAAAAGTATTTCAGTGGCCATGTTAAAGTTATACATTCTGCCCTGATTATTATGCTCCCATAATGTCCCGTAATTTCCGATAGGAGGCTTCCTGCGTGCGGATGCCTCCGATCAGGAAAAAATCTACGCCCTTACCTGAGGGCTCCCAAGGTCCGGCCATTTCCGATCCTGGGCCTCTCCACAGTCGAAATGCGCAGGGCCCAGCGTATCCCAGGGGCGCAGGCAGTTCGCAAGCGTCCCTGGAATCACGTGGGTCAGGTGAGCCAATGGGAGAAGGGAATCCCCTAACATACTTTTGACAGACCTGTCAAAAGTATGAATGGGGATCACTGAAAAAAGACATCAAAACATTAAATAAATTTTTAAAAAACCATCACGTTTTTAAAATGAGTTAAAATTACATTAAATTAAATATTTTAAACAAAAATTAAATTTTTTGAAAAAAATAAAGTTTTTACAGGGCTAAAAATAAACTTACCTTTTTTAAAAGTATTTAAAAATTATAAATGAGTGAAAAAATATGTTTAAATGCTTTTACCAGGTGTAAAATTTTTAAGTGATTTCAGCGGGCGGAGGTTCTGCAGAAAGCGGAACTCTCCACCCGCAGAGGCCCTTCTCCAGGGCAGGCGTCCGATCTGTCAAGAGGATTCTTGACAGATCGGAAATGCCGGTTTTCAGCGCATGCGCTTCGCATGCCTGAAACCGGCATTTCCGATGTCCCTACGGGTGTGTACACAACGCGTACACACCCATAGGGGTCGGAAAATACGGGCCAATACCTTTGTATCCCAAAATTTAGAATAGAAAATGTCTCTGTAAATTGGTCATACTGTAATTACTCCCTCCCACCAGTCGAGGTGCTGCAGTGTAACAAATATACATAGGCATTTCCTTTATACATGTAGACAGAGGAACTTTTAAAGTGAAAAGTTGACAGGACATTCATGCTGACGTGAGTTTTTTTTTAAATATATGTATATAATTAAGTTGCTCCATCACCATCCATGACCCCATCTCCTGCCCTGCATCTATCTATTCCACTCCCAACCATTTTGGACTCCATGAAAGATAGCCACCCTGAAGCAGAAGGTTTTACCAACCCAAGCAGCAATCGGATACATACTGGTTTCTGTGGCGATAATGGTGATGTTATGCCAAACATCGGTCTCTCTGTCCAGAGGTTTTGCCAGGGTTATTTTTCCATCGTCAGCGTTGACGTTGAACAATCTTTCAAGGTCGGTGTGCCGATCAATCGAATACCTACAAAAACAGACACGTTCAGTAATCATCCCAGATAAAACACACATGTTCACCACAGAACGGGGGGAGAATTTTAGCTTTTGGCAATAGTGTAAAACGTGTGATACGCTCGCCCACTCTTCCATTCCATGAAAGTCAATCGAAAGGAAAATCAGGTAAAGTGTAAACCAATCTCCCCCCATTTTATACTAGAAAGAAAGACTTGCATTTATAGCGTTTTTCATGACCTCAGAATGTCCCAAAAAGATTTACAGCTGATTAAGTACTTTTGAAGTGTAATCACTGTAGGAAACGCCACAGCCTATTTGAGCACAGCAATGTCCCACAAACGGCAATGAGATAATGACCAGATAATCCAATTTTAGTGGTATTGGTTGAGAAAGAAAGACTTGCGTTTCTACAGCACCTTTCGTGCCCTCAGGACGTCCCAAAGCGCTTTACAGCCAATGAGGTACTTTTTGGAGTGTGGTCACTGTTGTAATGTAGGAAACACGGCAGCCAATTTGCGCACAGCAAGCTCTCACAAACGGCAATGTGATAATGAACAGATAATGTGTTCTGGTGATGTTGGTTGAGGGATAAATATTGCCCAGGACACCGGGGAGAACTCCCCTGCTTTTCTTCGAAATAGTGCCATGGGATCTTTTAGGTCCAACTGAGAAGGCAGACAGGACCTCGGTTTAACGTCTCATCCAAAAGACGACAGATCTGACAGTGCAGCACTCCCTCAGTACTGCACTGAGGAGCGTCAGCCTGGATTTTGTGCTCCAGAGTGGGGTTTGAACCCACAACCCTCTGACGCAAAAAAAACCAAGAGTGCTACCCACTGAGCCACAGCTGACACGCTATCATCCAAGGTTAAAATTGCCCCCAACAAGTTTTGGACTAACCCTTCAAGGACTGATTGCATATTCACTACAGGAAGCCGACGGAGCTCAACAAGTGCATGGATTAGTGATTGACAGCGAGCTAAGAAGAGCCACATGCACCACCAAAGGGCTAAATAAGTGTTGATTGTTACTCAAGTGCATCTTAACTACAGAGTGACAGCCAGCTCGATACCTGCAGTTAGCATCTTTCAAAGCTCCTTCAAAGCTCAGCATGCTGGAAGAATAATTTTGTTTTAAATTAGGCCGCAATAGTTTTGTGTGAGATACAGGTATGATCAGGGAGAAGATAGAAAAGGCAAACACTTTGAAATAATTACAATAAATCATTTGTAAAAACAAGTGAGATTGTCAGTCCCTATTCAGGCTGCTAGGAAGTGCTTGTGTTTTTTATTTACGGAGGAGATACTTGGCTGCTGTATAAGTGGCAATTTTTTCACATCTACATGTATTTTGCGACACAGCCCACAGCCTTTGTTTTAAGCCAACAGTTGGAGACATGTAGGAATGTATGCCTTCCTAATCCCCGTACTGTTTTATTCTCACAATGACCTTACAGCTGTTTCTTTTTACATTTGGAGTTCCGTTCTCGCGGGCCAGCTCTGGTTGGAGGTGTTAACTGGAGATTTCATCTCATCACCTCCTGCCTCCAACCACGCAATTGGATCATTCTAGACTGTCTGTCAAACAGCCTTTTTTCCATTTCCGTTATGTTTATAACAAAAGTGTTCAAATAAAATTAAAAGTAACACTTTTTTTATTGCCCCTATGATTTTTCTCCTGGGTTATGCTCGCAGCAGTGTCCCAGTCTTCAATTCCTAGAGACTCCAGAGCAATCCTTCTCCCTATCACCGCTTCCCACAACACCACCACCCTCAACCCCATTGCCCACGCAGGATAGTTCTGTTCTACACCACTGGAGGCAGAAGCAGCACCAGCAGCAAAAGGAAAAGCCAATATTTGCCACTGTTTTGGCAGACGTCAGGCTGAGAGCTCAACTAACACCATTACCCACTCCACTAAAACATAAAGAAAGACTTGCATTTCTACAGCGTCTTTCACGACCACTGGACGTCCCAAAGCGATTTACAGCCAATAAAGTGCTTTTTTGAAGTGTAGACACTGTTGTAATGTAGGAAATGCTGCAGCCAATATGTGCACAGCAAGCTCCCACAAACAGCAATGTGATAATGACCAGATCATAGAACATAGAACATAGAACAGTACAGCGCAGTACAGGCCCTTCGGCCCTCGATGTTGTGCCAAGCATTGTCGGAAACCAAGATCAAGCTATCCCACTCCCTATCACTCTGGTGTGCTCCATGTGCTTATCCAATAACCGCTTGAAAGTTCCTAAAGTGTCCGACTCCACTATCACAGCAGGCAGTCCATTCCACACCCCAACCACTCTCTGAGTAAAGAATCTACCTCGGACATCCCTTCTATATCTCCCCCCATGCACCTTATAGTTATGCCCCCTTGTAACAGCTACCTCCACCCGAGGAAATAGTCTCTGAACATCCACTCTATCTATCCCCCTCATCATCTTATAAACCTCTATTAAGTCGCCTCTCATCCTCCTCCGCTCTAAAGAGAAAAGCCCTAGCTCCCTCAATATTTCCTCATAAGACCTCCCCCCCAAACCAGGCAGCATCCTGGTAAATCTCCTTTGCACTCTTTCCAATGCTTCCACGTCCTTCCTATAGTGAGGTGACCAGAACTGCACACAATATTCCAAATGTGGTCTCACCAAGGTCCTGTACAGTTGCAGCATAACCTCACGGTTCTTAAACTCAAACCCCTTGTTAATAAACGCGAACACACCATAGGCCTTCTTTACTGCTCTATCCACTTGAGTGGCAACCTTCAGAGATCTGTGGATATGAACCCCCAGATCCCTCTGTTCCTCCACGTTCCTCAGAACCCTGCCATTGACCCTGTAATCCTTATTCAAATTTGCCCTACCAAAATGAATCACCTCGCACTTATCAGGGTTAAATTCCATCTGCCATTTTTCGGCCCAGCTCTGCATCCTATCAATGTCTCTTTGCAGCCTACAACAGCCCTCCACCTCATCCACTACTCCACCAATCTTGGTGTCATCAGCAAATTTACTGATCCACCCTTCAGTCCCCTCCTCCAAGTCATTGATAAAAATCACAAACAGCAGAGGACCCAGCACCGACCCCTGTGGCACACCGCTGGTAACTGGTCTCCAGTCCGAAAATGTTCCATCCACCATCACCCTCTGCCTTCTATGAGATAGCCAGTTACTTATCCAATCGGCCAAATTTCCCTCTATCCCAGAACTCCTTACTTTCTTCATGAGCCGACAATGGGGAACCTTATCAAACGCCTTACTAAAATCCATGTATACGACATCAACTGCTCTACCTTCATCTACACACTTAGTTACCTCCTCAAAGAATTCAATCAAATTTGTTAGGCAAGACTTACCCTTCACGAATCCGTGTTGACTATCCCAGATTAAGTTGCATCTTTCCAAATGGTCATAAATCCTATCCCTCAGGACCTTTTCCATTATCTTACCAACCACCGAAGTAAGACTAACCGGCCTATAATTACCAGGGTCATTCCTATTTCCTTTCTTGAAGAGAGGAACAACATTCGCCACTCTCCAGTCCTCTGGCACCATCCCCGTGGACAGTGAGGACCCAAAGATCAAAGCCAAAGGCTCTGCAATCTCCTCCCTTGCCTTCCAAAGAATCCTAGGATATATCCCATCTGGCCCAGGGGACTTATCGACCCTCAGGTTATTCAAAATTGCTAAAACATCTTCCCTCAGAACATCTACCTCCTCCAGCCTATCCAACTTTATCACACTCTCATCCTCAAAAACATGGCCCCTCTCCTCGGTGAACACTGACGAAAAGTATTCATTCATCACCTCTCCTATCTCTTCTGACTCCATGCACAAGTTCCCACTACTGTCCTTGACCGGCCCTACCCTCACCCTGGTCATTCTTTTATTTCTCACATAAGAGTAAAAATCCTTGGGGTTTTCCTTGATCCGACCCGCCAAGGACTTCTCATGCCCCCTCCTAGCTCTCCTAAGTTGTTTAAGTGATGTTGACTGAGGGATATACATTGGCCAGGACACCAGGGAGAACTCCACTGCTCTTAAGAACATAAGAACATAAGAAATAGGAGCTGGAGTAGGCCATTCGGCCCTTCGAGCCTGCTCCGCCATTCAATGAGGTCATGGCTGATCTTCTGCCTCAACTCCATTCACTGGCCCTATCGCCATATCCCTTGATGCCCTTACTAGTCAGAAATCTATCGACTTCTGTTTTGAATATACCCAATGACTGAGCCTCCACAGCCCTCTGGGGTAGAGAATTCTAAAGATTCACCACCCTCTGTGTGAAGAAATTTCTTCTCATCTCAGTCCTTAATGGCCTACCCTTTATCCTGAGGCTGTGGCACCTGGTTCTAGACTCCCCAGCCAAGGGAAAAATTCTCTCAGCATCCACCCTATCAAGCCCTGTAATAATTTTGTATGCTTCAATGAGATCCCCTCTCATTCTTCTGAATTCAAGAGAATACAGGCCTAGTTTACTCAATCTCTTCTCATACGACAGTCCCGCCATCCCAGGAATCAATCTCGTGAACCTTTGTTGCACTCCCTCTATGGCAAGTATATGCTTCCTTAGGTAAGGAGACCAAAATTGTACACAGTACTCCAGGTGTGGTCTCACCAAGGCCCTATATAATTGGAGTAAGACTTCTTTACTCCTGTACTCAAATCCTCTTGTAATGAAGGCCAGCATACCATTTGCCTTCCCAATGGCTTGCTGCACCTGCACATTCACTTTCAGTGACTCATGTACAAGGACACCCAGGTCCCTCTGAGCATCTGCATTCCCCAATCTTTCACCATTTAGGAAATACTCTGCCTTTCTGTTTTTTCTACCAAAGTGGATAACTTCACATTTATCCACATTATATTTCATCTGCCATGTTCTCGCCCACTCACTGAGCCTGTTGAGATCCCCCTGAAGCCTCTTCACAGCTGACACTGCCACCTAGCTTTGTAGCATCAGCAAATTTGGAAATGTTACATTTAGTCCCCTCATCCAAATCATTGATATAGATTGTGAATAGCTGGTGCCCAAGCACCAAACCTTGTGGTACCCCACTAGTCACAGCCTGCCATCCTGAAAAAGACCCGTTTATCCCTACTCTTTGTTTTCTGTCTGTTAACCAATTCTCAATCCATGCTAGTATATTACCCCCAATTCCATGTGCCCTAATTTTGTTCACCAACCTCTTGTGTGGGACCTTATCGAAGAATCCAAATACACCACATCTACCGGTTCCCCTTTGTATACTCCACTAGTTACATCCTCAAAGAACTCCAATAGGTTTGTCAAACAGGATTTCCCTTTCATAAAGCCATGTTGACTCTGCCCAATCTAACTATTAGTTTCTAAGTGCCCAGTTATTGCATCCTTTATAATAGATTCCAGCATTTTCCCAACTACTGATGTGAGGCTAACAGGTCTGTAGTTCCCCATTTTCTCTCTCCCTCCTTTCTTAAATAGCAGGGTTACATTTGCTATCCTCCAATCTGCAGGAACCATTCCAGAATCTGTAGAATTTTGGAAGATGACAACCAATGTGTCCACTATCCCAATGGCCACCTCTTTCAAAACCCTAGGATGTAGGTCATCCAGTCCTTGGGATTTATCAACTTTTAGCCCCATTAATTTTGCTAGTACTGTTTTTTTACTAATAATAATTTCTTTAAGTTCCTCTTCTTCGAAATAGTGCCATGGGATCTTTTACGTCCACCTGAGAGAGCAGGCGGGCCTTGGTTTAACGTCTCAAATGAAAGACGGCTCCTCCGACAGTGCAGCACTCCCTCAGCATTGCACTGGAGTGTCAGCCTAGATTTCTGTGCTCAGTGACTCTGGTGCGGGACTTGAATCTACAACCTTCTGTCTCAGAGGTGAGGGTGCTACCAACTGAGCCACAACTGACACTCTAACACTACTACCACTAATACTATAACTACAACAACAACTTACATTTATATAACGCCTTTGATGTAGTAAGACATCCCAAGGTGCTTCACAGGAGCGTTATCAAACAAGAAAAAATGACACCGTCAAAGGAAAGAATTAGGACAGGTGATCAAAAGCTTGGTTAATCAGGCAGGTTTTAAGGAGCATCTTAAAGGTGGAGAGAGATATGGAGAGGGAGAGAGGTTTAGGGAAGGAATTCCAGCGCTTAGGGCCTAGGCAGCTGAGGGCGTGGCTGCCAATGGTGGAGCGAAGGAAGTGAGGATGCACAAGAGGCCAGAGTTGGATGAGCGCAGAGTACTCGGAGGTTTGTAAGGTTGGAGGGGGCTACAGAGATAGTGAAGGCCTTGTACCAGGACTAGGAAGGCTTGTCAAAGAGATGGGTTTTAAGGAGTGTCCTAAAGTAGGGGAGGCATTTAGGATGGGAATTCCAGAGAATGGGACCTAGGTGGCTGAAGTCACAGCCGCCAATAGTAGGGTAATAGGTAGGGGATACACAAGAGGCCAATGTCAGAAGAGTGGAGAGTTTGGCGGGGGCAGGGGGGGTGTTGTAGGGCTGCACAAGGTTACAGAAATAAGGAGGGCTGAGGCCATGCAGGGATTTAAAGTTAAGGACAAGATGCTTCCAGGTTTGATCCTGGGTCTGTGCTGAGTTAATTGACCTCAGCTGTGCCAGAGACCAGGACAATAATTGGCCTCGGTGCCCCGGGTGAGGAAGCTAAAGTAACGAGGGCTCCCTCTCCTGTTCAGCACCTCTGCTGGAAGTGTGTGTGCATGCGTTTGAGCAAGTGTGTGCATGTGTGTGAGTATGTACATGTGTGTGTGTCTGTGTGCTTGCCTGCGTGCATGTGTGTGTGTCCATTTGTGTGCATGTGTGTGTATGCCTGTGTGTGTGTCCGTGTGTGTGCATGTGCATACACGAGCATGCATGTCCGTGTGTGTATGTGTGTGCATGTGTGTGTGTCCGTATGCGCACGCGTGTGTGTGAGCGAGTGTGCACATGTGCGTGTGTGTCTGCATGTGTATGTGCATGCGCGTGTGTGTGCAGTCTAAGCGCGTGTGCGTGTATGTGCGTGTGTGTATGTGTGCGAGTGTTTTTGTGCGTGTGCCTGTGCACACACTCGTGTTGTGAACATTCAGTAAAGACAGGATTGGCTGTGATTTGCCTGTGGTAAAACAGCCTGCTGGGGGGGATTCACACACAAATAACAACCAAGGTGGACAAGGTGCTGCCAGATGCCCAGCACTGTAGAATCGTATCCCAGCAAGGGACCATCACCTTCAGGAGAGGAGGGCAGGTGAGAGACATTGACAGTGAAAATCAACAAGAATTTATTTTTAATCCATGCAAGGCACCTCAATGTGAAATGGACTGCTCATTGTTTGAATAACACTTTAATGAAGCATGTCTCTATCCCATCTTAAAATGGGTTTTAAATTTTAATTGGGTTTTACAGTTTTGATTGAATATCTCAACTGTGCATTAGAAAATTCTAAAATTACTGCTTTAAACATTGCTCCGCTATAAACTACATGGCTGAATCCGAGTCACGGCAATATAGCATTCTGCACTCTCCTATAATTTGAAGCTATTTGCTGTGCCATGTATAAATCAATTGAATAAATAGATAAATCAAACACTCCCAGGCTAGGTTTAGCACAGGTTATATAAAGGGCACATCTCTCTCTGCACTAACACAAAGAGAGACTTGCATTTATATAGCGCCTTTCAAACACTCAGGGTATCCCAAAGAGCTTCACAGCCAATGAAGTACTTTTGAAGTGTAGTCACTGTTGAAATGTAAGAAAGGTGGCAGCCCATTGGCGCACAGCAAGATCCCACAAAAGGCAATGTGATAATGACCAGATAATCTGTATTTTTAGTGATGTTGGTCGAGGGATAAATATTGGCCCAGGACACCAGGGATAACTCCTTCGAAATAGTGCGGTGGGATCTTTTACACCCACCTGAGAGAGCAGACGGGGCCTCGGTTTCACGTCTCATCCGAAAGACAAATTCCTGGTTTCTAATTCAGGACAGTTTTGCGCCACGTGAACGTTGTCCGCGAGAAAGGATCGAGACTTCCCCCTAATTCATTTAATGTCGGACCTTTACAGTCAGCAGACAGATTGCCACCTGACGCGACTGAAATAAATTGCTTGTGTGGCGGAATCGAGCCACAAACTAGAGCATTCCTGAGGGTGTCTGCAACTGCAGTCAATGTTCCCGCTAAGCTGCGTGGCATCAGCAAGGTCCCGCGCTATCCGCTCAGCGGCTTTTACAGTGCAGCTACCGCGCATACGCGCAAAATTTAAATGGGCTGAACATTGAGGGAGGCAGTGTGAGAGAGAGAGTGTGTGAGAGAGAGAGTGTGTGTGTGTGAGAGAGAGAGTGTGTGAGAGAGTGTGTGAGAGAGAGAGTGTGTGAGAGAGAGAGTGTGTGAGAGAGAGAGTGTGTGAGAGAGAGAGTGTGTGCGAGAGAGAGAGTGTGTGAGAGAGTGAGAGAGAGAGTGTGTGAGAGAGAGAGTGTGTGAGAGAGAGTGTGTGCGAGAGAGAGAGTGTGTGAGAGAGTGTGAGAGAGAGTGTGAGAGAGTGTGTGAGAGAGAGAGTGTGTGCGAGAGAGAGAGTGTGTGAGAGAGTGTGAGAGAGAGAGTGTGTGAGAGAGAGTGTGTGAGAGAGAGTCTGTGAGAGAGTGTGTGTGTGTGAGAGAGAGAGTGTGTGAGAGAGTGTGTGAGAGAGAGAGACAGACAGAGTGTGTGTGTGAGCTAGAGAGAAAGTGTGTGTGAGAGAGAGTGTGTGAGACAGAGACAGAGAGAGTGTGTAAGAGAGAGTGTGTGTGAGAGAGAGAGTGTGTGTGTGAGAGAGTGTGTGTGAGAGAGAGAGCGTGTGTGAGAGAGAGGGAGAGTGTGTGTGAGAGAGAGACAGAGTGTGTGTGTGAGAGAGTGTGTGTGTGTGTGAGAGAGAGAGAGTGTGTGAGAGACAGAGAGAGTGCGTGTGTGAGAGAGAGAGTGTGTGAGAGAGAGAGTGTGTGTGAGAGTGTGTGTGAGAGAGACAGAGAGAGTGTGTGTGAGAGAGTGTGTGAGAGAGACAGAGAGAGTGTGTGTGTGAGAGAGAGTGTGTATGTGAGAGAGAGAGTTTGTGTGTGAGAGAGAGTGTGTGTGAGAGAGAGAGTGTGTGAGAGAGAGTGTGTGAGAGAGAGTATGTGAGGGAGAGAGACAGAGAGAGTGTGTGTGTGTTTGTGTGAGAGAGAGAGAGTGTGGGGGCAGTGCAGCTTTTTTCTCAATTCATTCTTGGGATCTGGGCGTCGCTGGCAAGGCCAGCATTTATTGCCCATCCCTAATTGCTCTTGAGAAGGTGGTGGTGAGCCATCTTCTTGAACCACTGCAGTCCGTGTGGTGATGGTACTCCCACAGACCTGACTTTGTCGCAGCGGTTTGGTATAACTGAGTGACTTGCTGGGCCCATTTCAGAGGGCAGTTAAGAGCCAACCTCATTACTGTGGGTCTGGAGTCACAGATAGGCCCAGGCTGGATAAGGACGGCAGGTTTCCTTCTCTAAAGGACATTAGCGAACCAGTTGGGGTTTTACGACAATCCGATAGTTTCATGGTCACCATTACTGATACTAGCTTTTTCATTCCAGATTTTTTATTTAATTAACTGAATTTAAATCCCACCAGCTGCCGTGGTGGGATTTAGAACTCACAGTCTCCGGGTTATTACGACAGGCCTCTGGATTACTCGTCCAGTAACATAACCACTTGGCTACCGGACCGTTCGGGGGACATTGACTGCAGCCCTCAAGGAAACGAAAATAAGGAGTAACATGGGTTGGAATCCTGCACTAAAAGGCCACGAAACCAGGATGCGCTCATGGTAACGCTGCCGGTTATTCAGACTTCTCAAAGGTTCAACTGAGCAAATAAGCTCTTCAAACAGTTCTGTAGGCTTCAATTGTAATGATGGAATCAGCTTTAAAGTATCTTGTCCCCTCTCCATCAGTAACTGAGCGGTTTAGTGAAGTTACCGCCCTCGCCACCTTGTGGACCAACTGTTAACCGCTTCTTATCACTGGCACTCATGAAAGGACGCAGGTTGGGGCCCTGGGACGTGATGCTGATGCAGACACTGACACACTGAACGCATTGGGTTTCTTCACACCAAAGGAGGGGCGAAAATAGTGCTGAGAAACTGCTCACAATTATGCAAGGGGTCAGACATGGGAAAATGGGGTGGGTACTGAAAGGGACAACACTGGTCAGCAGGCGTGCAGTAGCATAGAACGTTACAGCACAGAAGGAGGCCATTCGGCCCCTCGTGTCAGTGTTGGCACTATTTTAGTGCTAAACGGGTGAGAGTGAAATCTAGGTCGTGAACTTTAATTTTTTGAGTCTCAGCTTCGAGTGCTGCCATCTGGCAAGGATCTGGGAGTATAGGCTTGAAACAATGGATACATCTTTAGATCTTCTGGTCAGACCCCATCTGGATTCAGTGCATTCCGCACCTCAGGAAAGGATATATTGGCCTTGGAGGGGGTGCAGTGTAGGGTTTGGCCGGTGCCAACATCAGTGGGTGCGTGGGCCTGAAGGATTTTTGGACTTTTAAAATGGACTTGTACCCTTTTAAAATGGAGACGCACATGGGCTGCGTTCCAAAATGGAGTTTGGACTTTTGGGGGGAAAAATTCAGTTGGTTGCGCCTCCTGTTAGCGCCTTAAGAGGGCGCTAATGGGGCACAAACCGTCTAGCGCCCGGGCGCAGCGATGTTTGCGCCGCTCGCGAAATTAACTAGACATTTTGCGGTGGCGCTAAACACTACCGACACAATCTCCTGCGCCGGCAGATCATGACGTCAGTCGAGTGCGCAATGCCCCGGTAGCGCCCCGGAGCGGATATTGAGTGGCGCCCCTGCCTTACCGCCTGACGCTAGCAACGACAGGTTGAGGGGAGCATTTTGCAGTCAGGAAGGGACTGGGGGAGCGCTATTTAAAGGCGACCGCTTCCTGCCTTTTATTGTTGGTGACATTTTTGAACCACGCATTCTGAGAGAGAGAGAGAGAGACTTCTGGAGAGATTCAACGCTGTGTGAAGGAGTTTTGGGTACTGAGCAGCACTTTGCAGGTTCATTTTGATTTGCCCTTCCTTGTATCGATTTAGAAGAGACTGTGGGGGCTGCACTCTGAGCTCTTTCCCTGGTACTCTCCATTGTTCTTTCCAGCAGATTTGATGTTCAGGTCTCTCCAGGCCGAGATTCAAGGCTGCAATGAGCAGGATGTGGATGGAAAGCAAGATCAACCCTCCCCTTTAAGAACTGGCCCGCGCCATTGTGTGTGTGTTCCATTGCTGACTGACATCACATGAGCTTCGCCAGCGCTCTGAGGTAGCGCCTCGCTCCTCGGCCTTTGCGCCTTAAGACAGGTGTGAAGCGCCTGATTTAGCGCTCCAATCACCTCCAGGGGCGATAAAAGTCAAGTTTGCAGTCGGAGGCGATAATTAACGCCAGGCGCTAATCTTTGCGCCTGGCCGATAATTGCGCCCCAAATGGGGCGATACTGAATTTCTCCCCCCAGGACTTTAAAAGGGACTGCCTGTTGGTTTCTGTGAAGATAGCAGGAACTGCCTGTCTTTTGGGTTGCCATGGGACCAGTCTCAACGTGGACGTCATGAAAGGCAGGGGCCTTTTCATATTCGAACTTGTGTGATTTGTGGAAAAACACCTTTTGTCCATGGAGCCGGGATGTCTGGATGGACAATGAGGTTTGCAGGCCAAAAGTAACACCTCTGGACTCTTTCAATGAAGGAGCAGTCAAGAACTTAACAGTTAGCACTTCGAGAACTGCTCATCTACAGTAATGGCCCATCATTGTTTTCATCAAGATGACCAATCCAGGACAGAGACGTCACCAGGAAGACCAACTAGAGTCTCTGTGACCATGGTAACCAGGAATCGCCCAGCCAGTTTTGTGTATTATACGGGGTATAAATATGCTGAACTTTGGGGGATTCGCGCTTACTTTTTCTCTACCATCTGGAACGGGGTTCTCCGCGTAACTACGCGTCCGTCAACTCTCCAGGAACGCCCGAAGTGAGTGCCTCGTCGTACCGCCTGAACGTAACTCTCTAGGCCTCATCGCATGCCTCTGTTCGGCACGGTTTTGTCTCTGGAGTCGAACGGATCCGGGACCGCGTGAATCAACAACAAGGGCTGGTAATTATATCCAGCATACACCTCTAGAAATCCCCAGGATCGCCCGCGTGTTTTGCTGCTGAGGAACTGCAAGTGTCCAAGACGCAGGCTAACACGTGTGTGTGTGTGAGGAGGCTTCCAAGTGTGGGTTCTGACCAAACCGGGAGAGGGGTTTAGTTAGAAGGGTTTTTCCATTATCTAGGCTTAGATTCTGGGAAGGGGTTGGTTCAGCGTAATCGACAGGGTGGGTATTTTAGTCTAAGGTTATAAGCTAGTGTCCACGGTCACCTACTCGTTATGCCGTAAGCAAGAGGAGTAGGGGTTGTCGTTTTGTGAGTGTAATAAAAGGAATCGACCTTTGACCAACCTGAACCATTTTCGTTTCATCTGAATCATTTATAATCTGTCCACAGTAACTCCTTGGGTCCGAACTTGGGGCATGTGGGGCTTGTGGTTCGCGGTATAATTCGGAAGACCAACCGGGTGGCATCCGGTCACGGCCGGGTTACACAGTAATCCCGCTGGGGACGCTGCGCATCGGGCATAGGAGAAGACCTATTTGGCCTTGGTCTCTCTCTCTGTGTGGGATTACCCGCTAATCGATGGGCTGGGCAGGGACTATTGGCATAAGCTCCTGCCGTCCAAGGGAAACAACCCAAACCGGGGAGTTTTAATACACGGGTCGACTCAAGAGAGAGTCAGAGAAACAAAAGCACCCTGCAGCAGCACAAATTCACCAGAATGATATCGGGGTTAAAAGGGTTAAATTATGAGGACAGGCTGCATAGACCAGGATTGTATTCTCTTGAATATAAATTAAGGGGTGATCTAATTGAGGTGTTTAAGATGATTAAAGGATTTGATAGGGTAGATAGAGGGAAACTATTTCCTCTGGTGGGGGGAGTCCAGAACAAGGGAGGCAGAACCTTAAAATTAGAGCCAGGCCTTCAGGGTGATGTCAGGTAGCACTTCTTCACACAAAGGCTAGTGGAAATCTGGAACTCTCTCCCCCCAAAAAGCTGTTGAGGCTGGGGGTCGATTGAAAATTTCAAAACTGAGGTTGATAGATTTTTGTTAGGCAAGGGTATTAAGGGTTATGGAACCAAGGCTAACGGAGTTAAGATACAGATCAGCCATGATCTAATTGAATGGCGGAACAGATTCGATGGGCTGAATGGCTTCCTCCTGTTCCTGTGTTCCTGACTGCGGTCAGGCCTCATTCATTGACCGAGTGGGTAAATGATTCGCCTGGTGTTGTATGGACTAGAAGGTCCTACACTTTATCCTTGCTCTGTGTTGAGTTTCTTCGTCCCACCCTGGGCCAACAGCCAAGGCAGCATGATTGGTCTCACTGAGTGTGCGAGATAGAAAAAAAGTCAGCTGCCGATCTTTTTCTAATGGGGTTACGGTAATGGACTAGCAACCCAAGAGGCATGAGGTATGTCCACAATAGCTGCCGGACTGTTGTAAAAACCAAACTTGGTTCACTAATGTCCTTCAGAGAAAGGAACCTGCTGCCCTTACCTGGTCTGGCATACATGCAGTTGAATCAATACCCTCACGCCATCCAGGACAAAGCAGCCCGCTTGATTGGCACCCCCTCTACCACCTTAAACATTCACTCCCTCCACCACCTGCGTACCGTGGCTGCAGTGTGTACAAGATGCACTGCAGCAACTCGCCAAGGCTTTTTCGGCAGCACCTCCCAAACCCGCGACCTCTACCACCTAGAAGGACAAGGGCAGCAGGCGCATGGGAACGCCACCACCTCCAAGTTCCCCACCAAGTCACACATCATCCTGACCTCATCGTCGCTGGGTCAAAACCCTGGAACTCCCTCCCTAACAGCACTGTGGGAGCACCTTCACCACACGGACTGCAGCGGTTGAAGAAGGCGGCTCACCACCACCTTCTCAAGGGCAATTAGGAATGGGCAATAAATGCTGGCCTTGCCAGCGACGCCCACATCCCATAAAAATGAATTTAAAAAAAACGTAGGGAATGGTAATAAATTCCATATTGCCAGTATAGCCCACCTTCCAAGAACCATTTACAAAAAATGTATGTGTGTGGATGTTGGGTGATCAGGCCCATCTATCATGTCTTCCACTATTCAATAACCTGATGACACACAATGTCAAGGTTCTCAGATGCTTGCTGGAGGTCCTGGGCACAAGGAACCATCTCAGCAAGGAGGCAATTTTCCAGTTGAGTAGCCTTATTTTTTATTCGTTCATGGGATGTGGGCGTCGCTGGCAAGGCCAGCATTTATTGCCCATCCCTGATTGTCCTTGAGAAGGTGGTGGTGAGCCTCCTTCTTGAACTGCTGCAGTCCATGCGGTGAAGGTGCTCCCAAGGTGCTGTGAGGGAAGGATTTCCAGGATTTTGACCTAGTGTAGCCGTCGGCGCAGACTCCATGGATTTTTTTAGATTATGAACATATACCCTTATTAAAAACTGGACAGGCTGTTTGGGGGGAAGCAGTGGAAAACATTCAAGCTGAAGGTGGCTGACGTAACCAGGTTGTATTTGTATGGTAACGAACTGTCCTTGGGAACAATGGCCCGAGAGGCCCACTCCCAAGTCATGAATAACGAGGCTGTCGACTCATTGTTTCTGGAGAAGATGAGTTCATTAAGTTAATCGGCTGGGAGATCGAAACAAGATCTAGACCATCCAAACCTGGGAGGAAGCCTGGAAACCATTTCCCTGAGGCCATGTGTCCATTAAAACCACAGACAGTGGTCTGTGTATTGGAGGGGTATATCAGAGAGCAGTTTGGATAGCTCTCTCTCTCTCTCCTGCCCTCCACACAACGGAACGTCAAGAGGAGCTGAGCCTTGCTCTTCCAACCGAGACGGACTTCGACTCAGACTGGGATTCGCATGCCGCAAGGCCGGTACGGAACCAGGTAGCCGAGATGGACGGGAGGAAGCTACAAGCAAGATCAAGGGCAATCTAGGTGAGCATTGCCAAGCCTACACACCCACAAGATCACTTAGCTGTGTGAGGGGGTGCCTGTATGTTCCTACCAAACCAGAGGGGGTTTAGCGTTGGAAGGGTCCTGTGATAGTTTATTTCACGGGAGGGTGTTTTTAGGCCATGGTAAGTCAGCACGGCAGGGGCTTGTTGGACAAGTCAGGGTGGTACTGTTTTAAACTGTACTGTTGTGTTCACACCGCTCGTACTGTATGCGAGTGGAGTGGTTTTGTCAACCTTAATAAACACTGTACGGGTGAGCCCGAAAACGCTGTCCGTGTTCAAATCTGTCCTCAGTAATCCCTATTGTCCAGAACTTGTAGTAAGGGGGTTTGCATGCTCGCTACGGGCGGGGCAAAACCACTTACAATAATTGGCGATTGTGGCAGGGGCCATAGGAAATTGGCCACCGCAAAAACCGGTTACAGCAGCGACGATGAAGGAACGGCCGATGTATTTCCGAGTCAGGATGGTGTGGGACTTAGAGGGGAACTTGGAGGTGGTGGTGTTCCCATGCGCCCGCTGCCCTTGTCCTTCTAGGTGGAAGAGGTCGCGGGTTTGGGAGGCGCTAACGATCTCTGGCCACATTCACGCAGGGTAAGGGAGGCTAACTAGGACGTGGGGGAACTTGCACCCTCAGCGAAGGATTAAAGACCTGCAGGCAGAACAAAGAGGTATGGAATTTTTTTTTTACATAATGCAGAGCATGAGCTTCCATACCTAACAGGGCTAATGACGACATCAGGGTCACGAGCCATTACTTGTCCAATGATAGAGCCCACGGCTGCATTCTCCCTCACTTCCAAGAAATAGGCAGGTGACGAGAAGACTGGCGGCTCGTCAGCATCCTCCACTGTGATCTTCACGGCTGCTGTGTCTTTGAAGGGTCCCTTGCTGATGAAGCGTGGATCAATATGTGCATTACCTGCCTCCACTTTCAGGGTATAGGATCTCTTGGTCTCGAAGTCCAGGGGCTGTTGGAAGTGACAGAGATGAATGCTTTTCACTAATGACATCAAACGGCAAGAGGACAAATGAATTTAACGCTGATGGATGGAAGTTATCGGGTATTAGTACATCTACAGCAAGCTCGCCAGAGCTGCCCTCGTCTATGAGTATTAGTCCTCCAAAATAATCAGGGAGCTTATTAAGCATATTGTTTGGAGCGTGGGGGAATTGCTTACGGTGCTGTTAATCTTTTCCAGCATTAAAACACTCAAGGTCTTTTTCCTTTTCCATCCATTCATTCTCCGAGACAAATGCATTAAAATTTTAACAGTCATTACACAGTGGGGGAGCCGGTCTGACTATTTCTTCATTATTTAAGATGTGCATGAGATGAGAGCTGCTTTCTCCCAGCAGCTCCTCTGGGACGGCACTTCCAAACGCTACGTGGTTAAGGCATGCCAGGGTCTGAATCCGGAGTTGGTGGTGCTGGCGTTGACCGCGAAGGGATTAATTTAAGCTCCGCACCGCTGCAGGCTTTGCCGACGTTATATGTTGCGTGTTTCACAAGCTTTCAGAAAGAAAGAAAGACTTGCATTTCTATAGCGCCTTTCACGACCACCGGACGTCCCAAAGTGCTTTACAGCCAATGAAGTACTTTTTGAATTGTTGTCGCTGTTGCAATGTGGGAAACGCGGCAGACAACTTGCGCCCAGCAAGCTCCCACAAACAGCAATGTGATAATGACCAGATCATCTGTTTTAGTGAAGATGATTGAGGGATAACTCCCCTTCTTCAAAATAGTGCCATGGGATCTTTTACTTCCACCTGAGAAGGCAAACTGGGCCTCAGTCATCTGAAAGACAGCACCTCTGACAGTGCAGCACTCGCTCAGTATTGCACTGGGAGCGGTGTGTCAGGCTAGATTTTTGTGCTCAAGTCTCTGGAGTGGGACTTGAACCCACAACCTTCTGACTCAGAGCCGAGGGTGCTAACAACTGAGCCACAGCTGACACTTTTCCCCTTACGGCCAAATCGATCCCTCCCCGCAACTTGTGTACTAATAAGAAGAGCAAAGACATGATCTAAGGGAACTGGCTGGGAGGAGTTATGTGAGGGTACTGGATTAACATCAGTAGAGCTACAGTTAGGAGAATGGAGCACTGGCTAGGATGGCTTAAAATGAACCCCTTAGTGCCCACTGCTGTTAGGGTGCAATAGATGGGAAGACATTGTGTGACATATTCATGTTCTTTACTACCCATATAAGAACTTAAGAACATAAGAATTAGGAGCAGGAGTAGGCCATACGGTCCCTCGAGACTGCTCCGCCATTCAATAAGATCATGGCTGATCTTCGACCTCAATTCCACTTTCCAGCCCGATCCCCATATCCCTTGATTCCCTTAGTGTCCAAAAATCTAGCGATCTCAGCCTTGAATATACTCAAAGGCTCAGCATTCACAGCCCTCTGAGGTAGAGAATTCCCAAGATTCACAACCCTCTGAGTGAAGAAATTCCTCCTCATCTCAGTCCTAAATGGTCAACTCCTTATCCTGAGACTATGCCCCCTAGTTCTAGACTCTCCAGCCAGGGGAAACAACCTCTCAGCATCTACCCTGTCAGGCCCGCTAACAATTTTATACGCTTCAATGAGATCACCTCTCATTCTTCTAAACTCCAGAGAATATAGGCCGAGTCTACTCAATGTGTTGAATGTGTGACATCACTTTGGGCGGGAAATCCTGGAAGTGTAGGTGGCAGGGAGCTCGCACAACATCAAACCCGTTTTTCCAAGCCTTACCCTCTATCTGTTGGCATCGCTCCATAGTGTGGTAACACATGGGCACCGACTGAAAGAGTTACAGAGCCCAACAGTGTGAGTGAGCTGGTGGAATATCAGTAGGCATACAAGGGGGCACTTTTTAGCTGAAGGTGTGGTTAGCGGGCGAATGACGCCTGCCCCTTGTAACCGCCCGTGTGAGGCTCGGGCCTCATTTACACGCAGCTGCCGAGGTGCGGGCACCAAACGTGCTCCCAATTGCAGCTCACTGGCTGTACGAGACGGAGCAACCCTCCGGGGATAGTCCTGGAGTCTCCAGGAATCAAAGGTTAATCGCCTTTGGGACACTGCCGCGAGCAAAGCCCAGGAGGAAAATCAGAGGCACATTAAAAAAGTATATGTTTGTTTCCCCCTCACTTCCTTTGAAGACTTCTGTTTATTAGTTGTAAAAATATTGGAGATGGGGAAAGAAAGGCCGTGTGACCGGGCGGGGCATGGGAAGCGGTGAGGTCGCAATGAAACTTCCAGGAATATGTTCGACCAGTATTGGCAACCCTTCCTGGCAGAAGACAGGAGTTTTTGTTTGGTGGACCCAGGAGGAGTACTCCTGCTCCTTCTAACCCCACCAGTTAAACATTTCCTGAGTGGCCTCCAGATGTCCCTTTACAGAACGCTAGCTGTGCCTCTCAACCCCTGCTACTAATGGGTGCAGTGTGCACCGAGCATGGAGAGTCTAGAACTAGGGGGCATAGTCTCAGGATAAGGGGTCGGCCATTTAAGACTCAGATGAGGAGGAATTTCTTCACTCAGAGGGTTGTGAATCTTTGGAATTCTCTGCCCCACAGGGCTGTGAATGCTGAGTCATTGAGTATATTCAAGGCTGAGATTGATAGATTTTTGGACTCTAGGGGAATCAAGGGATATGGAGATCGGGTGGGAAAGTGGAGTTGAGGTCGAAGATCAGCCATGATCTTATTGAATAACAAGGCAGGCTCGAGGGGCCGTATGGCCGACTCCTGCTCTCATTTCTTATGTTCTTATGTTCTTATGAGCATGCTCCGTCCATTTGTGCCTCAAAATTGCCATCAAAGCCCTACGTATGCCCGATTCGCATATTACAAGTGGCCTCCCGTCCGAAACAGGCGGGCGCTCCAGCCGCCCATCTCAGGACCCCTGTCCAAGATGGCAGCGATAGAGCACCATCTTAACCAGGGGCGATAAGTGATCCCAACGCTATTCTCAGGTCGTTACCGTCCCACTTACGCCGGGTAGAGTGAGTTTAAATGAGCCCTTACAATCTGTATGACATTGAGAAAGTTATGGAGCACAACGGTGCGAGGGAGCTGGATGAACTACCGTAGAGATACAGTCTTCATCACAGGGCACTGACTGAGAGAGGTGCGGAGGTTTGATAGTGTGAGAGAACTGGATTGACAAACAGACACAGCTGGAGGTGAGTTACTGTGGTGCTAATGACAGGATAACTACTGGTGTTAATCCAACTTCCTCACACTGACAGGTTCAGCAATCCTTCCAAGCTTTCTCTTCCTGTTAATGCCTTTGGTACTTGAAGCAAACCAAAATATTCAGAATAGGCTAACAGGCAGAAAAACATAAAACATCTCCAATATATTAAGGGGGGAAAATTGGCTCGCGCCCCCTTTGGGGCGATATCTTTGCCGGGGCACTACTTTTAGCACCCCGAAATTGAATGGTAGCGTCCCAAGCAGGAGGCGGGGCACTACTGGAAGCTCTCCCCCTCCCTCTTGGGGCGTTCCAGCCCAATATCGCGGCGCTACGTGCAGCAGCGTCACACGCGTCGGCATGTAGCGCCACGGTTCTGCAGGCCTCCCTCCCCTGATTAAAGGGGAGGGGCCTAACACAGCGTGCACCGAGGCCCTGCTGGACCACCGGGGAGCGGGGTGCCGGGAAAAGAGCCCGGCACTCAACAGGAGTGCCGGGCTGACAGATTGCGGCCGGCACCCCACAGGAGGAGGCCAGAGGGGGCAGTTGCTGGCAGGCAGCCCAAAAAAAAGGCTGCCCGACACCTGCCCTTTAATTATCACCGCCCAGGCCGCAAAAACGCCACCCTGATCCTGTCAGACATAGCGTCCGGCGGAACGTCAGGGGGCGCGAGCCAAGTTTGCGGCCGGGGCGCAAGCAGGGGCACTGCGCACAGCGATGACATCATTGGCGGAGGCGCAGTGCTGTGGGGCGCTACCGGCTACCGCTGCCGCTAACCTCCCGCTGAATTTTGCGTGAGGCGTTAGCAGCGCCACGCCCGAGCGCTAGATGCTTTGTGCCCCGTTAACGCCCCCTCGGGCGCTAAGCATCTGAATTTTTCCCCCTAATTGTTTTGATATTGTGGCTCCCACTTGAAAAACAGTCCCAAAGTGAAAATTCTACTTCAAGAGGGGTCTTGATGGTACGACTCCCTCTTTAAGAAAGGTCCTGATGGTGATTCCCTCTTTAAGAAGGTCCTTATAGTGAGACTCTCTTTTGGTAACTCCTTTTATTTTGTATTTTTTTTTTTAACTGAGCTTTACAAAAGACAAGTGATCAGTTGAAGCCTGACAATTGTTCAGCTATTTAGAGACCTCACAAAAATGAAACGTGCAGCGACACATTCAAGTTGAAAACTGAGAAACATTCCATTTTTTTAATGCTGATGAGGTCATTACTGTGATTAATGGTCAAATTTTCTGTGTGAAGCTTAATGACCTCATCAAATCCTTTGGGGAAAGATCCCTCACAGGATGGTCAACTGTTGCAGCAGCTCATGAGCGTAAAGTATCATTTGTGAATTGAGAGATTAAAGTGGTATCATTGTCAAAATCTCCTACAGGTGATATGGTGCGCATCAGGAGCAGTGGCAGTGATATTGCTTTCTCAATCACAGTACTCTTGGTAACAGCATTGAATTGGCATTGTGGAGGCACTGCTATTGGTTACAGTATCTCTAAGCTAGGAAAGGTAACGGGGAAAAAAGTCAACCAGAATCCCCACTCCTGATCACTATCCAGATAATTCCCACTGCCTGAAAGGGTGGTGGAAGCAGATTCAATAGTAACATTCAGAAGAGAATTGGATAAATACTTGAGAGAAAAAAAAAATACAGGGCTATAGGGAAAGAACAGGAGAGCGGGACTAATTGGATAGCTCTACCAAAGAGCCAGCATGATGGGCCGAATGAGCTGAATGGCTTCATTCCACAGGCACGATGGGCTGAATGGCCTCCTTCTGTTCTGTATCATTCTATGATTCCAACCCTACTAGAAAGGTCATGCATGGATGGTTCAGTTGTGATGCCTCCATGGTATAATAGGCTGCCAACAGTCACTGTCTTGGCTCACTGATGATGAATGGTGAATTGACAAAAGCATTGAGAGTTGTTTGTTACCCATGGGACTGTACCCCAGTAAGAGCAAGAGCAGTTTCACAAGGCGGGGTTCGTAACTTATGGGGAGAAGGTGGGGGGGATTGAACTTTAATGTCACCCACTTGGAAATATTCCCTATTTAAATTCCAATTCCGTCTCCCTGTTAATACACGGAACAGCATTGCATTGAAGGAATTAAGAGAATGCGTCAAGCTTACTTTTTTAAGAGTGACGATCCCCTCCTGGGTCTGGGAGTCCGTCGTGATCTCAAACACGCCCATCCCATCTCCATCGACAATTTCGTACAACGACCTGGCATTCTGTCCCACATCCCGGTCATTAGCCTTGACCCTTCCAGCAACATCACCGACGGCCATGTCCTCAAGCACAGACAGATGATAGAGGCCTTGAAGGAAACCAAGAGAATCAGTGAACACAAGCTTGATAAAAGGGGGAGGAAAAAAGACAGGACATTATACACTAAAGCTGACGTCACAATGTTCACATGCGACTTTTTTCTCCTGATCTCCATGAGCAAAAGCATTTGTTCTCTTCTATTGCAATCGATTTGACACTTTAGAATATCTAAATATCTATAACTATCAGGGAAGACTGAACGGGCTGGGACTCTTTACTCTAGAAAAGAGAAGGCTGAGGGGTGACCTGATAGAGGTCTTTTAAATTATGAAGGGGTTTGATAGGGTAGACGTAAAGGACATATTTCCATTTGTAGGAGAGACCAAAACTAGGGGCCATAAATAAATAAGATAGTCTCTAATAAATACAATCGGGAACTCTGGAGAAACTTCTTTACCCAGAGAGTGGTGAGAATGTGGAACTGGCTACCACAGCGAGTGGTTGAGGTAAGTTGAGGCGAATAGCGTAGATGCATTTAAGGGGGAAGCATAGATGAGTACATGAGGGAGAAAGGAATAGAAGGATATGCTGATAGGATGAGATGAAGTATGGTGGGAAGAGGCTCGTGTGGAGCATAAACATTGACATAGAGCTTTTGGGTTGGGCTGAATGGCCTGTTTCTCTGGTGTAATTTTTATGCCAGCCTATGTAAATAAAGTCGATGTAATTTCTACCGAGTATTAACACAGCAAAGCCATACTGTACGGTATTTTTGATAGCGCTGCGCAGTCAATTGTGCAGTAAGAACAACAGGTCACCTCAGCGTTCAATTCCCCAGTACGTTTACCACCCATAATTTAGAGCATGCCACTAAAATCTTTGTAATTCCAAAGAGCAGAATTTATCTCCTCAATCCCAACAGTCATGCGTTAGATTTCCTGAGCAAAAGGGGCCAAGCTGACTGCCGTTGACTAAAGGATTTTTCTTTTACTTTCTTTTTTAGGAGGTCGAAGCTACTTGCCTGGCCTGGACCTCACTGGTGGTGGGGCCCACATGCGGCCACTGTGGAAGCTGGTAGCCCTCATATCATTGGGCATACTGACCGACACCGCAACTTCAGCTCCCCTTATAGGCTCCGGAGCTTAGAGAGGCCCTGCTCCTGACCCCATCTCGATTCATCATTCAGGGGCAAAGGTTCTACCTGGAAAAAAAAGCCGTAACTGGCTCGCGCCCTTTTACCTGGGGTTCGTGCAGGGAGACCAACCAAGTCATGGCTGGAGACCAATGGATCTTCTCCCCCCACCACCCACCAACCCACGCAGGCCCTGAGGGTTTGGCTTAGCCTCTGGGCAACCCTAGCTAGCCCAGAACCACATTCATGTAGAGGACTACTTAGCCGAGCCTTATCTCTCTTGTGCTGTTTCTGCTCAGAATCCAACATCTTGAAGTTGTTGATATTGGACCTCAGAGATTTCCTGTTTTTGCGATGCGAGTACCTTACAGATGATGAATTTAATGACACTCCACGAATCGAGGAGGTCGTAGCCTAGATTTTTTGCTCAGTGTTATTTTGGATTGCCGCCCGGTGTTAGAAATCTGGCCTTCCTCTCCCATCGCAAACACACACACAACCGCTCTCAATGTCCATCGGACAGTGCTGTTGGAAGCAGCTCAGATAGGTCAAATTTAACAGGGTGAAACAGTCAGCTTATTAACACAGCCCGTAATTCAGCTGTTAAAGACTTTTTTCATAACCAATAATTTTTTTTTTACAAACCCTCAAAGCAGAGTCACAGACAACATTAATAAAACTATCACGTCCCTGTGTTTCCTGCAAATCTAGTCAACTAACTCCAGAGATCCGAGGCATCAAGATCATATTTCACCACGATTTGATTATTTTATTCACCTCCTCCCATTCCCATCCACTCTCAGAGAACTGACCTGTACAGGGGGTATGATGACCTGGGTGCCTATCACCCTCCAGTACCTCAAGTAAGTGACCACCCTTCACGCATGAGCGTAGGGGAGTACGGTACTGTGTGGTTATGTTACTGACTAGTAATCCAGAGGCCTAGACTAATAACCCAGGTTGCAGAGCATGAGTTCAAAACCCACCACGGTAGTTTGAGAATTACATAGGATATACAACACAAAAACAGGTCATTCAGCCCAACCAGTTCATAAGAACATAAGAAATAGGAGCAGGAATAGGCCACTCGGCCCCTCGAGCCTGCTCCACCATTCAATAAGATCATGGCTGATCTTGGGCTCAAAGCCACTTCCCTGCCCGCTCCCCATAACCCTTCACTCCCTTATCTTGCAAAAATCTGTCTATCTCCACCTTAAATGTATTTAATGACCCAGCCTCCACAGCTCTCTGGGGAAGAGAATTCCACAGATATGCCAGCGTTTATGCTCCACATAAGCCTCCACCCATCCTTCCTCATCTAACTATCAGCATAACCCTCTATTCCCTTCTCCCTCATATGCTTATCTAGCTTCCCTTTAACTGCATCTCTACTATTCGCCTCAACTACTCCCTGTGGTAGCGAGTTCCACACTCTCAGCACTCTCTGGGTAAAGAAGTTTCTTCTGAATTCCCTATTGGATTTCTTGGTGACTATCTTATATTGATGGCCTTTAGTTTTGCTCTTCCCCACAAGTGGAAACACTCTCTCTGTGTCTATTCTATCAAAACCTTTCATAATTTAAAAGACCTCTATCAGGTCACCCCTCAGCTTTCTCTTTTCTAGAGAAAAGAGACCCAGCCTGTTCAGTCTTCCCTGATAGTTATAACCTCTCTGTTCTGATGTCCTCCTTGTAAATCTTTTTTGCACCTTCTCCAGTGCCTCTGTATCCTTTTTATAATATATAGACCAGAACTGTTTACAGTACTCCAAGTGTGGTCTAACCAAGTTTCGATACAGGTTTAACATAACTTCTCTGCTTTTCAATTATATCTTTCTAGAAATGAACCCCAATGCTTAATTTGCTTTTTTTTATGGCCTTATTAACCTGCGTCACTACTTTTAGTGATTTGTGTATCTGTACCACTAGTTCCCTTTGCTCCTCAACCCCATTTAGATTTTTATTAACCAAGCAGTATGTAGCCTCCTGATTGTTCCTACATTCTTCCCGAAGAGCTGCAGGCATCTTCCGAGGACATGTTGAGCAAGGCCCAAGCCACAAAATGGCTCAGACCTCACACCAGCAGAAATAGGTGGGCCGATTGACTGACTTCCCAACCATTTCGGGCGGAAACTGAAGATCGCCTCCCCCACCCATGATATCATCAAAAACTCCTGGCCCAACTGCTGTCGGAACCCCTTGACCATTTTTTCCCCTTATGCCCTCCTTATATCTCACTGTGCCACCCACCGTTGCCCTGACGAGAAGAGGTCATGACCGTGCTCTCGCACCTCTGCCAATGGTCCTTTTTGAGCCAATTGCTAAGAACGACAGAAAAGTGACCTGGATTGACTCTCACACTGATCACCAGGTCTCATCAGCCCAGTCTCTGGTTGGCACCTCTCCTCAATAGCCACATAGTCAACACAACAACAACTTGCAATTATATAGCCCTGTTAACATAGTTAAACATCCCAAGGCACTTCATAGAAACGTAATCAGATATAATTTGACACCGAGCCACATAAGGAGATATTAGGAGAGGTGACCAAATGCTTGGTCAAAAAGGTAGGTTTTATGGAGCATCTTGAAGGAGAGAGAGGCAGAGAGGCAGAGAGGTTTAGGTAGGGAATTCCAGAGCTTAGGGCCTAGGCTGCAGAAGGCATGGCCGCCAATTGCGGAGCACTGAAAATTGGGGATGTGCAAGATGCTAGAATTGGAGGAATGTAGAGTTCTCGGAGGGTTGTAGGGCTGTAGGTGGTTACAGAGATAAGGAGGTGTGAGGAGGGCATGGAGGCATTTGAACATGAGGATGAAAATTTTAAATTCAAGGAGTTGCCAGACCAGGAGCCAATGCAGGTCAGCGAGCACAGGGGTGATGGGTGAACGGGACCTGGCGCGAGTTAGGATAAGGGTAGCAGAACTTTGGATGAGATCAAGTTTACGGAGGGTGCAAGGTGGGAGGCCGGCCAGGCGAATATTGGAATAGTCGCGTCTAAAGGTAACAAAGGTATGGATGAGGTTTTCAGCAGCAGATGAGCAGAGATCGGCAATGTAACAGAGTGGAAGTAGGCGACATTGGTGATGGAGAGGATATGGGATCGAATGTTCATCTCTGGGTCTGTAGTGCACTGTCTGTAATGTAGCACGTGCCTCCTAATTCTGCATGTACTGCAGCCTCATTCACTATCTCATGAATAACATATTAAGAACATAAGAACATAAGAAATAGGAGCAGGAGTAGGCCATTAGGCCCCTCAAGCCCATTCAATAAGATCACGGCTGATCTTCTACCTCAACTCCACTTTCCTGCTCTATCCCCATATCCCTTGATTCCCTTACTATCCAAAAATCTATCGATCTCTGTCTTGAATAACTCAATGACTGAGCCTCCACAGCCCTCTGACATAGCGAATTCCAAAGATTCACCACCCTCTGAGTGAAGAAATTTCTCCTCATCTCAGTCGTAAATGGCTGACCCCTTATTCTGAGACAGTGACCCTTGGTTCTAGACTCCCCAGCCAGGGGAAACATCCTCCCTGCATCTACCCTGTCAAGCCCTGTAAGAATTTTGTATGTTTCAATGAGATCACCTCTCATTCTTCTAAACTCGAGAGAATATAGGCCTAGTCTACTCAATCTCTCCTCATAGGACAATTCCCCCATCTCAGGAACCAGTCTCCACATTATATTCCATTTGCCATGTTCTTGCCCACGCATTTAGCCTATCTATATTCCCTTGAAGCCTCCTTGCATCCTCCTCACAACTTACATTCCTACCTAGCTTTGTATCATCAGCTAAATTACATTTGGTCCCCTCATCCAAATCATTGATGTAGATTGTGAATAGCTGAGGCCCAAGCACTGATCCTTGCGGTACCCCACTATTTACAGCCTGCCAACCCAAAAATAACCCTTTTATTCCTACTCTCTATTTTCTGTCCATTAACCCATCCTCAATCCATGCTAGTATATTACCCCGAATCCCATGAGCCCTAATTTTGTTTAATAACCTCTTGTGTTGCACCTTATCGAATGCCTTCTGAAAATCCAAATACACCACATCCACTGGTACCCCCTTACCTATTCTGCTAGTTACAACCTAAAAAAACTCTAACAGATTCATCAAACATGATATCCCTTTCATAAATCCGTGTTGACTCTGCCCAATCCTATTATTAATTTCTAAGTGCCCTGTTACCACGTCCTTTATAATAGATTCTAGCATTTTCCCTACTACTGATGTCAGGCTAACTGGTCTGTAGTTCCTCATCTTCTCTCTCCCTCCTTTCTTAAATAGTGGGGTTATATTTGCTACCTTCCAATCCGCAGGAACCATTCTAGAATCTATGGAATTTTGGAAGATGACAACCAATGCATCCACTATCTCTATAGCCAACTTTTTTAAAACTCTAGGATGAAGGCCATCAGGTCTAGGGGATTTATTGGCTTTCAGTCCCATTAATTCCTCCAGTACTTTTTTTTTACTAATACTAATTTCTTTCAGTTCTTCATTCTCGCTAGACCCTTGGTTCTCCACTATTTCGGAGAGGTTTTTTGCGTCTTCTTCCGTGAAGACAGACAAGTATTTGTTTAATTTCGCTGCCATTTCCTTATTCCCCATTATAATTTTTTCTGTCTCAGCCTGTGAGGGACCCACATTTACTTTCACTATTCTTTTCCTTTTTACATACCTATAGTAGCTTTTACAGTCTGTTTTTATGTCTCTCGCTAGTTTACTCTCATATTCTATTTACCCTTTCTTTATCAATTTCTTGGTCCTGCTCTGCTGAATTCTAAAATCCTCCCAAACCTCAGGCTTACTACTCTTTTTGGCAACATTATAAGCCTCTTCCTTTAATCTAATACTATCCTTAATTTCTCTTGTTAGCCACGGTTGGACCAATTGCCCCATGGTGTTTTTAGTCATTAAGGGAATGTATATTCGTTGCGAATTATGAATAATTTCTTTAAATGTTTGCCATTGCTTTTCTACTGTCATATCTTTTAATCTAGTTTCCCAATCTACCCTAGCCAACTCACCTCTCATACCTATGAAGTTTGCTTTGTTCAGGTTTAGGACCCCAGTTTTGGACTTAACTAAATCACTCTCAAACTCAACATAAAATTCTATCATATGATGATCACTGCTCCCCAGAGGCGCCTTTACTACAAGGTTATTAATTAACCCTGTCTCATTGCAGAGTACTAGATCTAAAATAGCCAATTCCCTCGTAGGTTCCTTGACATACTGATCTAGAAAACTATCTTGAATGCATTCCATGAACTCTTCCTCTGCACTATTTCTGCAAATTTGGTTTGCCCAGTCTATATGAAAGTTACAGTCCCCCATGATTACATTGTAGGTTGAGACAAGCAAAACGTTAAAGAGAACAATGTCAAAGAGGCGGGCAATGGCACTATCCAGGAAGGATGCCAAACGACTTTGTTTTGAGCACTTACTGGAAATCAATGAAGATTGGCAAGCCAAGAAAAGCTGACGCTCGCTTCATAAAGGAATTCATCAGACTGAGGCTGTCAATGTTGGAAGCTCCCAAACTATTAGGCTTTGGAGGAATAAAAAAGACAGCCCCTCCCCAATGCCGTAAGAGTAGAAAATGTACTCTGCACCAATGTTCCTGCTGAGGTGCGTGTGAGCGGCCGCACTGTAATCTGAAAGGTCCCGCCCAGGCCGCTCACCGGCTTTTACATTGTCAGTACTGCGCATGCTCAGAAATTTAAAGGGACCGCGCATTACAAGAAACAGGCTGCACAGAAGAAAGCACAGCTTACGGGGGAACATTGCTCCGCACCCACTGTGTTATTGGCTTACATGGCCCAGGAAAGCCCCAAGCGTAATCATTAGCTAGGCTCTGCCCCTGAACCAAGGAGGGAAGAAAAGATTAGCCAATTGTCAAATTCCTGACTGCAGGCCACTAACCCTTACTTGAAAATGGGGTTGCTACATTCCAACAGTGACCACACTTCAAAAAGTACTTCATTGGCTGTAAAGTGCTTTGGGACGCCCTGATGCCATAAAAGGCGCTGTAGAAATGCAAGTCTTTCTTTTTGTTTGTGCTGCCTTCATAGTCAAATAGACACCCGTTGCCCTAGGCTCGTAGACTAAGGATAGCCAATTGGGCGCGGTACTAGAACGCTGGTGACACCCAAGAGTCAGTGTCTTTGGGAAACAAAGCTGGAAATGAAAAGGGAATTGATCCAATTGTTCATCGCTTTCTGAAAGAACAGATGCAAGTTGTAACCATAGTGATGTAGGGCAAGATATTCCGCTAGAGTCAGGAATAGTCAAATAGTCAATTGGGTGTGGTACTAGAGGCTGGAGACAACCAAGAGTCAGTGTCTTTGGGAAACAAAGCACTTGAAGATGAGCACTTGAAACGTGATAGCATACAAGGCTACGGACCAAGTGCTGGAAAATGGGATTAGAATAGATAGGGTTTGATGGCCGGTGCGGACACGATGGGCCGAAGGGCCTCTTTCTGTGCTGTATAACGCTATGACTCTATGGCAAAGCTGGAAATGAAAAGGGAATTGATCCAATTGTTCATCGCTTTCTGAAAGAACAGATGCAAGTTGTAACCATAGTGATGTAGGGCAAGATATTCCGCTAGAGTCAGGAATAGCTCCGGGTTGGTGTTAGATCTGTTTTCAACTCATCATTGTTAATTAAAGCTTTCAACAAATCTTCCTGCGTCTGTTTGAGAGCTCATGTTCAGACAAAGGACCCTTCAAGAATGAATTTATTACCTTCAATGAAAATAAAGCAATCTCCGAGAGAAGGAACCTTTCCCCATGTACTGTTAGACCTAAATTGAATCTCTGTTAGTTAATGTGAGCACGGAGATTTTACTTACTACCTGCCTAAAAGCATTTAGTCTAAAAGTTGCGGCAGGCTGCTTAAATTCAGGTAACTGTTGGCTACTTAAACCACCAACCAGCATATAGCTGGACAAAAAAAAAGCATTTCTTAAATTGAGAAGTCTTATTGAAGGCTCAAGACCCTAATGTAGAACCCCCACTAAAATGAAAAGAGTATGAGAGGAAATGAGGTGAATCAGGAAGTAGCGGTTAAGGGACACCAAGCTTGAAGTTTAAAAACTTGTAGATTGTAGCAGAAAGAGGTTGAGCTAGATAAGGACGCTTGTGAGTCTGGGACATAGGATATAGGAACGAATGAGTTTAGAGTTGGAGATGGGGTGATGAGCCTTGGTTTCAGTGCAATGAGTTAACTTGATAGAAGGAGCAATGAATGCTCTTCCAGAAAGCAGAATTGAAGCCCGTGGGATTAAAAGGACAGTGGCAGCGTGAATACAAAATTGGCAAAGGGACAGAAAGCAGAGAGCAGTGGTGAACGGATAGCTCTACCAAAGAGCCGGCACAGGCACGATGGGCCGAATGGCCACCTTCTGTGCTGTATCAGTCTATGATTCCATGATTCTATAAGGCATGATGACAGGGTGCATTGATGCTCCATTGCCCTGTACCATGGCACACCAACTTGGCAGATGGGACTCCTGACTTAATTGTTTCTTATCTCATTTGAAAGTGGCAAGACAAGTTGATAAAAAAGCATATGGGATCCTCGCCTTTATAAATAGCGTTATGGAGTACAAAAGCAAGGATTTTATGCTAAATGTTTCTAAATTACTGGTGAGGCATCAGCTGAAGTATTGCGACTAATTCTGGGCACCACACTTTAGGAAAGATGCAAGGCCTTGGAGAGGGTGCAGAGGAGATTTACTAGAATGATACTAGGGATGAGGGACTTCAGTTACATGGATAGACTAGAGAAGCTGGGGTTGTTCTCCTTAAAGCAGAGAAAGTTAAGAGGAGATTTAATTGAGCTGTTCAAACTTTGAGGGGTTTTGATAGAGTAGATAGGGAGAATTTTTCTCCTGGTGGGTAGGTGGGTAACCAGAGGACACAGATTTAAAGTAATCAGCAAAAGAACCAGAGGGGAGATGAGGAGAATTTATTTACACAGTGAGTTTTTATGCTGTGGAATGTGCTGCCTGAAAGGGCGGTGGAAGCAGATTCAATAGTAACTTTCAAAAGGGAATTGGATAAATACTTGAAAAGGAAAAATTTGCAGGGCTATATTTATACAGCACCGTTCAAGACCTCAAGATTTCCCAAAGCTCTTTGCAGCCAATTAAGTACTTTTGAAGTGTAGTCACTGTTGTAAAGTAGGAAATGTTGTAAAGGAAAGAGCAGGGGGAGTGGGACGAATTGGAGAGCTCTTTCAAAGAGCCGGCACAGGCACGATGGGTCACCTCCTTCTGTGCTGTATGATTCTACGATACCTGGACTCCAAGTGTTAAGTTACGAGGAGTGATTACACAAACTAGGGTTGTATTCTCTGGAATTTAGAAGGTTAAGGGGTGATTTGATCGAAGTTTCAAGATATTAAGGGGAACAGATAGGGTAGATGAGAGAGAAACTATTTCCGCTGGTTGGGGATTCTTAGACTAGGGGGCTAAGTCTAAAAATTAGACCCAGACCTTTCAGGAGTGAAGTTAGGAAACACTCCTACACACAAAGGGTGGTAGAAGTTTGGGACTCTCTTCCGCAAACGACAATTGATGCTCGATCAATTGTTAATTTTAAATCTGAGATTGATAGATTTCTGTTAACCAAAAGTATTAAGGGATACGGGGCAAAGGTGGGTATGTGTTAGGTCGCAGATCAGCCATGATCTCATTGAATGGCGGAACAGGCTCGAGGGGCTGAACGGCCTCCTCCTATTCCTATGTTCCTCTGATTTGTACTGTTGCAAGAAGAGCGTTGATAAGGGCAAGCAAAATCAGGCAACTTGATGGTGGGTAGTGAGGGAGGCCTCAGGGTAAATTACCACCTTGGCGGGGGCAGGAACTGTTGGTGTCGGATTGACCGCCCGTTATGCGCCCCGTCCCATTTTACTCTCTATTGGCTTCAGTACTTTCCCTGCATCTCCGGAATTCCCAGGGGATGCTTGGGTCAGTGTGGATTCCTGCGGTGAAACTTCATGCGGGGGAAATCGCAGTCACGGTCCCTACAATTTTAATGGTCGGAAGGTTTATGGGGATCGTGCCCATAATTTCCCAGCAAAGTGCTCCCGGCAGGTGCCGCTCCGCAGTGAGAGAGCGGTTTCGGAAAATTGGCCCACCTGAAACGTGCTCCAAAGCGTAGCGCAGTGCACGCGTGAAAACCCGTGGTCCCGTGTAATCATTATGAAATAATCAGTGTCTATTTGTGAATTGTAAGTGCAATAATATTTGTGTTCACGTTCAACCTATGACTAATGATACAGTCAACAAAATGACGGGTATCCATCAATGATTTCATATTCCATCTTAGAATCATAGATTCATAGAATAATGCAGCCCAGAAGACCATTCGGTCCATCATGCCTGTGTCAGCTCTTTGGTAGAGCTATCCAATTAGTTCCACTACCCTGCACTTTCCTCAGCCCTGTAAATGTTTTCCCTTCAAGTATTTATCCAGTTCTCTTTTGAATAGGAGAAGAGTGGAGAGGAATGGAGAGGAGAGAAGAGGAGAGATGAAGTGAGGGGAAGAGAGGAAAGGAAGGGCTGGAACGAGAGGGGAGAGGAATGGAGAGAGGAGAGGAGCGGAATGGAGGAGAGGATAGGAGAGGTGAAGTGAGGGGAAGAGAGGAAAGATGGAGAGGGGAGAAGGGGAGGAGAGGAGAGCTCTGGAGAGGAGAGGAGAGGAGAGGAGTGCGAAGGAGAGGGGAGGAGAGGAATGGAGGAGAGGAGAGGAATGGAGGCGAGGAGAGGTGAAGTGAGGGGAAGGAGAGGAAAGATGGAGAGGGGAGAAGGGGAGGAGAGGAGAGCTCTGGAGAGGAGTGGGGAGGAGAGGGGAGGAGAGGAATGGAGGAGAGGAGAGGACAGGTGAGGTGAGGAGGTGAGGAGGGGAGGGGAAAGGCCAAGAGGAGAGGAGGGGAAGGAGAGGGGGGGAAATTGCAAGTATGGCCTCTGGCAGCAAATTTTGAAGCAATGTGGGTAAATAACTGTCAATTCAACCCTAAGGTCGTGGTCTAGAGCGATGAACGAAAGCCAGCACTGCAGCAATAGAATTGATGGTAATCCTTGGCCTCATCTTTGACCTGTAGTTGACTGGCCTGTTCCTTCTTCTTTCTGGGCATCTGTCCATTGTTGCTTAATTAAATATTTTAGAGCCTCAAATATGCTTTGGTGACCTTGCACTCTTGTAATGTAGTGTGCGGTGGGAATAACACACAAACTTCATAATGCTGCATGGAGCTTATCTAGTCGGCAATGTAAAATGTGTTCACCAGCTAATGCAGCTGAAGGATTGTCAATATATTTTAAAATCCGGCTGCAACTAAGTATGATCTTGAACATCCTTTTGCTTTTTTTCAGTTTCTTCCCCCTCAAAATATTAATGTTTCCCTAGTGAGTGCTACTGACATCATCAACACAGTGTAACAACGAGAAGTTCCAGAATCTGACCTTAGAGTTAAATTAACAGTTATTAAATCACATTGCTTCAAAATTTACTGCCTCGTATCAACCTCCTCTCCTCTTGTCTCTTCCTCCTCTCCTCTCCCCTCCTCTCGTCTCATCTCGTCTCCTCTCCTCCCTCCTCTCCTCTCCCCCCTCCTCTCCTCTCCTCTCCTCCCTCCTCTCCTCTCCTCACCTCTCGTCTCTTCCTCCTCTCCTCTCCTCCCTCCCCTCCTCTCCTCTCCTCCCTCCTCTCCTCTCCCCATCTCTCCTTTCCTCTCCTTTCCCCTCCTCTCCTCTCCTCTCCTCTTCTCTCCTTCCTCTCCCCCTCTTCTCCTCTCCTATCCTCTCCTATCCTCCCTCCTCTCCTCTCCCATCCTCACCTCACCTCTCGTCTCTTCCTCCTCTCCTCCTGCTCTCCTCTCCTCTCCTCTCCTCCCTGCTCTCCTATCCTCTCCTCTCCTCCCTCCCCTCCTCTCCTCTCCTCTCCTCCCCTCCTCTCCCCTCCTCTCCTCTCCTCCATCCCCTCCTCTCCTCTCCTCTCCTCCCTGCTCTCCTATCCTCTCCTCTCCTCCCTCCCCTCCTCTCCTCTCCTCTCCTCTCCTCCCTCCCCTCCTCTCCTCTCCTCCCCTCCTCTCCCCTCCTCTCCTCTCCTCCCTCCTCTCCTCTCCTCTCCTCCCTCCCCTCTCCTCCCCTCCTCTCCTCTCCTCTCCTCCTGCTCTCCTCCCTCCTCTCCTCTCCTCCCTCCCCTCCTCTCCTCTCCTCCACTCCTCTCCTCTCCCCTAATCCTCTCCTCTTCTCTCCTCTTTCCTCTCATCTCTTCTCCTCTCCTCTCCTCCCTCCTCTCCTCTCCTCACCTCCCTCCCCTACTCTCCTCTCCTCCCCTCCTCTCCTCTCTCCTCTCTCCTCTCCTCCCTGCTCTCCTCTCCTCTCTCCTCTCCACTCCAATCCTCTCCTCTCCTCTCATCTCTTCCTCTTCTCTTCTTTTCCCCTCCTCAAGATGCTGCCATCTGGCATCTCAGTCAAACGCCCATTCCTCATGTGTGAGGCTGGACGATGAATGTCAGTGGGGCTGGGGAGGGCATTACAGCTGATGCCGATCCTGTATTCCCTGAAGTCCACACATGCTCCTGACAGCAAGGGTCACTCAACAGCACTCAGGCTAAACTTTCCCCTCCCTGGGCCAGAGGCACTGCAGCTCATGGTAGGCTCCTCAGTAGAACTGATCTGCACTGACCAAGGACTGGATCTTGTATAATCCATGTGATATGTATGGTTCAGATCTGTAGACCAGCTCAGTCAGTCATGTTTTGTCAGAGGTTTAACATGAATAAGTGACCTTTGAAAGTTTATGTGACTATTTATTTTAACAAATATTTATTTACTTTAGGCTCTGGGAGTTATTTGTCTTTTTCCCCCCGCGTGATTAGATAAGAGTTGTGTCTTGTGTCAATGACTCCATTTTCCCATTAAGCAATGGGAGAAAAGTACCTCCCCCAAAGTCTCAGTGAGTTTATCCAGTCAGTAATTGATTCCATACACTGCGGAACCCATTCCCAGTAAGCCAATCTCAACTAGAGTGGCATTAGTGGTGTGGCAATTGGCTTTGACGTCCATTGCTCAGACGGGGGAAAGTCAGCCGAGATTCCTGCTCCTGATCGCTGTCCAGTGACCCTGGCTGGAAGAGTGTGTGTGTGTGTGTGTGTGTGTGTGAATGTTGAGTAAGAAGATGATTGGACTTGGCTGTGATACTACCTAAAGTCAAATGGCATGCTGATGCCCATTGCCAGGGCATGCACAGGTAGACTGCGCTAATACAAGAGGAGGACCAGTGTCAGTGGAACTGTACTAACACTGGGGAGTGGCGGGGGTCAATGCTTTCAGGAAAGGAAGGGGATAATAGAAAACAATGCAGGGGTGGTGTCATCATTTACAGCAATGACAGCTATTTACATTTATAAAAAAGACTTGCATTTATATAGCGCCTTTCACGACCACTGGATGTCTCAAAGCGCTTTACAGCCAATGAAGTACTTTTTGAACTGTAGTCACTGTTGTAATGTAGGAAACCCAGCAGCTAATTTGCGCACAGCAAGCTCCCACAAACAGCAACATGATAATGACCAGATAATGTGTTTTTGTTATGTTGATGGTGGGATTAATATTGGACAGCACACCAGGGATAACTCCCCTCCTCTTCTTCGGATAGTGCCATGGGATCTTTCACGTCCACCTGAGAGAGCAGACGGGGCCTCGATTTAACGTCTCATCCAAAAGACGGCACCTCCAACAGTGCAGCACTCCCTCAGCACTGCACTGGAGTGTCATTACAGATGTTTATGCTCAAATCTCTGGAGTGGGACTTTGAACCCACAACCTTCTGATTCAGAGGCGAGAGTGCACCTGACACTATAATTATAAGTGCACTTAGATAACAAAGTACATCTCAGAGACGTAATCAAATAAAACGACGCCAAGCCAAAGAAGAATATATGAGGAGGGTGACCAAAAAACTTGGGTAAAGAGGTGGGTACCTCTCTCTCCTCCTTTAAGACCCTTGTTAAAACCAATCTCTTTGACCAAGCAATTGATCACCTGTCCTAATAACTCATCCCTTGACTCGGTTTCAATTTTTTGGCTGATAACGCTCCTGTAAAAGAAAGACTTGCATTTATATAGCGCCTTTCATGACCTCAGGATGTCCCAAAGCGTTTTACAGCCAATGAAGTACCGTTTGAAGTGTAGTCACTGTTGTAATGTAGGAAACGCAGCAGCAAATTTGCACACAGCAAGCTCCCACAAACAGCAAGGTGATAATGAGCAGATAATCTGGGTTTTTTAAGTGATGTTGATTGAGGGATAAATATTAGCCAGGACACCGGGGAGAACTCCACCTCTCTTCTTCGAAATAGAGCCATAGGATCTTTTACATCCACCTGAGAGAGTAGATGGGGCCTTGTTTTAACATCTCACCCAAAAGACGGCACCTCCGACAGCGCAGCACTCCCGCAGCACTGCACTGGAGTGTCAGCCTAGATTTTTATGCTCAAGTCTCTTAGGGTGGGACTTGAACCAACGCCAACCTTCTGACTCAGAGGCAAGGGTGCTACCCACTGAGCCGCAGCTGACACTTTGAAGTGCTTTGGGACGTTTCGCTATGTTAAAAGCGCTGTATGAATGCAAGTTGTTGAATTTTAAGGAGGGCTTTAAAGCAGGAAAAGGAGGTTGGAGAGGCGGAGCGGTTTCGGGAGGGAATTACAGTGTGTGGGACCTGGGCAGCTGAAGACACGGCCGCCAATGATGGAACAAAAGGAGTGGGGAGAATGCACAAGAGGTCAGAGTCAAGAAGAACTGAGAGTTTGTGTAGAAGGGGCAGGCTGGAGGAGGGATGGGAAGAGCGAGGCCATGGAGGGATTTAAATTCGAGGATGATAATTTTACATTTGAGGCTTTGGTGGATCAGGAGCTAATGTCAGTCAGCAAAGCCAAGATTTATGAGCGAGCGGGACTTGGTGCAGAATAGGATACAATAGCAGACTCGTGCTTAGAGCCATGGACAAGACAAGGATATCGAGTTGAGCACCATTCTTTTCAATGCCCAGTTTGAGCATTGAGCAAGGTGGCAATCTAGCGTAGCTTTCGGCACTTTCCTGTGGGAAGGAGGATGTAAGCTCAGAGGGAGAGTCATGCCTGGTGCCTTCTAGAGGCTGGTTACAGGGGATTGGCACTAGCCTGGAGACAGATTCTCAGATGCGAGAATCAGGTCAGGCAGCCAAGGGGAGAATCACAGATTCATACAGCACAGAAGGAGGCCATTCAGCCCATCGTGCCTGTGCCGGCTCTTTGAAAGAGCTCTCTAATCAGTCTCACTCGCTGCTCTTTGCCCATAGCCCTGCAAATTTCTCCTTCGCAATAGTGGCCGTGGGATCTTTTATGTACACCTGAAAGGGCAGACGGGGCCTCGGTTTAACGTCTCATCCGAAAACAAAAAAAAAGGTTAAAAAATAAAGCAATTTGAAATGCAAATGACAAAAGAATCTGTGTAATGAGGTGAAGTCTGACATCAGAGCTTGTCCTGTGTAAACAACAATAACAACTTGTATTTATACAGCGCCTTTAACATAGTCAAATGTCCCAAGGTGCTTCACAGGAGCGTTATCAAACAAAATTTGACATCAAACCACATAAAGAGATATCAGGACAGCTGACCAAAAGCTTGGTCAAAGAGGTAGGTTTTAAGGAGCATCTTAAAGGAGGAGAGAGAAGTAGAGAGACGGAGAGGTTTAGGGAGAGAACTCCAGAGCGTAGGCCAATGGCAGCTGAAGGCACGGCCGCCAATGGTGGAGCGATTGAAATTGGGGATGTGCAAGAGGCCAGAATTAGAGGAGCGCAGAGCTCTCGGAGGGTTGTGGGGCTGGAGGAGGTTAGAGACATAGGGAGGGGCGAGGCCAGAGAGCGACTCAATCGGACAATGAGAGACTGGAGTGATTAATAGGAGCGCAGACAGAGGCGGCTTACTGAGAAGATACGTAGGGCGTGTAACAATCGCAATCACATTCATTGGGGGATTGAGGAGAACATTTTGCCTTTGGAGAAAAGGCATTGAGCTGCGTCATATCGTGCAGATGGAAGCTGTATGGGTGACTGCTCAAGTGATGCTTATATAATGTAAACCTGTTCCACAGTTTTATTTTAATAAGCTAGAAGCCTTCAATATATAATTTTAAAAAATCTTACATGTGGTTTACAATCGTAGCACTTACTCTGTGTAAACTTGGGTGGGTTGTCATTGACGTCAGTCAACGTGACTGTAACAGTTGTCGTCCCGGAGAGGCCTCCCATGTGGCCTCCCATATCCTTTGCTTGTATCACCACGAGGTACTCCTCCCTCGCTTCCCGATCCATGTTCGGAAGGGCAGTCCTTATAATTCCTAGTGCAGAAAATGAGAACGTGTTTAACAAAAAAAGACATGAAACGTGAAGGGAAAAACGTGAAAGGTTAACACCGCTTTTATAATTCGATTGACGATTCCTATTTTTATTTAAATCTTTTTTTTGTGAAAATGTATTTTTGGAACAGGAATATGGATTCACTCATGTGCATTGCCATTCAAGTAAAAGTGCCAGGGGAAATTTAATCTACCAGTATTGCTGTCTAGTCTTCTAAAACCATGAGACTCAAGGGATCTTTAATATGCTCAGGGTTGACTTCTCCTGATCCTGATTTTCAGTGTCCTTTCCTTGAGGACGCTCCTCCTTTGGAAAACAGTTCAATAACTGAAGAGCCAGCACTTCTCTTTCTCCTCCTTTTACCATGTACACTTTTAATCGTAGCAGCCAAGCACATTCTCAGCTAAGTTAATTAAGCGTCTACCTGAGAGAGGGGCAATGCTCCTTTCCACCTCTGGTGGTTCAGGGTTCAAATCCAGCCCAGACTGCTGGGATGAAAGTCTCCATTCACTGCTGATTGCCAAAGGCTTAGTGTGAAATGAGTTTCAGTCCTGTCTCAGCTCGACTTCCAGTGTGTCACTCGCTGCGATTCAGCAATTCGGAAAGGTCACGTAACATGGTGGGCGCAGGAGAGGGAGGTGCCACTCTGGTACAGGAGATGTTAAGGCATTGTGTTGAGGTAAAGCAAGGGAGAGCTTGACCCTTCCTGTAACCCATGCTAGACCTCATATCGGATGCACAAATTGGACCATAAAATCCATTCCTAAACAGTGTTTGGAACAGGGAATCATCTAAAGTAGCACTGTCAGCCATGGCTCAGTGGGGAGCACTCTCACCTCTGAGTCAGAAGGTTGTGGATTAAAGTACTATTCCAAAGACTTGAGCATAAACGCCAGGCTGACACTCCAGTACAGTACTGAGGGAGTGCTGCAGTGTCGGAGGTGTCGTCTTTCGGATGAGCATGTAAACCGAGGCCCCGTCTGTCCTTTCAGGTGGACGTACAAGATTCCATGGCACTATTTCGAAGAAGAGCAGGGGAGTTCTCCCTGGTGTCCTGGCCAAAATTTATCCCTCAACCAACATCACTAAAAAATGCTCCCGCCCCAAATGCCACCCCACACACCCAAGTGAGCTTGCACTCCAGCTTTCTGCCCCAGGTCCCCTGGCATTTCAGGGCCTTATCTTCTCCTTCATTTCTCTCTTGTCACGCTCCGTCCTGCAAAATTAATTCTGTGGTCATTATCACAATGCTGTTTGAGGGACCTTGCTGTGCGCAAATTAGCTGCCGCGTTTCCCACATTGCAGCGACTACACTTCAAAAAGTAATTCTGTTGTCTGTAAAGTGCTTTGGGATAACGTGAGGTCATAAAAAGCGCTATATAAATAAATAAATATTTTCTAAAGAAAGCTGTTTGAAAATAAAACAAACTTCTCCCCTCCCTTCCTGACGGCTGTGACTCTTGCTGGAGTACAAGCTCACTTGTGCCAGCAGAACTGGGGTGCCTTGACCAAGTGGCCATTTTTCAGTAGCGAGCTTAGTAAACTATGTGCATGTGCCGCAGTGGTGGGCAGAATGGGAGTGGGATTAGCATCAAAGCTGGGCCCAATATGACTCTCAACCTAATGTCCACACAACCCGCAACTGCTAGCCAGGAAATCATGGCCGATCCTACCTCTCCTTCCAATCGGTCAGCTATAGCCATAGGATGTTCTTCCATAATTTTCAACGCTCCCACGGTCCCCTCTTCACTGGCAATTTCTGAAGGGTGGCAAAATGGGCAGAGACCAGAGTCCCGCCCCAAATGCAACCCGCACCCCGCCCCCCCCGCACCCCCCACAGACATTCAATTGATGGCAGATTTCTGCCCCAGGGCCCATGGGATGTCAGGGTCCTTATCTTCTCATCCGTTTCGCCCTTGTCATGCTCCGCCCTGCAAAATTAATTCTTGCAGCTTCTGCGAGTACAATTCGGCGATGGGTTTGCGGCTCTGTCTCACAACGTAGCACCGGAAGCTTGGGACTATTTCTTCTTTCTGGGTGTGTTTGTGTGCTGCACGGCAAGAGGAAAGACTGTACCAACGAGACGCGCCACAGGATGGCGAAGAGCATCCCACAATCTCATTAGGGAAATCTTTCATAAAAAGGACCACCAACATCTTAAATGTTAATGGACTTGAAATCCAGCACCGGTGCTGACTGACGTGTAATGGTTATGTTTCCCATAACAATCAAGTTGTCTACGGGAAGAATGGCGCGAGGGACAAATTGGCTTATGGGGGTGCAGGTTCCCTCTCTAACTGCCCTCTAGATTGCTTCCTTGCTGCAGCATTGCTTTCCTATCACTTTTAGAAATTACTCCACATCATATCAACCAATTATATTGAAGGGCACCTTAGGGTACAATGTAGATGTAGCACCAAGTGTTTCCTGAAATCAAGAGGAAGCTGTCCTTTGAGGTGACACGATCTGAAGAAACGACGCACTTTAAGGGTTAAATAATTTATAAACTTAAGCGGAGATACATTAAAAGCGAAGTAGATTGCGGTACATATGTTGGGTATTGTCTGCTGAAACGGTGATTCTATTTAATTTAAGCGATTCATTTCTTCTGGGAATGGAATGCAAATCTTGACCTCTTCTGAAATTTCTTGGCACTGGAATTATGCAACTCGGAGGATTTTTGATGACACCAAATTGTACATCTATTAGCGAGAATGAGCCGGTAATTCATTCAGTGCTATCACACAATAGCAGGTTTGCATTCGTAGAGTTTTTTTTTGCAGGGCTATTTTTTTAGGCTTATCTACAAAATGGTTTATTTATAACAATATGTAATGGAGGTTACAAAATGCAACAAATTCTTGGTGTTTAAGATGATTAAAGGAGTTGATAGGGCAGATAGAGATAAATTAATTCCTCTCGTGGCGGTTTCAAGAACAAGGGGGCATAACCTTAAAATTAAAGCCAGGCCATTCAGGACGTATTTCTTCACACAAAGGGTGGTGGAAATCTGGAACTCTCTCCCCCAAACAGCTGTTGAGGCTGGGGGTCAATTGCAAGTTTCAAAATTGAGATTGATAGATTTTTGTTAGGCAAGGGTATTAAAGGTTACAGAACCAAGGAGGATAGTTGGAGTTAAGACACAGATCAGCCATGATCTAATTGAATGGTGGAACAGGCTCGAGGGGCTGAATGGCCTACTCCTGTTCCTATGTGGATCTGCAAATCTGCTGAGCCTATCAAGGGAAGATGAACCTTAAATGATCCTCGGGCCAGTTAATGAGTCAGCTTGACCTGTTTTTAAATATTGGCTTTTCTGTGGCGATGAGCCTGGAGCTTATCCAGCTGACAGCATGCATGTGCAGGAGCTGGGGCTGTGAGTACAGGAGCTGGGCAGCAGCAGATGGAAATCAATCGTCAACATCTATAGGTTTCTACAACTCATTGCAACCTGATTTCCTGGATGAAGATGATCTCGAAAGAAAGACAGAACACCCCCGGAACTGTACACCAGTACCAGTCAAAGCTTCCAGAGAGAGACAACTGGGAGAAAAAGAAAGAATAGAAAGACTTGCATTTAAACAGCGCCATTTATGGCCTCATGTGTCAGCTGTGGCTCAGGTGGTAGCACCCTTGCACTCTGATGTCAGAAGGTTGTTGGTTCAAGTCCCACTGAAGAGACTTGGGCCGAAATTTTGCTCACCTCGGTGGGTCCGGTGTGAACGGTGTCGGTGGCAGGCCGCGGCCATGCTGCTGGCTCCATCCCGCTGTACAAAGTGAGCTTTACACAATGGGGCTTGTTAAGCCCACCCAGCGCATTTCCCAGCCCAATTAGATGGAGCGGGTCTGGTGGCATCATTCATGAGGCATCTTGAGCTGGTTTCCTTAAAGGGACCATGGCCACCTTACATTTGACGTTTGTGCTGTCAGTGTTCTACAGCATTGAGGTGCTGCAAACACTGACAATCACTGCACAGAGGTGCAGGGCTGCACCCAGGTTCTCCCATGACTCCCTCCATATGCTTATGGAGGAAGTCAGAGCACGCAGGGAGGACCTCTTCCTTTCCGATGGGCGGAAGAGACCTCTCCAGGAGATCAAGACAGCCCGGTTGCAGATTGCAGAGGAGGTCACAAGCAGGGATGTCATCAGGAGGACCAGGCTGCAGTGGCACAAACGTTTCAATGATCTCAGTAGATCACAAAACGTTACTGCAAAGCCACACTCAGCCTCATCCTGCTGTGCCTCTAATCACATCCCCATCACTCTGCCTTCCCTACCCTACTTCTGCACATCCTTACTTATACCAACTTACCTTGCACATCCACCCATCCCTCTCTATCTACACCCCTTACACTCACCCTCATCCTAGTGCAATCATACCAACTAACAACAGACAAAAGTAGGCACTTGGGTGTTTTATGCAATGTTCATGTGAAGTTTCTGTTAATGTGCTGTCAAACATTGAAACCTTTATTTTCAACACTTTGTGTTCTTGGACAGATTTGTGTGCATCTTTGTAAGTGTCTTAGTGAGTTGCAGTGAATGGTGAGACATAACGGTATCCCCCGCAATGGTGATGAGTGTGAAAGGAATGGCTTGGGCATTGTTATGATGCTTTATGGCATTGGTGTGGGGTGGTGCCAATCTGGCGCATCATGTGGCAGCCAGGGTGTACAGTGTCAAGTGAAGTAAATCTGGCCCTGGTGAGGCCATCCCTGGCCTCCCGGGTAGCAATGTGCTCGGGTGCTGATGCCCTGTGTCCTGTGCAGCATCAGGTGATTGCGGAGAAGGTGGGTGTTGTTGTTGGTGCTGCTGGTGTGCCTGGTGCTGCTGGTGTTGGGGCTGATCGTGGTCAGATTCTGAGGACCAAGGTGAAACAGTATAAACGGTACCCATGCTGATGTAATAGATGGCAGGTGAAGTACAGATGACAGAAGCGATCTGTCAGTGGTGAGAGAGGTTGTTCCAATGAGGTGATACTGGATAGAGAGTTTGCTCCAAACACTTGCAGCCTGCATAAAGCTCAATCTGTCTTCCAAATGGAGTAAGCAACAGCCTCTGCGCTTGGAAGGTGAACAGCTGTGAGGTGGGAGCTTTTATAGTTCAAACTGTCACCTAATCAGCCGATTCAGTGGCCATGAAACTCCCGCCTTAGGTTAACAGATGTGGTCGACGAGCAGCATGGACCCTGTGGGCAAGCAGTTAAAGTTAAAAGGTAAGGTTAAAACCATTATTAAGGGTCTGTCAACAAGCCAATAATAGCTTTAATTGGGTCGCCCGCCTCTGCGGGTCATGACCAATCCGAGATCACAGATGCGCCATTGAGAAAGGCGTCTTGTGGCAGGATGACAGCGGGTTCCTGACCCGCTGTCAAAAAAAAAATCAAATTTCCCACCTGACCCGCCACCGATCCCGCCCGCTGAGCCCCCAGAAAACTCCGGCCTTGAGAACAAATATCTAGGCTGACACTCCAGTGCAGTGCTGAGGGAGTGCTGCACTGTCAGAGGTGCCGTCTTTTGGATGAGACGTTATACCAAGGCCCGTCTGTTCTCTTGGGTAGACGTAAAAGATCTCATGGCACTATTTATCCCCTGTTGTTCTGGCCAATATTTATCCCTCAATCAACATCACTAAAACAGATTAACTGGTCATTATCACATTGCTGTTTGTGGGAGCTTGCTGTGTGCAAATTAGCTACCTCGTTTCCTACATTACAACAGTGACTACATTTCAAAAAGTACTTCATTGGCTGTAAAGCGCTTTGGGATGTCCGGTGGTCGTGAAAGGCGTTATATAAATCGAAGTCTTTTTTCTTTCAAAGCGCTTTACAGCCAATGAAGTATTTTTGAATGGTTGTTACTGTTGCAATGTAAGAAACGTGGCAGCCAATATGCCCACAAACAGCAATAATAAATAAATGACCAGGTCATCTATTTTAGATATTGGTTGAGGGATAAATATTGTGCAGGACACTGGGGAAAACTCCCCTTCTCTTCTTCAAATAGTGCCGTGGGATCTTTTGCGTTCACCTGAGAGAGCAGACGGGGTTTACCGGCTCATCTGAAAGACGGCAGCAACTGCACTGAAGTGTCAGCCAAGATTACATGCTCCAGTCTCTAGAGTGGTGCTTGAACCCATGGCCTTCTGCCCACTGAGCCAAGGCTGAGACCTAAATGCTGTTGTTTTGGGATGCACGGAATTCTAAGAAGCCCTGAAATTCCTCTGGGGGCTTCTGAAGATAGTTCTGAAGTAGGGCAGACCCAACCAATGGACGAGCCGCTGAACCTGATCGAAACCTAGGGGACAAGAGCAGGAGCCTATTTTGGATTGGTATCCATGCCTTTTTTTATACTTGAGGGTGGGGTGCCTACTTCAGTAGGGTGTGGGGCACAGCGGGGTTGGGAAGAGAGGGATATCTCTGTGGCACTTTGCTGTAGAGTAAGTGGGTTGGATGAACTGGTGGAGAAACAGAAATTAAAGGTGTTGTTTTGAATCTGCCACTTTCCCCACGACCGTCTGAGGCAAACTGGCCTTTGAAAATGTTACTGGCCAATTCTGCCAGGATCCGCTCCTGGTGTGTACGCCTGGCTTATTCTGCTCTACATCGCGGTGGTGCCAGATGAGAATTCCAGCAGATGATGCCATTCCACCAGTCCCATCTCTTTCTCTCACGTCCGCACAGCAGTGAGGGGCAGATGCAAGAAGCGTTCACCCCAATTTCTGGGTGATTGAGGAAAGCCAGAAGAAAAGAGGTGGAGATCAGGCTTAACCAGGTCCCGTCCCAAATTCATGTTCCTGCCCGCACAGATAATACAACCAATATAAACCCTAGGCCTAGGAATTTCTGTCCTACATTTTTCAAGGAGATTTGAGCAAAATTGTGCATTTGGGGTACAGACCTGTCATAACTAAATCATCAAAGGGACTTCAGTTACGTAGAGGGACTAGAGAAGCCAGGATTGTTCTCCTTAGAGTAGAGAAGGTTAAGAGGAGATTTAATGGAGGGGTTGAGAACTATGAGGAGTTTTGATAGAGCGGATAGGGAGAAACGGTTTCCACTGACGGAAGGGTCGCTAACCAAAGGACACAGATTTGTGATAATTGGCAAAAGAACCAGAGGGGAGATGAGGAGACATTTTTTTATGCAGCGAGTTGTTATGATCCAGAATGCACTGCCTGAAAGGGTGGTGGAAGCAGATTCAATAGTAACTTTCTAAAGGGAATTGGATAAATACTTGAAAAGGAAAATATTTGCAGGGCTATGGGGAAAGAGGAGTGGGACTAATTGGATAGCTCTTCCAAAGAGCCAGCACAGACACGATGGTCGAATGGCCTCCTTCTGTGCTGTACGACTCTGATAAAACACTCTAATCTCTCTCTCTTGTCCTTTCACAAGCTGATGGGCCCATTGTGCATTTCCAGCGATTTTCAGATTTTTTTTTTCTTTTTCCTTTTGGTCCCGCTTGTCAGGCAAACAAGATCTTTCTCGTATCCTGCCCAGCCATGTGAGAGAGGTTCGGGATCTGACTACATCCACTCAAGAGCCGTTAGCTTGTGAAATTTCAAAGCGAATCCCTAGTCAGTCGAAATTTGCAGCGAAGAAACAGAAGATATAACTCAACTTAGGGGGCATAGGGACATCAGCTTATCCTTCAGGCAGGGAAGAAGATGAAAGCTGTCAGAGCGTGGACATAATCAATGAAGGGAGGTAAATGGGCCAAGGAGCCTTTTCTCATTTCATAGTTTTTACCTCTAGACTTGACTATTCTAAAGCAATCCTGGCTGGCATCCCACGTTCTACCCTACATAAACTTGAGGTCATCCAAAACTCTGCTGCCCCTGTCCTGACTTGCACAAAGTCCCATTCACCCATCACCCCTGTGCTCGCTGACCTACATTGGCTCCCAGTTAAGCAACATCTCGATTTTAAGATTCTCATCCTTGTTTTCAAATCCCTCCCATGGCCTCGCCCCTCCCTATCTCTGTAACCTCCTCCAGCCCTACAACCCCCTGAGGTTCTGGCCTCTTGAGCATCCCCGATTTTAATCACTCCACGATCGGTGGCCGTGCCTTCAGCTGCCAAGGCCCTAAGCTCTGTAATTCCCTCCTTAAACCTCTCTGCCACTCTACCTCTCTCTCCTCCTTTAAGACGCTCCTTATAACCTACCTCTTTGACCAAGCTTTTGGTCGTCTGTCCTAATATCTCCTTATGTGGCTCGGTGTCAAATTTTGTTTGATTACGCTCCTGTGAAAGGCCTTGGGACGTTTTACTATGTTAAAGGCGCTATATAAATGCGACTTGTTGTTTTTATCTACTCCAGTGGTATCTTCATGGCAAACAATATCAGAAGTGATTCTACTGATTAAATATCTGCTCACGGATTGCTAGATAAAAGAAAAAGATAGATCTTGCATTTCTGTAGCGCCTTTCTCGACCTCAGGTTGTCCCAAAGCGCTTTACAGCCAATGAAGTACTTATTGAAGTGTAGTCGCTGTTGTAATGTTGGGAAACGGGGCAGCCAATTTGCGCACAGCAAGCTCCCGCAAATATGAACATTTATCCCTCCACCAAAATCATTTAAAATAGATTGTCTGGTTGTGATGTTGTTTGAGTGATAAATGTTGACCAGGACACCGGGGAGATCTCCCCTGCTACTCCTTGAAATACTTTCACCCGTGAAGGCAGGCAGAACTTTGCTTTAACATCATATCCAAAAGACGGCACCTCCAACAATGCAGCGCTCCCTCAGTACTGCACTGCTAGTGTCAGCCTAGATTTTGTGCTCAAGTCTCTGGAGTGGGACTTGAACCCACAACATCTATGATGATTCACACTTAACTTTGGCACTAGCTGGTTGGGTTTTAATTCAACTTAAATGCCTGTCTTGCTGTCCATTTCTTTTTTTTTCCCTCTTGTGGGATATCTTGTCAATGTTTAGAGATAAAAGGAAGAAAAAAAGGCAAATGCTACAAATCAGATTTTTTTTTTTTAAAGAGCACAAAATGCTGGAAACGCTCAGCATCCGAATCCAAAAAAAAGACAGAATAACATCCTTTGTCAGAACTTGGACCCTTCGTCTGGCTGGACATCTTGTATAGGACAAAGGGTGGGGTGAGTGGTAGATAGATAGCAAGGGCACAGAAAGTCGAATGACTTTCACAGCACTGAGGGAGTGCTGCACTGTCGGAGACGTTAAAACGAGGCCCCATCTGCTCTCTCAGATGAAAAGATCTCATGACACTATTCGAAGAAGAGCAGGGGAGTTCTCTCCGGTGTCCTGGACAATATTCATCCATCAAAAACATCGCAAAAACAGGTTATCTGGTCGTTTATCTCATTGGTGTTTGTGGGAGCTTGCTGTGCGCAAAATGGCTGCCGCGTTTCCCTACATTACAGTGACGAGACTTCAAAGATGCTTCATTGGCAATTCCTTCCTTCCTTCCTTCCTTCCTTCTTTCCATCCCTTCTTTCCCTTCTTTCTTTTCTTTCTAAGAAGCAGCGTGTGAGTTTAATTGGCTTGCCATTTCCAATGAGGGGCCCCACCCAACACATCAACCTGTCTTTCAGATGCTGACTAGTCTGCTGTCTATCTCCGACACTTCCCGTTTCTTACTATCTCAGTACTCTTTGCCATTTAGCCTTTTAGAATATTGCGTTATATTCATCCAACTGTGCTACAGACCTTGGGGCTTGCAGTCAATGAGTTAAATTTCATCTGATTCCAAAACCTGCTGGATCTTGGCAACAAAGTCAGACTATAAGTCATTCTACGAGACAGCTGGCCACGTGTACTAAAGCTCATGGGGGAAAGTAAAAAGCTGGCTTCGTGGGAACATTGTAACAGGAGGAATTTTCAGAAGATGCTATTTCCTGCAAGAAGATTAAAGGCATTTGAAGAAGATTGAAGGGTACTTGTCAAAGGTTTGAGTAAAACTGTTGGAACAAGAAGATACCTGAACTGAAATTATTATTTTTTTAGGCGGGGGTGGGGAGGGGGAGCAGGGGGGGTGGGGGGGGGGGTGTGGGGTAGAAATTATTGAAGGAGAAGAGACAAAGAAAAACTTATTTGAGGTACAAGTAAGATGGAAACAGAGACCAAAGTATAGATCCAAACTTCTGGGATGGGTGGTGAGAAGACTTCGGGTCCTTCTGGAAAAGAAGCAGGAGAATCACACACAAGCAAGAGAGTGAAACGAACATAGGGTCATAGGAACAGGAGTAGGCCATTCAGCCCCTCTAGCCTGCTCCGCCATTCAATTAGATCATGGCTGATCTGTAACTCAACTCCATTTAACCACCTTTGCTCCATATCCCTTGATACCCTCACCCAACAAAAATCTATCGATCTCAGTCTTGGAAGTGCCAATTGATCCAGCATCTAATGCCTTTTGGGGAAGAGAATTACAGACTTCTACCACCCTGGGTGTGAAAATATGCTTCATGATTTCCCTTCTAAATGGCTTAGCTCTAATTTTAAGATTATGTTAGAAAGAAAGAAGAAAGACTTGCATTTCTATAGCGCCTTTTATGGCTACCGGACATCCCAAAGCACTTTACAACCAATGAAGTACTTTTTCAAGTGTAGTCACTGTTGTAATGTAGGAAACGCGGCAGCCAATTTGCGCACAGCAAGCTCCCACAAACAGCACTGTGATAATGATCAGATAATCTGTTTTAGTGATGCTGATTGAGGGATAAATATTGGCCAGGACACCAGGCATAACTGCCCTGCTTTTCTTCGAAATAGTGCCATAGGATCTTTTACATCCACCTGAGAGAGCAGACGGGGCCTTGGTTTAACGTCTCATCCAAAAGACGGCACCTCCGACAATGCATCACTCTCTCAGCACTGCACTGGAGTGTCAGCCCAGATTTTTGTGCTCAAGTCCCTGGAGTGGGACTTGAACCCACAACCTTCTGACTCAGAGGCAAGTGTGCTACCCACTGAGCCACAGCTGACAGGCCTCAATGTTCCTCAATCAGATGAAATCGTTTCTCTGTATCTACCCTATCGAATCCTTTGAACATTTTAAACACCTTGAGGAGATCACCTTAATCAGTCGAATACTTAACAAGCTGGGCTAAGGCCAGACCACTGTGAGCCCTGTACAATTTAGCTAGAATGACCGGTGAGTTGGTGGAGGAAAATAGCTTATAGGTCAACACACTGCATCATGTGGTACAGAGCTATATAGACCAGGACGTTCCTAGGTTCGACCGCTGGTTTCTGTTGGCTTCACTGATGTCGATCTGGATGGCAGAGGGTGTAATATATTATCACATGGTTTGTCACATGGTTTGTCACATGGCTTAGTATGAGCATGCTCAGTTCGCTCTGGCCTGATGAAGCAAGCACATGGAGTAGCAGCTCATCGTGTCTCTGTCCTTCATTTGTTCTACCCACGTATATTACATTTTGGTGATGAGAATGGGATCCCAAAGCCATTTTTAGGGATCATGGAAGGACACAGAGTTCAACCTTTGAGTGGACAAGTTTAAGGTGAATTTGTGACACCTAAACTGCATTTTTGCAATATTTTACTGTTAATGCTGACGCAGAATCGTTTGTGCTTTGCCTTCGTGTGTATGTGTACACAGCAACAGTGGCGTTGATTCTCACAGGTACACAGGTAGTGTGCTGAGTCACTGTTCAATGGGATCGGGACAATCATGGCTGCACCTACGGGATTCATCAGCATATATGACCGAGCTCGCGAACTATTCAGTTCTTACATTGAGCATATAAAAATGTTTTATTAGGCCAGAGCGAACTGAGCATGCTCATACTAAACCATGTGTCAAACCATGTGATAACACATTACAGAGGGGAGACAGCAAAAGGCCTCAGTGTCAGTCATTTGGATTGATGGAAGAAAATGATCTCAAGTCAGGGTTCCTATCCACTAACCCCAACGTGAAAACTGAACGTTGAGTGAAGACTTGATTGGGATTGATGTGATCTCACTTACATTCACTCTCTGGGCTGCCATGCGAAAATTCCGACAGTTCCGACAGGCCACAGCGAAAAACCGCATAGACCTCCTCAGAAGGCGAACACGGGACACAACCAACAGAGTACCCTACGTCGTCCAGTACTTCCCCGGAGCGGAAAAACTACGCCATGTTCTTCGCAGCCTTCAACATGTCATCAATGACGACGAACACCTTGCTAAGGCCATCCCCACGCCTCCACTACTCGCCTTCAAGCAGCCGCCTAACCTCAAAAGTACCATCGTTCGCAGCAAATTACCCAGCTGTCAGGAGAACAGCGACCACGACACCACACAACCCTGCCACGGCAACCTCTGCAAGACATGCCAGATCATGAATACAGATACCGTTATCACACGTGAGGACACTACCCACCAGGTACATGGTACATACTCATGTGACTCGGCCAACGTTGTCTACCTGATACGTTGCAGGAAAGGATACCCCAGAGCATGGTACATCGGCGAGACCATGCAGACACTGAGACAACGTATGAACGGACACCGCGCAACAATCGCCAGGCAGGATTGCTACCTCCCAGTCGGGGAACACTTCAGCAGTCAAGGACATTCAGCCTCAGATCTGCGGGTTAGCGTTCTCCAAGGCAGCCTTCGAGACACACGACAACGCAAAATCATCGAGCAGAAACTGATAGCCAAGTTCCGCACCCATGAGGACGGCCTCAATAGGGATATCGGGTTCATGTCACACTACAGAACGTGACTCGACATCGTTGTCTGTCTTTCCAGTTTTTTAAAAAAAACACTAAAAAAACAAACCCCCCAAAAAAACAACTGCAGACAGCAGGATTTGACACGTTGGACCCCCTGGGACACATCTCATTGTCTTGGCTGTGCACTGGTATGTCTTTGATGTAAGGACACCTTCCCTGAAAGATTGTATCTCTGCAGTTTCTGTGTTTATATACGGTGTAATGTTGTAGATTCACTCACTGTACCTTTGCCTGACGAAGGGGCGACAGCTCTGAAAGCTTGTAATTTTAAATAAATCTGTTGGACTATAACCTGGTGTTGTGCGACTTCTCATTTATGCGAAAAATAGACATTTGAAAAGCATCCCAAAGTGCTTCACAGCCAATGAAGTACTTTTTTGAAAGTGTAGTCACTGTTGTAATGTAGGGAAACACGGAAGCCAATTTGTGTACAGCAAGGTCCCTCAAACAGCAATGTGATGAATGATCAGATACGGGGTAGGACATTTAGGACTGAGATGAGGAGAAATTTATTCTCCTGTGGAATTCTCTACCACAGAAGGTTGTGGAGGCCAAGTCACTGAATATATTTAAGAAGGAGATAGATAGATTTCTAGACACAAAAGGCATCAAGGGGTATGGGGAGAGAGCAGGAATATGGTATTGAGGTAGAGGATCAGCCAAGATCATATTAAATGGCGGAGCAGGCTCGAAGGGCCGAATGGCCTACTCCTGATCCCATTTTTCTATGTTTCTATAATTTGTTTTAGATAGATGTTGGTAGCTATTGGTAGCTATTGGTCAGGACACCAGGAAAGTTACTGGTTGACTGCAGGTGTCTGGAATCGATTCCAGCATCAACCAGCACCTACAGAAAGGCAGAGAGCAAACTAGACAAAAAGAAAAAAAAATGATATGTAAGTGTTGTTGATTTAGGAAACAAAACAACTTGCAGCAGATTGAAAAGATCCACCTACTCCCTGTAAAATTGGGTATTCCAAAGCTTCTCTGTTTGAAGCATTCAAGCGATTCTCCATGTAACATAGAGTAGACTTGACAGTGAGTGGATTTAACAGGGAGTAAATGGCTTATAATATGTGTTTGATGCCAAGGCATGAGCGAAGTAGCAATGATGTGAGAAGACCCTAGACATCGATCTCAATGCCAAAGCCAGCTGTAAGGGTTGAGTGAGCTCTCTTCTTATGCTTTGGGCCAGATTTTCCTCCTCCCTCTCTGCCTCACCTGACCTGAACCTCACCTGCATTTGCAGGTTCACATGATTTTTGCAGTTGTTGCGATCTGGAATGCGCTGCCCGAAAGGAGGGTTGGAAGAATATTCATTCATGAATTTCAAAAGGGAAATGGATAAATATTTTCATGGGAGAAAATTTGCGGGGACCACGGGGAAAGAGCAGGGGGGAGTGGAACTAATTGGAGAGCTCTTTCAGAGAGCCGGCACAGGCACGATGGGTTGAATAGCCTCCTTCTGTGCTGTATCATTCTATGATTATATGAACTGCATAGACCTAGCCCTTGGCAGTGACCTTGTGCATGAAAATGAGGGCAGAAATCAAACAGCAAGATTATCTCTTTGAGCAAGCATTTGGTCACCTCTCCTAATAACTCCTTCTTTGGTTTGGTGTCAATTCTTTGCCTGATAACATTACTGTGAAGCGCTTGGGACATTGTACTACGTTAAAGAGCACAGAGCAGTCCGCACAGAGCGGGCTTAAACGGAGTGGACTTGAACAGAGTGTTTTATTTGGAAAGAGTGGGAGTTCGGAGAGGAGGGGAAAGGAGTTGCTGCTTTTTGCCTACACTACTTTTAGTGCTTTGTGTTATCAGCAGCTATATAATTTCAGCACCCATAACTTAATCTAGAGCAAGTAAGTAGTCAAGAAACTACACTGTAAACTAAGTTACCTAATTACAAATTTAATTAAATTTAATTAAATAAAACAAGGGATGGCAGTGCAGGAGGTGTGCCGCAACTGCAGCATGTGGGAGTTTGTGGAGAGCATCATGTTCCCGGACAACCACGTTTGCAGTAATTGCCTGCATCTTGAGGAACTTCAGCTCAGAGTTTTTGAGCTGGTGTCTGTGGTGCAGACATTAGGGGGGCATCAGGGATGGGGAGAGTTACCTAGACACTTTGATCCAGGAGGCAGTCACACCCCTTAGGTTAGGTAGTGGTACAGGTCTGGTTAGTGGTCAGGGACAGGAGGGTGTGACTGCAACTCAGGCAGGTAAGGGGACCCAGGTGCAGTGCTGGAGGAGCCTCAGCCTTGGTCCTTGTCCAACAGGTATGAGGTTCTTGCTGCCTGTGTGGATGATGGAAAAGCCTGCAGGATGGATGAGCAAGCTGACCATGACACCATTGTAGTTGTGGTAGGCGATAGTATAGTCAGGGGGATAGATACTGTTCTCTGCAGCCATGACCGAGAGTTCCGAAGGTTGGGTTGCCTGCCCAGTGCCAGGGTTAAAGACATCTCCTCGCGGCTGGAGAAGAACTTGGAGTGGGAGGGGGAGGATCCAGTTGTCACGGTCCACGTAGGAACCAACGACATAGGTAGAACTGGGAATGAGGTTCTGCTGAGGGAGCTTGAGGAGCTAGGATCCAAATTAAAAAGCAGAACCTCAAAGGTAATAAGCTCTGGATTGTTACCTGAGCCATGCGCAAATTGGCACAGGGACAAATTAGAGGTTTAAATGCATGGCTCAAAGAGTGGTGTGGGAGGAAGGTGGTTTCAATTCATGGGGCACTGGCACCAGTACTGGGGAAAGAGGGAGCTGTTCCATTGGGACGGGCTCCACTTAAACCGGGCTGGGACCAGTGTCCTGGCGAACCGAATAACTAGGGCAGTAGACAGGGCTTTAAACTAATGAAGGGAGGGTGGAAGGATTCAGGAAAACAGTAAATTTAAAAGCAGCAAGAGAAATGTCAAGGCTCTAGAGCAGAGTAGAGTTTGGGGTGAAAATAAGCAGAGTGGGTCAGGAAGGGACAGAGAGAGTAACAAAGGTAATAAGGCATCAGTGACTAAGGTGACATCAGGGAAAAATAAAAATAAGTCAAAGCTAAGGGCACTATATCTGAATGCGCGAAGCATTCGCAACAAAATAGATGAATTAATAGCGCAGATAGAAATTAACAGGTTTGATCTAATAGCCATAACGGAGACGTGGTTGCAAAGTGGCCAAGGTTGGGAACTAAATATTCCAGGATACTTAACTTTTAGAAGAGATAGGCAAAATGGAAAAGAAGGAGGGGTAGCCCTGATAATAAAGGATGGGATAAAGACTGTAGAGAGAAAGGATCTTAGCTCTGAAAATTAAGAAGTAGAATCAGTTTGAGTGGAGCTAAGAAACAGCAAGGGGCAGAAAACATTGGTGGGAGTTGTTTATAGGCCCCCAAACAGTAGTTGTAATGTAGGGCAGAGTATAAATCAGAAAATTAGAGGCGCATGTAACAAGAGTAATACAGTAATCATGGGGGATTTTACTCTACAAATAGACTGGGCAAACCAAATTTGCAGTAATAGTTTGGAGGACGAATTAATGGAATGTATGCAAGATAGTTTTCTAGATCAGTTTGTTTAGGAACCAACTGGGGAACAGGCTATTTTAGATCTAGTATTGTGCAATGAGAAAGGGCTAATTAATAGCCTTGTAGTAAAGGGGCTTTTAGGGAAGAGTGACCATAATATGATAGAATTTTATGTTGAGTTTGAAAGTGATTTAGTTAAATCCGAAAGTAGGGTCTTAAATCTAAACAAGGCAAACTACGTAGGTATGAGGGACGAGTTGGCTAAGGTAGATTGGGAAACTACATTAAAAGGTATGATGGTAAACAAGCAATGGCTAACATTTAAAGAATTAATACATAATTTACAACAAATATACATTCTTTTAAAGCACAAACACCCCACAGGAAAAATGGTCCAACCGTGGCTAACAAGAGAAGTTAAAGATAGTGTTAGATCAAAGGAAGAGGTTTATAATGTTGCCAAAAGGAATAGTAAGCCTGAAGATTGGGAGGATTTTAGAATTCAGCAAAGGAGGACCAAGAAATAGATAAAGAAAGGGAAAATAGAATATGAGAGTAAACTAACGAGAGACATAAAAATAGATTGTAAAACCTTCTATAGGTATGTAAAAAGGAAAAGATTAGCAAAAGTTAATGTGGGTCCCTTACAGGCTGAGACAGGAGAAATTATAATGGGGAAGAAGGAAATGGCTGAGAAATTAAACAAATACTTTGGCCGCAATTTTGCCAGCACTCAGAGGGCGGGTTTAGAGGCGGGTCATAGGTTAAATTCATTTTGATTGATGGCAGGTTCCGATCCTGCCGTCAACCCGCCTCCAAACAGCTTTCCCAAGTGTCGGGTCCCCGATTTGCGAATGGCCCCGACACCTAGCGGCGGGAAGCAAATTAAAGGCAATTACCTGCCTATTAAAAGGTAATTGTCAGTAGTTGCCAGCCTTTTTTTTTGATTTTGCTGCTTCTGGCTCGGGTTTCCCAACGTCTGGACACCACGCTAGGTAAGTGTGGCATGCTGTGAGTCTGCTTTAATGTTTCTGGATTGATTAAAGCTGCAGAAGTGGTGTGAAGGATCCAATGTTGCACATGGTGAGTCTCAGAGGAAAGAAAATGTTGGGTACTGCATTTTTAATACATTTACAAATTTCTTTATCTTACAAGTTTTTAAATCCATATCCAGTGCCACCTCATTGGCAGAACCTCTCTCACCAGTGACAGATCGCTTCTGTCACTTCACCTGCAGCTGCCATTTATTCCAGCCTATGGAGGGAGTCACTGGAGAGCCTGGGTGCAAGAGGTCACCTTTGTGCAGTGATTGTCAGTGTTTTCAGCACCTCAATGCTGTCAAACACTGAGAAATCAACTGTCAAAAGAAAATTATGCATGGTCCCTTTAAGGAAACTGGCAGATGACGCATCATCAAATGACGTCATCTTACCGGCTTCCTGTTAATTGGCCAGCAAACCTGCAGGGCAGGCTGAACAAAGTCAATCAAGGCAAAATCACGTCTGTGGAGCAGAAGCAGCTGGTGGCGGGACTGGATGCCGGAAACCACCTGACCCGCACTCAACCCGCCTCCATTTATAAAATCGTGACCTTTGTTTCTGTCTTCATGGAAGAAGACGCAAAAAACTTCCCGGAAATAGTGGAGAACCAAGGGTCTAGCGAGTATGAGGAACTGAAAGAAATTAGTATTAGTAAAAAAATGGTACTGGAGAAATTAATGGGACTGAAAGCCGATAAATCCCCATGACCTGATGGCCTACATCCTAGGGTTTTGAAAGAGGTGGCTACAGAGATAGTGGATGCATTGGTTGTCATTTTCCAAAATTTCATATATTCCAGAACGGTTCCTGGGATTGGAAGGTAACAAATGTAACCCCACTATTTAAGAAAGGAGGGAGAGAGAAAACAGGGAACTATAGGCCAGTCAGCTTGACATCAGTAGTAGGGAAAATGCTAGAATCTATTATTAAGGAAGTGGTAACAGGGCACTTAGAAAATAATAATAGGATTGGGCAGAGTCAACACGGATTTATGAAAGGGAAATCGTGTTTGACAAATCTGTTAGAGTTTTTTGTGATCGTAACTAGCAGAATAGATAAGGGGGAACCAGTGGATGTGGTGTATTTGGGTTTTCAGAAGGCATTCGATAAGGTGCCACACAAGTGGTTATTAAACAAAATTAGGGCTCATGGGATTGAGGGTAATATATTAGCATGGATTGAGGATTGGTTAATAGACAGAAAACAGAGAGTAGGAATAAACAGGTCATTTTCGGGTTGGCAGGCTGTAACTAGTGGGGTACTGCAAGGATCAGTGCTTGGGCCTCAGCAATTCACAATCTATATCAATGATTTGGATGAGGGGACCAAATGTAATATTTCCAAGTTTGCTGATGATACAAAGTGGGGTGGGAATGTAAGTTATGAGGAGGATGCAAGGAGGCTTCAAGGGAACATAGACAGGCTAAGTGAGTGGGCAAGAACATGGCAAATGGAATATAATGTGGAGAAATGTGAAGTTATCCACTTCGGTAGGAAAAATAGAAAAGCAGACTATTTTTTAAATGGTGAGAGATTGGGAAACGTTGGTGTTCAGAGGGACCTGGGTGTCCTTGTACATGAATCACTGAAAGTTAACATGCAGGTACAGCAAGCAATTAGGAAAGCAAATGGTATGTTGGCCTTTATTACAAGAGGATTTGAGTATAAGAGTAAAGACATCTTACTGCAATTATATAGGGCCCTGGTGAGACCACACCTGGAGTATTGTGTACAGTTTTGCTCTCCTTACCTAAGGAAGGATATACTTGCCATAGAGGGAGTGCAATTAAGGTTCACCAGACTGCTTCTTGGGATGGGGGGATTGTCCTATGAGGAGAGATTGAGTAGACTAGGCCTATATTCTCTGGCGTTTAGAAGAATGAGAGGTGATCTCATTGAAACATATAAAATTCTTACAGGACTTTGCAGGGTAGATGCAGGGAGGATGTTTCACCTGGCTGAGGAGTCTAGAACCAGGGGTCACAGTCACAGAATACAGGGTCGGCCATTTAGGACTGAGATGAGGAGAGATTTCTTCACTCAGAGGATGGTGAATCTTTGGAATTCTCTACCCCAGAGGGCTGTGGAGGCTGAGTCGTTGAGTATTTTCAAGACTGAGATCGATAGATTTTTGTATTTTAAGGGAATCAAGGGATATGTGGTTATGCAGGAAAGTGGAGATGAGGTAGAAGATCAGCCATGATCTTATTGAATGGCGGAGCAGGCTCGAGGGACCAAATGGCCTACTCCTACTCCTATCTCTTATGTTCTTATATAAATACAAGTTGTTGCTGCTGCTGTTGTTGTAATGGATGTTGGCTTCAGGGCCTCTGGCTGCTGTCCAAAAACAGGTCCAAAGATCCATGGGGGACCTGCCTTTTTGGGTCCTCCATCGCCTAGCTGCTTGCTCCAACTCACCTCTCTAATCTAAGGAGAAGGACGGGCATGTGCAATGCCTAATGCCTACTTCTCCTGGGCACCCATCATAACTGCATGAAAACGGGGTGTGAGGGGGGGGGCCCTACTGAGGACCTTCCCATCACATTGACACAGCAGCAACTGCTTGGAGCCTAACTATTTTGCTTCGTTCCTTCTCCCCACACTAGAGAATTTCCAGGAAATCCTTTGGACAATATAATGGGAGAGGAGCCCTGGCTAAACGGAACCCTGGCCATTTTACCTGTGCTTTTCACCTGAGGAACTATGTGTTGCACAGGCAGCAAAAGGAGAGGAATATATTGGGCAGATTTTCTCTTGCATTTGGCCGTATTTAATCACGTCGGCGCAGAGTGTCGCGGAGAATTGGGCCGGAAAGGTCCCACCCATGTCAAGGAGGCTGCCTGATTTGCCATCCTGTATTTTTTCAGGATGTGAGCCTCGCTGCTAAGGCCCTCATTTATTGCCGATCCCTAATTGCCCTTGAGAAGGTGGTGGTGAGCCGCCTTCTTGAACCGCTGCAGTCCGTGTGGTGAAGGTACTCCCACAGTACTGTTAGGGAGGGAGCTCCAAGGTTTTGACCCAGCGACGGTGAAGGAACGGCCGATATACTTCCAAGTCAGGATGGTGTGTGACTTGGAGGTGGTGGTGTTCCAATGGGCCTGCTACGCTTGTCCTTCTAGGTGGTGCAGGTTGCGAGTTTGGGAAGTACATCATGGGGTAGGGTCACCATCACAAGCATGCGACCCTCCCCATCAGATGTCCCTCTCTGCACTCTGCCTAGGCCATTATTTACACCCAAGTGCAAAATAGGGAAATCTGCCCTAACCTTTCATTCAAATGGGGTGTGGATTCGGTGCATATTTTAAAAGGGTTGGATTTTGTCCACGTCTTAGAACCTGTTGGGTCTTGAGAACAAAGTCAAAATGGAGCGATTGTAACCCAACCCACCCGAGTTGGAAAATCAATGTCTATTGACACCACTGTGTCAGCCAATGAGTTGGAGGAGTGCAGGGACTCACGGCAGGACTCACAGCTGTTTTGCACCAAACTCCAATGTTAGTTGTTGACCTGCCCTGCCCACTCATTGGAATGCACTGCCTTCCTGCAATAGTCACTGGAAGGGTTTCATTCCCTCTGTGCGCTATTTCTGGTGTCCTGCTTCACATGCTGACATAAACTCCCTCCTGAGCTTTTTAACCCATTTGAAAACCGCTTTTAAAATTAACGGGGTAATGATTACGGTGAAACAGCATGGAGAGAAATCTATGCGAGCACATTAAAATAGCATTAAAAATAGCACAGTGAGGGAGTTAGAACCACTGGTGTCCCAGTGAGCCGATGAATGTCTGGTATTTGAATAAAAGGCTCCATTATCACAAATCATTCATAGAATTTCAATGGACCAAAAGCAGTTCCTTTTTAATCTTGTTATATAAGAATTTCTGGTCTATCCAACCCATTTAATGCATTCCCTAAACTGTTCAGGGGTCTATGCTCAGACTGCCAATGTCATTAATCCATGCACACACACAAAAAGAACACGTGAAAGCCTTCCTGGACCTCCAGGGATCACAGCTACGCCCAAATTCAGAGGTAAAAAGACAGTGATCTATGCCACTGCGCTCTCTGCTCCCTGCACAACACCTTCCCTCAGTTTCTAAAACCGCTGGAAAAAAATGTTGGTTCATGTGCATTCAGCTTGACAATGAAAACTCTGCAACACAGCTACTTACACATGGGTCCAACACCTGGAAGAATTTCCCCCTCAAGGACAATGAATGAAAGGGTCAAATTGTGAGGAGAGGTTGTGTAAACTTGGTTCCTATTTGGCATTCCCTTGAGTTTAGAAGGTTGAGGGGTGATCTGATCGAGGTCTTGAACATGTTAAACAGATTTGATAGGGTAGATACAGAGAAACTATTTCCTTTGATGGGGGAAATTCAGAACATGGGGGCATAACCATAAAATTAGAATGAACCCCTTTAGGAGTGAAATCAGGAAACATATTTTTGCACAAAGAAATCTGGAACTCTCTCTCCCACAAAGCTGGGACAATTTAAATTTTCAGGATTGAGAGACTTTTGTTGGGTAAGGGTATCAAGGTATATGGAGCAAAGGCGGATACATGCAGGGAAGCTAGATAAGCACATGAGGGAGAAAGGAATAGAAGGATATGTTGATGGGGTGAGATGAAGAAGGGTGGGAGGAGGCTCATGTGGAGCATAAACACCGGCATAGACCAGTTGGGCCGAATGGCGTGTTTCTGTGCTGTAAATACTTTGTAATACTTTGTAAACAAGGCAGTTCCTTTTTCCCCCGCAAAAGGATAGTTCTTCACACCAACTAGATGATACAGAGGCCCACTCCTGACTTCTGGATCTTCCTTCTAACTCGTCTACACTCTGTAATCTAACAAAAATACTGTATTTAATTTGTGTTACCATGGTTACTAGACGTTAACAAGAAATGAATACCACCACATTGCGATCAATAAAATAATATAATGACCTCATGAACTCTTTCCGCTCCTCCTTGCAATATTTTCCTTGTCTATTATAATCTTCTGAAACATCCTGTAACCTTGCCGACCCTTTGAATAGGAGATATGATAAATATCTAACTTTCCCCTTATGAGGGTCTCTAAGTTGAAACAATAGACAAAACAGATTTGAGTTTTGACCTTCTGAATAACAGCTCAGTGCTTTGCCATCAGGCTACTCTATCATTCAAAGGATCGCTTTTGCTTATAAACTGTTTGAACCAGCAGCTTATTCAAGTGACACCAATATGATGGTATGATTGTGGCCATATAGCACACCAGCATAGTCAAGCGCAAGGGCCTACAGGTCAAAATCTTGAATAATTCATCTGATTGAGCTTATCTCACCAATAATGTAAGTTTCAAAGTTACCCCTTTTCCAAAGAACAAATGCAAAACTTTCCACTTCCAATTTCCTGCCTGTCGGCGTTGATGGTTTTCTGAGGGATGTGCACAGCTGCCCTTCATTGTCTCACCCAAGTAAACATTCTTCATGTGTGGGCCTCGCCTCTCCCTATCTCTGTAACCTTCTCCAGCCCCACATCTCTTCAAGATCTCTTTGTTCCTCCAATTCTGGCCTCTTTCGCATCCCTGATTTTCATCGCTCCACCATCGGTGGCCGTGCCTTCAGCTGCCGAGGCCCGAAGTTCTGGAATTCCCTCCCTAAACCTCTCCGCCTCTCTCTCCTCCTTTAAGACGCTCCTTAAAAACCTACCTCTTTGACCAAGCTTTTGGTCACCTGCCCTAATATCCCCCTTCTGTGGCTCGGTGTCAAATTTTGCTTGATAATCGCATCTGTGAAGCACCTTGAGACGTTTCACTACGTTAAAGGCACTCTATAAATGCAAGTTTCTGTTATTGTCGTTGTTGACACTATGGACCCTGGCTCGACTACCTAGCTCAGGTGTGCTCCACTCGGCCAGGCTAGGTTGGATACGCTCTGACAAGTGGAGGATTGAAAAAAGATGAACATTTTGCAAGACATTTACATTTATACATAATGGTGCCTTTTTTTTTGTCCCACTTGCACAAACAATGATTGGATTTACAATGACGCTTATATTTGCCTGGTGGTGTTTTGATGGCGTGAGATAGAATTATCACTCGCAGTTATGACATTTAGAAAGACCATTGACCTTAAACTCATTCCATCGAACACGTGGTGTAGCATTGCACACCGTCCTCCCAGCTCCGACTAAAGCTCAACTATGACAAGGTTGTCCTCAAATAGAATGGAAATCTACGGCCAAGCAGAATATGTTTTAATGTTTCATTTGAAACTGGTATTTCAGTCAGCTATTGTCTAATTTCTCGATTTCGGCGGTGCAGAGGAAGTGCTGTAAAAAAAATATCTCGGTTGCAGGCTCACACAGGCAAAGAAGGGAATTATGGTGTGCTTGTAAATCCTATCAGGCCTTCATAGAAAGAAAACAATTGCCTTAATCTTAACAGCAACACATATCTCCTTTTCAGAAAGAGTAAAAAAAAAATGGAGGGATAAAATGAGTCAACAAATTGGAATGAATGGTTTGCTTTGCTTCTGTAATAATCTCTCGCGAGCAGCTGCCAGAACATCTCCTCTCTAACTATGTGAAGAAAAATCACCTAAAGGGAGGAAAATGAATAATGCTTTGCAAGACTTTCAACGTATGCACAGAATGTTGGCTGACCTGAATATTTGTACAGTGCCTGTTCCTCTATATGGCCGGTCTTTTCTAAATAAACCATTAAGGAGACATTGGGTTGCCCCAATGTTATCAAACAAAAGCCAAGCAAAGGTGCCCCCTTTCTAGAGGGACACGACTAATAAAGAACCAAACTATTAAAAAAAATAAAGGAAACTTAAATAATAATGTTATTTGCAGTGCCCACCGGTCGCAGAAGGCCTCAAGTGTACTGGCAGACACCACGTCTTTCTTCTCCAAGGCCACCCGGGGGCAGACAAGACCACGGAAGAGAGGCGGGCAGCCCAAGCAAACCACCCCTCTCCCTTCCTACGGGCCACATCTAGCCTGGACCTGTAGATGCCCACCTTGGCCAGGCCCAGGAGCAGACCCACGAGGAGGTTCTCCAACATGCCCCTCCACGCTGCCCTCCGCACCAGCTGGCCAAAGGTAAGGAGCGGTGGGACTGAAATAAATTCTGCAGCACTCGGTTATCCCTGGCAGTCTCTCATCCAAACACTAAACACGGACCTAACCTGCTAATTTTCCGCGACCAATCCAGATCGAGCGTTACCTGAGCACCGTGGAGATCGGTCTCTACGTGGTATGTGTTCAGGCACAAAACAACTCGGCTGATTCTGCTCATCAACAGCTTCAGGAAGGGAGAATTTGAGACTTGGTAATGATCACCTACCGGTGTGTGGCTCGATGGAAAAATATGGCTGCCCTTCTAGGATGCTGTACACCAGTTTTGCGCTGTTCCCATAAACAGGATCGTCAGCGTCAGTAGCTGTTAGCCCCATGACAGAAGTGCCTGTTGGAATGTAAGAACATAAGGACTTTTAGGAACAGAGAAAGATCATGAGGCTCAACAATCCTGTCTCTCTTCGATACATCGACCGCGCCTTCCCTTCTTCTCACCACGTCCCTTATATCCATTAAGCCCGTCTCTCGCTGCAAACACATCTAATTATCTCTTGAAATAATGAAAAAATAAACATAGAATGCTGGAAACACTCAGCAGGTCTGGCAGCAACCCGTACGGGGTCTGTGAGGATACCGAAAACAAGGCAAAGGGTGAGATTTGCAAGGAGAGATGGGGTCAGAGGACAGCGAAGGGGACAAAGGATCAAGAGGGGCGTTGGTATCTCAAAGAAGTTGAAGCTTGCGGTCCTTGACACCCGAAAGGAAGACTTTTTTTTTGTTAAAGCGTCAGGTGCTGCCTGACCTGCTGAATATTTCCAACATTTTCTGTTTTCATTTCAGATTTCCAGCATCCGCAGTATTTTGCTTTATTAATTATCTCTTGAACCCATTTGTCCAAATTAATGGGCTACCGGGGAATTTATTCCACACTTTGGTTACCTTTCGGATCAAAAGGTTTTGCTTGACTTCCCTTCTTACTCTTAATTTTTAAAAGCAGCATCGCAAGTCAGCAGAGCAATTAAAATTGCTAACAAAGCACTGGGACTGATTTCTAAGGGTATGGAATTCAAAAGTAGTGAAGTTATGTTAAACTTGTTTAGGACTCTGGTCAGGCTGCACTTGGAGTACTGTGCACAGCTCTGGTCTCCACACTATATAAAGGACATAGAAACACTGGAGAAAGTGCAAAAAAGATTTACAAGGATGGTACCAGAACTGAGAGATTACAGCTATTGGGAAAGATTGAACAGGTTGGGGCTTTTTACTTTAGAAAAGAGAAGACTCAGAGGAGACCTGATAGACGTCTTTAAGATTATGAATGGGTTGGACAGGGTAGATGTGGAGAGCATGTTTCCACATGTGGGAGAATCCAAAACTAGTGATCATAAATACAAGATAGTTACTAATAAATCCAATAGGGAAACAAGGAGACATTTCTTTACTCAGAGAGTGGTTAGAATGTGGAACTCGCTACCACAGGAAGTGATTGAGGCAAATAGCTTCGATGCTTTCAAAAGGAAACTAGACATGTACAAGAGAGAAAAGGGAATAGAAAGATCTGCTGAAAGATTGAGATGAGGTAGATGGAATGGGAGGAGACTGGTGTGGAGCACAAACTAGTTGGGCCAAATGGCCTGTTTCTGTGCTGTATATTCTATGTAATTCCACGTAATCCCCCCCCCCCCCCCCCCCCGCCCCACCCCACCCCCCTGACATTTGCACGCTTTGCCACAGAGAACAATTTTCCTGGATTAGATTTGTCAGTTCATGTTATATCAAAACCTTCAATGCAACCACCCCAAAATCTCCTCTTTTTTAAATGAGAGCTCTTAGGCCTGGGCGTGAGCTGTTTCAGGGTTCAATAACTTCCACCACCACTGCAGTCTGTTGCTGTTCTTTCTCTTATCTTTCTTCGATGAACTTTATGTTCATCAGTTGCCTCAACTCCAGCCTTGGAAGAACAACCCCTTAGTGCCGTATTGGGCCAGAATTTACCGTAGAAATAACGGTGAGGTTAATGGCACTCAGCACAGGAAATAGGGTGGGTCCATTTCAATCTAAGTGCCCATTTTAATGGCGTGATAAGCCTTAATTACTGAGATGGCCCAAACTCATGTCAGAAAGGGCCCTTACACTCAATAGTTCTATTTATTGTTGCCCTCTGGCTCATCCCCCTCTTCCTCCACTCTTATTTTCCTTTCCTCCCTGCTCACAATTGGCCCACGGGAACATATATCTTCCACCCACAGACCTGGTGCCAAACGGAAAGACAATGTAACCAGCCTACAGATTGAGCTGGAACGCTAACAATTCCATGAAGGGCACTCTATCCAACACGACCAGCTGGGAATTGGCAGTGTTCTTCCAGAATGAGGCAAGCGAGGCTCAGTAACAGGCAGCTGAAGGACGAAAAGCGCAGAACCATTCAAATCCAACACTGGCAATTATGTCAATTGTTCAGGTACTGGGCTGCCTGCCACTGTCACAATGCATTCGTGCTGCTGCAGAAAGAGTAGTTAATGAATATATTAATGCATTCGGAATTCAATGGAAGTCACAGCAACGGCAAGGAGAAAATATGTTTCAGTAAAATACCTTTAAAATATCAGACAGTTAAATCATTTCTGATTAGCTTTAAAATCCTTTTGCAGCATATTAATCCCTCACACCTTCACTCTCAGCAACTCTTCCCAGCCAGCGGCCTGAGTGCGCAGCCCAACATTTGTGGCTTTTCCAGAAGAGTCGCTAACTGGGCCGAGTCTCGGCCTTAAGTCGGAGTTTCCTGAGGCTTTTGTTGTTGGCGGAGCCCTCTGCTCACCGGGCCCATTGCCGGACATGGGGGTGGGGCTCAGGTCGGGGCAGGGACTCCTCATGCCGGAAGTTTGTATTTCCCTGGCCTTTGAAGGGACCGATGTGTAGGGTTTGGCAGCAGCACGCATGGTTCCGGGCACTCAAAGAGCTGAAGTGAGGTCTCTGCGCCCCTGGAACCAGCAACCTCTGCTGCAATCTGTGGCTTGTGGCACTCTAGTGGAGCAGGCATCCATCAGTGGTATTAAAATGAAAGAGCATTCCCCTGACCCTGTCAAAGTTGGCAGGGTCAGCGAAGGATGTCCTGGGTGGTTGTATCCCAACACCTACGATAGTAGGTGCCACCTCTGGTAGATTTTCAAACCTCATATCTCTACTGATGTTAATCTAGCTTCTTGTCCTGGGATGGAAGGGTTGTCTTATGAGGAAAGGTTGAGCAGGTTGGGCCTATACTCATTGGAGTTTAGAAGAATGAGAGGTGATCTTATTGAAACATATATGATTCTGAGGGAGTTGGACAGGGTAGATGCTGAGGGGATGTTTCCCCTCATGGGGGAATCTAGAATGAGGGGGCACAGTCTCAGAATAAGGGGTCGCCCATTTAAGATGGAGATGAGGAGGAATTTCTTCTCTCAGGGGTCGTGAATCTTTGGAATTCTCTACCGCAGAGAGCTGTGGAGGTTGAGTCATTGAATATATTCAAGGCTGAGATAGGCCGATTTTTGAGCAACAGGGGAGCCAAGGGTTATGGGGAACAGGCAGGAAAGTGGAGTTGAGGCCAAAATCGGATCAGCCATGATCTCATTAAATGGGCTCGAGGGGCCGAATGGCCTGCTCCTGCTTCTATTTCTTATGTTATATGTTCTTATGTTCTTATGTATTGTCGGGCTCAGTAACTCCTGCCAGCTAGTACTCTGTGTCAATGACATAAGCTCTACAAAATACATTTAGCCCGCTCACTTATTGGCAGGCGAAGTAACCCTTCCCAACCCGCAACCTGTGTTACTGACTATATCTCTATTAATCTAGGTCCCTCACACTATCAGTAACTCATCCCAGCAACTTTCCCAGTGATACGATAAGGGCATAAAAGGAGATAAATGACCAACAATTGTGCTGTGCACTATGCTTCGAGTTAGGAGTGATTTGATTGAGGTTTATAAGATGAGGAAGGGACTATGTGTGGACAGTATGTTACAACTAAATAGGTTAGGGAGGACAAGGGGTCACAATGCCAAGTTATGTAGAACTAGGTTAGATGTCAGGAGGTGGTCCTTTTCCCAGAGAATACTGGGCCCATGGAACTGGATGCCGGATCATGCGGTGAACGCTGATTCGCTGAATTACTTCAAGTGAGAGCTGGACCTGTTTCTGGCTGGGGCGGAGATCATTCTGTACAAGAGGTCAGTGCTGTATGACATCAATCAGGGCCAGAGTGATCTCTTTGGACAAGTTTCGATCACATAAGGGGGTCAGAGAGTAATTTTCCACATTTTTTCCCCCCCTAATTGTCCTGGGGTTTTCATCTGGTTTGTCGCCTCTTCCAAGGGACCACATGGCTTTCGGGTGGGGTGGCGAGTGTATATATTGTGACTCACAAGGCATCGCAGTTGTGTGGGACAGGCTGAATAGACCAGAGGGTCTTTACCTGTCCGTCATATGTTCGTATATTTATTGAAACTGACCCCATATTATTTCATCTTTCATGACTTCTTTCTTCCCTCTCCCAACAGGTGTAATTGAGGTGTATAAAATTATGAGGGGCCTAGATAGAGTGGCTAGGAAGGACCTATTTCCCTAAGCAGAGAGGTCAATAACCAGGGGGCATAGATTAAAAGTAATTGGTCGGAGATTTAGATGGGAGTTGAGGAGAACTTTTTTCACCCAGAGGGCGGTGGATGTCTGGAACTCACTGCCTGAAAGGTTGGTAGAGGCAGAAACCCTCATCACATTTAAAAAGTACTTGGATATGCACTTGAAGTGCCGTAACCTGCAAGGGTATGGATCAAGAGCTGGAAAATGGGATTCGGCCGGATAGTTCTTTTCCGGCCGGCACAGACACGATGGGCCGAATGGCCTCTTTCTGTGCCGTAAATTTCTATGATTCTATGATTCTATGATTTTATTTTCTTCCTTACTTACAAACAGCAGCCAGCGTGGTGGAATACACCACTGTGTAAGCAGTCTTCAGGAAGTGTGGGTTTAAGGTGGCACGCCAGCACTTGCATGAAGGGCACTCAATCCAACGGGACCAGCTGTGAATTTGGCAGAAGTCACCCAACTGAGACAAGCAAGGATGAGTAGCGGGCAACCCAAGGACAGAAACATGCAACTAATCCAAGCCCAGTATTACATTTAAGTCAAGTGCTCAGATACTGGGCTGCCTGCCATTGATGCTCTACATTTAGGTTCTAGCAGACTGAGTAATTAATTAATACACTACTGCATTAGAAACTTCATGAAAGCCAAACCAGCAGCCCAGCCCCATTGGGAAATTCCTATTATCTTTGTTTTAACTAAGGTGTACAATTATATGTTCTCCTCAACCGAGGCCCCCTCTGCCCCGTCTGTCCTCTCAGATGGATGTACAAGATCCCACGGCACTATTTGAAGAGGAGCAGGGGACTTCTCCTCGGTGTCCTGGCCAATATTTATCCCTCAACCGAAATCACTAAACAAAAAAACAAATTTTCTGGTCATTGCTGTTTGTGGGAGCTTGCTGTGTGCAAATTGACCGCTACGTTTCCTACATTACAACAGTGAGTACACTTCAAAAAGTACTTCATTGGCTGTAAAGTGCTTTGGGACATCCTGAGGTCATAAAAGGCGCTACAGAAATGCAAGTTCTTTCTTTTTTTTACCACCCAGTCAGTGAAGACAATGGGCCAGAAATTCGGGTCGGAGGCTTCCCGCGGGTGCAAGCCCCCAACCTGCACTTACCTAGCGCGCCTGCCATTGTGCTGTGGGCCCGCGTGGGATTCCGATCCTGGGCCTCCTCCAGCTGCCGGTGTGCAGTGCTCGCGTATCCCAGGGGCGCAGTTAGTTCGAAGCGTCCCTTGGGATCACGTGGGCCATGGAGAGCCAATCGGAGCAGGGAATCTCCATTCATAGATTTGACAGGAAGAACCTGTCAAATCTATGAATAGAGATCGGCCCCAAAACCTAACTAAAACTTCAAATAAATTAAAAAAAAAAATCACATTTTTAAAATAACTATAAATTACATAAATTAACTATTTTAAACAAAAATTTTAATTTTTGAAAAAATTTATTAAAGTTTTTAACGGGGCTAAAAATAAACTTACCTTTCTTTAAAGTATTTAAAAAAGATAAAACTGTGGAAAAAATGTTTAAATTTTACTTAATTCACCACTTACCTTGTTAAAAGCAAGCCTTGCGCCTCCTTTTTCCCCACGCAGCTGCTGGGGACTTACCCTCACACAGTAACTTGAAAAAAAAACGGAAGTCCGATGCATGCGCGCTGCCTCTCTGGCGCATGCGTTTGACCTCCGAACCCCTTCCTTCAAGGGAACGGAAGTTCCGGTTTCCAGCGCATGCGCAAAACCGGCAGTTTCGTTGGGTCTACGGGTGACTACACAGCGTGTACTCACCCGTGGAGACCCGAATTTCTGGCCCATTACCCCAGTATCTTCAGCTATTTGTTTTTCTTTGAGATACCCAGCTGAAAAACACAAAGCTTGTAGTGTCGAATTCAGCTGGCAAGGCCATAAGCTCTGGCATTCCCTCCCTAAGCCTCTCGGCCGCTCCACCTCTCTCTCTCCTCCTTTAAGACGCTCCTTAAAACCTACCTCTTTGACCAAGCTTTTGGTCACCCGTCCTAATATCTCCCTTATGTGGCTCGACGTCAAATTTTGTTTGTCAACGCTCCTTGGGATGTTTCACCAGGTTAAAGGTGCTATATAAATGCAAGTTATTGTTGATGTTGGATGCCACCAAGCATCAATAGAATAGGAGGGAAGATAAGGCTAGGTTAGGCCAAGCTCCAGTTTTAAAAGCCAGTCAGATTGTCAGAGAAAGGAACGGCTGAGGGTAAAGCTCATCACAACTAACTCGTTGAAAAATAATGATGATAACATTGAAATTGGCCAACACATGCCTGATTCTTTCACACCGAACGTCGACTTTAGAATTTTAGTTGCTTCTTCCACATGTCTCTCTATAATGACTCACCTTACTGTTGCTGCCGTTATCTATCATTGAGCGTTAAAACTCCAGCTAGTACCGATCTAACAACTCTATAGAATTTCATTTTTGTTATGAACAGGCACAGCTTCTGTTGAGCACACATCCTGACATCAGTAAAGATCTCCAAGTCATTCAATATATCAGAGTTCATATCCTTCCAATCAATGCGCATTCCTGTGCATTGTGTATTGGTGCCAACACACTGAAGGAAAAAAAATCACATATCAGCCTGCGCACATGAATGCTCAATACACTGAACTCATCACCTGTCACCATTGCACCATTTCTCCCCTTGTTGAACTCAAGGCTCAACTAGGAAGAAAGAATTTGCATTTCTATAGCGTCTTACACAACCTCAGGATGTGCCAAAGCGCTTTACAGCCAATGAAGTACTTCTGAAGTGTAGTCACTGTTGTAATGTAGGAAATGCGGCAGCCAATTTCCTTTGGGACTTCCTGAGATCATGAACGGCGCTATATAAATGCAAGTCGTTTCCTTATTCATCTTTAAGGTTATGCTGTACACTTCTTGCTCACACACACTTGAGAGCGCACAGCAAGCTGTAGCGATGAAAAGAAAATCTTCACCATGAACTTAAGGTAAATTTTTCACAAATTTCTTTCAGCAAAATTCATGAAAAATGTGTGAAGATGTCGCTTCAGCTCCCGACTCAGAGGCTAAAGGTACCTCCTGAAAAGAAAGACAGACTCGCCTTTCTACAGCGCCCTTCACCACCTCAGGACATCCCAAAGTGCTTTACAGCCAATGAAGCGCTTTTTGAAGGGCTGCGCGGCCCAACACGTTTGAAAAGCCGGTCTGGGCCGCCCGGGACCTCCAGACAGCTGCGCGGTCACCTGGCCTAGCAGCGTAGCGGAAACGTTGGTGTTAGGTGCACGGGACTTGATGCGATTTAAAATACGGGCAGCAGAGTTTTGGATGAGCTCAAGTTTATGCAGGGTGGAAGATGGGAGGCCAGCCAGGAGAGCGTTGGAATAGTCGAGCCTAAAGGTAACAAAGGCATGGATGACCCCAAGAAAGTCGGCCCGATTGTGATTTACCCAGGACCTCAAAGCTGCTGAACTCGTTCCCTCTTGCTGTGACGTGGCTCGCTCATTTGCTGTATGTATCGTGGTCAAATGTCTCGCACGTGACTCTTTCTCTCCTGCGTGTGTGTGTTTGTGCGTAGGTTGAGCTGCAGACTCATGGAGCTCAGCACTGGCTCCTGCAACTCTTAACATGTTTTATTTAGTTAATAAAACGTTGATACTTTTCTTAAACGCACGGCTTCAACTACTCTCTAAAGAGGTACCGACACACTCGCAGGACTCCTTTCCTTTCGCACTCTTCGGGCTGTTGAAACCCAAGCTTGATCACCACTTTCCCATTGACCTCATTGTTTTCCTTTGACTCTTTCAGCTTTGATGTCCTGCCCTACAGGCATTGACCCCCCTCCACCTTGGTTTCTAATGAAAACCAAACTCACAGTGCCTCAGTTACAAGAGGAAGCATCATCGAAGAAGGAAAATTAAAATTAGCCCTTGAATCTGCATGCGCCGTTGTCAACGTATCCTTAACAGTGCACTTCAGAGCATGTTAATGGAAGCGTGAAAGGAAAGAGAGAGAGAGATGTATGCACTGAAGTGTGGTGACCTCAATGCTGTTGATTCCAATTAATGAGCATTAGGTGAGAAGGAACATTCCTTCATTTGGGAAATTTTCCTCAGGTGTCAATTAAATCCAGTGTCTTGAATGTAGCACCAGTGGGGTTTGCTTATTGCGGGTAATCTGATATATGGGATAATTTCAATAGCAACAGGAATGGACAAAAATATTCATGTTAGTGGAAGCTACAATATCTGTCGTCGAACATTACCTTGTACATTGCAAATGTTAAATTAACCCACTTAGGTAGATCTCACAGTTCATGCCTCTAGATATGGACTTATAACTCAAAATAGAATAGCAGATCCTATACTGCAGTACCTTCCAATACACACACTATAAGATTCACAGTTATGCTACTCTGGGAACCTTACATTCTGAGCTGGTTCATTCTGTATGCTGCAGATTTCTGGCTAGCTTTACACCCTATATAGTTGTCTGGATCTGTATTTTAAAATTCTCATCCTTGTTTTCAAATCCCTCCATGGCCTCAGCCCCTCCCTATCTCTGTAATCTCCTCCAGCCCCACAGCCCTCCGAGATCTCTGCACTCATCCAATTCTGGCCTCTTGCGAACCGTCGATTTCCATCGCTCCACCATTGGTGGCCGTGCCTTCAGCTGCCTGGGCCCTAAGCTCTGGAATTCCCTCCCTAAACCTCTCTGCCTCTCTACTTCTCTCTCCTCCTTTAAGACGCTCCTTAAAACCTACCTCTTTGGCCAAGCTTTTGGTCACCTGCCCTAATATCTACTTATGTGGCTCAGTGTCACATTTTGTTTGATAACGCTTCTGTGAAGCGCCTTGGGACATTTTACTACATTAATCGTGCTATATAAATGCAAGTTGTTTTTGTTTAGATTCATGGTAGGCCCCATTCTATAAATTCTTCTTTCGCCAAATATGTTGCTCTATATGTTGTAGGCTCCTGGCTGGCTTTGCTGTCTGTAATTTTTAGTCTTCTCCTTGTGCAGTAGGCTTTTAGCTAGATCTGTATTGTATAAGTGAGGACGTGTTCTTGGCACAGAGCCTTGCTTAAAAGGAGAATGAGTTGCAGGTAGGTCACTTAACATTATAAGGTCTTTTCTACCACTGGCAGTCCCATTGAGTGTTGGGGGCACAGCCTTTGCTGACTTTGCCTTTGTATATTCTTGACTAACTCAATATCCTGCCGATTCTCCAGGTTGCATGCTTACATTCTTTTCCTTGGCGTCACGCCTCTTAGAAATGCTTCACGTACAATGAGTTACTTTGAAGTGCAGTCGCTGTTCCAAGGTGGCAGCCATTTTTGTGCACAGCAAGATCTCACCAACTGCAATGGGATAAATAACCCTGTTTGCTGATAGCGCTACATGAGGGAGGAATGCTGGCCAGGAAACTGTCTGTTCTTTGGAATAGTGGGTTCTTTAGCATTATTGGAAACAAGGCCTTGGTTTAACATCTCTCCAGAAGGTTAGAACTTCTGAAAGTGCAGCACCCCTTCTCAGTACGGCACTGGGCACATTCAGACAATCTGAGAAATTGTACATTTGTGAAATGGTGGCCGCATGTGTGAGTAATTTTACTGTCACATGATATCAGGTTGTTGGCTGTTTGTGTGATGTTCGGTATTACACGGCGGGGGTGGTGGGGTGGGGTGGGGGTGAATTACCTCAGGGCTTCTCCCACTCTACCACCGTGACTTCAGAAGAGGTTTGGCAGAAAGCCCGTTTATGTACCTAAATAGGGTCTCAACCAAACTTCCGCTGATCAGCAGCGGCAGAGCTGAAGAAGTCCCGAGAAAATTCACCTCATTAGAAGAGGAACGGCCAGTGGGTTTATTAAAGGAAGATGGTCGCATCTCACAAAAGCATCACAATGAATTGCCTTGACCGTTTTATCTCTGGAATTGTACAACAGCAGGGACCAAGGCTTTCAGGAGAGGGCAGGGAGACATCTGGGAGAAAAACAAAGAAAGAAAAGAAAGACTTGCATTTGTATAGCGTCTTTCATGACCTCAGAATGCCCCAAATTGCCAATGAAGACAACAAAGTACTTTCGAAGTGTAGTCACTGTTGTAATGTAGGAAACGCAGCAGCCATTTTGTGCACAGCAAGGTCCCATAAACAACACTGACATGAATGGCTAGCTAAACTGGTTTTGATTGAGAGAGGAAGGTTGACCAGGAAATTTGCTCTGTTCTTCTTTGAATAGTGCCAAGGGATCTCTTACGTCTACCTAAACACAGCAACCACAGTCTTGGGTTACCCAATGGTCAACAGCTACAAGAATGCTGCATGTTAAATGAAGGGTCGGTTTAGATTCCGTGCTCAAGTCCCAGAGTGGGACTTCGAGCCCTCTGACGCCCAGGTGAGAATATTACCAACGGAGCCAAGTTGACAATACTCCTGGTGATGTGAGGTATTGTTTGGATGTTTTGTTTTTGATCATGAGCCCTTCTATTCATGTTTCAGCCATGGCTCAGTGGTAGTGCCCTCATCTCTGGGTCAGAAGGTTGTGGGTTCAAGTTCCCACATTCAGAGACTTGAGCACAAAATCTCGGCTGACACTCCGGTGCAGTGCTGAGGGAGCGCTGCACTGTCAGAGGTGCCGTCTTTCGGATGAGTCATTAAACCGAGGCCCCGTCTGCTCTCTCAGGTGGATGTCAAAGATCCCATGGCACTATTTTGAAGAAGAGCAGGTGAGCTATCCCCGGGGACCTGGCCAATATTTATCCCTCAACCAACATCTAAAACAAATGATCTGGTCATTATCACATTGCTCTTTGTGGGACCTTACTATGCACAAATTGGCTGCCGTATTTTCGACATTACAACAGTGACTACATTTCAAAATTACTTCATTGGCTGTAAAACGCTTTGGGAGTTCATGAAAGACGCTGTAGAACTGCAAATTCTTTCTTATATTTGTATTTAAGAACTTTGCTAACTAGATACAGATTCTTGCAGAGGGTGTTTTAACATTTTAATGAGATACTCAAACAAAGGGTTAAAGGCAACAGTGTGAGCCACCAGCAAGGTTGAAAAGCAAAGAGGGGATGAGGTAAATCAAGAAATAATAATTGCACGACGCCACGCTTAGATTTTAAAAGGCTGCAGATGTCTGCTGACACCGATGGTTTAGCAAGTTAATCAAGTCAGTAGCTAAGCCATGAAGAAAAGAAGGTCGTAGGTTCAATCCTCTGTTTGTGCTGAGTTAACTGATCTCACTCAGGTCAGCGGGTGCACAACTGGCCACAGTTGCTGTTCCTGATTGCTATTCTGTGAGCCTTGCTGGAATTACTTGTGTACAGATAGTGAGGTCTCAGCTTTAATAACCTCGCTGACCTACACTGGCTCCTGGATCCCCCCCCCCTCCCCCCGCCCCCGGAACATCTCCAATTTAACGTTCTCACTCTCATGGCCTCGCCTGAGGTGGGCTGTCCCTGTCATCAGAAAGCACGACACACTTTTCCAACGTGAACCACTGTCAAAGGCCTGGGAAGGGGGGGATCTCCAGGCACAGTATTCGTGTCCCCTCCCTCTCCCCCGCCCCCACCCCCGCTCTCCCCCAACCTAGCTGGGTCATGCACTCGGAAAATTGGAGTAGATCTCATCGGGCCTGTGAGCTTAGGACATACTGGCTGCTGAGGGAAATCAGCAAGACAGAAGAGAAGAAAGTGCGGGGCAAGATGAAATACAACCCACCGTATTCATTTCCAGAGTTACAATAGCCTTTCACAGTTTAACAGCAGTTTACCAGCGCACAAGGTGATACGGGAGGGCGGCTTTTATTTTGAACTTGTTGACACGTGCATCTAATTTTCCCAGAACGGTACACGGCTCCGATATGATATCTTAGGGATAGTTTGGTGTGCTGCTGATGCCTCAGTACACGAGAAAATCTTTAGATGCAACAAATTCCATGTAGGCTGACAACAGTTGGGGAAAATAAATGACAGGATGCATTACTCTGCTGCATCAGATATGCAAACTCCTCTCAAAACTGCACAAATCCACAAGTAATGTTGACAAAGTCAACACTATTCCTCTAAATAGATGCATTTAAGGGAAAGCTAGATATGTGCATGAGGGAGTAAGGAATAGAGGGAGATGTTGATAGGCTGAGATGAAGTAAATAGAGTGGGAGGAGGCTCGTGTGGAGCATAAACACTGGCACAGACATGTTGGGTCACATGGCCTGTCTATGTCTAAATAAGCTACAATAAAGATGCTGCCATGATTAGAATGCAATTATTATAAAAAGGACATTGACTGAGAATTGGCCATTGGGCCCATAAAGCCCATTCTTTCCTCATCCCATGTACCATCCACCCATCATGGACCCTATCTTATCCATTTAACGTCTTCAACAGCCCCAATGATGGGGGGATAACCCTGGTTGTATATAAATGCAAGTTGTTGCTATAGTGGTGGCAGCAATACATAGAATATTCTTGGTGAGCATCACGGAAAACAGCTCGTGCTAATTTGCTTAACATTAAATTTCATTTTAATATGGCACTGCAACTTTTGCCTATTTCTGATTAGATCTTCTTCTGCCGGTGTTATGTCCGTGTTGCATTACGGTTCAAGACATGGCAATTGGGTTCCCTGCCCAACTTCCCACGCTCCTAATTGTCCCTGTCTGCCCACTCAGGTTGACATTAAAACTTACATGACACCTTTCGAAGAAGAGCAAGGGGAGTTCTCCCGATGTCCTAGCTAACATTTATTCCTTCAGCCAACACCACCAAAAACCATTTAACTGATATTAAACATATTAACTCATTGCTGTTTATGGGATCTTGCTCTGCGCACACTGGCTGCTGTGTTTCCTACATTACAACAGTGACTGACTGCACTTCAAAAGTTTTTCATTGGCCGCGAAGCACTTTGGGACATCCTGAGGTCGTGAAAGGCACTATATAAGCTAGGCTCTGTGCCAAAATGGTGCCGTGCGATCTTTTACATCCACCTGAGAGAGCAGATGGGGCCTTGGCTTAACGTCTTATCCGAAAGACGGCTCCTCCAACAGTGCAGCACTCCCTCAGTAGTGCACTGGCAGTGTCAGCCTAGATTTTGTGCTCAAGTCTCCAGAGTGGGACTTGGACTCACAACCTTCTGACTTGAGGCAAGAGTGCTACCCACTGAGCCATGTCTGTCAAAGAGGTAATCAGCCAAGTGGCTGTATGAGTGGGTGAGCTGGGAGATTCGTGTGCTTCTTTTCTGAAGCATTTTTCTTGGTACATCACACACGTAACAAAGCACAGCATAATTGTGGTATGTCAGACAAAAAATAAGTCATCTATCTTAGTCCTGGTCTCTGTAGAATCCTATTCAATGCCGATGGGTTGCTGCTAGGCTTGTGAAGCTGTGAGGTTAGATTAAGTAATGTGTGTGTGATTCCCTCATCGTCCTAAAGACTGTCAGCTCAGCTGTTGCAGAATACAGCTTGGAGGTATTTGCCAACAGGAAATGTAACTTCCCTCTCGGCTAGAATCACATTTCAGTGGAGTCCTGATGATGTGATCTAGGTTCAGCATCTTAATGCACGCGAGCAGATTCATAGTGGCGGCTGACTCCATTTGTAGACGAGGCTGTCTGCTTTGTTTCTCAAACGGTAAAGCTATATTGATATCGAGACACTCTCATATTTGGTGAGGGGCTCCGTGGGAGCGGTCATCAAACAGAGACCCCCGCCACGACCTCTGTGTGCCGCTCTCTGCTGCATATTTTGGCTGCGGCCACAACTCCTGTTATGTGGCCGAGAGTCATGATTTTGAACCTGCGCTGTTTAGTGATAGCAGGCTAGTCCACCCTGTGTTCAATCCAAGCCCAATCTTACCTTTGCCCGGAGTCCATGTAAGTACATGACCCAGGCATGGTCATTGTTGGTGATCAGGAGTAGCCACCATGGATGATTTTCTCCTCACTAGCTCGGGGACATTTAGGCTAATTGTATCGGCTCCAATCGCAACCTCAGTGAGCTCGGCTCACTCGACACAGACCAGCAGAGGTAATGGAGAGAAAGGCTGCAGAAAACGTGATGGTGCTACAGCTTTACAAAGCCCTGGTTAGACCACACCCGGAGTACTGTGAGCAGTTCAGGGCACCACACCTTAGGAAGGATACATTGGCCTTGGAGGAAGTGCAGCGTAGATTTACCAGAATGATACCTGGACTCCAGGGGTTACATTACTTTCATCCCCTCCCCACTTTCCCAGCCCCTACACTTGCTTAAAAATCTGTTCCATTTCCTGCTTTTTCCAGTTCTGACGAAAGGTCATCGACCTGAAAGGTTAACTCTGTTTCTCTCTTCACAGATGCTGCCTGACCTGCTGAGTATCTCCAGCATTTTCTGTTTTTATTTCAGATTTCCAGCATCTGCAGTATTTTCGTTTTGTGTTAAATTACGAGCGTTGTATTCCCTAGGATTTAGACGGTTAAGGGGTGATCTGATCAAAGTTTTCAAGATATTAAGGGGAACAGATAGGGTAGATAGAGAGAAACTATTTCCACTGGTTGGGGATTCTAGGACTAGGGCAGATAGCCTAAAAATTAGAACCAGACCTTTCAGGAGTGAAATTAGGAAGCACTTCTACACACAAAGGGTGGTAGAAGTTTGGAACTCTCTTCTGCAAATGGCATTTGATGCTGGGTCAATTGTTCATTTTAAATCTGAGATTTTTGTTAACCAAAGGTATTAAGGGATATGGGGCAAAGGCGGGTATATGGAGTTAGGTCCCAGATCAGCCATGATCTCACTGAATGGCGGGGCAGGCTCGAGAGGCTAAAAAGGCCTCCTCCTGCTCCTATGTTCTTATGTGGGGAGTGCAGTCAAAACCAGACTTTGTCTATAAAACAAATACTTTAACAATAGCCGAGAAAGTGATACTGACACGTGTGCATTTGTTTTGAAACCGGATGTTTATCCCCTGAAGCTATCTACATTTTATTGTGAGTCTGGATCAATGTAGGTACCAATTGACTGGACTGTATTCACCACAACCTCAGCTAAAAACCGCAGCGTATTCATAGTCTCCTTGGAACTAACAGTGTTTGATATAATAAAGAAGGAGGCAAAATGTTTTTCAAGGGTGCACGGCCCTTTCTCCTTCCCCATCAGCATAAATATTGGTCTGGGCTTTGTGTGTTATACATTCCCAAACCTACAAGGGTTTGCAGCATACAATGTATCCTGTGCAAGGGTAGAAACTTAATTAAATATTGACAATTTAATGATTTTAATTTATTCACATCCACCAGTCACATAAAAGTCACAGAGAATGTGTTGTTCGGGGGCTGCCCTTTCTGAAGGTTCTGTTCTAACCGCCCTCTCTCTTGTTTTCTTTGCCGATGATTTCCTCTGTGATTTTGGTTGCAGAGCATCACATATTAAATATATAATAGCAACTGCAGTGAAGCAACAGCAACAAGCTTTGGGTCATTTTTATTTGTACTACAATCGGCACCAACTGTCAAGAGTTATAAAGGCCAGCAGAGAGAGAGAGAGAGAGAGAGAGAGATGGAGAGAGAGAGAAGGGGTAGAGGGAGGGAGAGAAAATGGAAGATCGGGGTGAGCGCGAGGGGAAGAGGGACCGAGAAAGAAAGACGCAAAGAGAGAGAGGGAAAGAAAGAGAGTCGGGAATGAAACAACAATAACTTGTATTTATACAGCGCCGTTAACGTAGCAAAATGTCCCAAAGAGCTTCACGGGAGCGTTATCAGACAAAAGAATTGACACTAAGCCAAAGAAGGAGACATTAGGACAGGTGAGTTCACAGAGATAGGTTTTAAGGCGTGTCTTAAAGGAGGAGAGAGAGGCGGAGAGGTTTAGAGTGGTAATTCCAGAGCTTGGAGCCGAGATGGCTGAAGGCACAGCCGCCAAAGGTGGAACCAAAGGAAGAGAAAATGAAAGAGAGGGCGTGAAAGAAAGAGAAAATGCAAGAAAGAGAGAAAGGGAGAGAAAGCAAGAGAGTGAGAAAGAGAGTAAAAGGCAGTGAGGGGGAAGAAGGAGAAAATGAAAGAAAGAGAGTGAGGGAAAGAAAGCAAGAGAGTGAGAAAGAGGGTAAAAGACAGTGAAGGAAAGAAATAGAGATTTACAGTAGTTTATTATAGTTCATGTAGCTGTATGTGCGCAAAATCATTTTCTTTCTGCACTGCTGAAAGGCTTAGCCAAAGAGCTGTGGGTTGCCATTTCAGTGAACATTTAAAAAAAAGGAAATCCACAGGCTGAAACATCTGCCTGCGATCATTTTAGCGGAAGATTAGAAATGATTAAAAAACATGATTTCAGCTCCCAGTGTTTCGTACAACGGTAGCAAAATTACAGTCAATATTTACAGCCAGAGGACTGCTTCCAGTCCAAGGCACTGCTGGCAGGAGAGGGTTTGAGCGGATAATTAAAACAGTAAAGAGCCTGCGAGTGTTACACGGCCGACTCCACAGCAACAGCAACGTGATTATTTACAGCAAGATGCTCAGCTTTAAAGGGGCCATGCACTAGATTAAACAAGTCCTTTGGTGGGAAGATGTAGTCACAGCAGAACTCATTGGGATCACGATAATTTCACATAAAAAATGCTTTTTTAATTAAGAACATATTGGGCCGGATTTTCAGACCCCCACGGGTGCGTACGAGGTGTGTATGCGCCCATAGGGGCCGTGCAAGTGTTCTCTTGACAGATCATCCACCTGCCCGGGAAAAGGGCCTCCGCGGGCGGAGAGTTGCGCTATTTGCACAACTTCTGCCCACTGAAAGCAGGTGTAAGGCCTGCTTTTACCAGCATAAGAGTTTTAAAAAATAGAAAAATAAAACTTGATCATTAATTTATAAATTAAAAATACTCTTAAAAAAGCTAAGTTTATTTTTAGCCCCATAAAAAATTAACTTTTTGTTTAAAATATTTAATTAAATGGCATTTTAATTAATTTTAATTATGTAATTTAAAAAATTGTATTTAATGTTTTAGTGTGTTTTTAAATGTGATCCCCATTCATACTTTTGACAGTTCTGTCCGTACGGACCTGCCAAAAGTATGAAGGGGGATTCCCTTCTTCCATTGGCTCACCTGGCCCACGTGATCCCAGGGGCACTCGCGAACCGCCTGTGTCCCTGGGATACGTGGGCCTCTGCGCATTTCCAACAGAGAGGCCCAGGAGCGCAAGCCTTGGGATCTACAGAGGCAGCAGGTAAGTTCATAGATTTTTTTCTGATCGGAGGCGTCTGCCCGCAGGAAGCCGCTGATCGGAAATTCAGGGCCATTATAATGATTTTTTTGATTGTATCTTAGAATGGGTCAGGAAGGCGAGTGAGTAAAACTATGACTGCATTTTCATCTCTGAGACATGCTTTCAAATCCACCCAGACCGAGGGCACGAAAGACTCTTGTCGCTGCTGTTATAAGGCTCTTGTGTGAAATGAGCTTTGAATTCCATGGCAAGAAAATTTGGGTGGCTGCTCCATTGGTAATAATTTTTCAAAACTCTCTGGATTCCGCTAAGGTCCCGGCAGACTGGAAAACTGCTAATGTAACACCCTTATTTAAAAAGGGCAGTAGACAGAAGGCTGGTAACTATAGACCAGTTAGCCTAACATCTGTGGTAGGTAAAATTTTGGAGTCCATTATTAAGGAAACAGTAACAGGACATTTGGATAATCATAATTTAATAGGACAAAGTCAGCATGGTTTTACGAAGGGGAAGTCATGTTTGACAAATTTGCTGGAGTTCTTTGAGGAAGTAACATATAGAGTGGATAAAGGGGAACCAGTGGACGTAGTGTATTTAGACTTCCAAAAGGCATTTGACAAGGTGCCACACAAAAGATTATTGCTTAAGGTAAAAAATCACGGGATTGGGGGTAATATTCTGGCATGGATAGAGGATTGGCTATCTAACAGAAAGCAAAGAGTTGGGATAAATGGTTCATTCTCAGACTGGCAATCAGTAACTAGTGGTGTTCCACAGGGGTCAGTGCTGGGTCCCCAACTCTTTACAATCTATATTAACGATTTGGAGGAAGGGACCAAGTGTAACATATCAAAATTTGCAGATGATACAAAGATGGGAGGGAAAGTAGTGAGTGAGGAGGACATAAAAAACCTGCAAAGGGACATAGACAGGCTAAGTAAGTGGGCAGAGATTTGGCAGATGGAATACAACACTGGAAAGTGTGAGGTGATGCACTTTGGCAGGAAAAATCCTAGAGCAATTTATTATCTTAATGGCAAGAAACTGGAGAGTACTGAAGTGCAAAGGGATCTGGGGGTCCTGGTGCACGAAACTCAAAAGGTTAGTATGCAGGTGCAGCAAGTGATTAAGAAGGCAAATGGAATGTTGGCTTTCATTGCTAGGGGGATAGAATATAAAAATAGGGAGGTATTGCTTCAGTTGTACAAGGTATTGGTGAGACCGCACCTGGAATACTGCATACAGTTTTGGTGTCCTTACTTAAGGAAAGACATCCTTGCTCTCGAGGCAGTGCAAAAAAGGTTCACTCGGTTAATCCCGGGGATGAGGGGGTGGTCATATGAGGAGAGGTTGTGTAGATTGGGACTCTACTCATTGGAGTTCAGAAGAATGAGAGGCGATCTTATTGAAACATATAAGATTGTGAAGGGGTTGGATCGGGTGGATGCGGGGAGGATGTTCCCGATGATGGGTGAGACTAGAACTAGGGGACATAGTCTTAGAATAAGGGGCTGCTCTTTCAAAACTGAGATGAGGAGGAACTACTTCACTCAGAGGGTGGTAGGTCCATGGAATATGCTGCCACAAAAAGCTGTAGAAGCTACATCATTAAATAAATGTAAAACAGAAATAGACAGTTTCCTAGAAGTAAAGGGCATTAAGGGTTACGGGGAGCGGGCAGGAATTTGGACATGAGTCTAGGTTTGGATCGGTCATGGCCCTGTGGGTAGTGGAGCGGGCCCAGGGACCGTGTAGCCTGATTCTACTCCTATTTCGTGTGTGCAATTCTGTTAGATGCAGGAGATGGTTCTGTGATAGATAGTAGATTGGTGGTTAGGATCAGATCAGCCATGATCTTATTGAATGGCGGAGCAGGCTCGAGGGGCCGATTGGCCTACTCCTGCTCCTATTTCTTATGTTCTTATGTTCTTATGTTTACTGCCTGCTTTACACCTCCTACCAAAGTTGAATTTCTCCCCTCCCCCTTCGCTCTCCCCCACACTCAGGACTCATCCTTCTCTAACATTCCTTTCCACATCCTCAAAACTGTGGAACACCTCACCTCCCTCAGTCTACTCTCTTCCCACAGGGCTATTATATCCCGAGCTTGATGTCACTGAAACACTGTGATTTTCATCAGTGCATTCAGGCGCTAAAGATCCTCTGAGTAGGCCAAGTTGGGATCTTGAGCTGAAACACTGGTTTGGCCTGAGTTTAGCGCAAGATGCCATCTTGGTGAAGGAGTTGAAGCCTGCGCTAGGAACAGCCGCTCGGAGGTTCATTAAGGGGCCGATTGCCACTTAAAATGCCTGTTTGCACTCATTAAAGAGGCTGCATGGCATTTTGGTGGCTAGCGCTTCATCTAACGCTCTCTCCTAACAGAGACCAGCTGTTTGGGAGCAATAAAGCATTGATGAGGATTGCAAGCGCCATGTAAAGGGATACTCACCATTTGTTCATTGTGGCTGGAGCTGTGAAGAGGACCTCTGAAACACATCGGGAAACTTTCTGGGACACTTTGTCAAGACTTCACCAACACTCGAGCAACATTTGTTCCAGAAATTCTCTGAGGACTTCACCTAAAAAGAGTAAGTGCTGTGCTACACCACCTTATTGGACACCTTATAGGAGTTACCAGGAGAAATGGCCTGGTCATGGGCACCTTGCTAGGGGGCCCCCTTGGCCTGGACGAGGAATGGAAGGAGGACATAAGGCCAGGCAGAGCAGCACCAATTGCTGCAGGAGAGAGGGACAGGAGGGCGAGGTAGCTTCCTTTCCCCCTGCGGGTACAGGACATCCCTCCTCCTCTGGACCTCCTCCACCAGGACCTCCAGTTTCGTGTCTGAGAAACTGTGCGCCCTCTCCCTCAGTCCCTGAGCCATCCTGCAACGTGCCGTCGTGTGCCAGCCAAAGCACTGACTCCACACCGTCAGTGGCAGTGGGTGCGAGGAGCCCACATACACTGCTCCACGAAAATTGCATCTAATCAGCGCTTGAGCGCTAAACCTGTAGGTTTCTGGTTTAGCACCTCCAGGCAAGTTCAAATTATGGTAATCAGCAATTAGGACCAAAATTTTGTGCTAAATCCAGACTTTCAAACAGGCATGCCTTAATAGCACAGCACCCACTTAGCGTCTGTTTTCATTCTTTAGCCAAAATAACGACCTATCAGGTGATCAGCCCCATCATCTCTCCTGTTTTTTGGTGATGTCCTGTACTTTATGCCTCAGTCCTTTCAAGAAAGAAAGAACTTGTATTTATACAGCGTCTTTCACAACCTCAGGATGTCCCAAAGCATGTTACAGCCAATGAAGTACTTTTGAAGTGTAGTCACTGTTGTAATGTAGGAAACGCAGCAGCCATTTGTGCACAGCAAGCTCCCACAAACAGCAATGTGATAATGACCAGATCACCTGTTTTAGTGATGTTGGTTGAGGGATAAATATTGGCCAGGACACCGGGTAGAACTCCCCTGAAGTTCTTCGAAATAGTACAGATAGGGCCATGGATTAACATCTCATCCGAAGGGAAATAGGTCCTTCCTATCCACTCTATCTAGGCCCCTCATAATTTTATACACTCAATTAGGTCCCCCTCAGCCTCCTCTGTTCCAAAGAAAACAACCCCAGCCTATCCAAAAATTGGCCATGTGGTTGATAATGAAGATGAAAGCTGCAGACTGTAGGAAGATATCAATGGACTGGTCAGGTGGGCAGAACAGTGGCAAATGGAATTCAATCTGGAGAAGTGTGAGGTAATGCATTTGGGGAAGGCTAACAAGGCAAGGGAATACATTATAAATGGTAGGACACTGAGAAGTGCAGAAGATCAGAGGGACCTTGGAGTGCATGTCCACAGATCCCTGAAGGTAGCAGGACACGTAGATAAGGTGGTTAAGAAGGCATATAGGATGCTTGCCTTTATTAGCAGAGGTATAGAATATAAGAGCAGGGAGGTTATGCTTGAACTGTATAAACCACTAGTTAGGCCGCAGCTAGAATACTGCGTGCAGTTCTGGTCACCACATTACAGGAAGGATGTGATTGCACTAGAGAGGGTGCAGAGGAGATTTACGAGGATGTTACCTGGGCTGGGGAATTTTAGCAATGAGGAAAGATTGAATAGGCTGGGGTTGTTTTCTTTGGAACAAGGGAGGCTGAGGGGAGATTTAATTGAGGTGCATAAAATGATGAGGGGCCTAGATAGAGTGGGTAGGAAGGACCTAGTTCCCTTATCAGAGAGGTCAATAACCAGGGGGCATAGATTTAAAGTCATTGGTCAGAAGTTTAGAGGGGAGTTGAGGAGAAATGTTTTCACCCAGAATGTGGTGGGGGTCTGGAACTCACTGCCTGAAAGGGTGGTAGCGGCAGAGACCCTCATCACTTTTAAAAATACAGGAAACTCTCGTTTAAATGGCACCTAAATATCCGGAATTCTCTAATAACCGGCAGAATTCATACTCCGAAAACTACAGTATACAGTCGTTTATAAGTTTTGTTTTATTGTTAAGTAATTAAAGAGTTATGGATTACCCTCAACTGGCATTACTGTACTTAATCAAGCATCTTCCACCATCCATTTATCACAACATTCTGTAGGGGAGTACCCAATTGTACTGCACATTTCTTGATTTTTTAATTTTTGTTTGTTAAAAATAGCCTCGGTAGATATACCTCTCAGTTATCCGGAATTTTTCATCAACCGGCACCATCCCGGTCCCGTCGGTGCCGGATACGAAAGAGTTTCCTGTACTTGGATATTCACTTGAAGTACCGTAACCTGCAGGGCTACGGACCAAGAGCTGGAAAGTGGGATTAGGCTGGAGAGCTCTTTGTCGGCCGGCACACACAAGATGGGCCGATTGGCCTCCTTCTGTGCCGTAAATTTCTATGATTCTATAATACTATGATGACGACATCTCCCACAGTGCAATAAATTTCTTGATAAGATAAAGTTTGTGGCTGCTGCTATGAATCTATTTAATTCTTTTGATGACTAAACATTTGATACAAAAAAAACAGAGATCAGAACTCAAGCTTCACACTGAGTTGTCATTAAATATTTGCTGCAGTATAAATTTCTCATCCTCCGCAACATGGTTGCGTAAAAGAAGGTTGTTTCTGAAGAAACTGGGCTTGCCCAATGCAATTACACCATCCCTTTAACAACAACAACTTGTATTTATATAGCGCCTTTAATGTAGTTAACTGTCCGAAGGCGCCTCAGAGGAACGACTATCAAACAAAATTTGACACCGAGCCACATAAGGAGATATTAGGGCAGGTGACCAAAAACTTGGTCAAAGAGGTAGGCTTTCAGGAGCGTCTTAAAGGAATAGAGAGAGGTAGAGAGGCGGAGAGGTTTGGGGAAGGAAATCCGAAGCATAGACCCTCGGCAGCTGAAGGCACGGCCGCCAATGGTGGAGCGATGTGGAATCAGGGTTGAGCAAGAGGTAAGAATTGGAGGAGCGCAGGGATCTCTGAGGGTTGTAGGGCTGGAGGAGGTTACAGAGATAGGGAGAGGCGAGGTCATGGAGGGATTTGAGAACAAGGATGAGAATTTTAAAATCGAACCATTGCCGGACCGAGAGCCAATGTCGGTCAGCGAGCACAGGGGTGATGGGTGAACGGGACTTGGTGCGAGTTAGGATACGGGCAGCAGAGTTTTTGGATGAGCTCAAGATTATGGAGGGTATAATTTAAGAGCAATTTAATGTCATAGGAAGAAAAAATAAAACCCAGAGCTGCTTTTATCTGGCTGGACATGAACTGGAGAAGTATGTGTACACTTACCGACGGAGGACATCTCTGGTACTGTTGCGTGATAAGGTTCTTCTGGAAATTCCGGTGCATTGTCATTGATATCCTGAACCTTGATGATGAACTCTGATGGGGGTTCCAGAGGGTTATCGGTCTCCCGGTCGATGGCCTGCGCGGTTAGTGTATACTCAGCCTTCTCCTCACGGTCAAGTCTCTTCATAGCATGAATGTCCCCTGTCTTGTCGTTGATCACAAAGATTGTACCAGCGCCCTCTCCCGACAGGATGTACTTGATATTTCTACTTGCTGGGTCAAGATCTGTGTGCAACTAGAAAGGAAAACAGAGAATAAGTGTTAAAAGACAGTTATTTTCTTAATATATTGATGTTATTTCCTTCCTCCCTTCTTTACACTGTTTCCGACACTAAAGTGATTGAATCTAACAGGGAAGGCCTGCTCTGCATCCTATGGCACTCAGTCCCATCCTGGTTAAGGCATTAGGACAATGGCACATATAATACCATTCTCAGGATGTGGACGTCGCTGGCAAGGCCAGTATTTGTTGCCGATCACTGGTTGCCCTTGAGAAGGTTGTGGTGGACCACCTTCTTCAACCGATTGGTATTCAGAGGGATTTGAGTGGCCTTGTACACGAATCACGGAAAGTTAACATGCAGGTACAGCAAGCAATTAACAAGGCAAATGGTATGTTAGCCTTTATTGCGAGGAGGTTGGAATATAAGAGTAAAGAAGACTTGCTGCAATTATACAGGGCTTTGGTGAGATTACACCTGGAGTACTGTGTACAGTTTTGGTCTCCTTGCCTGAGGAAGGACATATTTGCCTTAGAGGGGGCGCAACGAGGGCTCACCAGATTGATTCCTGGGATGAGAGGGCTGTCCTATGAGGAGATATTGAGTAGACTAGGCCTGTATTCTCAGGGGTTTAGAAGAATGAGAGGTGATCTCATTGAAATGTATAGAATTCTTAGAGGACTTGACAGAGTAGATGCTGAGAGGCTGTTTCTCCTGGCTGGAGAGTCTAGAACCAGGGGTCATAGTCTCAGGATAAGGGGTTGGCCATTTAGGACTGAGATGAGGAGAAATTTCTTTACTTGGAGGGTTGTGAATCTTTGGAATTCTCTACCCCAGAGGGCTGTGGATGCTTGGTCGATGAGTATATTCAAGGCTGAGATCGATAGAATTTTGGGCACTATTGGAATCAAGAAATTGTGGGGATAGGGCGGGAAAGAGTGGAGGGAGAAGATCAGCCATGATCTTATTGAATGGCGGAGCAGGCTCGAGGGGCCGTATGGTCTACACCTGCTCCTATTTCTTATGTTCTTATTTCTCTGCAACTGAGTAATGTGGTAGGCCACTTCAGAGGGCAAGAGTAGACAACTATGTGGTGTGAGACTGGAGTTACACCTATAGATCGATTCCCGCAATCCAGCAGCTTTTATTTTCAGTTTTTCGTGATGATAACCCATAAATTACCAGATTTATTGAATTCATCTTCACAACTGGCCTTGGTGAGATTTGAACCCAAGGGTTGCCCGCCCCATACCATTCACTAGGCTACTCGATAGAGAAATAAACTTCAATTGTGATGCAAATTGTTCTCTTTACAAGAGCAGTTAGAAGATGTGAGATACTCTAAAACACTGAGCTGCCCATTACTGACTTAATAGCTGGCAAGACCGGCATTCATTGCGTATCCCTGACAGTGCAGCAGTCCCTCAGTACAGCACTGGAGTGTCAGCCCAGATGTTGTGCTCAAGGAGTGGGACGTGAACCCTCAACCTTCTGCCTCAGAGGCGAGTGTGCTACCAACTGAGCCAATGAACGAAAGAAAGAACTTGCATTTATATAGCACCTTTCACAACCTCAGGACGTCCCAAAGCGCTTTACAACCAATGAAGTACTTTTGAAGTGTAGTCACTGTTGTAATGTAGGAAAAGTGGAAGCCAATTGTGCACAGCAAGCTCCCACAAACAGCAATGTGATAATGATCAGATAATTTGTTTCTGTTATGTTGATTGAGGGATAAATATTGGCCAAGACACCGGGGTTAACTCCCTTGCTCTTCTTCAAAATAGTGCCATGGGATCCTTTACGTCCCCTTGAGAGGGCAGACTGGGCCTTGACTTAAAGTCTCATCTGAACGACAGCACCTCTAACAGTGCAGCACTCCCTCAGCACTGCACTGGAGTGTCAGCCTAGATTTTATGCTCAAGTCTCTGGAGTGGGACGATGAACCCACAACCTTCTAACTCAGAAGCGAGAGTGCTACTTGCTGAGCCACAGCTGACATGAGCCGCAAAAGGCAACATTTTTTGTGGTACGACAGTGTTTAAGGAGAGATTATTTTTGCTATTCGGCATTCTCAGATACTTCCAAGATAACTAGAGCTGGACCCGTATTAATCCAGAGATTTCACACTGATGATTCACCTCAATTTAGTCTTAGAAGGACATGCTCTGTTGCATGACTGTGACATTTCCAGCCTCCAATCTGTCTGTCCTTCATTTAAGAGAGATTGCCAACAAATTAGTGCCAATTGTGTCAATTTTGAGAGCATATTGATCATGTGGCTATATAGGCATGCTGAGAATTGCACTGAGATGCTTTATGCCTAGTTTTTTTCAAGGCTCTAAACTGCTATCAGAGAGAGCAGACATGTTTTTAAATCAGTTTTCTTCCCTCCTACCCTGATATTTCAGTATGTTCAGATGTACATTTATCTACCGAGCTAGCACAGGAGTGACAGGAGACAATTATTCCCTCCATGTGTGTTTGATTTTAACCCAGATACCAGAAGTGAATGGACAGTCCTATAACACTGTAGCACCCACTGCTACCAAAGTTTTTTTTTAATTCATTCACAGGGATGTGGGCATCACTGGCAAGGCCGGCATTTATTGCCCATCCCTCGTTGCCTTGGTGAAGGTGGTGGTGGAACTTCTCCTTGATGGTGAGAGTGCTCCTACAATGCCAATCCTTCTCTTCATTTCACCTGGGGAGCTCTCAGTTCCCAGGCACAGTGAAGAGGAGAATGTGGGGGAGGAGACCCATTGATACCAGGACTCCAGGGGTTAAATTACGAGGAGAGACTACACAAACTAGGGTTGTATTCCTCAGAATTTAGAAGGTTAAGGGTGATTTGATCGAAGCTTTCAAGATATTAACGGGAACTGATAGGGTGTACCAGGTGTGTACGCGCCCGTAGGGGCCGCGCAAGTTCCGGGTTTAGGCATGCGAAGCACACGCGCTGAAACCCGGCACTTGCGATCTGTCAAGATCCTCCACATCCCCAGGAGAAGGGCCTCTGCGGGTGGAGAGTTGCGCTATTCACCCAACTTCCGCCCGCTGAATGCCTGTGGAATTCTTACGCCTGATAAGAGCAGGAGTAAGGCCGGCTTTTACCAGCATAAGAGTTTAAAAAAATAGAAAAATAAAATGTTATGACTCATTTATACATTAAAAACCCTGTTCAATAAGGGTTATTTTTAGCCATGTTAAAACATATACATTTTATTTTTTGTTTAAAATATTTAATTCAATGGCATTTTAATTAATTTTAAATATGTAATGTTTTTATTTATTTCATGTGTTCGTGTATTTTTTAAGTGATCCCCATTCATACTAATTTGAATATTAAGGGAATCAAGGGATATGGGGATAGTGCGGGAAAGTGTTGAGGTAGAAGATCAGCCATGATGCTATTGAATGGCAGAGCACGCTCCCATAAGTATGAATGGGGATTCCCTTCTTTTATTGGTTGGGCCAGCCCATGTGATCCCAGGGGCACTTGCGAACCGCATGCGCCCCTGGGATACATGGGACTCTGCCCACGCATACCCAGAGAAGTCCAGGATCGCAAGTCTCTGTACCTCCCGGACCATCAGGTAAATTCGTAGATTTTTACAGGTCGGAGGCATCCACCCGCGGGAAGCCTCCGACCGCAAATTTTGGGCCATTTTTTCCGCTGGTTGGGGAGTCTAGGACTAGGAGACATAGCTTAAAAATTAGAGCCAGACCTTTCAGGAGTGAAGTTAGGAAACACTTCTACACACAAAGGGTGGTAGAAGTTTGCAACTCTCTTCTGCAAGCGGCAATTTATACTTACTCAATTGTTAATTTTAAATCTGAGATGGATAGATTTTTGTTAACCAAAGGTATTAAGGGATATGGGCGAAAGGGGGGTATATTGAATTAGGTCGCAGATCAGCCATGATCTCACTGAATGGCGGAACAGGCTCAATGCGAAATAGTGCCATGGGATCCTTTACATCCAACTGAGAGGACAGATGGGGCCTTGGTTTAACGTCTCATCTGAAAGGTGGCTCTTCCAACAGTGCAGCACTCCCTCAGTACTGCACTGGGCCGGAGAGTCAGCCTGGATTTTGTGCTCAAGTCTCTGGTGTGTGAATATGTTAAAAAGAAAATAATTATAAATATTGATGAAAGGAGTCAGCAATCAATTGTCTCAACACTAGCTTCCCTGTTTATTCCATGTCTGTTGAATCCCAATAAACACTAAAATATTAAATAAGTATTTTGCCAAGCAATTTCATTTGGACCAGAAATTTTATAAAAACGCAACTAAGAACAGCCAATTGGAAAATCTTTGCCATAGATTTGAAATAACCATGAATTCAACAACTCATAAACAGAATGCACTGGGCAAAACAAATTATTCTACACAAAAGGTGATTATTCTTACATGATGCTCTTCATGATGTACCTGGGTCTAAAGTGGCAATGGACTGCCTGTAGAAGATGGAGACTCAGGAACCTTTTACACCTGGATCAGAGCTTTGTACATAAGCGTTAAGCTTAGACCAGGAATGTCATGTGGTGGCAATGTATGGAAAATGGTTTGGTGTACTGCTGTGAGAGTAAATGGGAATGCATTTGGTCCACTGGAATTCTATAAGGTGGGAGTGAATGGGAAGGGGTTTGGTTCTGGAACTGTATAAGGTGGGAGACAATGGGAAGGGATTTGGTCCATTGGAATTCTATAAGGTGGGACTGAATGGGAAATGGTTTGGTCCATTGGAATCCTTCAGAATTATTTACTGAGAAAGATAGGTCAACAGTCAAGGCTCATAGTTAAGGATACCACCGAGATTGAAAAGAAAAGAAGAGTATTGTGTGCAATTCTGGGCACCGCACTTTAGGAAGGATGTGTAGGCATTAGAGAGGGTGCAGAAAAGATTTACAAGAATGGCTCCAGGGATTGGGGACTTCAGTTACGTGGATAGACTGGAGATGCTGGGATTGTTGTCCTTAGAGCAGAGAAGGTTGAGAGGAGATTTGATAGAGGTGTTCAAAATCAAGAGGGATGTAGACAGAGTAGATAGAGAGAAACTGTTCCCATTGGTGGAAGGGTCGAGAACCAGAGGACATAGATTTAAGGTGATTGGCAGAAGAACCAAAGGCGACATGAGGAAAAACTTTTATGCAGTGAGTGGTTAGGATCTGGAATGCACTGCCTGAAAGGGTGGTGGAGGCAAATTCAATCATGGCTTTCAAAAAGGAATTGGCTAAGTACCTGAAGGAAAAAAAATTGTAGGGCTACGGGGAAAGGGCGGGGGAGTGGGACTAGCTGAAGTGCTCTTGCAGAGAGCCGGCACGGGCTCGACGGGCCAAATGGCCTCCTCTGTGCTGTAACCATTCTATGATTCTATGATTCTATGATCAGGGAGCAGTGATTTGTGAAAGCATGTCTGGATTTTAAAAGCCTGTAAAATGTAAAAGGAAAGAAAGATGTAGGGAGGTAAAGAGTTCCATATTTTTGAGATCCTAGGAAAGATTTTTTTCTGACACATAAAAAAAGAGGAAGACTTGCATTTATATAGCACCTTTCACAACCACCAACATACCAAAGAGCTTTACAGCGAATTAAGTACTTTTTGAAATGTAGTCACTGTTATAATGTAGGAAATATGGCAGCCAATTTGTACACAACAAGCTCCCACAAACAGTAATGTGTTAATGACCAGATAATCTGTTTTAGCGATGCTGAATAAAGGATAACTATTGGCCAGGACACCTCCAATGCTCTTCTTTGAAATAGCACAATGGGATCTTTTGCATCCACTTGGGAGGGCAGACGGGGCCTCGGTGTATCATCTCATCTGAAAGACAGCACCATCCAAAAGTGCAGCACCCCCTCAGTACTGCACTGGAGTGTCAGCTTAGATTTTTATGTTTTTGGAGTGGGACTTAACCCCACAACCTTCTGACCCAGAGGCAAGGGTGCTACCAACTGAGCCACAACTGACACTTATGAAAACCCAACAGCATTCTTAAAACTATTCAAACCAATCTACTAACATATCTACATAAACAGCGTTTCCTTTGCCTGATCTGGAGTACGCACTTGCAAAAGGGAATCACCTAGTCCTTTCACAGGTTGGCTGAATCAACATTTCAGCACGCCAAAGAGTGCATAGGAATACTGCAGGAGTTTAATCACCTAACCAGTACAGACCACAAGTAAGCCACCCACTGTATTTCTAGCTAGGACCACCTCACCCACTGGTTTGCAGGATTGACTGGAGCTGAGTGTACATATGTCAGCCCCCACTGAAAGGTCTACCCCTCCAGATGCTATCATGAACCAGGCTGGCTGGTCAATTATCTATCTCTCTAGAGTACCGTGGAGCTATCTGGCTCAAGTATTTTGGATTACCAAGTCTGTCCCAGAGGATCAATTTGGTACCCATCTTCCATCATCAAGGGTGCTTTCTTGGTCCCAATGATTCTCTGCTATGAACCCTGAACGAGAACAGTTTGGACACCCATCTCCTATGCCACAAGCTTCTCCCATATTGGGACTTTGCTGTAATTAAGTAAGACTAGAAAGACCAGAACTCCATTTGCCCCTTCTCAGTAGGGTCCTTAAGTAAAGTTGGTCATCACCAACATCACTAAAGCAGTTAACCTGGTCATTATCACAGTTTGTGGGAGCATGCTGTGCGCAAATTGGCTGCCGCATTTCCTACATTACCACAGTGACTACACTTCAAAAGTACTTCATTGGTTGTGAAGCGTTTTGGGTGTCCTGAGGTCGTGAAAGGCGCTGTATAAATGCAAGTCTTTTTTTTCTTTCAGTCGGAAAGGAATAAGTTGGAGTATGCAACAGCGCAATAAGCCTGTTATGACTTCTACTGGCACATTTAGAAGATCGAATTACCTCTTGTGATGCAGCATAAAGTGCATGAAAAGGCCATTCTTATTTATTCATTATTTTCATCTTAACCTCATTGTGAAAGCATATGCCCACATAAACTAGGGGAAAAAAAACTAAATTATCACGGTTTGATTTTATTAAAAGCTGTCTCAGACATATTCAATCATCCATGTTGACTGAAGTAATGCTGGCTGTTGATGAAAAATGATTAAATGTTATTAATATCTATTGATATGAACCATGGGTGAAATAGAATGGCTCAACTGCTGATAACCTTTGGCATTAATCACATAGTGTCAGCCTCAGGAATCAGTCAGAAAATATCACAGTCCATGTGTATCCATGCTAAGCCTCCAGGCTTCCCACACAGTATTAGCAGCAATGCTTCACCTCTCCAGCCCCATGAACACAATACACCAGAAGCAACCCCACTGTAATACACTGAACTATAACACCCTGTAATTTACCACACCCGTCGCCGTAACACCCTGTAATATACCACGCCCCAAATTTATTCAAAATTATCACGTGTTTTGATAGTTTTTTTTCTTTATTCCTACGTACGAATTAGGAGCAGGAGTAGGCCACTCGGCCCCTCGAGCCTGCTCCACCATTCAATAAGGTCATGGCTGATCTGATTACTCCACATTCCCGCCTACCCCCAATAACCTTTCACCCCCTTACTTATCAAGAATCTATCTACCTCTGCCTTAAAAATATTCAAAGACTCTGCTTCCACCGCCCTCTGAGGAAGAGAGTTCCAAAGACTCACGACCCTCTGTAAGAAAATTTTTCTCCTCATCTCTGTCTTAAATGGGCAACCCCTTATTTTTAAACAGTGACCCCTAGTTCTAGATTCTCCCACAAGAGGAAACATTCTCTCCACATCCACCCTGTCAAGACGCCTCAGGATCTTATATGTTTCAATCAAGTCACCTCTTACTCTTCTAAACTCCAGTGGATACAAGCCTAGCCTGTCCAACCTTTCCTCATAAGACAACCCGCCCATTCCAGGTATTAGTCTAGTAAACATTTCCTGGGATGTGAGCGTCGCTGGCAAGGCCAGCATTTATTGCCCATCCCTAATTGCCCTTGAGAAGGTGGTGGTGAGCTGCCTTCTTGAACCGCTGCAGTCCGTGTGATGAAGGTACTCCCACAGTGCTGTTAGGGAGGGAGTTCCAGGATTTTGACCTAGCGACGATGAAGGATCGGCAATATATTTCCAAGTCAGGATGCTGTGTGACTTGGAGGGGAACTTGGAGGTGGTGGTGTTCCCATGCACCTGCTGCCCTTGTCCTTCTAGGTGTTATAGAGAGTAGATAGGGAGAAATAATTGGCAAAAGAACCAGGGGGAGCTGAGGAGAAACATTTTTCCGCAGCGAGTTGTTATGATCTGGAATGCATTGCCTGAAAGCATGGTGGAAGCAGATTCAATAGTAACTTATAAAAGGGAATTGGATACATATTTGATAAGGAAACATTTTCAGGGCTATGGGGAAAGAGCAGGGGAGTGGGACTAATTGGATAGCTCTTTCAAAGAGTCAGCACAGGCATGATGGGACAAATGACCTCCTTCTGTGCTGTATGATTCTATGAACACCCTGTAATGCAATGCATACTACAACACCCTGTATTATGCCACACCCCTCACCGTAACACCATGTAACATACTGTACCTGTCACTATAACTTCAGCTAACACTTTGTAAAATATATTTCGCCCTGTAATAGATCTCAGCTCCTGCTGTAACACTCTCCACCATAGTTCACCGCTTGCTACAACACTTTCCTATGCTTCACATCCCTCCACATCGTACTGTGAGATACTTCACTCTTCACTCTAACTGAATCTGACCCCTCACCCTTTACGATAACGTTCTTCAATAAACACCACCCACTCACTTTAACACACTGAGATACCACATTCCTTAAAAAAAAGTTTCTAAATTACCACACACTTTTACTAGACGTCTCTGACATACTACTGGTACACCTGCTATGATGGTCTCTGATATACTAGTTGGTAGTGCTCTAATCCCTGAGTCAGTAGGCTGTGGGTTCAAGTTCCACTCTAGGACTTAGGCTGACTCTTTGATCACTGAGGCGTGTTGCACTGTTGTCCTTCTGATGGGACATTAAATCACGGCCTGACCTCGTGGTTCAGAAGAACTGGAGGAAGATCTCCAGGTGCCTTGACCAACATTATTGCCTCAACTAACAATATGTAATATAGTTTAACTGGTCACTGCTGTCAGAGTGACATTGCTGGCACAAAGTGTTTGCCATGGTCACCTAAATAACATCAGTGACTGCTCATTAAAGCAATTCAATGCACACAAGATGCTTTGGGATGTTTCTGAGAGATGTGATAGACACTATATAAATGCAAGTTCTTTCTTTTTCACCAACACAGTATCCATTTCTGATTTCCCACAACAGTCTCACATAATTTGTAATGTACTTTTTTTTTGGTCCTGGGATGCGGGCATCGCTGGCAAGGCCGGCATTTATTGCCCATCCCTAATTGCCCTTGAGAAGGTGGTGGTGAGCCTTCTTCTTGAACCGCTGCAGTCTGTGTGGTGAAGGTGCTCCCACAGTGTTGTTGGGGAGTTTGTTCCAGGATTTTGACCCAGCGACGATGAAGGAACGGCAGATATATTTTCAAGTCAGGATGGTGTGGAACCTGAAGGGGAACTTGGAGGTAGTGGTGTTCCCATGCACCTGCTGCCCTTGTTCTTCTAGGTGGTGGAGGTTGCGGGTTTGGGAGGTGCTGCCAAAGAAGCCTTGGCGAGTTGCTGCAGTGCATCTTGTAGATGGTACACACTGCAGCCATAGTGCACCGGTGGTGGAGGGAGTGAATGCTATAAGGGGGAAGCAACTTAGATGCAGGTATACTTGTCAATTCAGTAAGTCAATCATTTATTCGTATATGGATCTCTCTCAAAAGAACAGTGAGGCAAGGTTGGCTATCGTCACCCATCCTACTCAATGTGTTCATCACAACAACAACAACAACTTGCATTTATACAGTGCCTTTAATGTAGTAAAACGTCCCAAGGCGATTCACGGGAGCAATTATCAAACAAAATTTGACACCGAGCCACATAAGGAGATAATAGAAGAGGTGAGCAAAAGCTTGGTCAAAGAGGTAGGTTTTAAGGAGCATCTTAAAGAAGGAGAGTGTGGTAGAGAGACGGAGATGTTTAGGGAGAGAATTCCAGAGCTTAGGGCCCCAGGCAGCTGAAGGCACAGCCACCAATGATGAAGCGATTAAAATCAGGGATGCACAAGAAGTAAGAATTGGAGAAGGACAGAGATCTCGGAGGGTTGTAGGGCTGGAGGAGATTACAGAGATAGGGAGAGACGAAGCCAAAGAGGGATTCGAAAACAAGCATGAGAATTTTTAAATTGAGACTTTGCTGGACTGGGAACCAATGTAGGTCAGCGAGCACAGGACTTGGTGCGAGTTAGGACACGGGCAGCAGAGTTTTGGACGAGCTCAAATTTACAGAGGGTGCAAGGTGAGAGGCTGGCCTGGAGAGCATTGGAATTGTCGAGTCTAAAATATGTTGGATGAGGTTCGATCAGGCTTGTTTGAAACTGCTGTGGAGCTGCTTTTGGCTGTGTTCCTGGAGGACTTGCCTCGAGTCCTAATGCTTTGCATCCACTATCATGAAAATGGGGTAAACAGCGGGATATCGTGGCAAATGTTTACAAATTCAGTATTATGGCTTTGAACGTCACATTAGGAGACCTGAACAAATGCTGATGGGTGGATACATCTGTCCCAATTATTAAAAAATAGAAATTTGCATTTATATGGTGCCTTAGTGCAGCTCTGAGAAATATGTCTCAAAGCACAGCACTGAATTGCTTTTTTTTTTAAAAGGGCAGTTGTTATGCAGGCAAGTAACAATTTGTGCATAGCAAGGTCCCACAATCAGCTGTGAGATCTGTTTTAGTGATGTTGGTTCAGGAATAAATATTGGTCAGGACACCAGGAGAATTCCCCTGCTCTTCTTCGAATATGATGCGGAGATGCCGGTGTTGGACTGGGGTGGACAAAAATGAGAAGTCGCACAACACCAGGTTATAGTCCAACAGATTTATTTAAAATTACAAGCTTTCGGAGCTGTCGCCCCTTCGTCAGGCAAAGGTACAGTGAGTGAATCTACAACATTACACCGTATATAAACACAGACACTGCAGAGATACAATCTTTCAGGGAAGGTGTCCTTACATCAAAGACATACCAGAGCACAGCCAGGACAATGAGATGTGTCACAGGGGGTCCAACGTGTCAAATCCTGCTGTCTGCAGTTGTTTTTTTTTTTGGGTTTCTTTTTTTTAAGTGTTTTTTTTTAAAAACTGGAAAGACAGACAACGATGTCGAATCACATTCTGTAGCGTGACATGAACCCGATATCCCTATTGAGGCCATCCTCATGGGTGCGGAACTTGGCTATCAGTTTCTGCTCGATGATTTTGCGTTGTCGTGTGTCTCGAAGGCCGCGTTGGAGAACGCTAACCCGCAGATCCGAGGCTGAATGTCCCTGAATGAGGCTGGACATTCAGCCTCGGATCTGCGGGTTAGCGTTCTCCAAGGCGGCCTTCGAGACACACGACAACGCAAAATCATCGAGCAGAAACAGATAGCCAAGTTCCGCACCCATGAGGATGGCCTCAATAGGGATATCGGGTTCATGTCACGCTACAGAATGTGATTCGACATCGTTGTCTGTCTTTCCAGTTTTTAAAAAAAAACACTTAAAAAAAACAAACCCAAAAAAAAAAACAACTGCAGACAGCAGGATTTGACACGTTGGACCCCCTGTGACACATCTCATTGTCTTGGCTGTGCTCTGGTATGTCTTTGATGTAAGGACACCTTCCCTGAAAGATTGTATCTCTGCAGTGTCTGTGTTTATATACGGTGTAATGTTATAGATTCACTCACTGTACCTTTGCCTGACGAAGGGGCGACAGCTCCGAAAGCTTGTAATTTTAAATAAATCTGTTGGACTATAACCTGATGTTGTGCGACTTCTCTTCTTCGAATAGTAACATAAGATCGTTTATATTAACCGGAGAGGGCAGACAAGGCCTTGGTTTAACATCTCATCCAGAAGACGGCACCTCCGACAGTGCTGCACTCCCTTAGTACTAGCACTGGTAGTGTCAGCCTAGAATATGTGCTTAAGTTGCTGGAGTGGGACTTGAACCCACAAACCTCTGACTCACAGGTGAGAGTGCACTGAGTCCCAAGCTAACACCAAGCAGGATGTGTCCCTATAGAGATAGAGGCCCAAAAATTTGGCCTAATACGGGAGAGTACGCACTGTGTACTCACCCGTATTAGATCCCGAAGTGCCGGTTTCCTGCATGCACTGCGCATGCGCGGGAAACTGGCACTTCCGGTATGGCGAAGGGGGCGGTTCCTAGGTGAACCGCGTGCGCACTACAGGCTGTGCGCACGCAGCACACTTAGGTTTTTTTTCAGGTTTCAACGCGAGGGTAAGTATGGAAGATTCTACACATGTAAAAAGGAGGCGTAAGACCCCTTTTGAACAAGGTAAGTAGTTAATTAAGTATAATTTTAATTTTTTTCAACAGGTTTATCTTTTTTAGAGACTTTAAAGAAAGGTAAGTTTATTTTTATAACTTAAAACAAAAAAATTAATTTTTTTAAAAATTTAAATTTTTGTTTAAAGTGGTTAATTTATTTAACTATAGTTATTTTTATTAATGTAATGGTTTTTTTTTAATTTATTTGAGGTTTAGCTGTTCTTTTGGGGTCTCTTTCAATTCACAGATTTGACATGTCTCCTGTCAAATCTATGAATGAAAGATAGTCTGCTGCCATTGGCTCTCCATGGCCCACGTGATCCCAGAGGTCGCATCGCACTAACTGCGCCCCTGGGACATGCACACACTGTGCGCCGGCACTAGGGAGAGGCCCAGGACCCGAAGTTCCTGTGGGCCCAAAACACAACGGCCGGCGCGGAGTATGATATCGCACGCGATCCTTACCCCCGCGGCAAGCCTCCGAGTCAAATTTCTGGGCTAGAGTGTGCACGCCACAGAAATTCGACATGTCTAAACATCTTCGTAGTTTTGTTTGGAGACTAACAAGCCGTTTGTTTCCTGTGCATATTGGACATCCCTCTGCCCAAAACAAAATGGCAGTCAGGAACATTACGATGGAGTGAACCAAATTATAAAACATAAAAATATAAGTAGTGAAACGTTCACCCATCCTACTTCTGATACTTCTTCTGTGCCACAACAGATTGTTTATACTTGGTGGGTAGGGTTTCCAACCCTCCAGGATTGACCTGGAGTCTTCAGGAATTAAATACTAATCTCTAGGACACAGCTGCGAGCAAACCCGGGAGAAAAGTCATCGGGGCAATACAAAATAGTTTTTTCTTAATTTTCTTTGAACACTTTTCTTCACTAGACATGGGGAAAAAGGCTGTTTGACTGACAGTCAAGAAACACCCAATCGGATGACGAAAAACCTATACGATTTCCAATTGGCCGTGGGAAGGCGGTGCGCTACGAGGATGGACACGTTGGGTGACCAATGGCTGGAATGTGGGGGCGGGGCGGTTGGAGGCCTCGGGACAAATGATGAAACCTCCAGGAATATGTCTAAACACAGTTGTCAGCCCACACTGGCCGACCGCTTTGCCGAACACCTCCGTTCAGTCCGTAAGGGTGACCCCGAGCTTCCGGTCGCCTGTCACTTTAATTCTCCGCTTCACTCCCACTCTGATCTCTCTGTCCTCGGCCTATTACACTGTTCCAATGAAGCTCAATGTAAGCTCGAGGAACAGCACCTCATCTTTCGATTAGGCACTTTACAACCTTCTGGACTCAACATCGAGTTCAACAATTTCAGACTATAACCCCTGCCCCCATTTTTCAGGCTGTATGATTCTGCCATCCCCATTTGCAACATTTTATCTTTCCTGCCTCTTACATAAGCACAGAATATTCCTTCAGATCCTCCCCTCTGCCCCCCCCACCCCCACCCTCTCCCTGCCTCTGCACCTGCTTAAGATCTGTTACATCTCTAGCCTTTTCCAGTTCTGAAGAAGGGTCCTAGACCTGAAACGTTAACTCTGTCTCTCTCTCCACGGATGCTGCCTGGCCTGCTGAATGTTTCCAGCATTTTCTGTTGTTATTTCAGAATTGTCAGCCCTATTGGTTGGTGGAGCTTGCTGAAGTCCTGGGGCCTTTAGGAAGACTATTCTCACAGCCATTGACCAATGGAAACCCAGAGACAGTTCTGCTGGAAGAGAGCCGTTTATATCACCCACAAGATTTGTTTTCCCTCGCTATTGTCTTCTTTGCGACTTTACATCCTGCTGTTGAGGCCTGTTGCAAGGTTTTGGTCCCAGTGTGATCAAGAGAAATGAGCTAGTGCCTCAAAAATTTGATGATCTGCAGGTAATACACTGACTCCATTTCAAATCTCTGGAGAAAACTTATATTAAACGGGGAATAGAGATAGCGCACAAAGAAAGGAACTATTTTCTTGTTTCATTTTCTAAATAGCGTTGAAAAGTAGTCTCCAGGTGCATGTTTCAGGGAGTGGTAATTGCAAAGGGCCTGATACCTAACTAAGCTGCAATAACAGAATAACCAGGAGTTTAGTCATAATTCTTCAGCTTGATTCCAACATATTAAACAGTTATTGAAATATGGCAACACGGTGGCATAGTGGGTAGCACTGTTGCCTCACAGCGTTAGGGACCCGGGTTCGAATCCGGCCTCGGGTGACTGTCTGTGTGGAGTTTGCACATTCTCCCTGTGTCTGCGTGGGTTTCCTCCGGGTGCTCCGGTTTCCTCCCACAGTCCAAAGATGTGCGGGTTAGGTTGATTTGGCTATGATAAATTGACCCTTAGTGTTAGGGGGATTAAATACGTGGGGTTACGGGGATAGGGTGGGATATGTGTCGGTGCAGGCTCGATGGGCCGAAATGGCCTCTATCTGCACTGTGGGGATTCTGTGAAATACCAACAGAGAATGTTGGAAATAGGCAGCAGGTCAGTCAGCATCTGAAAGAGACAAGTAAAATCACATGACAACTGTGGCTGAGAAAGGCCATTTGACCCAACTTATCTCATCCTTCTGCAAAGATCCTGTAATTCTCCCCCATCACAACATACAATTGTTCTTCCAAAGGTCTTCACCTCCACTACCTTGGATAGACTGGGTTTGTTTTCTTTGGAACAGAGGAGGCTGAGGGGAGATTTAATTGAGGTGTATAATATTATGAGGGGCCTAGATAGAATGGATAGGAAGGACCTATTTCCCTTAGCAGAGAGGTCAATAACCAGGGGCATAGATTTAAAGTAATTGGTAGAAGGATTAGAGGGGAGTTGAGGAGAATATTTCTCACCCAGAGGGTGGTGGGGGTCTGGAACTCACTGCCTGAAAGGGAGGTAGAGGCAGAAACCCTCATTGCATTTAAAAAGTACACGGATATGCATTTGAAGTGCCGTAACCGGCAGGGCTATGGATCAAGAGTTGGAAAGTAGGATTAGGCTGGAGAGCTCTTTTTTGGCCGGCACAGACACGATGGGCCGAACGGCCTCCTTCTGTGCTGTAAATTTCTATGATTCTATCTGACTTCCAGTCAGATGCCTATTTTTTGTAGGAGGAACATTAATGTTTAAAGTGAGACTCTTCACCAGAATCAGTTCTGATGAATGGGCCTTCCCCAAAACATTAACCCATCTCTTGCCTTCCAGATGATGATGGATCTGCTTGCTGTGCATTTGCACCATTCTCTGTTTTTCATTTGATATGGAGCGGCATTCAGAATGCCTTCTTTATTGATATTAAGCGCTTTGGGTGCTAATACCACTGCTACACATTATAAGCCTGCCACCGTCAGCTTGGCTCCATGGGTTGCCTTCTTGCCTCTGAGTCATTCAGAAGATCATGGGTTCAAGTCCCACTCCAGGACTTGAGCACAAAATTCCAGTGCATTTTATCAAAAGTACCATCCTTTAGATGAGACGAAGTCACGATATTGTTTAAAGAAATGTAAGGGGGCTTTCTGGTGGGAGAAGCTTAACAAATATTCCTTCATCAACCAAAGCTGCCAGAAAAAGAAAAATACAGCTTCCCTGGCCATCCATCACTGTTTATGGGATCTTGCTGTGCATAAAATTGCTGCCGTGCTTCTCTATCAGTCCAGGCATCTGACTGGAAGTCAGATAGAATCATAGAAATTTACAGCACAGAAGGAGGCCATTCGGCCCATCGTGTCTGTGCCAGCCAAAAAAGAGCTATCCATTGCATTTCAAAGTAATTTAATTGTATGTGATGTGCTTTGCGATGTAATCCACCACTGCATCATTGAAAGTCTTTCTTTCAATTTTTCGGTGCATTTGTTGTATCTTGACCCCCCTCTTCCTTTTAAATCAGATACTAGTGGGACAGCACACATGTGACAGCTCTGAGTTTATCCAGTGAGAAACTGGGTCATAGAAACCTAGAAGGTCCCAGGCTAGTCTATGTTGAGTCGGTCATCCTCGGTTGGGATGGCGGTAGGGGCAACACAATTGGAAAATTGCCAGAGCCCCTGCTCTTGCTCACTACCCAAGGTATCCCTGATGGAAATGCAAGTTTGTAAAGGCCGGGCAAGGCTCAGCTCTGATGCCCCACATAGCCTTGCCGACATCTCACTATCAAGGGTGAACCACTTGGGTGAGGCACAACAAGGTGCCCAGTGCCCATGGAACCATAGTCCAGCCTTCAATAGTGGACAGTTTGGAAGAGAAAATGGTGAGAAGACAAAAAAAGGTAAAAGAGAAGAATGATGAAACTTGACAGGGACAGTCTCTTTACACCTGGGAAAGGACAAAAGTGTCATTTTAGTCGCAGTCATGACATGTACTAACGACATAATGACTTTTGCAATGCAGTGACATTTTTCAATAGAATTTTCATTATCACTTTGCAGTGGTTGACAAATCTGGAAAGTATTCCGCAAATACTTTTTTTTGTCATGAGAGATATACTCATGAGGTGAAGGATGTTAGTGCTGAGGAATATTTCCACCTTTTTTTTATTCACTCACAGGATGTGAGTGTGGCTGGCAAGGCCAGCATTTATTGCCCATCCCTAATGGCCCTTGAGAAGGTGGTGGTGAGCCGCCTTATCGGACCGCTGCAGTCCGTGTGGTGAAGGTGCTCCCACAGTGCTGTTAGCGAGGGAGTTCCAGGATTTTGACCCAGCGACAATGAAGGAACAATGATATATTTCCAAGTCAGGATGGTGTGTGACTTGGAGGGAAACTTGGAGGTGGTGGTGTTCCCATGTGCCTGATACCCTTGTCCTTCTAGGCGGTAGAGGTCGTGGGTTTGGGAGGTGCTGCCGAAGAAGCCTTGGCGAGTTGCTGCCGTGCATCTTGTAGATGGTACCCACTGCAGCCACGGTACGCTGGTGGTGGAGGGAGTGAATGTTTAAGGTGGTGGTTAGGGTGCCAATCAATGTTCCTTATTATTTTTATTGGGGGGTGTGCGGCCTCTTTAAGGGGCTGTGCAGTCTATTCAAAGTTTCGCACATGCGCAAAACTTTACATTGAAAGGCCGTGCATCTTATAGGGAACACTGGTGCCAATCGAGTGGAATGCTTTGTCCTGGATGGTGTCGAGTTTCTAGAGTGTTGTTGGAGTTGTACTCATCCAGGCAAGTGGAGAGTATTCCACACACTCCTGACTTGTGCCTTGTAGATGGTGGAAAGGCTTTGTGGAGTCAGGAGGTGAGACACTCGCCACAGAATACCTAGCCTCTGACCTGCTCTTGTAGCCACATTATTTATGTGGCTGGTCCAGTTAAGTTTTTGATCAATGATGACACCCAGGATATGGATGGTGGGGAATTTAACAATGGTAATGCCATTGAATGTCAAGGGGAGGTTAGACTCTCTCTTATTGGAGATTATCATTGCCTGACACTTGTGTGGCGTGAATGTTACATGCCACTTATCATCCCAAGCCTGGATGTTGTCCAGGTCTTGCTGCATGCAGGCATGGACTGCTTCATTATCTGAGGAATTGCGAATAAAACTGAACACTGTGCAAGCATCAACAAACACTTCTACTTCTGACTATTTGTTGGAGGGAAGGTCATTGATGAAGCAGCTGCAGAAGATTGGGCCTAGGACACTGCCCTGAGGAACTCCAACAACCACAACCATGTTTGTTTGTGCTCGGTATGACCCCAGCCAGTGGAGGGGTTTCCCCCTGATTCCCATTGACTTCAGTTTTACTAGGGCTACTTGGTGCCACACTCGGTCAAATGCTGCCTTGATGTCAAGGGCAGTCACTCTCACCTCACCTCACCTCTAGAATTTGTGCAACCTTGCACCAAATTCTCCCATTTATGTCTAAGCTTAGGTGGTAGCACTCTTGATGCTGGGTCAGAAGGTTGTGGGTTTGAGTCCCATGCCTGGGCTTGAGCACCTAATTCAGGCTGACATGACCTCAGGACACTGCAAAGCTCTTTACAGCCAATGAAGTACTTTTGAAGCGTAGTTACTGTTGTAATGAAGGAAATGTGGCAGCCAATTTGCGCAGAGCAAGATTCCACAAAGAGCAATGTGATAATGACCAGATAATCTGTTTTAGTGTTGGCGATTGAGCAATAAATATTTGTCAGGACACTGGGGAGAACTCCCTTGCTCTTCTTCAAAATAGTGCCATGGGATCTTTTATGTCCATCCGAGAAGGCCTCACTTTTACATTTCATCCTAAAGATGGCACCTTCTGATAGTGCAGTGCAAGTAAATTCTAATTTTTTTAAATCTCTAACAGCAATTTACTACCTGTGGGAGTGAGACTTCACAGTTCCATTTGTTCCCTTTCTGGGCCGGAGAGATTGATTGGCATTCCAGAAACATAAATTTCCTCATTAAAAAGGTACTTACACTGTTACCCTCAGTACTAGACTGGAGTGTCAGCCTAGATTTTGTGCTCAGATCCTTGGAGTGGGACTTGAACCCACAACCTTCTGACCCAGAAGCAAGAGCCATGGCTGACACTGCACTTTGTGCCCTTATATCCATCAGACTGAAGAGAAGTTCATTCCTGCCAGTTCGGACTAGATATGAACCGTGGATACTTGGGAAAAGAGCAGTGTCCCAATCCATTTTTCATTAAATAAAGACAGTGCCCCTTTGACATTTTTTCTTTACATCTGTTGATTTCTCCCCCCCCCCCTCCTCCTCCTGAGGAAATATTGCTGCTTAGACAGTGAGTGCTGAATGCATCATTGGAAGAACTGGCAGCAAAGAGTTCGAGTGGGTGTGGGAGCTGAATTAACATCAATAAATGTGCAGTCATCAGCTTTCAGATGTCTTATTATTTCAACAGTGCATGTTAATTCAGTTTCCTTTCATCACTGGCACTTTTCAAACCACTTGCCACAATAACATTGTCAAGATTAAAGTGGAAGGTGAGGCGATGACAAAGAGTTGAATTCCACACCCTTATTTGGGGAGGCTCATCTCGCTCCCTCTCACTCCCCTGGGCAGGATACAAGAAAACAGATGATCCATCTGATGATCCATCTGTCACCTCTGGTCTCCAACTTCTTTCCCTCTATCCTTTTTTGTGACTGTCATATTTTATCAACACTATCATCGACATTGTACCTCTGCGCTTTCTTCTTTTGTTGCTGCTGTATTCCAAATACGCTGCGTTCCTCCTCCCTCCTTTCTCACTGTGTTGAAACAGCATCTCATTATGCTGCCTCCTACTCAAACCCATTGTCTGAAAGGAACCCAATAGTGCGTAACTCCTTACCTGCCTGATTCTCCCCTTCCTCCTACAAGCTTTAAACCCAAGCATCGGTGTCGCTTCCTGTCTTCTTCTCATCTCTTCTGCAGCCTCAGTCCTGTATCTTGACCCTTTCACCGTGGTTTCTCAATTAGTACTAGCGCTCTCCTGGCTTGGGCACTTCCAGATCAGCCTCGCGGCTTCTCCAAAGCTTTGGCTCACATAAAATTGACAGGAGCCACTCTGAAATACATGACGTTCAATCCCCTCTTCCATCTCCTCCACCCTCCCACCCCAATTATGGCCCAGAATTTGCTGGGGCGGGGCATCTCGCAGCGTGCCCCCGTCAGTTAGACTTTTCCATTCACCCGTCAGCTTGAATAAAATTTGCCCTGTAACTTGCTGGAAGTGCGATCTGATAACGGTGCAGGGTAGGGCAACAGGGCATCTGGGGCCTCAGTGAACGAAGGGACCAACAGTCTATCTCCCTAGCCAGTGAGATTTAAGGATTGAGAAAAACACAGCGGAATGATAGCGAAGGAATTCGGGTGAATTAGAGTTAAATCAGGTACAGAAAGAGAAATAAAGAGAGGGAGTGATAAATTGGATTAAGAGAGACAGAGAAAAGAGATAGAAAGGAAATGTAAGAAATATTAAAAAAATAACTTTTGAAAATCTCTGACAACAATTTACTACCTGTAGGATTGAGACTCCACAGTTTCAATTGATCCCTTTCTGGGCCGGAAAGATTGAGTGGCATTGCAGGGACATAAATCTCCTCATTAAAAAGGTACTTAAGCTGTTAAGTGCCAGCCCTACCTTTGTGTGGTGAGTTTAATGGACAGTTAATGCGCGAATGCAGCAACTTCATGAAACTCATGGGGAGGTTGAGGGCCAGCTGGCGTTCGCCTGGCGAAAGCAGAATGCCTTCGAAATTGAACATAGACCCAAAAATAGCAGGTCTGCATATAAGGCAGAATATGCTTAAAATGAAGGTTATCTCCCAACAGGTAGAAGATGTGTGACATTCTTTTTGAATGATACCGATGGGTGACTTGTACAGGATGAAATCCCAATTTACTTCCTCTGTAGAAGAATTTTCAATGGAGAATAGTTCTCTTGGGAGGAAGTATTTTGTATTTTTTCTTTAGCTGTAAGAGAAAATTCTACATTTTAAGAGTCACAAATGCAGTTGCTGAAGGATATGGGGGCTTCCAAGTTTCAGTGTAGTTACACTGGTCCCTCCAACTGGGATTGGTCTGGTTACCCCTGTGGAAAAGAATGAGACTTGAGCAGAATCCAAGGGAGTGCAGGGCGGTGGGGTGCTGCATTTCTATAGCACCTTTCACAACCTCAGGATGTCCCAAAGCGCTTTCCAGCCAATGAAGTACTTTTGAAGTGTAGTCACTGTTGTAATGTAGGAAACGTGGCAGTCAATCTGCGCACAGCAAGCTCCCACAGACAGCAATGCAATAATGATCAAATCAGCTGTTTGAGTGATAAATATTAGCCAGGACAGCGGGAGAACTCCCTTGCTCTTCTTCTAAATAGTACCATGGGATCTTTTATGTCCACATGAGACCGCAGTTTTACATCTTATCTGAAAGACGGCACCTCCAACAGTGCAGCACTCCCTCAGTACCGCACAGGAACTTCAGGCTTAGATTTATGCACTCAAGTCCCATGGAGTGAGGTTTGAACTTATGACCTTCTGACTCAGAAGGCAAGAGTGCTACCTACTGAGCCACAGGAACTGCGACAATGAGGAGCGTATCAGACTGCATAGGAGCTTAGAAAAAAAATAAAGGGTGAAGCATTATTATAAATCTTGTATATTGCAAATTTTAAATTGTCGGTTTTTAATAATAAAACCATTGATTGCAAACAGCGCAATCACCGTGTAGAAATCACTCCAGAAATTCTCCAGAAAAAAAATGCAGGAGTGTTTTAATCTTGCCATAAGCAATTCATCAGGCTCAAATGAAAAAAAAAAGAGTATGTGTAAATCATTGACACTGACTGACTTATCAAAGCAAGCTCTGACAGACCAGAGAATTAAGAAATATCTGAGACCCGTACTTTATATGCACTTGTCAAAAAGAAATGTCACTTCAAAACTTAGCCTCTGTGTAAATTACCGTGAAAAGCTGGGTTCAACACAGTTTAGTTTTCGTCTTGCTTTACTGCGGACCTCTCAACAGTGACATTTGGAAAACTGCAGAGGTCCTTCACATAGCACTGCTGAATTCTGCTCACACACAAGGAAGATCAGGCTATATAGTATCATGAAGTACAACAATCCTATCTGACTAATCTCCTCCTTGGAGAGACCTAATTGTGTCACAGAAAATATCACTCCAGTCACACATGAAGGAGATCGTCAATCAAGGAAAGGTCTATTTTTTTTAACTTCACCACTAGCCGCTGCCTTTGCCTCCTTTGTGACGGTTAGGAATACCTTTAGTGAAATAAAGCCGAGGCTGACCTGATAGTTGCACTGCATCCTTCACTCAGAAAGAGACTGCAGCAGTTGATACAGGACAGTAGTGTCACAAGAATAGCAGAGAAGAAGAACCACAGTGGCTGGAGTTGTGAGATTAAAGACGGAGAGCACGGGTTTAAAATTGATAAGCCCATGAAGAACTGGCTGGCCTAAAATTATCTCCTTTTTTAAGACTCAGCTCTATCAGCCCTATTCACTCCCTCCTCAAGAGACATTCCTGTTAGAATGCCCCTTGCAGAAGAGATACTTGCATCCGCGTTCCTGCAGACTCGCAATCTCCAAATTTGCCTTTCCATTGTGTGAGGTGAGTGATAACAATTCTGAGTGATGGACCACTTTTTCCCCATTTGCAAGGAATAGGACTTGTGGAGAAGAGCAAAACCAGAGACCATCGATATAAGAGAGTCGTGAAATCAAAAAGGGATTTCAGAAGAAACTTCTTTACCCAGAGAGTGGTGAGAATGTGGAACTCTCTGCCACAAAGAAATAAAGGAAGACTTGCATTTATATAGCGCCTTGCACGACCTCAGGAGGTCCCAAAGCGCTTTGCAGCCAATGAAGTACTTTTGAAGTGTGGTCACTGTTGTAATGTAGGAAGCGCGGCAGCCAATTTGCGCACAGCAAGCTCCCACAAACAGCAAAGTGATAATGACCAGATAATCTGTTTTAGTGATGTTGATTGAGGGATAAATATTGGCCCCAGGACACCGGGGAGAACTGTCCTGCCTTTCTTCAAAATAGTGCCATGGGATCTTTTACGTCCACCTGAGAGGGCAGACGGGGCCTCGGTTTAACATCTAATCCGAAAGCTGAGGAGTAGTTAAGGCGAATAGTATAGATGCATTCAAGGGGGAGCTAGATAAGCACATGAGGGAGAAAGAAATAGATTGATATGCTGATAGGTTAGACGAAGAAGGATGGGAGGAGGCTTGAGTGGAGCATAAACGCTGGCCTGTTTCTGTGCTGTAAATACTATGTATGTAAAAATCTCTGCATCAAACTACTCCAACGTCTAAATCTGACAGACATCACGCTGAAGGAAAAATGTCCTATTTTATTACTATTTTTCCTATCGCTTGCTACCAGCGCCTCCACTGCAAAATATCTTTGCATTCTTGACTCCAAAAACCTGCCTATAAATAGTTGCTTTGGGCCTTTTTTTATTTGATTCCTGTGTTTGTAGTGGAGAGAGATCTTTCCTGGTGTGCAGCACAGTAATCTAGAATATGAGTTGCCTTTCTCAATGCACTGTAATTGGATAGGCAGCTGTGGAGACATAACCTGACCAATACGCTTCAGAATCAGAGGATGTCTTTTGTTCCCTCGCTGTGCTGTTACTTGTGTCACTGGAGGTATAATAACCCTGCCAAGTCAGATATTAGTTTGTACTTAACATCACTTAGAGCTCACTCTGCCTTCATCCATCACCTTAGTCCCTCAGTAGTTACACAACAAAGTAACATTTCTCTTTTTTCTCTTCAATATGCTACCCTCCTTTCCTAAAGGTGCTGAATTATGTTGGGGTATAGTTCCCTTATTATATCACCCAACCCTCCATCACTTCACCCAATTCCCTGGTACCTCACCCAATCCTTCATCACTTCACCCAATTCCCTGGTACCTCACCCAATCCTCCATCACTTCACCCAATTCCCTGGTATTCACCCAATCCGTCATCACTTCACCCAATTCCCTGGTACCTCACCCAATCCGTCATCACTTTACCCAATCCCCTGGTACTCACCCAATCCATCATCACTTCACCCAATTCCCTGGTATTCACCTAATCCTTCATCACTTCACCCAATTCCCTGGTATTCACCCAATCCGTCATCACTTCACCCAATTCCCTGGTACCTCACCCAACCCTCCATCACTTCACCCAATCCCCTGGTACCTCACCCAACCCTTCATCACTTCACCCAATCCCCTGGTACCTCACCCAACCCTCCATCACTTCACCCAATCCCCTGGTACTCACCCAACCCTCCATCACTTCACCCAATTCCCTGGTATTACAAAATATTACAAAGTAATTACAGCGCAGAAACCAGCCATTCAGCTCAACAGGTCCATGCCAGTGTTTACGCTCCACACGAGCCTCCTCCCACCCCTCTTCATCTCACCCCATCAAGATATCTTTAGATTTCTTTCTCGCTCATGTGTTTTTCTAGCTTCCCCTTAAATGCACCTATACTATTCGCCTCAACCACTCCCTGTGGTAGCGAGATCCACATTCTCACCACTCTCTGGGTAAAGAAGTTTCTCCTGAATTCCCTATTTGGGGTATATCACCCATTACTTTGTTACTTGATTAGAGCATCCATACAGCTGCCTCAGCTGAGATCTACAACCTAATGAAACCTTGGAGCTGCCTGGTGTACATAAGAACATAAGAAATAGGAGCAGGAATCGGCCACTTGGCCCCTCGAGCCTGCTCCGCCATTCAATAAGATCATGGCTGATCTTGGGCTCAAAGCCACTTCCCTGCCCACTCCCCATAACCCTTCATTCCCATATCTTGCAAAAATCTGTCTGTCTCCACCTTAAATGTAATTAATGACCCAACCTCCACAGCTCTCTGGGGCAGAGAATTCCACAGATTTATGACCCTCTGAGAGAAGAAATTCCTCCTCATCTCAGTTCTAAAAGGGCGACCCTTTATTCTGAAACTATGCACCCGAGTTCTAGATTTCCCCACGAGGGGAAACATCCTCTCTGCATCTACCTTGTCGAGCCCCTTCAGTATCTGATATGTTTCAATAAGATCACCTCTCATTCTTCTAAATTCCAATGAGTATAGGCCCAACCTGCTCAACCTTTCCTCATAAGTCAACCCCTTCATCTCAGGAATCAACCGTGTGAATCGTCTCTGAACTGCCTCATGGCTCAGTTTGACACTGAACGGCGCACCTGTCAACCAAGAGTTTGGGGCATCATTTTGAGATGGTGGCCCTTGATAAGAATGCTTTAAGCCACAAGATACGAATAAATCTATTACTTCTGGGAAAACTGCAAAAAGCATCATTTATATCACAAGCGTGGGAATAAACTTTGAGGTGATAAATTTTCATTCTCACGTACACCTGGTAAATAAGATGGATGTAGTGACTGCTGTGATCACCCTGTCAGATGAAAACACTCTTTTACACCTCAGCATGATATGACATTCATTACTTGGTACGGTAACGCCCTGAATAGAACCTCCCCTCTCCAACTGTTGCCAGAAAGCTACTGTACTCAGCCAGTTACATCAGTACTACTGCCCACTGAAAGTGGTAAAGGGCATTTATTTTTATGTTTACAAGCTGTCATCAAATTCGGCAATGGACTGAAAAAAAAAGACATTTTCAAATGACTGGGAAGCCTGCCTGCTCTTCATTAATGATTAATGTTTTCCGTCTCTACCGCAATCGGCAGACTTTGTTTAACTTCTCGGCTAAAAGAAGTCACCTTCCGACAGTTCAATGCTCCATTTGTCCAGTGCCAGAGTGTCGGCCTAGATTAGGTGCTCATTTCCTAAGGCTTCAACCCACAATCTTCCGATCTAGAGGCAATAATGCTACCAAACTGACATTGATAGACAAGCTAATGATAAATAATATCCCAGTTTTAAAGTCACGACAACCTGCAAGCAGTCTATAACTGGGAATACAAGAATTTATAGGAACGAGTCTCAATAAGCCCAACTCTTTTTTGATAGATCAATGTCATCTACCCACCTTCCTATTATATCTCTCAATTCCATCTCACTCCAGATACACATCTCTTGAACACACTCATACAGTCCTGTCCACACCAATGTTCTTCCCTGATAAGTTATTCCTGGGATGAGAGGGTTGTCCTAAGAGGAGAGATTGAGTAGAATAGGCCTATCTTCTCTGGAGTTTAGAAGAATGAGAGGTGATCTCATTGAAACATAAAATTCTTAGAGGGCTTGACAGGGTAGATGCTGAGAGGCTGTTTCCCCCTGGCTGGAGAGTTTAGAACTAAGGGAAGCAAGTTATTCCCGTGCCGTGTGCATCACAGTGAGCCCTGCCGTGACCTCACCTCACCCACAGATGCACAATTTTCCAGTCACTGGATGGCGATTAGGAACCCGGGATGGATTTTCATCACCCCGGCCGATGGACACCAAGGACAATTTTACTACCACCCAGCTGAAATTGGCACTTGGTAGTGCAGTGGTTATAGAGTTATAGTCATAGTCATCATCATAGAGTCATACGGCACAGGAGGAGGCCATTTGGCCCATCGAGTCCATGCCGTCTCTCTGTAGAGCAATTCAGTCAGTCCCATTCCCCCGCTCCATCCCTGTAGCCCTGCAAGTTTATTTCTCTCAAGTGCCGATCCAGTCTCCCCTTGAAAACATTGAGTGTCTCCACTTCCACCACTTCCGGCGGCAGCGAATTTCAGGTCCTCGCTACTCGCTGGGTAAAAAAGTTTTTCCTCACATCCCCCCCTGTATCTCTTGCCCAAAACCTTAAATGTGTGTCCCCTAGTCCTTGTACCATCAACTAGTGGGAACAGCCTTTCCCCGTCTAGCCTATCAAAACCCGCTATAATCTTGTACACCTCAATCAAATCACCCCTCAACCTCCTTTGCTCTAATGAAAACAAATCCAGCTTTTCCAACCTATCCTTGTAGCTAAGATGCCCCATCCCTAGAACCATTCTGGGAAATCTCCTCTGCACCCTCTCAAGAACCTTCACATCATTCCTAAAGTGTGGTGACCAGAACTGGACACATTGGCCCAGAAATTGCAGTGTGAGGGTTCGTGCGAGGGTAAGCCCTTCCCGCGATGTCTCACTGCGCCTTGGCTTTTTCAGTCCCAGCTCGCTGGAACTTCATGTTCCAGCCATCAGCTGCGAGTGCATCGTGATCCCACAGTGCGGAGTTAGTTCGAGTGCACTGTGGGATCACGTGACTGAGTTACAGCCAATGGCAGCACACCAAGCTCTCATTCATAGAATTCACAGCGGCCATTGAACTGCTGTGAAAACTAGGAATACAACAAGCCCCCAAAAGAAGAGCTAAACCTCCATTAAATTAAAAAAAAAACCCATCACATTATTAAAATAAGTGTAATTAAATAAATTAACCTTTTTAAACAAAAAAATAAATTTTTGAAAAAATTTTAAATCTTTTAAAATGTTATAAAAATAAACTTACCTGTCTTTAAAGTCGCTACTAAAGATTTACCTGTAAAAAAAAATTCTAAATACTACTTAATTATGTACTTACCTGGTTAAAAGAGGCTCCTGCGCCTGCTTTTTACTTTTCCAGAATCTTCAATACTTACCTGCGTGCGCAAGCGATGAAGTGCACTGCGTGCGCGCAGCCTGTAGCGCGCACGCGGTGCACTGAGGACCCGCCCCCTTTCACTTCCATCAATTGCCGGTTTTCAGTGCATGCGCAGTGCATGCTGAAAACCGGCAATTGAAGTCTGGCTGCGCGAGTGTACACTGTGCGTACTCTCGCGCAGCCGGATCAATTTCTGGGCCAATACTTCTCTACTTTTGTACTCAATACCTCTATTTATCAAGCCCAAGATCGCATATGCTTTGCTAACCACTCTCTCAATATGTCCCGCCAACTTCAGGGACCTATGCACATTAACTCCCAGGTCCCTCTGTCCCTGCACACTCTTTAAAACTGTGCCATTAAGTGCATATTGCCTCTCCCTGTTCCTTCTGCCAAAATGCATCACCTCACACTTCTCTGTACTAAATTCCATCTGTCACTTGTCTGCCCATTCTGCTAGCCTCTCTATGTCCTGTTGCAGTCGATATCGTCCGCACTGTTTGCCACACCCCCAAGTTTGGTGGCATCAGCAAATTTAGAAATTCTACTCTGTATTCCAATATCCAGGTCATTTATATATATATCAAAAAAAGCAATGGCCCCAGCACTGACCCTTGGGGAACACCACTGTCTACCATCCTCCAGTCTGAAAAACAGCCATTTACCACAACTTGCTGTTTTCTGTCCTGAAGCCAATTCCTTATCCAAGCTGCCACTGACCCACCTATTCCATGAGCCTCAATTTTGTTAACCAGCCTTCTATGTGGTACTTTTGTCAAATGCATTCTGAAAATCCATGTAGACAACATCCATTGCATTCCCTTCATCAATCATCTCTGTTGCTTCATCAAAAAATTCAATTGGATTAGTCAAACACGATCTGCCTTTTACAAATCCGTGTTGGCTCTCCTTAATTAGCTTAAACCTCTCCAAGTGCCCGTTAATTTTTTCCTTGATTATTGTTTCTAAAACTTTACCCACCACTGATGTTAAACTGACCGGCCTGTAGTTACTAGGATTGTCCTTACACCCTTTCTTGAACAATGGTGTCACATTTGCCACTTTCCAATCCTCAGGCACCTCCCCACATCTAGGGAAGATTGGAAAATTATGGCAAGCCCTTCCGCTATTTCCTCCCCCAATTCCCTGAACCACCTGGGATGCAAGCCATCTGGACCAGGCGACTTGTCCACTCTAAACATACCCAGCCTTTCTAGTATATTCTGTCTATCAATTTTCACCCCTTCCATTGCTTCTACCTTTTCCACCTTTACTGATATTTTGTCCACCTCCTTAGTAAACACCGATACAAAGTACTCATTGAGTATTCGAGCCTTGCCCTGCACCTCTAAGCATATATCACCTTCTTTGTCTCTAATCGGCCCCACCCCACCTCTTACTACCCGCTTACTGTTTACATGTTGGTAGAAGATTTATTTTGCTGGGCAAGTAATCCTGAGGCCTGGGCTATTAATACCAGAGAATGCGAGTTCTAAATCCCACCATAAGTAGTTCAAGAATTTGAATTTGGCTGTTTCCCTGCCTGGAGAGTCTAGAACTAGGGGGCATAGTCTCAGGATAAGGGTTGGCCATTTAAGACTGAGATGAAGAGAAATTTCTTCACTCAGAGAGTTGTGAATCTTTGGAATTCTCTACCCCAGAGTGCTGTGGATTCTGAGTCTTTGAGTATATTCAAGACTGAGATCGATAGATTTTTGGACAGGAATGGAATCAAGGGATATGGTGATCAAGCGGGAAAGTGGAGTTGAGGTCGAAGCTCAGCCATGATCTCATTGAATGGTGGAGCAGGCTCAAGGGGCCGAATGGCCGACTCCTGCTCCTAATTCTTACGCTCTTATTCCACAGCTCAGTTATTGTTTGAGTGAAAAGACCTGCCTGGCTTTCCATCATTATCCTAATTTACCTGGACAGAACTACTTGCCACTCCCGCTTCACCAGCTTCCCAATACTTGCCAGCACCAAGCGACTGAGATCGTTCAGCAGAGCCAGGATAGGAACAATTCCCCCGAATGTCACCTCCACCTCTTTAGAAATGTTTCTACTTCTGTCACTAGGGGAACAACACATCTTAAGAACTACATTTGTCTATTCTTTAAGATGCATGTTTTATAATCGTAAGAAAATCTGGAGAGAAAAAGGCATTTAACGCTTCAATCCCACTCCACCCGCAGTGCATATACGATTGCCATTTTTATAATTTTATTATTTTAGTGTCAGCTGTGGCTCAGTGGGGAGCACTCTCGCCTCTGAGTCAGAAGGTTGTGGATTCAAGTCCCACTCCAGAGACTTGAGCACAAAAATCTCGGCTGACACTCCAGTGCAGTGCTGAGGGAGTGCTGCACTGTCAGAAGTGTCAGCTTTCAGATGAGATGTTAAACCGAGGCCCCGTCTGCTCTCTCAGGTGATCCCATGGCACTATTTCGAAGAAGATCAGGGGTGTCCTGGACAATATTTATCCCTCAGTCAACATCACTGAACCAGATTATCTGGTCATTAGCACATTGCTGTTTGTGGGAGCTTGCTGTGCACAATTTGGCTGCTGTGTTTCCTACATTACAACAGTGAGTATGCTTCCAAAAAAAGTACTTTTTGGCTGTAAAGCGCTTTAGGACGTCTGGTTGTCGTGAAAGGTGCTATATAAATGCAAGTCTTTCTTTCTTTAATGGGCGGTAATCTTCAATGCCAGTTTTACGTCCAGGCAGCCAGTTGAAAATAACAACATAAGAACATAAGAATTAGGAGCAGGAGCAGGCCATTTGGCCCTTTGAGCCTGCTCCACCATTCAATGAGATCATGGCTGATCTTCGACCTCAACTCCACTTTCCTGAACTATCCCCATATCCCTTGATTCCCTTAATATTCAAAAATCTATCAACCTCTGTCTTGAATATACTCAACGAATGAGGCTCCGCAGACCTCTGGGGTAGAGAATTCCAAAGATTCACCACCCTCTGGAGTGAAGAAATTTCTCATCATCTCAGTCCTAAATGGCTGACCCCTTATTCTGAGACTGTGACCCCTGGTTCTAGACTCCCCAGCCAGGGGAAACATCCTCCCTGCATCTACCCTGTCCAAGCCCTGTAAGAACTTTGTATGTTTCAATGAGATCTGCCCCAAAATTCCTTCCTGTCATTCCCCAGAAGATAAAATCAAGCAGAACTGTTTATCTCACCCTCAACCCCCTTTTCTCAACAGCTATTTATCTAGCTCCTTTTTAAAGGTGCCTGTTAACTGAATTTTCTCTGGGAATCTGTTCACTAACCCTTGGAGGGGAGAGAATAAAAAAGATCCTCTGCTCCCCAGCCTTGCTTGTGAATTCTGTACTGGGGTCCATTAATGCTGTGCTGATTGTCCGAGTTAAATAGCTTGCTTACTTCAATAATTTGCTTTCATTGTTTTAAAGACATGTACCTCAGTCCTTCTGCGAGTCAAAATATGTTTCATTGTTCAAGTCATAATATAGTTCTCTCAAGACCGGAATAATACTGGTCAGTCTTTTCTTTCATTAAGTATGTATAAAAATGACTGCGTCAGCATGACACGCATTCAAAAGATTATTGGCCCAAATCTTGCTGGAAAGATAACAGCGAGTTCACGACGCATGCCATTATTAATGCGCAAATCAGACAACATGTCCAGGCGAAGAAGAGATACGCCGTGAGTTGTAAATCGCCATAACTTGCTGATCGATTTGTGCCACTCTGCCTTTTGCCTCGTGCAAACGGCATCTCGCCCTTACCCGCCCCATTATTATTAAAAACTAATACCTCCCTCTGAACTTGCAGCACTCCATTCTCTCAGATCCAAGCCCGACATTGTCATTAAACCTGCTGACAAGGGTGGTGCTGTTGTTGTTTGGCGAACCGACCTCTACCGTGCGGAAGCTGAATGCCAACTCTCCGACACCTCCTCCGACCTCCGCCTGGACCATGACCCCACTACCGAACATCAAGCCACCGTTTCCAAGACTGTCACTGACCTCATCTCCTCTGGAGATCTTCCCCCCACGGCCGCCAACCTCATAGTTCCCCAACCCCGCACAGCCCGCTTCTACCTCCTTCCCAAGATCCACAAACAGGACTGCCCTGGTAGACCCATCATTTCAGCCTGTTCTTGCCCCACAGAACTTATCTCTTCCTATCTCGACTCTATTTTTTCTCCCCTTGTCCAGTCTCTTCCCACCTACATCCGCGACTCTTCCAACGCCCTCCGCCACATTAACAGTTTCTAGTTTCCTGGCCCTAACTGCCTCCTTTTCACTATGGACGTCCAATCCCTCTACACCTCCATCCCCCACCAGGATGGCCTGAGGGCGCTCCGCTTCTTCCTTGAACAGAGGCCCAACCAGTCCCCATCCACCACCACCCTCCTCCGCCTGGCTGAACTTGTTCTCACATTGAACAACTTCTCCTTTGACTCCACTCACTTCCTCCAAATCAAAGGTGATGCTATGGGAACCCGCATGGGTCCTAGCTATGCCTGCCTTTTCGTGGGATATGTGGAACACTCTTTGTTCCAGTCCTACTCAGGTCCCCTCCCTCACCTCTTTTTCCGGTAGATTGATGACTGTATCGGTGCAGTTTCCTGCTCTCGCCCTGAACTAGATCATTTCATTCACTTCGCTGCTCACGATGTGGCCTCCTCTACATTGGGGAGACCAAACGCAGATTGGGTGACCGCTTTGCGGAGCACCTCCGTTCAGTCCGTAAGGGGGAGCCCGAGCTTCCGGTCGCCTGTCACTTTAATTCACCGCTCCACTCCCACTCAGACCTCACCGTCCTCGGCCTCTTGCATTGTTCCACGGAAGCTCAGCGTAAACTTGAGGAACAGCACCTCATCTTTCGATTAGGCACTTTATAGCCTTCTGGACTCAACATAGAGTTCAACAATTTCAGATCATAACCTGGCCCCTATCATATATATATTTTTTATCCACACTTTTTGTTTGTGCCTTTCATTCTTCTCTCCCACATGGCAGCTGTCCTTCATTCTGTCAGCGCAATTCACACTTCATCTAGAGCCATCCTTTGTTTCTTAACCTGTCCCATTACATAAGAACATAAGAACATAAGAACATAAGAAATAGGAGCAGAAGTAGGCCAATCGGCCCCTCGAGCCTGCTCCGCCATTCAATAAGATCATGGCTGATCTGATCCTAACCGCCAATCTACTATCTATATTACCTTCTCCTTTTGCCTTGAAAATCTCTTAATGTCTCTTAACCTCTCCTGCCTTCTATCCTATCACAGACCTTCCCTTTTGTTCTTTCATCTCCTCCCCCATTTCCCAACCCCTACACTTGCTTAAAAATTTGTTCCATTTCCTGCTTTTTTCCAGTTCTGACAAAAGGTCATCGACCTGAAACGTTAACTCTGTTTCTCTCTTCACAGATGCTGCCTGACCTGCTGAGTATCTCCAGCATTTTCTGTTTTAATTTTATTATTAAAAACTTGCTGCATTTGTACATTCAACTTGAAATAAACTTGCCACAGAAACTTAGAGCTGGTACTTAATAGCGTAAGTACCCTTTTTAAGATGTGGTAATTGTTAATGCCATGCCAATCAACCACTCCGGCCCAGAAAGGGAACAATTTAAACTGTTGAGTCTCATCCCTGCAGGTAGTAAATTCTTCTTAGAGATTTAAAGGAATTTATATTACATTTTTTTCTTTCATTTGCTTTTGGTCTTTTTTTCTCTCTCTTAATTCAATCTTTCTTACCCTCTCTTTATTTCTCTTTCTGATTTGACCCTGTTTCCTGCTCCATCATTCCTCTGTTTCTTTCTCAATCCTTTAATCTCACTGGCTAAGGATATAGACTGTTAGTCCCGTCGTTCACCGAGGTCCAGATCCCCCGTTATCAGCTCGCACTTCCAGCAACATACAGGGCAAAACAATGTTGGAGCTGCAGGGTAAGGGACAAAGTCTAACTAACGGGGAACGTCGCGAGATGCCCTGCTCCAGCAAGATTTGGGCCCATTATATTGCCCTGCGATTTCCCGCGTTAAGACCGTAAAATAAATTAATTTCATAAACGTACCCTGCCAACGAGTATAGGTTCGGGACCAGAAAATTCTTCCAGCACAAACATTTGATTCCAGACCCAGCCCCTCTTGGCGCGATTGAGAGCTCCTGCTTCGCCGTTCAGCCCATCGAGCGTTAAGAAGGCTCCGTCCTGTAAACTCTGCGGAGGGTCCAGCGGGATAGACTGCACGAAAGGAAGCACGCTAATCCATGCCAGTACCAATCGAGTCCGGATGTCCGTCAGCATCGTTCCCAGTCTCTCAGGCATTATTCCGTTGATCTCTCAGGAGGTTTTGGCGGGGCGGGAGGATGGGGTGGGGGTTGGAGGGGACGGCGGGAGAGAGAGCGAGAAACCGAAGCGATCCTCAGAATAATGCTCCTGATTACTGTGGTCCTTTACGCTTGAAAGCCACCAAGTTTGTCACGTGGTAAATCGGGCTTGCTTGGACAGTTCCTTTGCTGTGTTTATAGGATACTGAGTGTAAGGAAGAGAGGTGCCTTTAACCTATCAGAAGAGTTCATCGGCTTGCTCGTTCACGAGAACGTCCTGGAAACATAATAATAGAGAGTCATTAGTTTACTTGCTTGTCACTAGAACAGAACCTTTCCCATTTCACATCTTTAAGGGGCACTTAGAATCATAGAATCACAGAAGGGGGCCATTCAGCCCATCGTACCTGTGCCGGCTCTGTGAAAGAGCTCTCCAATTAGTCCCACTACCCCCTGCTCTTTCCCCATAGCCCTGCAAATTTCTCCTTTTCCAGTATTTATCCAATTGCCTTCTGAAAGTTACTATTAAATCTGCTTCCACCGCCCTTTCAGGCAGTGCGTTCCAGATCACAGCAACTTTTTCCATGGAAAAAGTTGATTGGCAAAACTTTTTATTCATTTACTTACAACAATGTAAGTTTCCTTATAAATAATCTATAATCTACTCCTAGCGATCATAATGAAACTGGCATATGCCTCTTCTCCCTCCATCCATCTGGCACAGACCTGTTGGGTCGAATGACCTCTTTCTGCGCTGTAAATTCTATGCACTACAAAATTGTTTGAAAAACAATTGCTTTGGAAAGACAGTGCCTCAAATAATCTGATTAATACTCGTGCTGGCTATGATTCCATGGTATATTGCCCAGGTGGCCATGTATTATGATGTGAACAAGACAGTGAGTAGCAGCAGGCCAATTGACCGTGGGGATCATCACCACCAAACCAAATTCTGATCCTCTCCAGATGTTCCACACGCGCCCATTTTCCAACATTAGCGGGGTCGCTGGTTGGGGATCAGGAGCAGAGACACTGGATGAATATTTCCCCCTCCCTGAGTTTGCCAAATGTAGGAAATTTCTACCTCTGGCCTGAGAAAGCAAAAGAAATATTTACATTTCTAGAACGCCTTTCACGACCACCAGACATCCCAAAGCGCTTTACAGCCAATGAAGTTCTTTTTTTTTTGAAGTGTAGTCACTGTTGTAATGTAGGAAACGCGACAGCCAATTTGCGCACAGCAAGCTCCCACAAACAGCAATGAGATCATGACCAGATAATCTGTTTTTAGTGATGTCGATGGAGGGATAAATATTGGCCAGGACACCGGGGAGAACTCCCCTGCTCTTCTTCAAAATAGTGCTGTGGGATCTTTTATGTCCACCTGAGAGAGCAGACGGGGCCTCAGTTTAACATCCCACCTCCGACAGTGCAGCACTCCCTCAGCACTGCACTGGGAGGGTCAGCCTAGATTTTTGTGCTCAAGTCTCATGGAATGGGACTATGAACCCACGACCTTCTGATTCACAGGGCGAGAGTGCTACCCACTGAGCCATGGCTCAGAGAGGCCATTAATTCAGCACACACCAAGGATCAAACCTGGGACATTTTCTGGTCTGTATGACTCAGTGCAACACCCGCTCATGCATTTCGCCACTTAGGCACCAAGTGAGGAAGCCCACAATTTAGTGAAGAAAGCCAATACTTCTAATTGGATTCTGAAAGAATTTGGGGGAAAAATTCGGTACCTTAGCGCCTCCCATTAGTGCCAGCAGATGGCGCTAATGGGGCATTAGAGCAGTAACGCCGGAACGAGGTAAATCCAACACTGCACAATAAATCCTGCCTCACCCCCCACACAGCATCGCCACTAACAGTTATCACCGGGAGCCTCAATGCCAAGTGGATTGTGACGTCAGTGAGTGTGCAATGCTCACTGAGCGCCCAATGTGCAAAATTGATTGTCACCACCTACCTTAGCGCTTAGAGTAAACAGTGACAGGGAGAGCTGGCGTGAAGCACCTGGAAGCCAGCTCCAGGGATGTTATTTAAAGGGATCATATGTAATGAGTCGCAGCTGTCTGCGAGTGGAGTTTCAGAGCTTTCTTGTCAGTTTCACATAGTCCAACAGTCTCATTCCATAATTTCAAGGTTATTTAGTATCAGGAGTGTTGTGGCAACTAAAAAGTAGCTACATTTATTCTTAAAAAATCAAACTGCTACACTTGGTTATATTAATGGGAACTGTACTGGCAGTCGACCTCGCCTTCCAGGATCTACGGCGGGGGGAGAGGAGGCAGTGAGAGAGACTGCAACATGTGACCAGAGGGAGGAGGAGGGCCATCAGGGCTCTCAACAGGAGGCCTTACCCGCCGAGGATATTCCAACAGCATTTCTCCTACCTCCAATTAAGCGAGGAGCAGTGCATTAGAAAGCTCCGCTTCACCAAGGAGGTGGTCACAGAAATCTGCCACCTCCTGCAACCAGACCTCCAGCCTCAGATCAGGGCGACCACAGCTCTCTCAGTGGCAGTCAAGGTCACCGCCACCCTCAATTTCTTCGCCAGTGGATCCTTACAGTCTGCAACAAGAGACCTAGCTAATATCTTGCAGTTCGCCATCCATCGCTGCATCCAGGAGGTCACAGAGGCTCTCTACAGTAGCAGAAGGGACTACATTTCTTTCCCCATCACCAGAGAGAAGCAGGACGAGCATGCATGTGGCTTTGTCAGGATAGCGGGATTCCCCATGGTGCAGGGCTGCATAACAATCCTGAGACCTTCTGTAACTGCAAGGCTACCACTCACTTAAGGTGCAATTGGTGTGTGACCACAGACAGCTAATCCTCAATGTCAATGCCCGCTATCCTGGCAGCAGCCACGATGCCTTCATCCTGCGCCAGACCGGTGTGCCAGCACTCATCCAGCCACCATGTCAAACTCGTGGCTGGCTGCTCAGAGACAAGGGCTATCTGCTCTCCACCTGGCTCAAGACTCCACTCCGCAAACCCAAAACTCCTGCCCAGCACTCATATAATGAGAGCCATGCTGCCACCAGGAACATCATCGAGCAGACCATCGGGATGCTCAAGCAACGGTTCCACTGCCTTGACTGCTCGGGAGGAGCCCTCCAGTACATGGCTGAGTGGTTGTCCCATTTTGTAGTGGTCTGCTGCATGCTCCACAACTTGGCCATCATGAGGGCCCATCCCTTCCCACCAGGGATTGTGGGATGACCTCAGGAGGAGGGAGAGGGAGAGGACGAGGAGGCAGCCACTCAATTGGCCTTCCGGAAGGGCGGTCCATGACCGCCTTATCAGACTGCGGTTCCAATGAATTAAACCCCAGATCCCTGTTGCTCACCATGTCCCCATCATTCCATCCCTGTCGCAGGCCATATCACAGCGCAAAGCTGAAATAAGACACACCACAAAAGAATCCAAACTGAATTAATAAATTTATCAAAAATCAGTGAACACATATTTACAGCAACAATATTAACTATTCACCCTTGAGCAATCCCTTAGTGCCTCTCGTTACAGTGCCTTTGCCTACTCCAGTGCTCCTACGAAGTGTTGGCCCAGTGGCTGCAGCAGGGCTGGTGGAAGGCTGCTGAGTGTCCGTGCGGGAGACTTCAGATGGCCTTGCAGGACGCCCTCGACCAGCTCTGGGCCTGGGAGGCCCGGCTGTAGACTGAACCACCTCAGCATGGGCGGCAGCAGTCTGGGCTGGCTGGATGACAGGCAGCGACAAGGGCAATGGCGGAGTGGCAGTGGTGGGAGCAGGAATGCTGTCACCCTGAGAGAGGACAGCAGGTTCCTGCTCCACTGACCCACTGCCACTCCCCCGGGGCAGCACCTCAACATCCCTAACAATCTGCTGGAGCACTGATTGCTGGCCTGCTGCGATATCGTGAACGACCCGGTCGATGGTGGTAGACCCAGCCACAATGGCAGCAGTCAAAGCTTGCATGGCATTAAGTATGAGAGCAGTCTGAGATTGGATGCCACCAACCATAGACTGAATTACAGCACTAAGACGTTGCGTCGCTTCCGCCTGTGCTGCAATGGAAGCTGCCAGATCGCCCATCACAGCAGCATCAGGTCTGGGTTGCCACGGTCTCTCTGGGAGTCTAACATCCTTTGCAGACTGGAAATGATGGGCTCCATGGTGTGCGCAGAGCTCTGTGCAATGTTGGAGGTGGACTCCTCCATGCTCCTTACCATTGCCGAGAGGCTCTCAGGCACCCTTGCCATTGCACCTATCATTTCCGTGTGCATGCCCATCAACCTTCTTTTAAACGCCTCCCCGTCGAGGTCCTCATCTGAGTCCTGTGCAGCAGAACTCGCACGCGAACTCGCCCTCCGAGGAGCTGGCCCCCAATCTACCCTTTCCCCCTGGCCTTGCTGCAGCCCATTCATCCCCAGTGCCTCACCCTGTGCAGATCCAGCTACTATACTAGCCTCTAAAGAATGCATAGTGCCAGTATCTGAGCTGGTGCATGTGGGTGAGACATGCAGTGACATGGTATGTTCTTCCTCCTCCTCTTCTCCCGCCTCACTCTCTATGGTGCCCTCAGGGACAGGCTGCTCAGCTGCTTGCTCATCATCTGAAAGTATAAAGGCACAAGAGTCAGGTTAAGGTGAGGTGAGGGGGGGCAGGAAGGGAGAAAGGCATGCATACAGCATGATTAGCTGGAAAGTGCAAAACGCTTGTGGGGTGAGGGGGAAGTGGGATGTGAGAAGAAGGAGTAGGGATGAACATACCGTTGCTGTCTCCAAGGGGGTCAACGTCACCAGTGACCACGGCGCCCACAACCTGGCAGCACTCTATTTTACAGTGCAGACAGTAGTTGGGTGTCGGCTTGTCCCCCGCTTGTGCGCTCCTGCTCCCTCTTGTTGTGAGCCACCTTGCAAGAGAAAGGAAAGTGTGTGGGTGATGTGCCTGCAATAGTTGAATAACTATCATTATGTGCAAGGTGTGAGATGTGGGTGTGAGTGTTTGTAGGTAGAGATTGTTGATGGGTGAGTTCTGGGGGTGTGGTGTTTTGGGCAGTGTGTGAAGACTGTGGTTCAGATGGTGGTATGTAGCATTTGTTGAAGCATTCACTCATCCTGACCACCCGAGTGAGGTCATTACATTTTTTCCTAAATTGTGTGTGGGTCCTGGGGACCGCAATGCTGTCCGAGAAGGTGTTGTGGTGCAGAAGACTTGCTGCAAGGACCTCCTGCCACTTGTCGGTTAGAGCACCGCCCTCCGTCTCTTCACAGCGAACACCAACGCTTCCAATGCTTGATCGCAGAATCTACGGGCTCTCTCCATGGGCGTGGATCTGCCATGAGTACAGCTGCTTCAGTCCTCCGGCTCCTTCTCCTTGACCTGAGGCAGCTGCACAACCAGCAATGCTGAGAATGAAGTTCTGCAGCATCAATGAACCTCCCCTTTAAGTACTGAAAAAAGCCTGTGGCAATCATGACTTGCGATTAGACTGCACCTGATATTGGTCCACCCTTTGAGTGTAACGTCAATGAGCTTGGGCTTTAAGACTTGAATTAGGACTCCAATCATTTCTTTGAGCAGTGAGTACAAATGTTGCATTCAGTCTAAAGCATTAGTGCCTGGCGCTAATTCTCCAACTTTTCTAATGATACCGCCCATTCCTGGGCTATAATGAATTGCTAACCCTTTGACACTGAGCCACGTAAGGAAATATTAGGACAAGTGACCAAAAGATTGGTCAATTGTGGTCCATTTAAGGAGTTTCTTAAAGGAGGAGAGAGAGGTAGAGAGGCAGACAGTTTTAGGGAGGGAATTCCAGAGTTTAGGGGCTTGGCAGCTGAAAGCATGGCCACCAATGGCGATGAAAATTGTGCATGTGCAAAAGACCAGAATTGGAGGAGCACAGATATCTCGGGGGGGGGGGGGGGGGCGGGGGGTTGCGGGGGTGGGGGGGGAGGGCTGAAGGAGATTACAGAGATAGGGAGGGGTGAGGCCATGGAGGGATTTGAAAACACAAGATGAGAATTTTAAAAATCGATGTGTTGCCGGTCCATAAAACATCAACCATGTCATCTGTGGCTCAGTGGGTAGCACTCTTGCCTCTATGTCAGAAGGTTGTGGGTTCAAGTCCCACTCCAGAGACCTGAGCACAAAAATCTAGGCTGACACTCCAGTGCAGTACTGAGGGAGCGCTGCACTGTCGGAGGTGCTGTCTTTCGGATGAGATGTTAAACTAAAGTCCCTGTCTGCTTTCTCAGGTTTGTGGGAGCTTGCTGTGCGCAAATTGGCTGCCATGTTTCCTACATTAAAAAACAGTGACTACACTTCAAAATGTACTTCATTGGTTGTAAAGCGCATTGGGGCGTTGGATGGTCGTGAAAGGCGCTATAGAAATGCAAGACTTTCTTTTCCTTAAGTTCACTGCTGCTAGGGATATGTTCTGCTAATGTAACCTTTCTATAAATTGAGATTTCTGCAAAAAAAAACTCCTTAGCATATGAAGTGATTAAATGTATGCTTTCATTAAAAGGATTAAGAAATCCTCCTTCATTCCAAGGATAAAGGCAATCAATGTAAGTATAGATTCTCAGCCCACACACTACATTTCAGGTCAGCTATTTAATTTCTTTCCAACAGCGTTGCATTGATTTCAAAACGTAGTCTCCAGCTGTAAGACCTTAAACATTTATCAGAGAACTTCTGTTTAGAAATATAGGGACAGTAATATTTACTTGGCAGAGCAGGACTCTCATTCCAGCAAGGAGAAGGATCTGAAGAACTTCCAAGAAGATAATGGGGTAGAGTTTCTTCTTGAAATTGCTCTGGTTAGATCAAGTTTCTGCTAAAATTCATTTCCATAATCACAAACATAAAATCTTCCATCAACCAACGCATTCGGGCAGCATGACAGAACGTAATCGTTTCTTTTTTTCTTCTTTCCATTAAAAGATATTCCTTGATGTGTTTTAAGTGCGGTGAACTGGAGCAGTTTTATTAATGCAACTGATATGGGTTCATCACCAAAAATAAGTATTTTTATTTCCACCTGTGAGTAACCTGATATAAAATAATTGCAACTGACTTAAAAGAGACTGTAACGAACCAGTTAGTAGTTTTGTTGGTGTACACGAGTCACTATCTTAGTAAATTAAATGGGCCAGATTTTCCGACCCCCACAGGTGCGTACGAGGTGTGCACGCACCCATAGGGGCCTCGCAAGTGCCGGTTTCAGGCATGCGAAGCGCATGCGCTGAAAACCGGCATTTGCGATCTGTCAAGAATTCTCTTGACAGATCATCTGCCTGCCCGGGAGATGGGCCTCCGCGGGTGGAGAGTTCCTCTATTTGCCCAACTTCCACCTGCTGAAAGGCCATAGAATTCATACGCCTGGTAAAAGCAGGCGTAAGGCCTGTTTTTACCAGCTTAAGAGTGTTGAAAAATAAAAAAAATTACATTCGATAACTCATTTATAAATTAAAAATACTCTTCAAAAAGGTAAGTTTATTTTTAGCCCCCTAAAAACATTTAATTTTCTTTTCAAAAAATATATTTTTTTAAATATTTAATTCAATGGAATTTTAATTCATTTTAATTACGTAATTTAAAAAAAAAATAATGTTTTAGTGTGTTTTTAAATGTGATCCCCATTCATACTTTTGACAGCTCTGTCCCTACAGACCTGTCAAAAGTATGAAGGGGGATTCCCTTCTTTGATTGGTTCGCCTGGCCCACATGATCCCAGGGGCGCTTGCGAACCGCATGCGCCCCTGGGATACGTGGGCCTCTGTGCACGGCGATGATGTCATCGGCGGAGGTGCAGCGCCGCGGGGCGCTACCGGCTAACGTTGCTGCTAACCTCCTGCTGAATTTCGTGGGAGGCGTCAGCGGCGCCGCGTCCAGGCGCTAGTTCATTTACGCCCCGTTAGTGCCCTCTCCTTAGGGCGCTAACGGGAGGCGCAAAGCAACCGAATTTTGCCCCCTTTGTCTTTTAAGAGACAGCTTACATGTAGTTGAGAGTCTGTAGGGTTTCCATTCTAGAACTATGGTGGGCCAAGTGGCCCTATCTTTCTATACTTATCCAGTGACCTTATGATTACTCAGAGCCTGCTGTTTACAGGTCAACTCTGCTACTTTTACCACAGTATTTTAATCTTTGTGATGCATCATAGCCTTTTAAAAGAAAGCTTTTTTCATTTGACGTTTCAATCTACCTCGTTGATATTTCTGTAGTAGGTTTATGTGGCAATAGTTTCGGGAGAGGACTACGACACCCATTTCAATCAAAGTTCTCGAGTAGATTAAGCCCGATGGCCAACTGCACCTTCCTCTTTTGAACTGAAATCCTAGACGGTCTTCCCATGTTAAAACCCAAAGCGACAAGACCCCATTCATTTAATGAGTTCTCATTAGATATCTTGTGAACTGTGGCAGTCTGGTGAGGGTGGTTATTATAACAAGACTTTGGATATTTGAAACAGCGGAACAAGCTGTATACAGAGCAGTTTATCATAGCTCTCAGAAACATCTCAAAGCACTTTACACACAGTGGGGGCAATTTTAACCTCATCCGCTCGTCGGGAATCTGATGGGATCGGGTGCAACACTGGTTTTTACACCACTCCCTCAGCACCGCACTGGAAAGTCAGCCTAGAATTTTGTGCTCAAAGTGGGGAAAGATCAGGGGGGGAGTGGAACTAATTAGAGAGCTCTTTCAAAGAGCTGGCACAGGCACGATGGGCCGAATGGCCTCTTGTGTGCTATATGATACTACAAAGGGTGAATAAATGTAAGAAAGCAGACCAGCCATTCCACCTATTTCCCGTCGGGGCTTGTATTTTAACAAGAGAGTATTGTGGCAATACCCCGGTAGGTTTGTGTTTCAACGACTGTTTGTTGCTGAGCTGGACTGGACCATAATATAGAGCTCGGTAAGTAATGACCAGTCCTGAAACAGTAGAATAACCAGCCTGGGAGACTGTATTGAGAAAATAACTGAGAATGTTGACCTATTGCCACCTAATGATGCCCAGAATAATACATCAGTTATTTAGCTTCCAAAACCTTCTGGGAGACTATCCATCTGTGAAAAACACCTGATGCGATAGATAGATCTCATTGTATTTTTACCCTAGTTTTGATATCTTCTGATGAAGTTTAAAGAGAATTGAGTGAAGATGTGAGCCAATCTTTGTACCTCATAATTTAAAAAAATAGTCGGCTTGCTACTGTGCTTCTACAGATTAATATGGGGGGTCACGGGGATGTGGGGGGGGGGGGGTGTTGTTTCATTAACCTTCACTCTACTGAATAAATAGTAACTCTATACAGCTACCTATCGGATGCAGTAACTAGTGCTTTCGTGCTCACCCTTCTGAATGAATAGGGCCGTAGAGACACCAACTACTCGGACTACCAGTTAATCCTTACCTCCCTGAATGCACAAATCCCAACAACAACCATTTGCATTTATATAGCGCCTTTAGTGTAGTAAAACGTCCCAAGGCACTTCACAGGAGCGTGAGCAGACAACATTTGACACCAAACCGCATAAAGAGATATTCGGGCAGGTCAAATGCTTGGTCAAAGAGGTAGGTTTTAAGGAGCATCTTAAAGGAGGAGAGAGAGGCAGAGAGGCGGAGAGGTTTAGGGTTGAAATTCTAGAGTTTAGGGCCCAGGCAGCTGAAGGCATGGCTGCCAATGGTAACTGCAGCAAAAGTAATTGGAGACCATCTGCAAACACTAGGATAAGAATTCTGCTTGTCAACATGTGCAACGACATTGTAAATAGCCCAGTGAAGATTTCCTCTGCTCACTACTTCAGTTGAAATTATGAACATATTCTCCAATTACAAGTACGGTTTACTAGGAAATCTTTCCAAAGGCCTTTATGATACCATCAGATGCGGAGAATACTTATCCCACTGTAACCAGCTGTACTCATGCACTGAGTGCTCTTGCATTTCCAAGTGTACATTAGCTATCTGAATTGAATCTACTTAAAAGCCATTTTCTTTCTTAGGGCAATGACTTCAGTCTCATTCAGTAATTCATTTCCTAAACCAATGTAGCACAGAAGTGAGATTGTGCAAAACACATGCTTAATTTAATGACCACCACCTCACATCTAATTGAGCAACTGCTGGTGTGACACGAGGAGCAGCAGGAACACAGGAGACTTGACAATGCCACAGAGATATTGGCTTGTCAAACTGCATCACCAGATTATGTCACTAACACCAGCCCTTTAATGGAAACGAGTGTTCAGTGGTAATGTGCTAAACACAATGAACAATGAAATGATTTTTACACAGTAAAACTTCCCAGCATGATATACATTTGAAAAGGAAACATTTTCAAGGCTATGAGGAAAGAGCAAGGAGAGTGGGACTAATGGCATAGCTCTTTCAAAGAGTCAGCACAGGCACAATGGGCCGAATGGCCTCCTTCTGTGCTGTATGATTCTATGATTGGTTGTGGGTTCAGGTCCCACTCCAGAGACTTGAGCACTAAATCTAGGCTGACAAAATTCATTGCCGTACTGAGGGAGTGCTGCACTGTCGGAGGTGCCGTCTTTCCGATGAGATGTTAAACCAATGCCCCGTCAATCTCTCAGGTGGACATAAAAGATCCCATGGCACTATTTCGAAGAAGAGTAGGGGAGTTATCCCTGGTGTCCTGCTCAATATTTATCCCTAAACCAGCATGTTCCCGTAACACTACCAGAAATAAATTAGTTGGTTATTTATCTCATTACTGTTGTGGGACCTTACTGTGCACAAATTGGCTATGGTATTTTCCTACATTACAACAGTGACTACTGTTCAAAAGTACTTCATTGGCTGTAAAGCGCTTTGGGACGTCATGAGGTTGTGAAAGGTGCTATAGAAATGCAAGTTCTTTCTAATTCCAATGTATAAACAGTAACAAATTTCAGTTCCTGCATTTTAAATAGATACTTTCTTAAAGCAAATATACATTTTTTTCTTGAATGAGTCTCTACTACAACAACAACAACAACTTGTATTTATATAGCGTCTTTAACGTAGTAAAACGTCCCAAGGCGCTTCACAGGAATATTTTAAGATAAAAAATTTGACACCGATCCACATAAGGATAAATTAGGGCAGGTGACCAAAAGCTTGGTCAAAGAGGCAGGTTTTAAGGAGCGTCTTAAAGGAGGAAAGAGAGATAGTGAGGCTTGCCCACAATGATTATTTGATGAATGGATAGGCCAGTACGGTACTCAGCCACAGAGACCAGGAAGGTCCCCAAGCTGATCATATATCTTCTGTTGGAAAGTGTGGGTGTCCATGACATTGGGTAAGGGAAATGGATCAAAGGCGGGTGAATGGTGTTGAGGTGCATCTCAGCCATGATCTAATTAACTAGCGGAAGAGGCTGGAGAGACTGAACAGCCTCCTCCTTATGTGTCGATGTTGAAGTGAGGACATGATCACGTTTTTGGCTGCGATGGCCCCCGTGGTTAAACAGCCTGCTGATGTTCAGTGCCCAGACTCACGCCGTTTATTCGGCTGATCCTGCACTACCAAACCCCGAGCCTGGCTCAATGGGAGTGCGGGCGGGATATCTTTGACTTGTGCTTCCCATCCGGCGGGGCTTCATGCTGGGAGTGAACCATCGTTGAATGTTGCCAATGAATGAGAATAAATATTTCAGGCAGGGACTGAAGCACAACCATCACCCACGGAACTGCACTGCAGCACCGGCCAGAGCCTTCAAGAGAGGAGGAGATGAGTAAAAAGGTCGAGTCTCTCTCTCAACTGAGTTTTAGACACAATAAATTGGGGTTCTGCTGTAGTTTGCTGTGAGGGGACGTACCTGCAGGATTCCTGTGTTACCAGGTAATTTACAGAAGACTGGAGTCAGACAGAAACCTATTTGCTCATAGGTACACACATAGTATAGCAGCGAAAGATATTTACATTGTCACTAACTGGCTGGTAACTAGGAACGTGATTGGGAATTTGCCTAAATTAACTTTTCATTTCGCCTCCCTTCCACCCTAAAGAAAAACTCTTGTCATTTAAATGAAAAAGCAAGAGTTAACGGGATTATTGAGTCTCTATAAGGAGCTAGTCGGAGGGGTAGAGGCACAGAATCTCCTGCATTCTATTACAATTCTCATCCTTGGAATAATCCCTTTTATTTATTGCTAATTGACATGACGAAAGATTTTTTTGTTTAAATCACAATTTAATTAGAAAGCTACTAATTCCATTTCTTTCTCATTAGTTGCTGGCGACATTCCTCAGAAGAGAAAATGCAGTAGACTTTGTCACACCTCAGACGGAGTTCTGGCTCTCGCTGGCTACATAATGAAATGTGCCTTCATTAGCATGTTTGCATTGTGTGAAAGTCATGTGGTTATTGATATAAGCTGGCCAGACATGACGATTTTTTTGCCTCTCTTTTTATGATGTTAGTGCTTTGAGAATATATTTCCAATTCCGATACCCGGTGCCTACATTAAGTACTCCCAGGGCAGGTAAGAGCATGGTTAGATACCCAGTAAAGGTCCCTTTACTCTGTCCAAACTACCTGCCTCGACCCGCAACCTTATCCTTTCCACATAATGATTCATCAAGATGTCAAATCTGGTAGTCTAATCAATATTTTAGTCGTCAAGTGCGACTGAGAATTTCTCTTTGTGGTTAAACAGGGGAAGTGGATGGAGGGTGGGAGGGGTGAGACCCTCACTGACCCATCAATAGGTCCCCTGGAGAGGGAGTCCAGCTAATAGTGGGCACACACAATCCGAGGCCCTTAAAAGAGGACCTTAATTAAGCTGTTAGTGATGAGCCAGCCTGGTACACATCACTGGATTCGGACATCTGCCACATTAAACTGGTTGGCATGGCACAAGCTGTTCTGTGTAGGTCCTTCCACCATGCTAATTCGCACAAGTTCCCGTTCTCCCATCACCCCTGTGCTCGCTGACCTACATTGGGTCCCGGTCCAGCAAAGCCTCAGATTTAAACTTCTCATTCTTGCGTACAAATCCGTCCGTGACCTCGCCTCGCCCTATCTCTGTAACCTTCTCCAGCCCCACATCTCTCCAAGATCTCTTTGTTCCTCCAATTCTAGCTTCCTGTGCATCCCTGATTTTCATCGCTCCACCATTGGTGGCCGTGCCTTCAGCTGCCTAGGCCGTAATCTCTTGACTTCCCTCCCTAAACCTCTCTGCCTCTCTTTCCTCCTTTAAGACGCTGTTTGAAAACTACCTCTTTGACCAAGCTTTTGCTCACCTGCCCTAATATCTCCTGATGTGGCTCGGTGCCGATAGTTTTCTGATAACGCTGCCGTGAAGCGCCTTGGGAAGTTTTGCTATGTTAAAGCTGCTGTATAAATGCAAATTGTTGTTGTGATCGAAGTCAGAAGTCCATCATACAGCCGACGAGGAAACTCTAAGATTTGGAGCAACAGCCTCTGACCAGGTGCTCATATATCTAGGGCTTCATGCCTACCTTGTTTGGATCGCAGAGAGGCAGGCAGCTGCTGCTGAAGCGACGCCTCTCCAAGTGGTGGAAACTCTGGGTTAAAAATTTGACTTGGATAGTTGTGCAAAATTGCCAAAAGTAAATTGGCAGTCCCATCTTTGCACATCTTTTCCAACTGTAGGATTTGGCTGGGAACAAAATTGTCAGGTTAATATAACACCTGGAGCAGGGACTAGCCAGTTCACTGAGGTTCGTGGCAATTATCTGCACTTCTTCCAGGTGTGTTTTTGCCTAATCTTGAAACTTGTATTAATAAGTGTCTGATTGGGCATGCATGACTGCAGCAACAGCAATGCAGAAAATAGGATTTTTTTTTAGAAACAGGAAGAAGAAGCCATTTGATCCAACTAACCCATCTGTCTTTGACAGATCTCAACTCCACTTATCTCTCATGAAAGGTCATCGACCTGAGACGTTGACTCTGTTTCTCTCTCTCTCCCCGCAGATGCTGCCTGAGCTGCTGAGTGTTTCCAGCATTTTCTCTTTTTTATTTCAGATTTCCAGCATGCGCAGTATTTTGCTTTTCCACTTATCTATCTTCTCACCATATTGCTCAATCCCTTTTTTCTCCAGAAACACGTGGAGGGTAGGGTGATTTTATTAAATTGCCCTTCCATTAGGTGAAGCTTCCCGATCAATGTTGTCAAATTACCTCTATACTGTTGCCTCTAGCCGATTTAAACTATTTGCTTCGATGACCTCTCCTTGTTACTTACCCCATACATATATTGCTCTTACCCCGACTTCCCTTCCTATTCCAAAAATCCTAATTTTTTTAAAGTGCGTTCTCTGGTACTTAAACCCTTTCTATCGTAAAGAGTTTTCCTGGATCAATTTTGGTAATCTTCTTAATATAATAGAATCATACAGCACAGAAGGAGACCGTTCGGCCCACCGTGTCTGTGTCGGCTCCTTGAAAGAGCTGTGCGATCAATCCCACTCCTCCTGCTCTTCCCCATAGCCCTGCAATTTTTTTTTCCTTTTTCAGTATACAAAAAATTCCCTTTTGAAAGGTACGATTGAATCTGCTTCCACCATCCTTGCAGGCAGTGCATTCCAGATCATAACAACTCGCTGCGTAAAAAAAATATCGCCTCATCTCCCCCCTGGTTCTTTTGGCAATTATCTTAAATTTTCTTAATCTTGAAAATTTCTGTTAGGTTGCACGGAAATTTTCAGCCTTTTGAAGAGCAATATGCCCAACTTCTTTAATCTTTCCTCGTTACTTAAATTCCTGATACCTTAACTGATCTTTGTTGCTCCCCTCTGTACCCTCTCAAGGACAATGGCATCATTCCTCTGATGAGGTGACCAGAATATTAAACTCAAAAGTGGGGGGTTTGATCAACATCCTCTATGTTAACCCGGCACATTTAATCGCACTCCTGCCCCGGGTTAGAAAGCTGTAGATTCAAAGCCGGTATCAGAATGAATACACAATCTAGGCTCACAATCCAACACAGTACAGAGGGAGTGCTGCATTATCAGAGGTTAACATCCTTCAGCTGAGATGCTAAACCAAGGTTCTGCATGGCGATTTAAGTGGATGTTAAATATCCCACTATTCAAAGAAATACAGGGAAATCCTGGAGATGTGCTGTTCAACATTCTTGCCTCAACCAACATGTTCAAAAAAAGAGATTAAGTAATCATTCATCTCATTGCTGTTTGTATAATGTGCTTTACGACATCTTGAGATGATAGGGTGCTATCAAATGCAAGAATTATTGTACATAAGCCCTTTTATTTTGGACTCCCCCTCCCCCCCCCCCCGTTAGTTACCTTTTTAAATGTATTTTAACAAAATCTAACAGGTACATTTTTTGTAATCTGTCTGAAAATGAATTTCAGCCGGTGACTATAACATTCGTAAGATAGCTCGATACATACCGACTGGTTTATCTCCCATTAATTATCAGTGGTGGTGATTACATCGCAATTATCAATCCCTCATTGATGACAACCTCACACAATAGCTGTTGAGAATTGTCACGATAGCAGCAGTCTGTTAAAATGGACAGAGAACATATTCCAATCCCCACCCATGCTGACTGCTCCGTAGAGGTTGGAGCAAATAGTGGACACACAGAAATCATTTCAAGGCTGCAATCTCATCTTGGGGTTCAGATAACGCTTGTAAACTGCTTCAACTTTGCTCTTGCGATTTAGATTCCTCAATTAGATCCACTCGCAATCAATACTAGCTATAATTCTCCATATTATTCATACAGGACTGTTCTGGTCCCATTAATAATAGGAACAGTAGATGCAATAAATATTAAACCCATGTAAGACATAATGTAGAATTTATTATACACAGGAACGTTAAACCCTATTCACTCATACTGTGATATAAAATGTATAATAATGTACAATTTTAAATAATGCATATGCAAAAATTATATACCCAGTAGCAAAGAGTGTGTTGAATAACACATACAAGACTATTATAATTATGTAAATCATAGTGTAATATAATATACTCAAGAATGTTAAATGCCAGTATACCATACAATGTAAGCCATTGTATTATTTTGCAGCAAGAACTCCCATTTACCAGCCTTGGTCTAGTGGCATAAAAAATACTTCATTGTCCTCTTACATGATGGTGAGCCATACTGTAAATTGCACTCATGCCCATCTTTAAGTCTCTATCTTACTTTTCCTGAAGATTGAGTCAAATGAGACTGAATTTCTCAAATGCAACAAAGCCTTTGAGGGAGTTAAGGATTGGAATGCCTTTCAGGGGAGGAAATGTTGTTCAGGATCTCCAAGCCTATGCTACTCCCCAGCGACTCTTTGTAATCAGCCCCATCATCAGGGCATGCAGTCAGGACCTTGGCTCGATATACCATCTGGACAGTGGCTGCGATTCCTCAGCACTCCACGGTCCCCTTATCACTGCTCCTGAGCAATGCCCTTCTACCAGCCACATCATCGACGTACTTGCACTTGCTTACACCATCATGCTTGTAACCACCACCTTCCAATGTCGCAAGTGCAAGGAATGCTTTAGATAAGGATAAAGCTCTAATTGTCACAAAAGTATGAAATAGGATGGTTTACCTAAGAGGTAGTAAGAGATTTAGGACCTTTAAAATGTTGGTTATTGGCGCGCACAGTTAATTAGGACAAATGGGCAGGTTGTCCCAATTTTCAAGGGTGTAGATATCCCAGTGGGCATGCAAAAGTGGCAACTTTTGCAGGAAAATTGCAGGTGTCACGTGTGCCCTTCAATGTCCTCTCCCGCACTCCCTTCCCCGTGCAATGTTTAGCGTACACCTGGACTGCACCATTAAGCCGAGTGCGGGTCCACAGTGGGTAAAAGACTTCTTGATCCCGCTACTGATTGTGATCCGAAGTATCCCGCTGGAGAGTGGAACCTTCTGGATGGTGAGGCGAGGATGGGACAGGATTGGGTCTCGGCTGTGATTGCTCCCATTCCACCATCCTCCCTCCCCACTCACCCTTGCCCGATCAAATCTAGCCTGCCAACACTGGCTGCGAAGGCTCACAGCTGAGGAATGGTCAACATTCGGGTTAGGTAGCTGTGGAATCATGACCCAGCAAGAATCAGTGCCTTTAGGGCAAGAGAGCAGAAGGAGAGCCTAAAAAAAGTGCAATGCACAGTCAAGTGCAAGATATATCTTGCTTGCCCTCGCTGCTAATCAAAGGAAGTAGATGTGAAACGGCTTCTGGTTTGTCAGATATATTGAGCATTCCATGTAACAAGCTATGGTTTGAATGGGTGAATTGTTATATTCTGCCAACTGCACACTGCTTACCCTACCCTATGCCCTGCTGCTTGAGTTAATGCTCAGCTGTCAGGGTTAAAAAGGAGGCACTATTTACTGCCAGTGTTTCTGCTGTCATACTTACCCTGGAATAAAAGCATAATTGAAAAAAAAATAGGATTAAAACTACATTCACTGCACTCTATTATATTTGCCCACTGCTCAGATCTAATATTTAAATTTCCAATGGCAAAGCTGATAGTTGGATAGTGAAGCCTTTCATTCGTGACAGCTATACACTGTGTGGCTCCAACTCCTACATATTTAATTAAAGTGGGGTTTAATAGATTCAAATACATTCACTGCTAAATGGGTTTTAGCACACTTTATGATTTTTTTTTTTGAAGGCTGGGTTTTTAGACAGAAGGCAAAAAAAAAACCTGATAAGATCACATTGTGAATCTATTGGAATGGAATTTTCTGAAGTATATGTGACCTTGTTTCAGTGTCAGTCACTGTTTCTGGGCACCAGAATAGAGCGCGATACAGCTCATGTATATTTTTTGGTGATCCAACACGATTTTTTGTGCTATTTATCTTTTTGAAACCTCGGCAGCATTTTCACGAGATGTTGTTACTGGTTCACTAGCCTGTGATCTGAACAGACTATCCCTGATCTCCACCCCCCCCCCCCCCACCCCACTTTCTCTCCTCGCTGCCTTTCGCACCCGCTTACATATTGCAAAAATCCAATTGCCTTACGGTTACACTGGGAGGGCGAGGAATCATTCACCGCCAGTCGCGTTATTTTCAGGGGCTCCAAGTCCCTTTCAGACGCACTCCTTCAACAGCGAAGCAACATTTTAATCTGTTAACTTGTCTGTATTTTCACACGATTTGCCTGGACTCAACTAGGTGTCAAATGTATTCGTTATTAATGTTCAATGGAGGGGGTTGGGGAGAGGAGGGGGGGGGGGCAGAGTAACTTTTGCGCGATGCCCCTAATCATCGCGGCAAGGGTGAGATAAATCGGTGAAAACATAATAAAGGTGTTTGAGCAATACAGCTGTTATTGGCCAGACTTGTTGGGAAACACATTTGAAGACGTTAAATTATTCGCATTTTTTTAATGTTTCATTTCCATCTTTGTGCTGGATCCCAGATGAGGATTTTCTGCCGTTTCTCGGTTCAGGAGACGACCTGAAGAAGATTTCATTTTTGCAAGTTTCTGGACAAGGAGGTGGTGGGGATAACCCTGCAAACCGGACCGGCGTCAAAGTGGGACATCAAAGGGTGGGAAAACAACCCAGGAGCTGGACGAGGTGCACACAGGAGAAGTAGGCGTGAAGGTGAGAGTGTGAGTGGGTGAGTGAGTGTGAGTGAGTGAGTAATCCCTGGATTACTGGGGTGGAGGCAATGTGCCAACATCATCCCGCATTGACTATCGGCGGGTCTTCTGCGGCCCTGGACACCGGACCTTGCCTCGGGATTCAAGGGCTGTTGGCTCGGCAATTTCAGAGGAAGATTAGGGAAACTTCAGAGGGAGAGCGTTTCTGTCAAATTCACTCCTGCTCGAGAACCCAAACGGTTCTTCTACCTGTAAACCAAAGACATAAAGGATTTGGAGTCTTGTTGAGTCTCCAGTTCATGGGGTGCTGCGCTCAAATTAGAAGTACAGGACATTTACAAAACAACCACTTAATTGTAATGTACTTGTGGTGGGGGTGATTTTAATCCTTCTGCCTTCTCATACTAACTCCCCTTCTGCTTCTCTGTGCCCCTTGCAGAGGACACATTGATATTCATCATCTATAAGCTGGTTTAAATTAAAACGCCCAAACCATGTTCTATCCCACGTCAATTTATTAATTATTATAATTGCTACTAGATGTTATTAATTGCCTGAAGGAGCGCCACAGGAACTCTGAGAATAAATAAAGGTAATCTGGGAACCTCGGACGGAGGTGCTCAACATGTCGGTGCTGTGATTTTCCGAGGGTCCTGTACTCACCGTTAAATATCTAAAACGTGTATTCACCGAGAACTAGAGCGTCCTTTAAGAACTGATGCAGTGTTCTTCCATAAACAGGTTAGCCGAGAGGATAGAAGTAGCGTCTTAAATTCGAATGATGTACAAGAGGACATCTTCTCATTCCAGAAACCCATACTTTGTTGTCTTTAGATTTATATGTATATGAAACCAGGGGTATAGATGTTCATCGGTTCATTGTGGTATATAATCAGTTTGCCTAATTCTCCTGATGGCGCCGTTTGAGTGGCCAGCCTTTAAACGGTTGAGATGGTTCAGACGGAGCCCAGATCAAGGGTTTAGCTCTCTACAGATCAGGTCGGACTCAGGCAGGGGTTGTCTGGGATGGCGTAAAGGATTCATCCAGTGCGTGTTTTACCCGTTGAAATATATATATAAAAAGTTAGCTAACTCCATCGCCTTGACATTCCATATGTCCCAATATCAGGTGCTCTGGCAGTTCAGGAGAAAGTAGCACTTGCATAGTTCCATGATGGAGAAGGACAGGGGGTGGTGGTGGGGTGAGAGATATTTCTACATATTGGGTGGGGGGGGGGGGGAGATAAATAGAAGGTGGGCAAAGCGACGGACCAAAGCGCTCGCCATCGAGTGAAATTCATACTTCAAAGTTGGAATGTTTCCGAGCCCTACCGCATCGAAGCGATGGGAATGACAGGAAGGTCCCTTTTGTGATATATTATGTCAAAAAAATTCTAATGAGATTCGCACCAGAGGAATGGAAAGGAGAAGGCGCTTTAGTAAGAGCCTTGGATGCACCGATTAGCAAACAGATTCGGTCACCAGAACTGCCACACATTGGTGGAATTTACTGCTTCCGATTTACAGAGTGTGAAAAATGCAAAATATTTCCTCTGGAGGACCGTTACTTTAACTTTGAACGAGCCCCGTTAGAAAGCACTTAAACCCCTTTCGGTCAGCCTGGCTTAAAGCTCCCTTCTCCCCTTCTTTCATTTCAGAGATTGAGGAGAGCAAAGATCAGAATTTACATTCTCAGCACGCAAACTCTACATATATTCCAAATATATATATATATATATATATATACACACACACACGCACACAAGACTTTACCTTATTCAATGGGGCGACGGGTCCGTCAGAATGTCCCTTTTTTTAACCGCTCCAGTCCCATCGTAGTGACAAGTGCAAAAATATTACTAATGGGAAGAATGCAGCAATCACAATCGAAGGTGATCCGTTCACCTACTAGTCAATGATCAGCGTGGGTTTCGTGCTCTTCCTCCAGCACAATGCAACATGCAGTTTTTCGCTAGTGATTCACACAGAGCGCAACCATCTCTTCCCCCCAAGTGCTTGTCTTCCTCCGGTAGGTGAGACAGAGAGCGAGGCATTGCACATCTCATCCAACCTCCTTTCTCTCTCCACACACCCCCCTTTTTCCCCCTCCCCTCCCTTGCTTAAAAGAGCTCAGTGTTTGTCTGGTCGAAGAAATCCTCGAAATAACTCCAGTTTATAAAAATGTATGAGCTGCACAGTGTGTCTTGCTGACTCCCCTGAACTGCTGGTGTTCAGACTCCATAGCTAGGAGCCTCCCCTGACAGCTCTCATTGGGCTGCTGGCGGAGGAAGGTCCAGAGCGCAGTAATTAATGCGTGCTCTTTCATGAAGTGTGTGTGTAAGAGAGAGAGACACACACACAGACACACCAACAACTTTACAATGCAGGCAGTGGGCAGTAAGGTTGCTGAGGACTCTAACCCGTCATGTACAACACCCTCCTGTTGACTATTGCTGCCTTAAGCTCACACAGTGAATCCCTAACAGATTTTAACATACTGCAGTCACACTTGACTCGCTGGCTGAGTTTTTTTTCGTTGATGCGGGAGGCTTTCTGAATGGTGGTGTTTGACTGGATTCCAGTGTCTCTGGCACGAACTGAGTGGAATTAAAGTTAACGCCGAGCCGGAGCTGCAATTTCAGAGCCGATTGTGTTATTCGATGTAATTATCAATGAACTTGAAGCAGGTATTCCCGCCTCGCCAGTCACTGCCTTTGCTTGTCAATAGTGAATTCACATCCATTTAAGGTGAAGGGCAGATCAGATTATTAATATAATATATGTGCGGGGTTTAAAAACACACCGCTTTTTTAAAATTAACACTTGCAGTTTTTTGTTAGAAGCACTGATGTGGAGTTGACCGGGGTATAATCTTCATTGCAGTAAGTCATCATTAATATGCATCATATATAAAGAGAGAGTGAGCACTGGTACTGGAGCTCCTCCACATCATTGTCACACCGGTGTAATGAAAGGCTCACACACTAAAACACAGGCGCACTCACATACTCACACCCACAGGTATGAAGGCACCCACTCACAGGCATAGGTCTGTCTCTCTCTCTCTCTCCTACACTGACACACTCACAGGCACAGGGATATTACTTCACAGGTATAAATCTGTCTCTCACACACTGGCTCAGTGGGTAGCATCCTCGCCTCTCGAGTCAGAAGGTTGTGGGTTTAAGTCCCACTCCAGGAACTTGAGCACAAAAATCTAAGCTGACACTCCTGTGTGGTGCTGAGGGAGTGCTGCACTGTCGGAGGTGCCGTCTTTCAGAGGAGACGTTAAACTGAGGCCCCGTCTGCTCTCTCAGGTCGATGTTAAAATCCACTATTTCGAAGAAGAGCGGGGCAATTTTCCCTGATCCCCTGACCAATATTTATCCCTCAACCAGCATCACTAAAGAAAGATTATCTGGTCATTATCACATTGTTGTATGTGGGAGCTTACCACGTTTCCCACATTACAACAGTGACTACACTTCAAAAGTACTTCATTGGCTGTAAGGTGCTCTGGGATGTCTTGTCATGAAAAGTGCTGTATAAATGCTTTCTTTCCCCGTACGAGTTCCTACTAGGCCTTTTGTGCAGCGAGTTATATGAATCCTTGGCCTCTGAGAGATAAACTAACCAAAGTTTAATTTGGAATACTTCACTAATGGTGCGATTGTTGACGGAACGCTAATGGATTACTTCAATCACACTTCCCTATTAACTTTGTGAGGGTTCTTCCTTCATCAGTTTGGGTTCATGGATCCTGTTCTTCGGTTTAAACTATATATATCAGTGCTTATATTTTCAGATTCATTACATTTGTTCAGTCTGAATGCATTTAGTTTCTTAACACAAAGTAATATACATTGGAAAATGAAAAGTTTAATAGTAGGGTAGTGCAAATGATAATCCCATTTCTAATTATATTTGGGGGACTGATTAGTTCACAGTCTGTCGCAGGCACCTAGTCCCTAAAATAAACTTCACAGTGGTCACCAAGAATAGGAATTTCATCTTTGCTCCTTCAACCCTGAGAATTCCCAATTGTTTTCTGTCTGTCAATCTAACCATGCATGTGCAATTGTGTGTGTTTGAGACTTTGCTTGTGTGGTTATGTGTGTAACTATGTCTGTGACTGTGTGAGTATATCATTCGATTTGAGGGCATCCATATGTAAATTGCATATGTATAACCATGGGATCTCAGTGGGCAGGTTGATGTGATGTGTTCCATGGTCTGGGACTCAGGGCCACAGTCGCACTTCGGGCTGTCCCTCCTCTTCCACTGGTGGAGCAGGTGGCCGCATCGTCCGTGCCCTGTGTGGATTGGGTTGAGCGCCGTCCACTGTCTTCGAGGGAGGTCGAAGTCAGGGACCTCTGTTGTTGGGTCAGTGATGAGGTGTTGGTTCTTTATGTTGCGTGTTGTATGGGGAGCTGATGACAACCTAAACGTGGTCTCCCTGTGTGTGCTAGTTCAACGAGAACTTGCCAACTAATGTCATCAAGAAGACGACTGAACGCCCGAAAGTGGCCTCCCGGTGTGAAAAGCATGAAAGCATCGAATACACATACTATGGAAGCATCATCATATACACAGTCACACACAGTTGTACATATACAATTTGCATCTCAAAACACTCTCATAATGAATGATATACTTACACAGTCACAGACATACAGTTACACACAAAACCACACAAGCGGCAGCAACAGAAACAATGCCGCAGGAAAATCAACGCTGGAGCACTCAAAGACCCCGCTAAGAAAGCCCTATTCAGCCTGCGCCTCACAAACAACCCGACGACTTCCAGAGATGCAAAGACACAGAGTGCCCACAGCGCCTGGTCTGCACTCAAGGCCTCCATAATCAGCACCTGTGAAGAGACGCTCGGTCACTCGACCAGGAAACACCAAGACTGGTTCGACGAGAATGACCAGGAGATCCAGGAGCTAATAAGCCGCAAGCGCAAGGCATTCCTGATCTGGAAACAGCAACAGAACTCGAGAGCAAGAAAGCAGCCTCTACAGACGCCTGAAGGCCGAGGTCCAACAAAAAACTCGCGACCTAAAGAACAGATGGTGGGTGGAGAAAGCGCAGGAGATCCAGCAGCTAGCCGACAACCACGACGTGCGTGGATTCTTTAGCGCAGTCAAGACCATCTACGACCCAAGCACCCAAGGCCCTACCCCACTGCGGGCCAAGAACGGAGAGGTACTCATCAAGGACAGAGAGGCAGTCAGTGCCCGCTGGAAGGAGCACTTCGAAGATCTCCTTAACCGCGACTCTGTCTTCGATACGAGTGTCCTCAACTCCATCCCGCAGCATGCTACCCGCTACCATCTCAGCACAACCCCAGCCCGGCATGAGGTTGAAAAGGCCATCCGACAACTGAAGAACAACTAGGCCTCAGGAGCAGATGGAATCCCCGCCGAGACACTAAAGTATGGTGGAGAAGCACTATTGGCGCAAATTCATGAACTCATTTCTCTTATCTGGAAGGAGGAGAGCATGCCAGGGGATCTCAGAGATGCCGTAATTGTGACCATCTTCAAGAAAGGTAACAAGTCCGATTGCGGTAATTACAGAGGAGTTTCCCTGCTGTCTGCCACAGGGAAAGTCATCGCAAGAATCCTCCTCAATCACCTTCTCCCAGTGGCCGAAGAGCTCCTCCCAGAGTCGCAATGCGGATTCCGCCCACTAAGGGGCACAATGGACATGATCTTCACCACACGTCAATTGCAAGATAAATGCAGGGAACAGCACCAACCGCTGTACATGGCCTTCTTTGATCTCACAAAGGCCTTCGACACTGTCAACCGTGAGGGATTATGGAGTGTCCTCTTCAAATTCGGCTGCCCTCAAAAGTTTGTCACCATCCTCTGCCTGCTTCACGACGACATGCAAGCCGTGATCCTGACCAACGGTTCCACCACAGACCCAATTTACGTACGAACCGGGGTCAAGCAAGGCTGTGTCATCGCACCAACGCTTTTCTCGATCTTCCTGGCTGCAATGCTCCATCTCACCCTCAGTAAGCTCCCCGCTGGAGTGGAGCTAATTTACAGAAAAAACGGGAAACTGTTCAACCTCCGTCGCCTCCTGTCCAGATCCAAAGTCGTCCCATCCTCTGTCGTCGAATTACAGTTTGCAGACAACGCTTGCGTCTGCGCTCACTTAGAGGTCGAACTCCAAACCATCGTCAACACCTTCACCGAAGCATACGAGAGCATGGGCCTTACACTAAACATCCGTAAGACAAAGGTCCTCTACCAACCTGCCCCCGCCACACAGTACTGCCCCCAATTATCAAAATCCATGACGAGGCCTTGGACAACGTGGACCACTTTCCATACCTCGGGAGCCTACTTTCAACAAGGGGAGACGTCGACGATGAATTCCAACACCGCCTTCAGTGTGCCAGTGCAGCCTTCGGTCGCCTGAGGAAGAGAATGTTTGAAGACCAAGCTCATAGTCTACAGAGCAGCAGTGATACCCGCCCTGCTGTATGCCTCAGAGACATGGACCATGTACAGCAGGCACCTCAAAGCACTGGAGAGGTACCACCAACGCTGCCTCCGCAAGATCCTGCAAATCCATTGGCAGGATAGGCGCACCAACGTCAGTGTTCTTGCTCAGGCCAACATCCCCAGCATCGAAGCTTTGACCACGCTCGATCAGCTCCGATGGACAGGTCACATTGTCCGCATGCCCGATACGAGACTCCCAAAACAAGCGCTCTACTCGAAGCTCTAGCACGGCAAGAGAGCCCCAGGTGGGCAGAGGAAATGCTTCAAGGACACCCTCAAAGCCTCCTTGAAAAAGTGTAACATCCCCACCGACACATGGGAATCCCTGGCCCAAGACCGTACAAAGTGGAGAAGAAGCATCCGGGAAGGCGCCAAACACCTCAAGTCTCTTCGCCGGGAGCAAGCGGAAGCCAAGCACAGGCAGCGCAAGGAGCGCACATCAACCCAAGCACCCCACCCACTCGCCCCTTCAACCACCGTCTGTCCCACCTGTGACAGAGACTGTAGGTCCCGCATTGGACTCATCAGTCACCTGCAAACTCATTTTTAATGTGGAAGCAAGTCATCCTCGGTTCCGAGGGACTGCCTAAGAAGAAGAAGACACACAAAGCCACACAAGCACAGTCTCAAACACACACAATTGCACATGCATGGTTAGAGTGGCAGACAGAGAGCAATTGAAAATTCTCAGGGTTGAAGGAGCAAAGATGAAATTCCTATTCTTGCTGACCACTGTGAAGTTTATTTTAGGGACTAGGTGCCTGCGACAGACTGTGAACTAATCAGTCCCCCAAATATAATTAGAAATGGGATTATCATTTGCACTACCCTATTATTAAACTTCTCGTATTCCAATATATATATTACTTTGTGTTAAGAAGCTAAATGCATTCAGACTGAACAAATGTAATGAATCTGAAAAAATAAGCACTGATATATATAGTTTAAACCGAAGGACGGGATCCATGAATCCAAACTGGTGAAGGAAGTACCTTCACAAAGTTAAGAGGGGAGTGCGATTGAAGTGATTGGTGTTATTGTTTCATTCAACTCGCCTGAGTCAGAAGCTTGTGGGTGCAAGTCCACTGCATGGCCTTGAGCACAAAAACCTAGGCTGACGCTGCAGTGCGGTGCTGAGGGAGTGCTGCACTGTCGGAGGTGCTGTCTTTCAGGTGAGACGTTAAACCGAGGCCCCGTCTACCCTCTCAGGTGGACATAAAAGATCCTATGGCACTATTTCGAAGAAGAGCAGGGGGAGTTATCCCCGGTGTCCTGGCCAATATTTATCCCTCAATCAACATCACTAAAACAGATTATCTGGTCATTATTACATTGCTGTTTGTGGGAGCTTGCTGTGTGCAAATTTGCTGCCGCTTTTCCTACATTACAACAGGGACTACACTTCAAAAATTACTTAATTGGCTGTAAAGAGCTTTGGGACATCAGGTGGTCATGAAAGGCGCTGTATAAATGCAAGACTTTCTTTTTTCAACAATTGGGCAGTTAGCAAAGTATCCCAAATTAAACTTTGGTTAGTTTATTTCTCAGAGGCCAAGATTCATATAACTCGCTGCACAAAACATCTGGTAGGAACACGTACGGGGAAGAAAGCATTTCTATAGCGCCATTCATGACTTCAGGACATCCCAGAGCGCTTTACAGCCAATGAAGTACTTTTGAAGTGTAGTCACTGTTGTAATGTAGGAAACACAGCAGTCAATTTGCGCACAGCAAGCTCCCACAAACAGCAATGTGATAATGACCAGGTCATCTTTCTTTAGTGATGTTGGTTGAGGGATAAATATTGGTCAGGACATCAGGGAGAACTCCCCTGTTTTTCTTCAGAATAGTGGATCTTTAACATCCACCTGAGAGGCCAGACGGAACCTCAGTTTAACATCTCATCTGAAAGACGGCACCTCTGACAGTGCAGCGCTCCCTCAGTACTGCACTGGGAGTGTCGGCCTAGATTTTTGTGCTCAAGTCTCTGGAGTGGGACCTGAACCCACAACCTTCGGATTTGGAGGTGAGAGTGCTACCAACTGAGCCACGGCTGACAGGGGTGCAGAAGTAAGTAGAGTGACGTTCGACAGAGTCTCTCAGAACAAAATAGCACCAAGTCTGTCAGAGCCCTTAAGAGTATTGCTATTTCACTGCTCAGTTCGTGTAGACTTTCTGAGTTTCTCTACCTTGGCTGCACATAAAGCCAGAAATCCATGTACTTCACCACACAGTCTGAGATTCTACACGCTCCGCATTAAAGTTAGAATCATAGAACCATAGAATGATACAGCACAGAAGGAGGCCATTCAGGCCATCATGCTGACTCTTTGAAAGAGCTCTCCAATTAGGCTCACTCCCCTGCTCTTTCCCCATAGCCCTGTAAATTGTTTCCCTTCAAGTATTTATCTTGTTATCTTATTTTTGAAAGTTACTGTTGAATCTGCTTCCACCGCCCTTTCAGGCAGCGCATTCCAGATCACAACAACTCACTGCATAAAATAATGTTTCCTCATGTCGCCTCTGGTTCTTTTACCAATCACCTTAATTCTGTGTTCTCTGGTTACCGACCCTTCTGCCATTGGAAACAGTTTCTCTTTATTTACTCTATTAAGCCCATTTATGATTTGAACACCTCTATCAAATCTCCTCTTAACTGTCTCTGCTCTAAGTTGTACATTAATTAATTCAATTTCACCTTCTTCTAGATTTATTTTGCCGGAATTTTACTTACGGTGATACTTTTTAGCTTTCAGTAGAGTTATTAAATAGAAATATAATACTTAACTAGAGTGTCCATTGCAGTTGGTTTATATCCATACATTGGTGACACTGAGTACTGGGATATCCTTGTCAGCTAATCTGTTTGTGCCTCTTTTCTCCCCTTTCAACTCTCCCTCCTCTCTTTTATGGTATTACATGCCCTTGCCCAGGTAGCTGGCCTAAGGCATGTCTCTAGATGGTGAGTGTTGGCAGCCTATTCAACTTTGTGGGGGAGGAAGTTTGCCATCAAGGCCTAGCCTGACTCTGTCAGAAGGTCAGGGGTTCACAGTCCCACTCCAGAGACTTGAGCACAAAAATCTAGGCCGACACTCCCAGTGCAGTACTGAGGGAGTGCTGCACTGTTGGATGTGCCGTCTTTCGGATGAGACATTAAACTGAGGCCCTCTCAGGTGGATGTAAAAGATCCCATGGCATTATTTTGAAGAAGAGCAGCGAAGTTCTCCCCGGTGTCCTGGCCAATATTTATCCCTCAATCAACATCACTAAAGCAGATTATCTGGTCATTATCACATTGCTGTTTGTGGGAGCTTGCTGTGCGCAAATTGGTTGCTGCATTTCCTACATTACAACAGTGACTACACTTCAAAAAGTACTTAATTGGCTGTAAAGCTCTTTGGGACGTCCTGAGGTCATGAAAGGCACTATAGAAATGCAAGTCTTTCTTTCTTTTTGTCCTCACCTGATGTTCATAGGCATTCGTTCCAGCAGTAATCACTGGATAGCAATCAGGAGCTTCAGCCCTGGCTAAATTTTACTCCCCTTATTCTTTTTTTTTTAATTAATTCATTCTGGGGATGTGGGCGTCGCTGGCAAGGCCATGATTTATTGCCCATCGCTAGTTGCCCTGAGAAGGCGGTGGTGGGCCTCCTTCTTGAATCGCTGGTAATGGTTTCATACAACTGAACGGCTTGCTGGCCACTTCAGAGGGCGGTGAAGTCAGCCACATTGGTGTGAGACACGAGGTACATGTAAGAAAGATAGAAAGGCTTGCATTCATATAACATCTTTCACGACCTCAAGACATCTCAAAGTGCTTTGCAGCCAATGAAGTTCTTTAGTCACTGTTGTAATGTGGGAATACGCCAGACTGGATAAGGACAGCAAGTTTCCTGCCCTAAAGTGAACCAGTTGGGTTTTTATGACAATCTGACAGATTCAAGATCACTTTTATTGGTGCCAACTTCTATTCCAATTCTCAGACCGATATTCAGGGGCTTTAAGGCCAATGACACTGACCTGGGACTTTCTGTCCCTCTTGGAGTAAAACAATACTGCCATTTTTGTACTGATGCAAAGTTGTTTTGGCGCGGTGCACACCAGTTTAAAGCTGGCAGTATAACTCAGGAGACTCACAAATGCACTAAGGGTTAAGCTGTACGATTTACTGCTCCCAGCGCATGGCTTTGTGGGGGGAGACGCTTGTTGGGATTTGGGGTGTGGAGTTCAAGTCCCATTGCAGAGACTTGAGTACAAAATCTTGGCTGACGCTCCACAGTGCAGTACTGAGGGAGCGCTGCACTGTTGGAGATGAGACGTTAAACCACGGCCCTTTCTGCCTCTTAGGTGGACGTAAACAATTTCATGGCACTATTCAAAGAAGAGAAGCGGAGTACATCCATAAAGAACAGATTATCTGGTCATTATCATAATATTTATAGGATTTGCTGTGTGCAAATTGGCAACTGCGTTTCCTACATTATAAGTGGCTACACGTCAAAAAGTACTTCATTGGCTGTCAAGCACTTTGGGACGTCCTAAAGTCTTGAAAGGCGCTATAGAAATGCAAGTCTTTCTTCCTTTCTAACAAATAAGACTTGTATAAAGGAGATAATACTTTCTCTTATTGGCATCCACCTTCCATTCAACGCCCCCTGGTTTAAGAGGAGGAGCTAGGTTGAGGAGATACATTCATAATCTGACCGTAATATCTGGTTTAGCAGCATATGTAAAGCTAGATTAGGAAACTATCATATTTCAAACCGATGGGGGTGTGAATTCACTTTATAAATTGTAAAAAGCAACATGCACTTATGCAGCACTTTTAATCTAATGAAACAAGGCACTTTCACAACAACAACTAAATTTCTTTACTCAGAGAGTGGTTAGAATGTGGAACTCGCTACCACAGGAAGTGATTGAGGCAAATAGCTTAGATGCTTACAAAAGGAAACTAGACGAGTACATGAGAGAAAAGGGAATAGAAAGATGTGCTGAGGTAGATGGGATGGGAGGGGACTTGTGTGGAGAATAAACACCAGCACAGACTAGTTGGGTTGAATGGCCTGGTTCTGTGCTGTATATTCTATGGAATTCTGTGTAACTTGCATTTATATAGCGCCTTTAACGTAATAAAACATTCCAAGATGCTTCACAGGAGAGTTATCGACCAAAATTTGACACCAAGCCACATAAGGAGATATTGGGACAGCTAACCAAAAGCTTGGCCCAAGAGGTAGGTTTTAAGGAGCATCTTGAAGGAGGAGAGAGAGGCAGAATTACTCAGAGTTAAGGGAGGTGACCAAAGGAGGCCAGGAGAGGTGGGTTTAGAGGAGACGTCTGAAGGTGGGAGGAAGATGTAGCAAGACAGAAGGTTTTAGGAAGGGAATGATGACGGTTACCGACCAGTTTAAGCCTGATTGTAGCATACTGTGACTGCAATGGACAGTATAATATACACTACCCACGGGTGCAGTTATACTGCGGCTGCTGCTCTCAGTATTGCTACAGTGCAATGCACTGCTCAGTTATACTGCTGACTGTGATTAGCACTCATGTCACCCGCAAAGGCATAATATTTGTTTGGGTGCAGGTGCCAAGCTCTGCTTCTTGAGCAAGCCATTTAGAGAGCTTGTAGTCTGCACCCTTGCTTTCTCCCAACATTAAAATCAGTGAAAAGTGAGTTTATAAAGTGGCCAGAAAGTCCCACCGACCACTGTGTTGGTGGAGCTCTTGGCTTTAGTTCACTCGGGAGCTGGTTCCTAAGCTCTACTGCCACTTAGACATTGATAGTGCCAATTCACATCAACACAAAGGTATTTAATGGTGTGTTTATATTGCAACATTAGCAAGTTTCCACTTTGCTTCAATGCTGATGTCGGAGGTAGAGCCCAGCCCTAATCTAGAGAGAAGCAGGATGAGGGCTCATGGAGGAGGCAAGCTCACACCACTTCAGTTTGACAGCACATGGAGGTGACATACTTGGTTGAACAAATACACAGTAGATCCCTTTGATCCCTTGAGCAGTTTTTAAACTTACTTGGAGCTGACGAACAGCAGCTCACATTTATGTAGTCTTCTTTCACGCAGAGAGACAGGACAGGAACACAGTGGACACCGTGCAAGGGGAAAGGGGAGGTGAACGGAGAGTTTAGGATGGGGGAACTGGCATGGCCTGGTCAAAGAATTGGGTTTTGAGGAGTTTTTTTGAAAGCAGGAAGAGAGGTGTCAAGGTTGGATAGGAACTGGGTAAAGAGTTCCAGAGAGGCGGAGCGTAGCGACTGAACAAGTTGCTTCTAATGTTGGAGCGGAGGGTGTGAGGGGCAAGGAGGTCCCGTGGTTTTTTTTTTTTTTACAGAGATTACAAAAAGTACAAGGTTCACTAACTTACGCTGTTGTAAGCACTCCAAAAAATGTGAAAAGCAATGATTTAGCTGCTAAAACTTCAACATTAAAATGGATGGAATGAGGATAAGGTCGTTGTCAGTGCGAGTTATTTGGTGCAGAGTGACATCAGTGACAAATTCCCAGGAGCTCCTACACTTATTGCAGCCGAGTACTGCAATGTCCCACAAAAAGTTCCAGAGGCAGTGAACTCACAGGTTTCTAAAACAGATGATCTGGGCATTACCTCATTGCTGTTTGAGGGAGCTTGCTGCGCGCAGATTGGCTGCCATGTTTCCAATATTAAAACAGTGACTACTCTTCAAAAAGTACTTCATTGGCTGTAAAGCGCTTTGGGACGTCCTGAGGTCGTGAAAGGCGCTGTAAGAATGCAAATACTTTTTTTTCTTTCTAAATGAATCTGATTGATTAGAAATCATTGTCATAACCTTGATAAGACATTGTTTGTGTCTGATAATATCACTGAGATTAGTTTCTGAGACTTCATTCCTCTGGTTACTGAATGTGCTGGTGTGTGTATGAATGCACATATATAAATGTGCTGATCAATTGAGTACTTGCATCTGTTCATGCATGACTGCCCGCAAGTGTTTGTATTTGCGCACCTGCAGTTTGAATGCGAGCGTGAGTGTCTGTGTGTGTTGTGTGTTAGTTCATGCATGCGTTTGTATGTGTCCATGTTTGCGTGTGTAAGCTCTGGAATTCCCTCTCTTTCCTCCTTTAAGATGCTCCTTCAAACCTACCTCTTTGACCATACCTTTGGTCACCTGTCCTAATATCTCCTTGTGTGACTCAGTGTCAAATGTTGTTTGATAACGCTCCTGTGAATCGCTTTGGGACATTTTACTACATTAAAGGCGCTATATAAATACAAGTTGTTGCTGTTGAATGCCTGTGTCAGTTAAGTGCCTGCTATAAATGTGATTATATGTGCATATCTGACAGTGATTATGTGTTGTGATTGTGTGTGTAAGGGTCTCTTTATATATGAGTAATTTGAGACATGATGTGCGGTGAGTGTAGCGTGCTCGGGAGGAAGAGGTGAGATTGGACCTCTGGTTCCCAAAGCTCTCCACCACTGGGGGTTTTTCTCACCTCATGTCTGGGTCTGTTGTAGACTCATTGATAGAGATTGGTCGCTGTGATCAGTCAACAACTCCATTATCGTTGCATCATGTCATTACCGGGATGGTAGAAGGTGAACTAGCTGGGCCTTGGTCTTTTTACGTCTAGGAATTCCTATGTTCCTATGTATATGACTGCCTGTGTGTTGTGCCTGTGTGTGTGTGTGTGTGTGTGTGTGTTTATATATGGGTGCCTGTGTGTGTGTATTGTGATTGTGTATGGGTGTCTGTGTGTTGCGGCTGTGTGTATGGGTGTCTGTGTGTTGCGGCTGTGTGTATGAGTGTCTGTGTGTATGGGTGTCTGTGTGTATGGGTGGCTGTGTGTATGGGTGTCTGTGTGTATGGGTGTCTGTGTGTTGTGGCTGTGTGTATGGGTGGCTGTGTGTATGGGTGTCTGTGTGTATGGGTGGCTGTGTGTATGGGTGGCTGAGTGTATGGGTGGCTGTGTGTATGGGTGGCTGTGTGTATGGGTGTCTGTGTGTATGGGTGTCTGTGTGTATGGGTGGCTATGTGTATGGGTGTCTGTGTGTATGGGTGTCTGTGTGTATAGGTGTCTGTGTGTATGGGTGTCTGTGTGTGTGTCTGTGTGTATGGGTGTCTGTGTGTATAGGTGTCTGTGTGTATGGGTGTCTGTGTGTATGGGTGTCTGTGTGTATGGGTGTCTGTGTGTGCGGCTGTGTGTATGGGTGTCTGTGTGTATGGGTGTCTGTGTGTATGGGTGGCTGTGTGCTGCGATTATGATTGTGTATGTTTGGGTGTGAGTGAGTGTGCATATTAGTGGATCAGTTGGTAGCACCCTCGCCTCTGAGCCAGAAGGCTGTGGGTTCATAGTCCCATGCCAGAGTTTTGAGCAAAATAATATAGGTGACACTCCAGTGCAGTAGTGAGGGACTGCTGCAGTGTCTGAGGTGCCGTCTTTCAGATGAGATGTCAAACTGAGGCCCCGTCTGCTTTCTCAGGTGGACGTAAAGATCCCACGGCACTATTTCGAGGAAGAGCAGGGGAGTTCTCCCCGATGTCCTGGGCCAATATTTATCCTTCAATCAATATCACTAAAACAGATTATCTGGTCATTATCACATTGCTGTTTGTGGGAGCTTGCTGCGTTTCCTACTTTGCAACAGTGACTGCACTTCAAAAAGTACTTCATTGGCTGTAAAGTGCTTTGGGATGTCCTGAGGTTGTGAAAGGCGCTATAGAAATGCAAGTATTTTTCTTTGTTTTAAATAATTATCTTGTCCACAATAAAATAGATTCAGGACAAATCTCCCGGCTCCCTGCTTCGATATTCTAGAGCTGCGAGCTCGAACAGTGGTCAGAAATCAGTCCAAGAATCGCACCAAAAATACAGAGCAGGAATATCAATGGAAGGAAAGTAAGATGGGTAAAGGACAGGCGGTCAAATGCCAAGAGATAACTAAAGGAAAACTGTAGCAATTACAGCAAAGCCGGGGGAGAATTCCCTGAATTATCTTGCAGTAGATATAATTATGAAACAATTGTGGAGGCAATAAGTGAGAGTACTGGCACCTGTTTGAACAAATACAAGGTCTGTTTGTTAGAGACCGTTCAACGTGTTGAATTGTTAAGGAGTGGAAAACAATGAGCCGGTCGCATCAACAATAAAACACAGTATTTTTTTTTAATCCCATACAATTCACATCCTGAACGATTCAAACCCCTTCCCCCCCTCCCCCCGCAGTTTCTCGCAACCTTTCAGAGCGAGATTTTCTCAATTTGGGAATTGAGAACCGGCTAGAAGCGAGATTAAAATCTAACAGGCTCATTTATCCGAGCTGATTTTTTTTCAACCATCAGCCCGATCAAAGATGCCAGCCCAAACGCAGTGGAATATGACATAGATTCTGTACATCTTACACACACACACCATTCTGTGCAGTTGCTGCAGAAACACGATACAAGGGCGCCCCCTTACTTCGACAAGCTCTGTCTCTCTATCCCAGCTCGAGTGCAATCCTAGCTATTTAAAACGTGGAGTTTACAAGCAAGGAGGAGTTGCCGTTGCCTTGGTGCAATCCTTTGCTCCTTCTCTTCTTCTGATTGTCTTCTTTTATTTTACTCACTTTTCTCATTCCATTTTTCTCATCCCCTGTGCTGTTCCTACAGTCCTCTCTCTCTCTCTCTTTCTTCCCCATATATAAACCTGGAGATTACCTTGTGTGATATTATTTGCCCAACACTTAACGCCTTCTCGTCATGTTCCTGCCCATACCCTGCTGTTTTTTCTGCGGCATCGGTCTGCTTATTTCCAACAAATTAAAAGGAAGACCTTGTATTTCGACAGCGCCTGTTCATGACCTCAGCATGTCCCAAACCGCTTTACAGCCAATGAAGTACCTTTAAAGTGGAGTCACTGTTGTAATGTAGGAAACGTGGCAGCCAATTTGCGCACAGCAAGCGCTCACAAACAGCAATGTGATAACCACCAGATAATCTGTTTTAGTGATGTTGATTGAGGGGCAAATATTGGCCAGGACACCAGGGAGAACTCCCCTGCTCGTCTTCAAAATAGTGCCATGGGATCTTTTACGTCCACCTGAGAGAGCAGACTTGGTTTAACATCTCAGCCAAAAGACGGCACCTCTGACAGTGCAGCACTCCCTCAGCACTGCACTGGGAGCGTCAGCTCTCTGGAGTGGGACTTGAACCCACAACCTTCTGACTCAGAGGGAAGCATGCTACCAACTTTTGTTTATATATTATTTATTGAACATTAAAAACATTTACAACATTGCGATCATTCCATTGTATCATACAAGTCCATTCCGCACAACCATTCCTCCATTACATATTAACATCAAAACCTGAAGTTTAATTTGTCTCCCATAACATATATTAATCTATTGTACTTTAAAAATTGATTATAAAATACTATCTTTAAATTCCTTTCTGAATAAAACATCCACAGAGCCTTATAATGATCTTTTAGCTTATATTGTATTTAAAATACACTTTTAAATTTATTCTCCTCCCCTTAAAAAACAGAGCATTCCTTCTTTGCATAATCATGAATCTAGCCAAACTGAACATTAAATTAATTGCCGCTCCGCTAGACTTGGGCAGACTCTCCTGCAATCCCCATCTCAAAATTGAGTCCCACGGGATTCCCATTCATGCTCTTCGGTCCCCACCCAGCAAAAAAACCTCACACAACTGTCGAACATAGTAATTAAAATCATTTAACTGCGGACATAACACCAGTAAATGGGACAGAGTCTCATCCCGTGTCCCACACACTGGGCAAGTTGCTCCCTCCACTCGCCCAATCTTACACAAGACCGTCATGGTAATAATCCGGTTATGAGCCAATTTGAAATCCAGTTCAATCCACTCTGACCATTTAAAATTCACCCACACCCCTTCCAAATCCTGTTGAAGTCCAGCTGTAGGTATATACCCTGCAAAACTCCTGACCAGCAGGTGTCTTGAATCTCCATTCTCTAAATACTCCATAGAAATCTCGAGTATTACAGTTGTCAAATTGAACCAACTCCTCCCCTTTCTCCAGCAGAAAGCTTGGAAAAGTGGAACGCATTTTACTTCCTTTAGGAGATTTCCGCATTTATTTCTTCCATTCAATCCTGTGGCATTGCCCTCACAATCTTCTCATACATGATCATAATTGCTTTTTCCTCTACCTCCTGATCCTCCTCCCAAACCATGTCCCTCACTACCGCTTCCAGCAGCCAACTTGGAATTACCTCGTATAATACATCTTTCACATATATAATACCAGCTTTTATAAAAGCTTGATTAAATAATACCTCTCCTTCAATGTTGAAACAATCTGTTCAAAAATAAGGGCTGTTCTAAAAATTCCTCAGCACCCTTGGGCATAAACTGCACACTTTTAAAAAAGTGGGCCCAAGTCTCTACAACCCTCTTATAAAACCTAGGGGCAGGTTTAATCAATTTCAAAAACATATTATTGTATTCCATATACAATATCCCCTGTCCTCTTATCCCACTTCGTTTTAAAAAATGCTCAAAACAACTCTTCCAAAAACTTGTATTTGACTTCTGAAGAAATCTCTTCACCCATTTGATTCGAAATGCGAGGTTATCCACTTTGGTGGCAAAAACAGGAAGGCAGATTATTATCTGAACGGCAATAGATTGGGAAAAGGGGAAGTGCAACGAGACCTGGGTGTCCTTGTGCACCAGTCGCTGAAGGTAAGCATGCAGGTGCAGCAGGCGGTTAAGAAGGCAAATGGTATGTTGGCCTTCATAGCGAGAGGATTTGAGTACAGGTGCAAGGATGTCTTGCTGCAGTTTTACAGGGCCTTGGTGAGACCACACCTTGAGTATTGTGTGCAGTTTTGGTCGCCTTATCTGAGGAAGGATGTTCTTGCCATGGAGGGAGTGTTGCGAAGATTCACCAGACTGATACCTGGGATGGCAGGAATGACGTATGAAGAGAGATTGGGTCGATTAGGCTTATATTCACTAGAGTTTAGAAGAATGAGAGGGGATCTCATTGAAACTTATAAAATTCTAACAGGACTAGACAGACTAGATGCAGGAAGGATGTTCCCGATGGCGGGGGAATCCAGAACCAGGGGTCACAGTCTAAGGATAAGGGGTAAGCCATTTAGGACTGAGATGAGGAGGAATTTCTTCACCCAGAGCGTGGTGAACCTGTGGAATTCTCTACCACAGAAGGCAGTTGAGGCCAATTCATTAAATATATTCAAGAAGGAGTTAGATATATTTCTTAAGGCTAAAGGGATCAAGGGATATTGGGAGAAAGCAGGGACAGGGTACTGAATTTGGATGATCAGCCATGATCTCATTAAATGGCGGAACAGGCTCAAGGGGCCGAATGGCCTACTCCTGCTCCTATCTTCTATGTTTCTATGTTTCTATGAAAGGATTTTTTCTTCAAATCAGCATCTGGTAAATTGAGTCCTCCCTGATTTCTCCGTCCAATGATGGTATTGTAAGCCACCAAGGTTGGTTTCCCTTCCCAAAAAAACCTCACACAAACCTCTTGGATGGACATTTCCGTCCACTCAGGTATATCCTCCACCGTCAATAAGTACCATAGTTTAGATAGCAGGAGAGCGGACACCACTGTCATAGAAACATAGAAACATAGAAAATAGGTACAGGAGTAGACCATTCGGTCCTTCGAGCCTGCACCGCCATTCAATGCGTTCATGGCTGAACATGCTACCTCAGTACCCCATTCCTGCTTTCTCGCCATACCCCTTGATCCCCCTAGTTGTGAGTGTTATATCTAACTCCCTTTTGAATATATTTAGCGAACTGGCCTCAACAACCTTCTGTGGAAGAGAATTCCATAGATTCACCACTCTCTGGGTGAAGAAGTTCCTCCTCAGCTCAGTCTTAAATGGCTTCCCCTTAATCCTTAGACTGTGACCCCTGGTTCTAGTTTTCCCTAACATTGGGAACATTCTGCCCGCATCTAATTTGTCTAAACCAGTCAGGATTTTAAATGTCTCTATAAGATCCCCCCTCATTCTTCTGAACTCCAGAGGATACAAGTTCAGTTGACCCAATCTTTCTTGATATGTCAGTCCGGCCATCCCAGGAATCAATCTAGTGAACCTTCGCTGCACTCCCTCAATAGCAAGAATGTCCTTCCTTGCACTTTCAACCACCCTCTTTCCCATCTTCCCAAAATCTTTTTAATTTTCATAGCCTTCGTTTCCCAATTAAATTGGTTCACTTCATCCCTGTCCTTCTTGCACCCCATATGCACCCCCAGAAATTCCAAAACCTCCAACACCTTAAAGGGGCTTTCCTCCAACCATTCCCCCCTACCCCTTCCTGCAACCAGGCATTGGGACTTACTGTAATTCACTCTGGCTCCTGAAGCTCTACAAAACTCCTCCACTACTCCCATAGCTTTCCTCACTGACTCCCCATCTCTCAACATTAAGTTGTGTCATCTGCATATTGGTGTATCACCGACACCGGCCCGGAACTGGGAATTGCAATCCCGACTACGCCTTGTTCCTTTCGCATCATGTAATCCAATGGTTCTGCTACCAATGTGTACAACAATGGAGACAGGGGACAACCCTGTCTCACTGACCTCTGTATCGGAAAATACTTGGATAAAAAACCATTACATTTAACACAGCTAAATATGTTTGATTAAAAAATCCTTAGCCACTCAATGAAATATTTCCCGAAACCAAATGCTTCCAAAACCATCAATAAAAACTCATGAGAGACCTTATCAAAGGCTTTCTCTTGATCTATCTTCAATACATAAGCCTCCCTCCCACTCTCTTCCATGAGCTCTATCGCATCTCAAATTGAGACCACAGAGTCTGCGATGTCCCAGCCTATGACTCCATAGGACTGAAAGGGCAAAACTATCTGCAGCATCACCTCCTTCATACGATTTCTAGGATATCCTCATCCCAAAAGGGCAACACGGTGGCATAGTGGTTAGCACTGGTGCCTCACAGCGCCAGAGACCCGGGTTCGAATCTGACCTCGGGTGACTGTCTGTGTGGAGTTTGCACATTCTCCCCGTGTCTGCGTGGGTTTCCTCCGGGTGCTCCGGTTTCCTCCCACAGTCCAAAAATGTGTGGGTTAGGTTGATTTGGCTATGATAAATTGACCCTTAGTGTTAGGGGGGATTAAATATGTGGGGTTATGGGGATAGGATGGGATATGTTAGGGGGAATTAAATACGTGGGGTTACAGGGGTAGGGTGGGATATGTGTACTGTGGGGATTAAAGCAGGGACAGGGTACTGGATTTGGATGATCAGCCATGATCGTATTGAATGGCGGAGCAGGCTCGACAGGCCGAATGGCCTACTCCTGCTCCTAGATTCTATGTTTCTATGTTTCTATGTTTCTTGCAGACACAACACGTCAGTGCCTTTAAAACACTGCAACAACTGCTGCAATTTCTTCTCACCCCTCAGTCCGTTCACATTAATCGAGACCAATGTAATCATGGCTCTGAATAAGGGAAGTGTGCCTGATAATCCCCCATCATTTAATCTCAGCCCTTCCCTCCTCTCATGCTCCTTCCCAACTTTTCAGGCAGCTGTTGCTTTCTCCTCCAGCCTCCAGCTCTTTTTCACCCTCCTGTTTGAACCTTCCCTGCAGTTTCAGCCTTTTCCTTACATTAGGTTTGGGCTGAGGAGCTGCCCATTCTCCCTCCTTCTGCCCCTCACTAATCTTTCCCTTTCCACATGATGCCACCCCACCCCCCACTTCCATGTCTCTATTCCCTTCTGACTCCTCACTCTCGAGCTCTTCTGTAACCTCCCGTCCCTGCTCCCCGTCAGATGCATAGGGCTGGATTTTGTGAATGAAGATGAGTTGGAGGCGGGACTGCTGCTTGTCATGTCAATGTCCCGCCTCCATCCTCGCCTGACTAACCAGAGGGATTTTCCCCTGATTGAGCTTGTTAAGCCCACCCTGCGGGCTCAGCAGGCCAATTAGGGAGGAAGTCACTGACAGAGCACGTCAACGTCAGACGTGCTATCTGTCAAGACTTCTTGAAAGAAGAAATGTCAGCATTTGACAGCTCTGTGAAGTTGTCAAACACTGACATTCTCTGTAGTTTAATGAGTACTTGTGTTCAGGACTCATCAAACCTTTCTACTTTGTTGATTTCACATGACTGTTGGTTCGGAGGATCCAACAGCCAGTCTGTAAAATCGACAAGGAGGATGTCGGCTCTCCTGATCCAGCGTGGCTGAAGGCTGTAGGAAGAAAACAAGGTAAGTGAACAATTTTTAAAACTTATCACTCACCTTCCATACTTACCACTCCACACTTGCACCCATCACTTACCTCTACATCTTACTTCCAAGTGCCTCCGACCGCCGCAGACCTCCTTCACGTCTCCTCCAACCCGGCGGGGTTCTCTGAGGTCGGGAAGCCTTCACCTGTGAAGGTAAAATGGCACTAATCCTTTTTTCTGCCTGTTAACTACCTGTTAACAGGCAGTTAAAAGGATTAAATGCCTTTCCCGCCTCCAGGAGACGGGACCCGAAGCAGCACATCTTCCTGCCTCCTGGCAAAAGGGCACGGAGGCGGGATGGGGGCGGGTTTGCCATCTGCCCCCACTTTCTCCTAATTTACCGGCTGTCCCGCCTCCATGTCCGCCTCCTCGGGGCTTGGAAAATCCAGCCCATAATCTCCCTTAGAGAGTCTTCCTGCTATCACAGTTTCTCCAACAATGCCACTCCCTTCGGCCTCATCTCCACCGTTAACTCTTGCTTCCCGTTTCTTCTCTCTCTGGGTCAATTGCGCATCTGCACCTATCTTTCTCTCTTCTGGAGTCTTTGTCTCCCCGCTCCCATCCTGCTGCCCCTTTAACACTCCTGCCGCTTGCACCCTCTCCTTGTCTTGGCCCCTCCTGCTCCCCGAGATGTCCGACTCCCCGTCTTTCATTGGAGTACTTACACTTACCCCACACCACGCTCCTGACTCCTCTCCCCCCGCGGATACCAGATTCTTTAGGGAGACCTGAGCCATATGATGGCTCGACTCTGCCCTCGGCCCGTGCTGCCCTCTGCTGTCTTTATCCTTTTCCACTGTACTTAGTGTATATTCCACCATCTCCATCCTGTTCTCTGCTCTGCAATTTTCTGCCTCTTCCTGCGTTCTTTTCTCCTTCCATTCACCAGCTGTGTCCTCCGCCTGCTCCGCTCCTCCGGCTGTTCCACTCACACCTCCTTCTCCTTCTCCCATCTCCTCGTCACTCAAGGAGCTTCCTTCTGCCTCACACTCACAGCGGGTGGGGCCTTTGTGACACACCCCACAGCTCTCCGCCTTGCAGCTCCGAGCGATGTGTCCAGACTCGCCACAGTTATAACATTACAAGTCTGGACAGCTTCTTACAAGATGGTCAATAATAACAAACCCTCACCTGGTTATCATGCAGTACCCGGAAGTACTGCACTCCTTCCATTGTCTCGAATTTCATGCTATACGGCAATGACTTCATCCCCTCTGGGAACTGCACCTTTACATAATGGATTCCATCTGCTACCCGTGTTCCTGGATAGTATCTCCTCTTTATTGCCAAGCAACTTTTAATGTCCCACGACTCCAACTTTTTATTAGCACATCATCCTCAATATAAACTGGCAGGTTTAAGAATGAGACCACCACCTCTTCAGAATATAGCAGAGATACCTCCAAGAACTTAACTCCAACCTTCAAACTCAGTAAAAGTCTTTCCACCTCCTCTAGGCCACTGACCATCACCTCGGACCCAACATTCGGCTTTGGTCGGCAGGCAAAGTAGCTTCCCTCGCCACAGTCCTCATGTACCGCCTGGATAATATCCCAAGCTCGTATCTCCTGATCCTCGCACTGAACCACCACCTGGGGTCCCGGTCCAAATCATTGGGCCTTTTTTTCTCCCTTCCCCAACATTTTCTCCCCTGATTAAATTCAGCCTGGGAACAATGTCCTCTGAGGGGCCCAGCACTTCAGGCCCCTCAGCAGCCATCTGGTTGCTGATTAAGGACCAAAAAGGCCCTAAAACCTGAAAAAAAGCCCACCTACAACTTTTTACAAACTCACTCCAATTCCCTGCAGTAATCAAGCACCCAGCAGCACCTGCTCACTCCTAGCCCCTCCCACCTAGAGAGTGCCGCCCACTGAGCCACGGCTGACACTGACAGGCTTTGTAATTCTAGTATGGTTCAAAACCGCTTTGCAAAATACACACAGGGGTGGGGGCTCTGTTCCACCCCTGGGCCCAACTTGAATACTCCTTACTTCAATTCAAATGTTTAGGGTGGAGCGATTCTACCTCCCCTTATTCTAAGCACTGACATTTCTAACTGTTGGGAGAGAACTCTGACTCAATCGAGACATGCTCACAGCACTCTGCTATACAGGACAGTGAAAATTCCAGGCACACAGGAGCCTAGCAATGTAAAAGATATGATTCTCTATGACTGAACATTCAACTGTAGTTACTGGTCTCAGAGCAGTAGCCACAGTGTAAACAAACTCTTGGGAATTGCAAATTTGTACCAAACCTGACTTCGGCAAAAGAGATTGTGACTTTAAACTCAACTGCCCGTATCCTAGCTCGCACCAAGTCCCGTTCACCCATCACCCCTGAGCTCGCTGACCTACATTGACTCCCAGTTAAGCAACGCCTCAATTTCAAAATTCTCATCCTCGTTCAATCTGTCCATGGCATTGCTCCTCACCATCTCTGTAACTCCAGACCTACAACCCGCCGAGATCTCTGCGTTCCCCCAATTCTGGCCCCATGTGCATCCCCGATTTTAATCGCTCCACCATTGGCGGATGTGTCTTCAGCTGCCTGACCTGTTGGGTCTTTCCAGCATTTTCTGTCTTTATTTCATATTCCCAGAGTATTTTGATTTTGCGACCTTACCGCAGCCGTAACTCTGTTCATTGCCGAGTCGCTAGCCTGCGACCTCCGCCCATTTTTTGTAACCAGAGGAACATTGCCTGTTGGCGAGCAGAGATTTGGAATCCCCGGCCATCTTACTTACACTGCAGTATAAACAAGGTGAATCAGCATCCGCCACGAGCCAGTTACTTAATCGGCAAGGGACATGAATCTATCAAAAACCAAGGGGGGTGATGAGGAGAAATAGTTTTACGTAGCGATTTATTGTGATCTGAAAGGCACTGCCTGAAAGGGCGGTGGAAGCAGATTCAATAGTAACTTTCAAAGGGAATTGGATAAATATTTGAAAAAGGGCAGAAATATTTCAGGGCGATGGGGAAAGAGCAGGGGAGTGGGACTAATTGGATAGCTCTTTCAAAAAGCCGGCACAGCCTCGATGGGCTGAAGGGCCTTCTTCTGTGCTAGATGATTCTATGAAATGTACCAGCACAACATTAAAGCATGTTGGCTATTGGTGGCCGTGCCTTCAGTCGTCCAGGCCTTAAGCTCTGGAATGCCCTCCCTAAATCTCTCCACCTCTCTCTCCTCCTTTAAGACGCTCCTTAAATCCCGCCTCTTTGACCAAGCTTTGGATCATCTTTCCTAATATCTCCTTATGTGGCCTGGTGTCAATTTCTTTTGTCTGATAACACGCCTGCGAAGCACCTCGGGATGCTTTACTCCGTCAAAGGCGCTGTATGAATGCAAGTTGGTGTTTAAATTGTTACCAATATAGCTAAGTATACCCAACAGCAACTTTGCTGGAAACGTAGATTAATAACATAAAGTTGCAGGAATGGACAAAGGACAAATAGGCTGCCTAATACCATTTGTCATGTAGAATACGCCACTTTAATTTGAGTTCCTGCCAGTGAAAGGCAATTAGCAGAGTCTGGGGTATAACCTTAGGCCTGAACAAATTATATATATTCCCAGTGAGTTAGTCAATTGTTATTTGTATATTTTCAAATATACTGTCATCATCCAAATAGGCATCATTTCACATCTGAGGGAGGGAGCTTTTCGCTAATGATCCATTTTACTTTAATAGACCGTGTATAAACACAATTAGCAGTCAGGGAGAATTTAAAATAAGTAAAAGTGCAGCACGGTATGTGCTATGAGATGCTAGGAATGCATTCAGGGGTCTGGAAAATTACAATATGGTCCTTGAGGGAAATATCACTGCCGAATTGAAACAAGCCAGACTCATGAATACATTTAAACAGTGAACTGATCGTTCCTTGATAGGTCAGAGGGTAAAGGAATTCCACAGTGCACTGCTGACCCAAACCGATTAGAGTCCCACCCTCGATTCTCAGTCCGTGCGGAGTTTCCTGATCTCCGGTAATTAGCTCGCATCGCCCCTGGGGTTAGGGAGGGGAGTAACAATCAGCCAAGGTTCCTGTTATGCTGCCGGAACGTCACCACCACCCACACCCCCACCACCCCCGCCACCCCCCACCCCCACACCCCGCCAGCCTCGCTTTAAAAGTGCATGCACGTAGATGACGGCCGGGAACAGTATTTGGGCTGGCAGCTGTGATGTCTTCCAAGGTCAAATAGCCTAGCACGAAGAATGGCCCTCTTGGCCAAGGCACCAGAGAGTGGTGGAATGACCGTGGAACTGCATCCCAGCACCTTCAGGACAGCAGAGAGAACTGGAGAAAACAAATGATTGACTGGTAGATAGGGAATTCTTATTATTCCTGCAACGCACTCTTTGACTCTTTAAGGGCATTACTCACCTCTCATTAATTGAGTGCATGTTTTGCGTCATTGTGAAGTGGGTTCAGCTTTGCAGTAACACATTTCATTCTGTAATAATTGAAGCCAAAGGACTATCAGTAGGCTCATCGTGTGTTTGTTGCTTTGAGTTCACCCCGGTTGAAATTTGAAAGTTTAAAGTTAACGTCAATAGTGATCAGTCTCACCATCTTAATTCTGTTTACAATCCAAACAAAGGTTGTGAGTTTAAAAATATCGTGGGCTGCTGCAGGCTTTTCTGGGTAGAGTTCTCTGCCTGTGTTCACATTTGCTCTGCTTCTCCTGACTAGATTTGCGTGAACAGGCAGGATAATTCCACCCTCTCCAATTCTAAGAGTGTCCCCGTTGCTGTAAACATAACAACAGCACCAATGCACCATCAGCTCATTGCTTAGATCTGTAACAGCCTTGGCTCAGTGGGTCGCATTCTCGCCTGAGTCAGGAGGTCGTGGGTTCGCGTCCCTACGTTGAGCACCTAATCCAAACCGACGCTCCCAGTGCAGTGCTGAGGGAGCGCCGCGCTGTCGAAGGTGCCGCCTTTACGATGAGACGTGAAACCGAGTCTCCGTCTGCCCTCTTGGGTTGATGTAAAAGATTCCATGGCACTATTTCGAAGAAGAGCAGGGGGATTTCTCCCCGGTGTCCTGGGGCCAACATTTATCCCTCAACCAACATCACTAAAAAACAGGTGATAAGGCCATTTATCGCATTGCTGTTTGTGGGAGCTTGCTGTGCACAAATCAGCTGCCGTATTTCCCTACATTACAACAGTGAATATAATTCAAAAGTACTTTGGGACATCCTGCGGTCGTGAACAGGCTCTATATAAATACAAGTTATTTCTTATTGGACACTGGGTTTTACTCCATTTCACTCCTGATTTATGCAGCAGGCTTCGTGTGACTGTGAAGGGGAACTCGCCGCCGCTCAACTTGAAGCATAAAAGCATTTTATTGATATCACTCCGCAGTTTATATTTACTTTACTTACTTTAAAGGATGATCGAAGAGTTAGTGAAATGAATCATTTCTCACTGTCTCGCTCTTGGTAAAACTATGACCTGTGATCTCCCTGATCCCAGAAACAAACTTTAAAAAAGTATAGCCTGCTGCAACATTATCATGCAAATCCTTAATGCATCGCTACAGGATTCCTCTACCCCCTATTTTAACCGGGGCATTTTATTTACATTACCCGGATACACAAATCAGAAAAAGTAGCGATGCAGGTTAATAAGGCCATATTAACCACCACCACCTTCTCAAGGGCAATTAGGAATGGGCAATAAATGCTGGCCTTGCCAGCGATGCCCACATCCCATAAACAAACAAATTAAAAAAAAAAGCAAACAAAGCACCGAGGTTCATTTCTGGAGGGATAGAATTGAAAAGCAGAAAAGTTATGTTGAACTTGGTTAGAGCACACTTGGAGTAATGTGATCAATACTGGTATCCATATTATAATAGAGGCACTGGAAAAGGTGCAAAAAATATTCATTGGAATTATACCAGAACTGAGGTTGTACCTATCAGGAAATATTGAACTGGGGTTATTTTTTTGGGGTGGGGACAAATGGCCTGTTCCTGTGCTGTAAATACTTCAAATCAATGTCACAATTGACCAGAAACTTAACTGGACCAGCCACATAAATACAGGAGCAGGTCAGAGGCTGGGTATTCTGCGGCGAGTATCTCACCTCCTGACTCCCCAAAGCCTTTCTACCATCTACAAGGCACAAGTCAGGAGTGTGATGGAATACTCTCCACTTGCCTGGATGAGTGCAGCTCCAACAACACTCAAGAAGCTTGACACCATCCAGGACAAAGCAGCCCGCTTGATTGGCACCCCATCCACCACCTTAAACCTTCACTCCCTCCACCACCGGCGTACCGTGGCTGCAGTGTGTACCGTCTACAAAATGCACTGCAGCAACTCGCCAAGGCTTCTTCAGCAGCACCTCCCAAACTCGCGATCTCTACCACCTAGAAGGACAAGGCAGCAGGCGCATGGGAACACCACCACCTCCAAGTTCCCCTCCAAGTCACACACCATTCTGACTTGGAAATATATCGGCCAATCCTTCATTGTCGCTGAGTCAAAATCCTGAAACTCCCTGCCTGACAACACTGTGGGATTACCTTCACCACACGGACTGCAGCGGTTCAAGAAGACAGCTCACCACCACCTTCTCAAGGGCAATTAGGGATGGGCAATAAATGCTGGCCTTGCCAGCGATGCCCACATCCTATAAACAAAAAGCTTCAATCCAGCCAGAACTTCTTTTTTTTATTTGTTTGTGGTATTTGGGCATCACCAGCAAGGCCAGCATTTATTGCCCATCCTTTGGGAAAGTGGTAGTGATGGTGGTGCCTTTTTGAACGTAGCTTGTGGCCATTTCAGAGGGCAGTTAAGAATTAACCACATTGTTGTGGGTTTGGAGTCATGTATAGGCCAGACTGGGTAAGGGCAGCAGATTGTCTTCCCTAAAGGACATGAGAAAACCAGATGGGTTTTTAACAACAATCTGGTAGCTCCCTTGACTGATGCTAGCATTTTATAATTCCAGATTTATTTAATTGAACTTAAATTCCCCAGCTGCTAGTGGTGGGATTTGAAGTCACTTCCCTAGATCATTATGCCCAGGTTTGACTGGATTACTAGTCCTGTGATATAACCACTACGCTACTGTACCCCAGTACTGAAGAAAGCTCTTCTGCCCAGTGGTTTCAAATTGGCATTAACAGTACAAAAATAGGATGTTATTCTTTATAAAACACTGGCTAGACCCTAGATGGATTTTTGTTTGTAATTCTGTGTACAACAATTTAGGAAAGAAGTCAAGGCCTTGGAGAGGGTGCAGAGGAGATTTACTAGAATGGTACCAGGGATGAGGGACTTCAGTTATGTGGAGAGACTGGAGAAGCTGGGGTTGTTCTCCTTAGAGCAGAGAAGGTTAAGGGGAGATTTGATAGAGGTGTTCAAAATCATGAAGGGGTTTTGATAGAGTAAATAAGGAGAAACTATTTCCAGTGGCAGAAGGGTCAGTAACCAGAGGACACAGATTTAAGGTAATTGGTAAAAGAGCCAGAGGCAACATGAGGAAAAAAAAAATCTTTACACAGCGAGTTGTGATTTGGAATGCGCTGCCTGAAAGGGTGGTGGAAGCAGATTCAATAATAACATTGAAAAGGGAATTGGATAAATACTTGAAGGGGAAAGATTTGCAGGGCCATGGAGAAAGAGCAGGGGGGAGTGGGATTAATTCTATAGCTCTTTCAAAGAGCCAGCACAGGCACGATGGACTGCATCAGTCTATGATTCTGACATTTAAAGCATTCCCCGCTGGTCTACAGGGCCATCTTAACATTTAAAATGCAACCAAAGAGCCAACAAGACAATTAGTTTCTCAGCTAAGTTCCCCTGCAATCGGGTAGTGTTTGCCGAGCTCTCTAGATGCACTCAACTGTGCACGTGTAAGATTTTGCTTCCTCCTGATTTGACAGCTGTCGTACTAGCTTAGTGCTGCTGTCTCGGGATGGAAAGGCATTAGGAACAAAGTTTGAGCTAGGCCAGATGTAGTCCTGTTCCTAACAGATGTGTCCCAGTTGCAGAACTGCTCCGTTATACTTTAGCGCAATAAAATGCACCGTGGGCCCATCAGCAGGAATAGTGCAGGAATGGCAAATGTCCTTGTCGGTGCAGAGGAGAAAGTAACTGCTCTGATATTACAGGGCAATTGCCTCACCTTTATTTTGAAGAAGCTGAAAGCTAGCTACCATTTCTTTGCTCATAACCAGCACCAAATTTACAAAAATATACTGGCTTAGAAATGACTATGTGTGATATTAGGTTGCTTAATGCATTCGTATCAAATTCCTCTGGCCTCTATCTTATTTTAAATGGGTTAACACCTCCATCAAAATAGCGGAGAAAGGAAGCTGATATGAACACACATTAGTGATCATACAATAGATTACGTAGGATATACGGCACAGAAACAGGCCATTCGGCCCAACCAGTCCATCATTTATGCTCCACTCGAGCCTCCTCCTGTCTTTCCTCATCTAACTCTATCAGCATAACCCTCTATTCCCTTCTCCCTCATATGCTTATCTAACCGCCCCTTAAATGCATCTCTACTATTCGCTTCAACCACTCCCTGTGGTAGCGGGTTCCACATTTTAATCACTCTCTGGATAAAGAATTTCCTTCTGAATTCCCTATTGGATTTCTTGGTGACTATCTTATATTGATGGCCTCCAGTTTTGCTCTTCCCCACAAGTGGAAACACTCTCTCTGTATCTATTCTATCAAAACCTTTCATAATTTTAAAGACCTCTATTAGGTCACCCCTCAGCCTTCTCTTTCTTCAAGAGAAAAGACACCCAGCCTGTTCATCCTTTCCTGATAGGTATACCCTCGCATTTCTGGTATCAACCTTGTAAATCTTCTCTGCACCCTCTCCAGTGCCTCTATATCCTTTTTATAATATGGCGACCAGAACTGCACGTAGTAGTCCAAGTGCGGTCTAACCAAAGCTCGATACAAGTTTAGCATAACTTCCCTACTTTTCAATTCTATTCCTCTAGAAATAAACCCTAGTGCTTGGTTTGCTTTTTTTATGGCCTTGCTAACCTGTGTCACTACTTTTAGTGATTTAATATCACACAGTGTAATTTCCAATTAATAACTTTCAGCATTATTGTTTTGCTTCCATTTGTCTTTATTTGTTGGCCTACATTTTTGATCAATTCATATCTTTTGCTTGAAAGCAGAATGTTGGAAATTCACAGAAGACCAATCCAAGAAGGAAATAGTGGTAAATGTTTTGGGTGAGGCCCCTCATGCGAGTTGTCCATCGAGACATTAACTTATCTATTTCCTTCAGATGCTGTACGCTTTCAGCATTTTCTGTTGTTATTTTATATCTTGTATGCTTAGTTTAGTTTCGGCCAATCCAATTCCATTTTTTTTCTTTTATTTTCATCTTATTCCATTTATTTTTGCCACTTCTCTGATCCATGCAGCATTACTTCATCTTATCCATTCGTCCTTGACTTCATTTCCATGCCATTTTATTGAGAACAATCTTATTGCCTTGCAAATCCTTTAAATTGTTTCGTCCCATTAGTTGACACGACTGTCGCTTTCTCGAGAGAAACTGATGTCTTCATTCTAACATGTTCTAATATCTTTGTTTTTGCTCTTCCCCGCTTTATTTGTCTTGCCCTTAATTTCATCAGAGACCAGGGCATTGACTGGAAGATGAAAATATCAGGACATATGGCTTACAGAAATGATGGGCGCAACAAGATGAGTGGATGGGGTAGTATTTTAACTTGCTACCCGGGCGGAAAACTGGAGTTGTGGGTCGGCCGCCCATTATAGAAACTGTCCGGTTTTTTTTTCAATTGGATTCGATGAAAGTCGAGAGGTTTCTCTAATGGAGGGCTGATCCGTAACATTGGTCTTAGGCTGGAGTGGTAAGTTGTAAACCAACCTTAAGGAATGCTAATGCGAGGAATGGAGGGCGCTGTCAGCTGTGGCTCAGTTGCTAGCACCTCTGAATAAGAAGGTTGTGGGTTCAAGTCCCACTTCATGAGAATTTGAGCACAAAAATCTAGGCTGACACTCCCAGTGCAGTACTGAGGGAGTGCTGCACTGTCGGAGGTGCCATCTTTCGGATGAGACGTTAAACCGAGGCCCCGTCTACTCTCTCAGTTGGACGTAAAAGATCCCGCGGCACTATTTTGAAGACGAGTAGGAGAGTTCTCCCCGGTGTCCAAGCCAATATTTATCCCTCAATCAACATCACTAAAACAGACTATCTGGTCATTATCACATTGCTGTTTGTGGGTGCTTGCTGTGTGCAAATTGGCTGCCACCTTTCTTACATTGCAACAGTGACTACACTTCACAAAAAGTCTCTCATTGGCTGTTAAGTGCTTTGGAATGTCCGGTAGTCATGAAAGGCGCTGTGTGAACGCAAGTTTTTCTTTCACTGTATTCACGCAATAAAATTACCTAAGTGCCTTACCTGATACAGCAGAGTTGGTGTGGATTGAGGTCAAAGAATAGGAAAGGATGGATAGGGAAATGGCGTTATAAATCAGGTCTGTAAAAAGACCAGATGATAATCATAGGGGTTTTTGATTGTCCAGATGTTGGCTTAGATAAGAGCAGAAGCAACACTAAGGTTCTAGGTTCTTTGGTTCTAGAGGTGGTGCAGGACTGCTATTTCCCTCGGTTTATCAACCAACCAATGTGGTCATAAGTTCTTCTGAATGCAATCTTCAATAAAGAATAAAGTGTGCTGAGAACTGAAATTTTCATTAAAAAGACTTGCATTTATATAGCGCAATTCACGACTACCGGACGTCCCAAAGCACTTTACCGCCAATGAAGTACTTTTGAAGTGCAGTCATTGTTGTAATGTAGGAAACATGGCAGCCAATTTGCACACAGCAAGCTCCCACAAACATCAATGAGATAAACTACCAAATAATCTGTTTTAGTGATGTTGGTCGAGGGATAATTATTGGCCGGGACTCCGGGGAGAACTCCCTGTTCTTCTTCAAAGTAGTGACGTTGGATCTTTTACGTCCACCTGAGCAGGCAGATGGGGCCTTGGTTTAACGTCTCATCCAAAAGACAGCAAGGACAGTGGCACAGGAATAGTGGGCTTTAAAAGGTCAGGCTTTAAGGAATTGCAAACTGAGCATTAAACGGTTAATTTAAACACAATAATTGTTGGGGAAATCTACAGTTGAAATTGGGAAGTATGTGAGGAAATGTTGCTGAGGTGACAATCAAAATTAATTCTGGCCAAATCAATACAGATTAGAGAGCAGCAAGACTACTGTGGGTGATTAGAAATGAAAAGGGTGGTATTGAGGATAAGCAGTAGCCTTTCATAATGTACAAAGAATCAGTAGGCAGGAGGACTAGGTAAATTAAAAATATAAGCAAAAGTAAGTTAAAAGCAATAATGAGAATTAAGAGAAACATGGAATGCAAGATTGGTGAGAACAATTCAAGTGACAATAAAGGTTTTCTTTTTAAATGTTGGAAGCATTGGTCTATTTAAAAGTGATAGTGAGACGGTGGAATCCAAGGACAAAGAAATGAATAATGACTTCACAGCCATTTATATTCAGGAAGAAGACAGAAGATTGCCTGCATCATATTTCCAGGAATAGCAGAGGAGGAGTTAGACAGTGTGCACTTAATGATCGACATGGCTATAGAAAGCCAAGAATCTCTTAAAATAGACATTTGGATAGATTGTAGGAAGCTGTAATCCAGGCACAGCACACCACATGACAGTTTACACATATCAGGAATTCCTCTAGCGAGGTCAGTGTGCTGTACCATGTCCCACCCATTAATTCATGTCATGCGAATTATTTCTATGTCATTGTCCTTGCCGCCTTTCTGATGAGACGTTAAACTGAGGCCACATCTGCCATCTCAGGTGGACGTAAAAGATCCAACGGTACTACAAGCAGCCCGCTTGATTGGCATCCCCATCCACCACCTTAAACATTCACTCCCGCCACCACTTTCTTCTAAGTTCCCTAAATTTGGGAAGGATCTCAGATTCCATTATTTAAAAAAAGCATCAGTTGGCACAGCAGGAAAATACAGTTTAACACTGGTTCAGTGGTGGCGCTCTTGTCTCTGAGGGAGTGCTGCACTGTCGGAGGTGTCTTTTTTCGGATGAGATGTTAAACCGAGGCCCGTCTTCCCTCTCAGGTGGACATAATTTATCCCACGTCACTATTTCGAACAAGAGCAGGGGATTTCTCCCAGTGTCCATGCCAATATTTATCCCTCAACCAGCACCACCAAAATGGATTGACTGGTCATTTATATCATTGTTGTTTGTGGGACCGTTGTGTGGACAAATTGGCTGCTGCATTTACCCAGATAACAACAGTGACTACGCTTCAAAAGTACTTTGGGATGATCTGGGGATGTCAAGGGTGCTATATAAATGCAATTTTGTCCTTTGTTAGGTGTTGAGGACAAAGTCTTTGAAACACTTTTGAAAGATCTCATGAGTGGACACTTGGAAAAGCATAACATGTTAAAGAACATTTATGATGGATTCTGGAAAGAATGGTCATATTTAACTAACCAAATGGAATTTCAAAGACTTTATTGGCATGGTGGACAGAGGAAAAGAGTTGATATAAATTCCTTGGATTTTCAGACAGCTTTTGACAAGGCTTTACCTGGGTGATCATTGGTTATGAGAAGGAGCCATGGATCGTGAAGGAAAGTATTGCTTAAAGACAGAGCTTAGTCATGAATGGAAAGGAGATTAAGGGGCTGATATTGATTGAGAATGTGATGCTGGCATTTACGCCAGGAATCACACCTGTTGGTGACCTCTTCCAGTGACCTTGGGATGTTACATGAGAGGCACTATGTAAATGGAAGTATTTATGATTTGGACTGAAGTGTCATCAAGATAGAGAAGCCTACCCTGTGTATATTTCTGCGGTATCTGCTATGGCACTGTGAATCTAATCGGCTGCAATTTGTTATCTTTAAGCAGAGTCACAGTCTGGCATTATGTCAAATTATTACTAATCCAGAACTCTGTAGGTCCTTCTCTCCTTAATTAATAATTGTCTACAGTTGACACCCTATAAGTTTATTAAAATACTCATTAGAAAATATGTTTTTCTGTCACTACAGACTGCAAGAATAAAGCAGACATGCGTCCTAGGGGAATGAATGCTCAGTGCCATGAGAGTTCTTACTAGCATATTTAATTGCATTACCTTCAGCGTGTTCCTGGGAGTATTGCAATAATTATGGCTCAATACCAATTGAGACATCTCAATGAAAAGCCCTTCCCTTATATCAGGTTACTTATCAATAACGTTCTAACTCAATCTTACAGGCACGAGACAAAAGAGCTGAAATCCAGAGGTGAGGTGAGAGTGACTGTCCATGACATCAAGGCAGCATTTGACCGAGTGTGGCATCAATGAGCCTTAGTAAAATTAAAGTCAATGGAATCAGGGGAAAAACTCTCCACTAGCTGGAGTAATACCTAGCACAAAGGAAGATGGTTCTGGTGGTTGGAGGCCAATCATCTCAGCCCCAGGACATCGCTGCAGGAGTTCTTCAGGGCAGTGTCCTAGGCCCAGCCATCTTCAGCTGCTTCATCTATGACCTTTCCTCCATCACAAGGTCAGAAGTGGAGATGTTTGCTGATGACTGCACAGTGTTCAGTTCTATTCGCAACTCCTCAGGTAATGAAGCAGTCCATGCCCGCATGCAACAAGACTTGGACGACGTTCAGGCTTGGGCTGATAAGTGGCAGGTAATATTCACGCCACTGAAGTGCCAGGCAATGACTATCTCCAACAAGAGAGAGTCTAACCACCGCCCTTGACATTCAGCGGCATTAACAACGTCGAATCCCCCACCATCAACATCCTGGGGGGTCACCATTGACCAGAAAGTTAACTGGACCAGCCACATAAATACTGTGGCTACAAGAGCAGGTCAGAGGCTAGGCATTCTGCAGCGAGTGTCTCACCTCCTGAATCCCCAAAGCCTTTCCACCATCTGCAAGGCACAAGTCAGGAATGTGATGAAATACTCTCCACTTGCCTGGATGAGTGCAGCTCCAACAACACTCAAGAAGCTAGACACCATACAGGACAAAGCCGCTCACTGATTGGCACCCCATCCACCACCTTAAATATTCACTCCCTCCACAACCGGTGCACTATGGTTGCAGTGTGTACCATCTACAAGATGCACTGCAGCAACTTGCCAAGGCTTCTTCGACAGCACTTCCCAAACCCGCGACCTCTACCACCTAGAAGGACAAGGACAGCAGGCGCATGAGAACACCACCACCTCCAAGTTCCCCTCCAAGTCACACACCATCCTGACTGGGAAATATATCACTGTTTCTTCATCGTCGCTTGGTCAAAATCCTGGAACTCCCTACTCCCAGCACTGTGGGAGTACCTTCACCACACGGACTGCAGCGGTTCAAGAAGGTGGCTCACCACCGCCTTCTCAAGGGCAATTAGGGATGGGCAATAAATGCTGGCCTTGCCAGCGATACTCATATCCCGTGAATGAATATTTTTTAAAAAGTCACTAAATCATGCTTGGGTATCATTGAGCTACCAACCGCGGCTCAGTGGATTTCACTCTTTGGCCCTGAGTCAGAATGTTGTGGGTTCAAGTCCCAGTCAGGAGACTTGAGCACAAAATCCAGGCTGACGCTCCAGTGCAATACTGAGGGAGTGCTGCACTGTCAGAGGTGCCGCCTTTCGGATGAGGCGTTAAACCGCGTCCCCGGCTGCTCTCTCAGGTGGACGTAAAAGATCCCGTGGCACTATTTCAAAGAAGAGCGGGGCAGTTATTCCCAGTGTCCTGGCCAATATTTATCCCTCAACCAACATCACTAAAGAAAGCAGATAATCTGGTCATTTCTCTCATTGCTGTTTGTGGGACTTTGCTGTGCGCAAAGTGGCTGCCGATTTCCTACATTCCAACAGTGACTATGCTTCAAGGCGATTTGGGAAGTTCTGAGGTTGTGAAAGGCATGATATAAGTCCAATTTCTTTCTTTCTATTAATTATTCCCAGGACTTCAAATGGAGAAGTCCTCTCTATCCTCGGACTTTTCTTCCTTTCACAGTCCACAAGCTTTCAAACCCCAAACTTGACATGACCTAAATCGCAGCTTCTTGGATTATCTTCCCTTTCTTTCCCACCTTGGCCCTTCAGCTCGGTTTTCAGGAATTGAAATAAATATATACATGTAGAGGAGATTTTGGAGTATGTCATAGGCGTTTAGTAAATCATACATGTGGCGAGGACTAGGATATCTCTGAGCATGCAACACAGGATTGTGGAATTGGAATAAAAACAAAAAATGTTGGAAAATACTCAGCAGATCAGGCAGCATCAGTGCAGAGGGAAACAGAGTTAACGGGCTGGATTTTGCGGGGGGGGGCGTTCAGCGGCCGCGATCGGTGGCGGGTCGGGTGGGAAAGTGGTTGTTTTCCCCCAGCAGGTCGGGATCCCGCTGTGAACCCGCCGCCACACGCCTTTACCAAATGTTGGGTCTGTCAGCGCTGAGCAGACCCGACACGCAGCGACGGGGGAGGCAATCAAAACCTTAGTGGCTTGTTCTCAGCCACTTATCAATGGTGTTTGCCCAGCGTTTTAGATTTGACAGGCCGCCCACCGGTTTCCCGCTGTGCCTGGACGTCGTCTGTGAAGCTGAGGCGGAAGGTCAGTGGCCATTGAATCAGCTGATGAGTTGACAGCTTCAAATGTCAAGTCAAAGTTCCCAGCTGATTGAGAAATGATCCCTTAACCATTAGCTTCTCTAAACTGCGTTTCCACTACAGGTTCAGGATGCTGCAAGTCTTTACACAAGTCTCCATCCAGTCTGACCTCATTACCTCTCCCACCATTGACAGATCGCTTCTGTCATCTCTACTTCACCTGCTATCTATTCCATCAGCATGGGTGCCCTTGAAACTCTCTCACCTAGGCCCTCAGAATCCCACCATGATTAACCCCAACACCAGTAGTACCAGGCACACCAGCTGCACCAACAATGACCCCAGCCTTCTCTGCAATCAACTGATGCTGCACAGGACAGAGGGCATTAGCACCCGACCACATTGCTGCCCGGGAGGCCAGGGATGGCCTCACCATGGCCAGATTTACTTCACTTGACACTGTACACCCTGGCTGCCACATGATGCTCCAGGTTGGCACCACCCCACACCAACACCATAAAGCATACGAACAATGCCCAAGCCATTCCTTTCACACTCATCACCATTGCGGGAGTTCCGTTATGTCTCACCATTCACTGTAACTCACTTCCAAAGGTGCGCACAAATCTGTCCAAGAATGCAAAGTGTTGAAAATAAAGGTTTCAATGTTTGACAGCACATTAACAGAAACGTTACAGGAACATTGCATAAAACACCCAAGTGCCTACCCTTGTCTGTTGTTAGTTGGTATGATTGCACGAGGATGAGGGTGAGTGTAAGGGGTGGCTAGTGAGATGGGGATGTGATAATGTAGATAGAGAGGGATGGGTGGAGGTGCAAGATAAGTTGGTGTGAGTAAGGATGTGCAGGAGTAGGGTAGGGAAGGCAGAGTGATGGGGATGTGATGAGAGGCACAGCAGGATGAGGTTGAGTGTGGCTTTGTACCAGCGTTTCATGATCTACTGAGATAATTGAAACGTTTGTGCCACTGCAGCCTGGTCCTCCTAACCTGTTAGTGCCTTCCTCTGCAATGTGCAACCAGGCTAGGTTGATCTCCTCCGGAGGTCTCTTCCGCCCATGGGAAGGGAAGAGGACCTCCCTGCATGCTGTGACTCCCTCCATAGACATATGGAGGGAGTCATGGGAGAGCCTGAGTGCAGTTGTGCACCTTTGTGCAGTGCTTGTCAGTGTTTGCAGCACCTCAATGCTGTAGAACACTGACAGTACAAATGTCAAACTAAATTTGGACATGGTCCCTTAAAGGAAACCGGCTGATGATGCGTCATCAAATGACGTCATCAGACCCGCTTCCTCTAATTGGCCGGCAAACATGCTGGGCGGGCTTAACAAGCCCAATCAAGGTAAATTAATTTCAGACGCCGGGATGCAGACAGCAGCGGGATCGGGACCCGCCACCGACATCGCCCGCCACAGACCCGCCGAGGTTCGCAAAACCCAGCCCAACGTTTCAGGTCAATGACCTTTCGTCAGAACTGGAAGAAGTTGGAGATTTAACAAGTTTTAAGCAAGTGCAGTGGGGGAAGGGGGAGGAGTGGAAGGAAGAACAAAAGGGAAGGTCTGTGACAGAGTGGAAGGCAGGAGAGATTTTTTTTTAATTCGTTCATGGGATGTGGGCGTCGTTGACAAGGCCAGCATTTATTGCCCATCCCTAATTGCCCTTGAGAAGGTGGTGGTGAGCCTTCTTCTTGAATCGCTGCAGTCCATGTGGTGAAGGTACTGCCACAGTGCTGTTAGGGAGGGAGTTCCAGGATTTTGACCCAGCGACGATGAAGGAACGGCGATATACTTCCAAATCAGGATGGTGTGTGAATTGGAGGGGAATTTGGAGGTGGTGGTGTTCCCATGTGCCTGCTGCCCTTGTCCTTCTAGGTGAAAGAGGTCGTGGGTTTAGGAGGTGCTGCCGAAGAAGCCTTGGTGAGTTGCTGCAGTGCATCTTGTAGATGGTGCACACTGCAGCCACGGTACGCCGGTGGTGGAGGGAGTGAATGTTTAAGGTGGTAGATGGGGTACAAATCAAGCGGGCTGCTTTGTCCTGGATAAACGGGATGGTGGTGCGAGGCAAAAGGGGGTTGGTAATGGGACAAGTAAAGAAACAAAAGATGGGTCTAGAGGAGCTGTAAGTGGCGACAGCAGAACCATTACCAGCCCCCAATGTCTGAAAAAATAGCATTTTTAGAACTGGAGTTGTTTTTATAGTAGACAAAATAAAACGATCATAGCAACTAAAGTGTCATCAGATGGTTTTAAAATAGAAGCTCAATTAATTCCTTTCCTCCACTAAGCCATCTCGCAGGCAGTTGTTCCCCAGATGTTTGGACTGTATTGACAAACCCTCCAAGGAGTCCTGGAAAAGAATGTCTATTAATTTTCCCCTGTACTTGTTGACGGAACGGCCTTCAGGATTAGTCTTTCCAAATATCTTTAGAGTTGGAAAGTAAGGGATGCAATTAATCTCGAACAACTAAAATGTACTCCTCTTCATTAATCTTTTATCGCAAGCGAACAAAGCAATTGAACCAGTACCATGCTGTCAGTACCAACACAATACCAGGGGGACATGCATGAGAGGGTACATACTGATTGAGCATTAGGATTCTCACAGTATTAATTTATGCCTCATTACATTTTCCAAAAAAAAACAGTTGAATTTTTAAGTGTGCAGTTTTTTATTTAGCAAGAAATTACCTGACATTGAAGCTCTTAACAATGAAAATAATGGTACTCTATTATTTCTTGCCCCGTGCGCTCATTATCCTGCCTGGGAGAAATTAAAAATTTTTTCCATTCCTGTCCTAAAGACGATTCTTGCTGAGTAGTCCTTTGGTACCGTGACCAACTGACCATCTCATGCTGGACAGCCCATTGGCGTCATGCTGCCTCCTCTTTCTCATTTATATGCCGCCCCTAGGCAACATCATCCGAGAACACAACGTCAGATTCCACATAAACACTGATGACACCCAGCTCTACCTCACCACCACCCTCTGAGAAATCGTTGAATATATTCAAGGCTGAGATAGATAGACCTTTGGACTCGAGGAGAATCAAGGGATATGGAGATCGGGCGGGAAAGTGGAGTTGAGGTCGAAGATCAGCCATGATCTTATTGAATGGCGGAGCAGGCTCGAGGGGCCGCATGGCCTACTCCTGCTCCTAATTCTTATGTTCTCTCTCGACCTCCTACACTGCATCTGATATGTCACGCCGCTTATCCGACATCCAATATTGGATGAGCAGAAATTGCTTCCAAATGAATATTTGGAAGACCAAAGCCCTTGTCTTTAGACCCCAGCACAAACTCCGTTCCCCAGCCATTGAGTCCAGCCCCCTACCTGGCCACTGTCTGAGCCTGAACCAGACTATTCGCAACTTCGGCGCCCTATTTGATCCTGGGTTGAGTTACTGATTCCATATCCTCTCCATCGCCAAGACTGCCTACTTCCACCTCTGTAATATGACCCATCTCCGCCCCCACCTCAGCCCATCTGCTGAAACCCTCATCTATGCTTTTGTTACCTCCAGACTCCACTATTCCAATGATTTCCTAGTCGGCCTCCCATCTTCTACCCCCCATAAATTTGACCTCATCCATAACTATGCTGTCCATATCCTGATATGCACCGTCCCGTTCACCCATCATCCCTGTCCTTGCTGATCTACATTGTCTCCCGCTCCAGCAATGCCTCATTTTTAAAATTCTCATTCTTGTGTTCAGATCCCTCCATGGCTTCGCCCCCCTCCCTATCTCTGTAACCTCCTCCAGCCCTAGAACCCTCTGAGATCTCTGCGTCCCTCCAATCCTGGGCTCTTGCGTATCCCAGATTTCCTTCGCTCCACCACTGGAGGCCGTGCCTTCAGTAGTCAAGACCTAAGTTCTGGAATTCCCTCCCTAAACCACTCCTCCTTTAAGACACTCCTTAAAAACCTACCTCGTTGACCATGCTTTTGGTCACCTGTCCAAATAGATCCTTATGTGGCTCGGTGTCAAATCTTGTCTGATCAAGCTCATTTGAAGCACCTTAAGATGTTGTTGTTACTGCCCAAACCCAAGAAAACCAGCCCGATAATTGTGCCATTTTATAGGTTGAGTGTATTTAAAGATGTAATTATGCTGGTCGGGATTTCAGATCTTCAAGATCATGATTGCAATGATTAGAAATCTTTAATACAATATTTCACTGTTGTAGAGTTTAATCGCCTCAAAGGGTTTAGAGAAGAGTAAGAAGGATGACTGCAATACATTAGGGAATTAAGTTATGAAGTTCAGATGACTTAACTTATTTTCACTTGAGAAAAGACATGAGCGGAGGTTTGAAAAAGGTGTTGAGAACAATGAAAGATACAGATAAGGTAGAGGTGAGGAGAATATTTCACTTTGACAATGAGCACAGAACTCAAAGGCAGGTTTCAAAATCTCCTAATCTTGAAGCTGGAAGCTGATAAGAATTTTTTTCACACAAGAAAGTAGACGTTTTAAAGAATTTCTATCTTTAAAAAGCAGGATCAATACCTGTTGAGAATAGGCATTAAGGGTTATAGAAATAGTAATAGATCTGTTTGATTGCTGTGGAGGTTAGGGAATGAGTAGAAACGACTTGCCGAAGCGGGGTTTGTGGTCCATGCATGAGTTAGTCATGCGTGGACAGCGGAAGGGCCGAATGGCCTTTTCTCATTCTGACCTTTCTTATATTTGAATTTATTTTCTTCAACGGCTGAGAAATCCTCCAGGATTGTCCCAGAGTCTCCAGGAATTAAAGATTAATTTTCCAGACACTGCAGCGAGCAGCTCAGCAGAAAAAACATCAGGATGTTTTTTAAAAAATAGGTTATTTTCTTTGAATACTTCATGTAAGACTCAAAAAAATATTAGGACTGGGAATAAAAGAGCGTTTGCCTGAAAGTCAAGAATCATCTTATCAAGTAACGAAGGCTCAATAACAACAACTTGGTGCCTTTAATGTAATAAGTCGTCCCAAGGCCCTTCACAGGAATGTTATAAAACAAAATGTGGCACCGAGCCACATAAGGAGATATTAGGGCAGTGGTAGGTTCTGGGAGCATCTTAAAGGAGGAGAGAGAGGTAGCGAGGCGGAGAGGTTTAGGGAGGGAATTCCAGAGCTTAGGGCCCAGGCAGCTGAAGGCACGGCCACCAATGGTGGAGCGATTGAAACCAGGGATCCTCAAGAGGGCAGAATTTGAGGAGCGCAGATATCTCGGGGGGTTGTGGGGCTGAAGGAGATTACGGAGATAGGGAGAGGGCGAGGCCATGGAGGGATTTGAAAACAAGGATGCGAGTCTGCTCGTGGTCGTGGGAAGGTGGTGCATCGTGAGGATGGACGTGTGCGGGAGCGTAGGTCATTTGATCAAACCTTCCACAATACGTCTGACCAGAGTTGTCAACTCTATTGAGTAACCGTACTGAAAAAATTTCCAGCATCGTATGTGCATGGAGATGGATGGTGGCTTGCACACTCGATTACACTTAAGACACAGCATCTACTGATTGACCCATCTCCACTGGCCTGGGACATATTCTACATCACAGACAAGAAAATGTTGAATGTCTCTAATTTATTATCTTCTTCTGCCTCCTATTTTCACTCTACTGTGGCTAAAGGCACCGACTCTTTCAGATATACAGTTCATCACCAACCTAGCCAAATCCTGGTCTTCACATGTCATCCACAGATGTGCACTTTCTAGAACTGGGTAGCTATTAAGGACATGTTCTTACTGGGAAAGAGAAGGTTGAGAGATGATATCAGGATTCTAGAGGAACTAGCTTACTACATTACAACAGCGACTGCATTTCAAAAGTACTTAATTAGCAGTGAAGCACTTTAGGACATCCTGAGGTCATAAAAGGTGCTATATAAATGCAAATCTTTTGTCTTTAGTTAACGTAGACCATGACAAGCTACTTCACCTTGTCCAGAACAGCAGAACCAGAGGACACGGCCTGCGCTTGAAGGGGGAGGGGGTAAATTCAAAACTAATCTGCGGAAACAATATTTCAGTGAGCGAGTGGTCAATTGATGGAACAGGCTCCCTTGGGAGATGGTGGAGCATTTATTAATGAATCATTCTAATGTAAATTAGATAGATTTCTTTCAGAAAATAACATTTTGGGATGAGTACATGAGTAATCTGAGACATGACGTGTGGTGGGTTTAGCGAGCTCGGGAGGAACAGGTGACTTTGGACCTCTGGTTCCCAAAGCTCTCCACCACTGGGGGTTTTCCTCGCCTCGTGTCTGGGTCTGTTGTAGACTCATTGATATAGATTGATCGCTGTGATTGGTCAACAACTCCATTATCGTTGCATCATGTGATTACCAGGATGGTAGAAGGTGACCTAGATGGACCATGACCTTTATTCATTGAGCAATTCCTATGTTCCTAACAGGAACTCATTTGAGAAGGGGTGCTCACGCCAATTGTAGTGAGCCTCCTGTCATCCTGGCTAACTCAATATGGACTAGGGATTAAATCTGGTAGCACTGGAATCCACTCTAATTTTAGAACAATATTTGCAGATACTTACCTCTACATATCGCCATATTATAAAAAGGATATAGAGGCACTGGAGATGGTTCAAAAAAGATTTACAAGGATGATACCAGAAATGCAAGAGTATACCTATCAGGAAAGGATGAACGGGCTGGGTCTCTTTTCTCTTGAATAGAAAAAGCTGAGGGGTGACCTAATAGAGGTCTATAAAATTATGAAAGGTTTTGATAGAGTGGATACAGAGAGAATGCTTCCACTTGTGGGGAAGAGAATAACTAGAGGCCATCAATATAACATAGTCACCAAGAAATCTAATAGGGAATTCAGAAGAAACTTCTTTACCGAAAGAGTGGTGAGAATGTGGAACTCGCTACCACAGGGAGTGGTAGAGGCGAATAGTATAGATGCATTTAAGGGGAGGCAAGAACAGCATATGAGGGAGAAGGGAATAGAGGGTTATGCTGATAGATTTAGATGAGGAAAGATGGGAGGAGGCTCGAGTGGAGCATAAACACCGGCATGGACTGGTTGGGCCGAATGGCCTGTTTCTGTGTCGTATGTAATCCTATGTAATTGAAAGTGCCCTCCTGTGACTTTCTGTCCCACTGCGAGGTGTTAACCAGGAAGGATGGTATCAAGAGATAACACTCTCAACACAGAGGTAACCCCAGGTACTGCTGTCGCATCTTTAAAAATTATTGAGATTCCCTCAATTGGCTTCAGATCCTTTAATTGAATAAACTCATTAGCTTGAGAATATTTAAATCGCTTGATTGCTAGAGTGTTGTTGTGGGAATGTATTGCTCTCCAGGTGAGAGCATATTTCCAAGCTTTTCTCTGCTCTTCAGCACACTCCTCTTTGGTTGTCATGAAGATTGATAATGTTAAATTGAAAGCTTTAAATAAAATTCTCCTGGAATATTATTATTGAAATACCTGGATGAAGAGCAAGATTTTCAAGATGAGATAGATCAAGAGATAATAGTTAAAGAAAGACTTGCATTTCTATAGCACCTTTCACGAGCACTGGACGTCCCAAAGCGCTTTACAGCCAATTAAGTATTTTTTGAAGTGTAGTCACGGTTGTAATGTAGGAAACGTGGCAGCCAAGTTGCACACAGCAAGATCCCACAAACAGCAATGTGATAATGACTAGATAATCTGTTTTTGTTATGTTGGTTGAGGAATAAATATTGGTCAGTACACCGGGGATAATTCCCTCTGCTCTTGTTTGAAATAGTGGCCATGGGATCTTTTGCATCCACCTGAGAGAGCAGACAGGGCCTCAGTTTAACGTCTCATCTCAAAGACGGCACCTCTGACAGTGCGGCACTCCCTCAGTACTGCACTGGAGTGTCAGCCTAGATTTTTATGCTCAAGTCTCTGGAGTGGGACTTGACCCCACGACCTTCTGACTCAGAGGCGAGAGAGTGCTACCAACTGAGCCACAGCTGACACAACTGTTAAGGAAAGGATTTCCATAATGCTGAGTTCCAGGGAAAGTGTCCATTGGAGTAAGAGATGGCACAAAATAAGTCTTGACTTCAATACAATGAGGAGGCAGAGAGAAGGGAGAGTATGAGGATGGTATGTTTTGGAGGTTAAGAGGAGCAAGAGAAGAAAGTTCAGAGGATCATTGGCCATAATAGCAATGATGAACTGGACATTGGCTGCAATGGGGGAGATGTGGAGGTTAAAGGTAAAAAAAATGTTATAAAGATTGTTGTCTTACAGTAAAAGTCCCTTTCCTCAATTTAACAGCGACTAAAGTGACTTTGCACATTCTTATGGCTTCATTGTAAGGACTTAAATTTTAAATTGCGTTTAATTGCCTTCACAAGTCTGAGAAAAGATTCATGTTTAAATTCTACTTCATAAGCTCTAATAGGCATGGATACTAAAGTCTTGATGCAATAGCAAGTCTTTTGTACATGCATCTAATCCATGATTTCTAACATGTCTGTATTTGTGTTTTCTCTGTGCATTAGTCGATAGGTGATGACTCACAAATCTTTGCATTACAGTGCTGTGTGTTGATTGATTAAAGGATTGTTACAGAGGGAATGTATTTCACTTCATTAGTGCACAGTATTTGGTCTTTTACAACTTGCTCTCACGGATGACTGAACCATAAACTTCAGACATTGCAATGAAATTTCTTCAGGAGGAAGACGTCAGGCGTTGATAATCGGGAGCTGACTGCTGCATTCAGTAAAGAACGCCAAACTTGTATCTGCTTAAAATACCTGACGTACTTGCTCGTTACCCCATCTTCCTTAACTAGGTGCTCCTAGCTCAAGCACCCTGCTCCATATCCTTTCCTGTTCCTTGTCTGCGACTTATCCGTCACAGAATCTGTCACGGAATGCAGCAAAGGAAATGGAATGGATGGATCAGACTCAAGAGAGCAACGCGATGCGGATGACAGCACGACAGTTGTGTATAGTTAGCTTGCCGATGCCTGTCAATATGCGCTGCAGTGCAACCCGTCTCCACTTTGAAACTTTACAAGGTCACTTTCTAACCATGGACGGGATACATGGCAGGTGGAAGATTTTACCTTCCATATTGAGTACTCCATGAGGCACAGTCACACAAAAAAAGGGGTGAAATTGGTCTGCGGGCAGGGTATAAAATGGGCTGGCGATTCATTATCGCCTGCTTTGTCTTACCACCAAAGACCAATTTCACCACCAATGGTTCTTGTGATGCTGGGGCAGGACTGCGGGGGTGAACTATTTGTAGGCTAGGATTGTGCAGATGTGTGAACTTTCTCTCATGGGTGTTTTTTAAGACATTGGAATGTTTTCCTATGTTAAAAGGCACTCTCTCTATATATCTATATATATATTTGCCGTTGTTTTGTTGATGATGATGATGGTTAAGCAACGCCTCGATTTAAAAATTCTCATCCTTGTTTTCAAATCCCTCCATGCCCCCCCCTCCCTATCTCTGTAACCTCCTCCAGCCCCACAACCCCCCGAGATATCTGCGCTCCTCTAATTCTGGCCTCTTGAGCATCCCTGATTTTAATCGCTCCACCATCGGTGGCCGTGCCTTGAGCTGCCTGGGCCCTAAACTCTGGAATTCCCTCCCTAAACCTCTCTGCATCTCTACCTCTCTTTCTTCCTTTAAGACACTCCTTAACACCTACCTCTTTGACCAAGCTTTTGGTTATTTGCCCTAATATCTCCTTATGTGTCAAATCTTGTTTGATGATCGCTCCTGTGAAGCGCCTTGGGACGTTTTACTCTGTTAAAGGCGCTATATAAATACAAGTTGTTGTTGTTGATGATTAGATAGGGTAGATTGTACATAGTCTGTAGAAGGGTCAGAATTGATGGACCAAAGAATTTTTTCTCACTCCATGTGTCCTTATGTCACTCCCCAAACCTCTCCACCACGTTCCCCTCCTTTAAGACTCTCTAAGACCAAGCCTTTGGTCACCTTTCCTAATATCTCCTTCTTTGGCTTGGTGTCAAATTTTTGTCCGATTATGCTCCTGTGACACCCCATGGGACGTTTTATTACGTTAAAAACGCTATATTAATGCAAGTTGTTTTAATTTTCATTCTCATTTATTCCGATGGAAGTTAAAATCGTGCGGGTTCTATAATGGGCAGCTGATCCGCAATGCCAGTTTTAGTCCTGGTCAGAAAGTTCAAAATCTACCCCGATGAGTGATTTGCTGCTCCCCTTTACTTGGTATCTGTTGCATCTTTTTAACACGGACAAATTAATTTTACTATTAATTACTGGAAACAGTTAAACATGGAAACTATTTAAGCTGAAAATCAGCAATTTCTGAGGCGTACTTTATATTCGTAGCTGGGGCTAGTATGTGCAGTAATATCCCAGCACCTGCAATCATTGAAATGATTTTAAAACTGCTTTCTGCTCTGTTTTTTAAGGTCATTGTGTTGGCCGCTGTGTGTTCCTTCAAAAGTAATGCGTCACATCGAATGCAAGTCAGCATGCAATAAAACCAGCAGTAGGTACAAAATATTTTCATTTCAAACCACGTTACTGTGTCGCTGCTTCAAGCATCTGAGTAAAAATCACACTTAATGAACAAGACTAATAAACAGGATGGCCTGGGAATGTAAATGCAGTGTTTAGGTGCATCTCTGGAAAGCTGCGAGATCGCGGCAGAAGTAAAGTAAGAATTTGGGTAATGAAAACTTTGGCCCTGATATTTACGGGGAGGGGCTGGGGTGGGGGGGGGAGGTGTAGCGGCTGGAAAATCAGGAAATGTTTTTTTTTCCAGAGGTCCTGCCCTATTTAAGGGCAGGACCTCATTTAAACTTTTTCTCTTCGTTTCCCGGCCGGCAGCCAGCCAGATTGAGAGGCTGGCTGGCTGGCTGTCAGTGGGGAATGCCTGCAGCACTGGGCCGCAGCCGGGGAGCGGGGAGAGAGGCAGGGAGGGAGGATGAGATCGTGGGTTGGGGGTAGATCGGGTGGGCGGGGGCAGAGGTTATCGCGGGGGGTGGGGGGAGGGGTCGAAGATCGAATTATGGGGAGTGAAGCAGGTTAGTTTAGGAGGCTGGGGGAGCATAAAAACTAAAGGATTAGGAGCAGGAGTAGGCCATACGGCCCGTCGAGCCTGCTCCACCATTCAATAAGATCATGGCTGATTTTCTACCTCAACTCCACTTTCCTGCCCGCTCCCACATCCCTTGATTCCCCTAGAGTCCAAAGATCTATCTATCTCAGCCTTGTATATATTCAATGACTCAGCATCCACAGCCCTTTGGGCAGAGAATTCCAAGGATTCACAACCCTCTGAGTGAAGAAATTCCTCCTCATCTCAGTCTTAAATGGTCGACCCCTTATCCTGAGACTGTGCCTCCCTAGTTCTAGACACTCCAGCCAGGGGAAACAACCTCTCAGCATCTACCCTGTCCATCCCCCTCAGAATCTTATATGTTTCAATGAGATCACCTCTCATTCTTCTAAACTCCAGAGAGTATAGTCGCAATCTACTCAATCTCTCCTCATAGGACAACCCTCTCCTGCTCCTCCTGGCCCACAAGCAGTGCTGGAAAGGCACTTAACTATTGGATCAGGCCTTCTCTCCTCCGTTCAGCTGCCAGGTTTCCCGAGCCCTGGGAAATCCGGCCCGCAGCCGTTAAACCTAAAACTGTCCTAAAATGTGAAACACACAGCTTCTTTTAAATATTTAAATGACGGACCCACCTCTGGTGACATACATAATTCAGGTCGTATGAACTGGAAGTGAGCGTGTTGGAGGCTGGTTGGGGTCGGATTTTCGATTTTTGAATTTTTAATCGTCCCTGCCCCCAGACACCCCTCTCCTGCCCAACCTGTGGGGGGGGGGGGGGTCAGTTAAAATTCCCCCTTATGTCTCCTGGGACTTGCCTTCATATCTTTGAGGGATCAGAGAGGAATTTGTGACAGAGGTTTCCTGAATTGGCAATGGGTCTATATATTTTTTTTGCCTTTCCCAGGAGGTGGGGGTGGGAGGGAGCAAGGAGGATGGAAGAACAGTGAGGGACCAATCCTGTAAGAAGTGGGGTGAGTCTGCTTCGGGCCTTTTGTCATCTTGAGATAATAACATAATTCAGGTTTACTATAGAAACGTTCTTGGGTTCCGTGATATCAGTCATTCCTATAAGTGGACTGAGCATCTTACTTTAAATAGAATCACTCACACTGCCCAATATCTACTCACGCTATAGCCTAACCCAAGGATATAACAACAGCATTGTAAGATTCTCAAAATTCACAGATCCCCCAAAACTCGAAGACAAACCCTAAGGAAAAAGACTTTGGACTCTTTTCTAGCTATTACAGGGTGGTGAAGTGCATTGGGCCTAACCGAAGGACTTTTCGAACAAAAACCAAGATTTTGGTATTTTTAAAACATGTCTGGGCTTGTAGGGGAGAAAAGGCTGTGAATGAAGGTGGGCTCAACCTCTGTAAAGCCGTTTGGGTATTGGAGCTAATGGGAACTGTCTGGGGAACCGCATGATCTCGCTGGAAGTTTAAATTGGCCCCTATCAGACATTAGCATCCTAACAATAAACCCGAGGAAAACGGTCTCCACCCCAAGCTACAGAGCCCATTAAGACATGCATAAAACAAATTACTTCGGCTTACCCTGTAGAAATTACAGGCCCAACCAACAAACCCAAAACATAAGAACAATCAAACTCCGATTAAGTGGCACATCAACGGGATGGGGCCATCCCGGAACCACTTCACACCTTAGCAAACCAGTTACCGATAACGAGCCAAAACTAACAAAGACTGAGACCTGATTTGGCGCGCAGATAAGGAAGCTTCAATGAGTATAATTGAAGGCCCGTTCTCAACCTGAAAAGAAGAAAAGTGAGAAGTCGCACAACACCAGGTTATAGTCCAACAGCTTTATTTGAAATCATAAGCTTTCGGAGCGCTGCTCCTTCGTCAGGTGAAGTCACTTCACCTGACGAAGGAGCAGCGCTCCGAAAGCTTGTGATTTCAAATAAAGCTGTTGGACTATAACCTGGTGTTGTGCGACTTCTCACTTTTGTCCACCCCAGTCCAACACCGGCATCTCCGCATCATGAAAAGAAGAAGAGGAAGGAAGAACAAGAAGACATCAACGGAGGCATTCTCGGCAACACAGTTCTAAAACCAACACTGTTCAGCGTTCCGTGTCCAGCCAGGAGGTCGACAGCTCGAAGGCCAGACCATCCAACAAAGTAGGCTGACACGAGAAGAAACCAGAACGACCGCCTCACTGACCACCAGACACCTTGCGGTAACAAGGCCCTCATGAAACAACCAACTAAACACCAAGGGCTAAAAATTGAGTCGCGCCCCATTTGGGGCGCTAACCTCGCCGGGGCGCTACTTTTAGCGCCCCGAAAAAATTAGCGGCCCCGCGCCGGAACTTCAGTGGTTGCGCCCCAAGAGGGAAGCGGGGCGCCACTGGAAGCACCCCGCATCCCTCTTGGGGCGCTGCGAGGGAATATCCTGGCGCTATGTGCCGCAGCGCCAGGCGCTGCGGCACGTCGCGCCGCGGTATTGCAGGCCTTCCTCCCCTTCTTAAAGGGGAGGGACCCTGCGCAGCGCGAACCGGGGCCCAGCTGGGCCCCCAGGGATCGGGAGTGCCGGCAAAAGAGCCCGGCACTCAAGAGAAGTGCCGGGCTCTTGGAGCGCAGCCGGCACTTCACGGTGGGGGGGCTTCACGGGGGCCGGGGCAGCAACGGGGGCAGGTGCTGGCAGGCGGCCAGCAACAAAAATGGCCGCCTGCCACCTCCCCTTTAAATATCGCCGCCCCGGCCGCACGTACGCCTCCCTGAACCCGTCGGACATAGCGTCTGGCGGTAAATCAGGGGGCGCGACTGAAGATCGCGGCTGGAGCGCGAGCGGGGTGCTGCGCACGGCGATGACGTCATCGCCGGCGGCGCAGCGCCACAGGGCGCTACCGGCTGACGCCGCCGCTAACCTCCCACTGAATTTTACGGGAGGCGTGGGCGGCGCTGCGCCCGGGCGTTAGCTGCTTTACGCCCCATTAGCGCCCTCTTAAGGCGCTAACGGGAGGCGCAAGCAGCTGAATTTTTCCCCCCAAGTATCAACAATTGGGCCACCGTGACCAAAGAAAACCAACTCAAAGAAAACCCGAAGAATCGCAAAGTTTCCACTCTACAATCTACTCCTGACTTACCCCTGGGTAAGATTTTCCCTTAAAAAACTCTAAACCCTACTTCTAAACTAAAGAAAAGTGGGTACTCACCTGATAAATCCAATACGCACCCTACCGCATCAGCGGACTCGCGAAGACTGACCAGATACGCAGTTGAAGTCCTCTACCGCGTACGGGGTACGACAGACACCAACCAACATATAGAGTGAACCCCAAAACCGCAAACTGTCAAGGATTCTGGTGATTATCATCCCTGGTCCTCTGGAATCCAACTTAGCCAGTAAAGTGGGATTGGGAGGGGTGAAGTATTCTTCTAATGTTATTTCCCTTGCTTGAACCGAAGTGTTCGCCACTTTTAGAGTGTTAAGAGTGTTTGTGTTGTGTTTTACTTTATAGAATAAAGATCAAAGTTCTTGCATCAAAACCAGTTGTCTGCTGCACTTTTTGTCACAACCCCCAAATAAGTCCAAGGTCTAGAACCAAGGGAGTGGGAGCAATTCGAACCGCTCAGAAGTCAGAGGTGAAGCTGACACAAACCACCACCCCCTACATACTGGCGACCGTAGCAGGACATTGGCAAAAGGGATGTGATGCAGTGGAAACTGTTTTTGAGGAGAGAACTAAGATGGAAGAGAGGATTTCCTCTTATGTGTTCGAGAAAGTGAACATAACCAAGAAATGGGTACTCAATCTGTTGCGTACTGAGCGTCCAATAGACGCTGCAGCTAAATGGACTGAGAGCAAAGACCACAGGGAATCTGTGGAAAAGGCCATCTGGTTGATCTGCTCTCAACGACAGATCCAGCTGCTAGACAAACATGTTGAGGCACTTAAGGCAGAACTGCAGGAGTCTGCTCAGCTGTCCCAAGCAAGGGCCCTAGCAGGGGAAACATTACTGAATGAACTAACCACCCAAAATCAGGAAAAGTTGCAGCTAGTGGAAACACATAGGAACAGGCAGGAATATTTTCAGTGTCAGGTCACCGAAGCTAAAACCAGTGAACTAGTGTTGCGGGAAGAGATTGCCCGCCTGACAAAGCAAGTAAGAGAGCAGGAGGAGAGGTTGAGAGATGTATAGGCAGCATACAAGATAGCAAGCACTAGGGTGTATGAGGCGGGAGATCACGGCCCCTGCCAGAAACAAATAGAGAGTTTGAACCTTGCACTGTCCAGGGCGAAAGGCATGGTATGCCTACTAAGCCCAGGTGTGGCCTGGGTGGACCTGGAAGGGCAATGGGAAACTGTTCGGACGCCACCTGTGGCGCCGGGGAACGGCCCGGTTTGGCAGCAGGAGGGACGGACGATTTGTGAGGCTGGCAGGGAGTGCACACCACCACCTGTGGCGCCGGGTTTTAACTCGGTTTGGCAGCCGGGAGGGGTGGGCGAACCAATGCAGGAAAGGTCGGAGCCGGGGCCGATGTGCCCGGTCCGACAGCAAAAGTTTGGCCCGCCCGGCGGTGGTGGGGGTCAAGGACCCCTTGAAAGCCAATTCGTGACTCCCCATGGCACCCAAAAGCTTAGGGCTATGGTAAGCCACCTGAGTAAGCTCACTCAAGAAGGGGACCCCTCGGTCCACTTCATGGAAGTGGAACAGTCAGCGGGCATCAACGACTGCGATGATGCCGAGATGGCAAAAATGCTCCTGTTCTCCCTGGAAAGCAAAATCTACCAGTCCCTCTCCGCAGAGAGTAAAAGAGGGCAGGGTGGATACGCTGCTTTCCGTGAGGGAGTTCTGGAGGCCATGGGAATGAATCATGGTAGTCCCTTCTCCCGAGTGGAGAAGACAACACAGCTAGTAGGGGAGACCCCACAGGCTTTCGCAGACCATCTGTGGCCTGTGTACAGGAGTGCCTGTAATGGGGTCCTCGACCGGGCTCACCTGAATCAGGATGAGCTGGCCTACTGGCTCCGAACCTAGTGGCAAACAGCTTGCCACGGATCAGGGCCAAGGCTGAGCTGTGGTTTGACCTGAAAGATCCCGGGTCACCGAGGTGACAGTGGTCAGACAACTGACCCTGGCTTACTGGAACGGTAGAGGGACAGAAGAGCACCCACCTAAGGGAAAAGTACATGAAATAAAGCCTAGTAAAAAGAAAGAGTGGCACCAGGAAGGGGGTGACCCTTCCGACATGAAGCGTAACTGCTTCGGGTGCGGGAAGAGTGGGCATTGGAGAAAAGACTGTAGGAATCCGTGGAAGGATAACATAGGGAAAACTCCCCAGCTCCTGCCCCAAGCACTGAAGCACCGACCTCTTCCCCCACGTTAGACTCGGTCGTGGCTGCGATCCGAGCTCTAGTAAATGGCCCAGAGAGAGTAGCCACCGCCACTGGTGCTCTAACCCCATCTGCCCCCCCTAAAGCAGACTTATGACTAGAACCAGCGCAGCCTGTCTACCTGTGTTCCCCGGAATACGATGGTAAGATGGGGGTGGAGACGGTGCAGGGGAGATATTTGGTGGACACCGGAGCTTCCAGCACGGTGGTCCATTCGGAAGACCCGACCAATTCACCCAGGTCTAACAAGGTCCCATTTAGCCTAATGGGGTTCACAGGGAACGAGCAGGCTGGGGCAATGTCCAAACCTTTGGACATAGATTTAGGATCCCTCCATACCACGTGGGAGGGTAACCAAAAGGCCGACAAGTTGGCCAAGCAGGGGGCCAGGGAAGGAGAGTTCTGGGATCCCTATAAAGCAGGTCCGGTAGCCGCAATCCGGGACAAGGGAGGCACACAGGGGGTAGCTTTGCCCCCGGATTAAAGCAGGTCCAAGCCCAGGATCCCGTCCTTAAGGCCGTCCTGGTAAAGAGAGAGAATGGGGAGTCCCCCAGAAGGTCCGTTCAGGGCAGAGGACGAGATTTTAAAACAGAGTCACTGGCAAGCAGCCAGTAACCTGGGGAGCCAGCACCAGAAAAATCGGCTGCTGTTAGAACCCCAGAGAACCCACGAGTGGGAGATTAACCAGTGTAAACTTTACAAACCTGAGAAAGGGGAACAGCCGCAAGGGTGAACCGCCCTAAAGGTAGAAATCCTCAGCCAGCAGCTGCGGCAGACTCACAGACCGCACCGGTAGGGGCAGTGTGCTGTAGCACAGGAGGGGCCACCCCACCAATTATGTGGGACTCGGATGCACCCCCGGTAGACAGAGTCCTGAGAAGGTCTCCTCGCACACCACAGCCAAAACTACCATGTTCACCACCACATCAATGGTTCAGCCCCGGAAGGGCCGCAACCCGTAAAAGAACGCCCAAGGTCAGGGATCATTCTAGGAATAGGGATCCCCAGCCTGCAGCCTCCAATGGTGAGGGACTCACAGGAGAGGTAGCGGTGGGCAAAGACAACGAGAGGGATCCCCACCCTGCGGCCTCAGGCTGCAGGGAACCCACAGGACAGGACAGGGACTCAGCAGCCACACCAAAGGGGGTAGTGTGCTGTAGTACAGGAGGGGACACTCCCCCGATCATCTGGGATTCAGGGAAACCCCCAGTTGTTTTAAGAAGGACTCTCCAGGTCCAGCGGTACAGGCCACCTTACTCCCAGGCGTACAAGCTGCCCAGAAGCTGCCCAAGGCAGAGGCCATACAGAATTTTGCCTGGCCGTCCGGAGACGGGCGGCGGATGTACATAGCTTTTCTGATGAATAAAGTTTGTGACCGTGTATTATTATTTTTACTATGTATGTACTATATCTTTCCAAGTGGTGCAGGGGTGTTGGACCCCCTCCGTGCTTGGATGCGGATGTAACTGAATTCTTACCTGTGTCTGCATCTGAACACTACACCTAAAGGGAAATGTGTGTTTGGGTCTTAGATAGGTAAACTACAGGGGAAGGTTGGTTCTCGAGGATCAGGAATTTTGCTCACCCAGTATGATACTCTAGCTGGTAAAGTATCACAGGGGGACTGTGAGATTCTCAAAATTCACAGATCCCCCTAACTCTAAGAAAAACCCGAACGAAAAAGACTTTGGACTCGTTTTCTAGCTATTACAGGGTGGTGAAGTGCATTGGGCCTAACCGAAGGACTTTTTGAGCAAAAACCAAGATTTTGGTATTTTTAAAACATGTCTGGGCTTGTGAGGGAGAAAAAGGCTGTGAAGGAAGGTGGGATCAACCTCTGTAAAAACAGTTTGGGTATTGGAGCTAATGGGAACTGTCTGGGGAACCGTATGATCTCGCTGGGAGTGTAAATCGGCCCCTATCAGACATTAGCATCCGAACAATAAACCCGAGGAAAACAGTCTCCACCCAAATTTACAGAGCCCATTCAAGACATGCATAAAACAGATACTCTATAGAAATCATAGGCCCAGCCAAGAAAACCCAAAACATAAGAACAATCAAACTCCGATTAAGTGACAAATCGACAGGATGGGGGCCATCCCGGAACCACTTCACACATTTACAAACCAGTTACTGTTGACGAGCCCTCCAAAATCTTACAATGACCGGAATTTGATTTGGCGCGCAACAAAGGAGGCTTCAATTAGTATAATTGAAGGCCTGCTTTTCTCAAGTTCAAGCAACAAGCAGGACAGCAGAAGCACAGCAGTAACACAGACAGGACAGCAGTTACAGCAAGCAGCAGGGAGTTCAGCAAGGAGTCCGGCAGAAGGCAGTTCCACAGCTCTGCAAGAAGGCAGTTCCACAGCTCTGTAGAAGACAGTTCAACAAGGCGAGGGGGCAACAGAAAGAAGTTCAACAAAGAAGGCCAACAGCTCCAGAAGTAGGCCGACACGCAAGAAGAGACCAGAGCGACCGCCTCAGTGACCATCGGACACCTCGCAGCAACAAGGGCCTTACGAAACTTTTTACTTAAAAGGAGTCTAAACCCTACCTCTAACCAAAGAAAAGTGGGTACTCACCCGATAAATCCAATCCAGCGAACCCCGAAACCGCGAACCAGCTCAACTGTCAAGGATTCATTTGGTGAGCATTATCCCTGGTTCTCTAGAGCCCAACCTAGCTAGAGAAGTGGGATTGGGAGGGGTGAAGTATTCTTCTAATGTTATTTCCCTCGCTTGTACCGAAGTGTTCCCCACTTTAAGAGTGTTTGTGTTGTGTTTTATTTTCTTGAATAAAGATCAAAGTTCTTGCATCAAACTCAGTTGTCTGCTGCACTTTTTATCACAACCCCCAAATAAGTCCAAGGTCTAGAACCAAGGGAGTGGGAGCGATTCGAACCGCTCAGAAGTCAGAGGTGAAGCTGACACAAACCACCACCCCTTACAGCATCCCCTTGTGACCTGGGCCAGGTACTCGTGCCTTTAACATGTGTAGAAACATAGAAACATAGAAAAATAGGAGCAGGAGTAGGCTATTTGGCCCTTCGAGCCTGCTCCGCCATTCAATATGATCATGGCTGATCCTCTATCTCAATACCATATTCCCGCTCTCTCCCCATACCCCTTGATGCCTTTTGTATCTAGAAATCTATCTATCTACAATCTCTCCAAAGGTGGCCTAAGTGAACACTTGGTGGGACAAGACTTGATATGAAACAACAACAGCAACAACTTATATTTACATAGCGCCTTTAACGTAATAAAACTTTCCAAGGCGCTTCACAGGAGTGTTATCAAAATTTGACACCGAGCCACATAAGGAGATGTTAGCGCAGGTGACCAGAGGTAGGTTTTAAGGAGCGTCTTAAAGGAGGAAAGAGAAGTGGAGAGACGGAGAGGTTTAGGGAGGGAATTCCAGAACTTAGGGCCCAGGCAGCTGAAGGCACGGCCGCCAATGGTGGAGCGATGGATATCGGAGAAGCTCAAAAGGCCAGAATAGGCAGAGTGCAGAGGTCTAGGGGGATCATGGGGCTGGAGGAGATTACAGGGATGAGTAGGGGTGAGGCCATGGAGGGACTTGAAAACCAGGATGAGAATTTTAAAATTGAGGTGTTGCTTAACTGGGAGCCAATGTAGGTCAGCGAGCACAGGGGATTGACTTGTTTTATTTTCTAACAGATGAACAATGAGGACTACAGTTTTGATCCACTTATTTCCATCAATACAACTTATCTTCATGTAATACTATAAAAATAATGAACGTGCTACAGTACCTCACTTCAGTTGGCCAGATTCCTTGAATTAAAGCTAACGTCCTAACTCCTCTCTCCTGTATCCCATCCTTATCTTAGTCTTCTGCTGCCTGACTGCCTTTGCAATGTCTTGTTTTTCAAAAGCGAGCTGCGCTGTTTTGACTTTTTTGAAAGCCTCACTCCAGTTTTAGCTTTGAGTTGAAACTGACTTTTCCCCGGCCCAAAGCAGAATCCATTAGCTTAGTTTGGTAATGGCTCTTGCTGAGTTCAAGTGAATAGTTGCAGCAGCAATAAGTGGGGATGATCACTGTAATGTCAAATTTTCTTTGTCTAAGGAATGTTTCAGACATTCCGTCTCATATCTAATCAATAACTGCTAACCAAGCAGTCCTTTGACAACTAAATTTAGCTCCGTAGTAGCATTTTGTACATAGTGGGGGGCGAAATACCCCTCGTTTGCGCCTCCGGTGGGAGGCGCTATCGGGGCGCGAATGGCATTGCGCCCCCTCCCCCCCGAGGCGATAACCGCTCCTCCCGCGAGATTCCGCGGGAGGTTAGAGGCAGCGCTACCGGGTATCGCCCCGATCTTCTGCGCTCGGAGATCATGACGTCATCTCCGGGTGCAGCTCCCCGGTGGCGCCTCGGAAGAAAAATTCCCCCTCGCGCCCCGCAGCAGTGCCGGGCGATGTTACCGACTGCCGCAGGGGTCGCCAACACTGAGGCCGGCCACTCGCGGGGCGCAACTTAAAGGCGCGGTGGGCGGCCGGCCAAAAAAATCTGCCCTCTCGGGTAATTTCACCACCATTATGTCAAGATCCCCCCGATGAAATAAGAGTCTGAAATCCTGCACCATAATAACATCCATAACAGAATCATATAGCACAGAAAGAGGCCACTCGGCCCATCGTGGCTGTGCCGGCTCTTTGAAAAAGCCATCCAATTAGTCCCGCTCACCCCTGCCCTTTCCCAAAAGCCCTGCAAATTTCTCCATTGCAAGTATTTATCCAGTTCCATTTTGAAAGTTACAATTGAATCTGCTTCCACCGCCCTTTCAGGCAGCACATTCCAGATCATAACAACTCGCTGCGTAAAAAAAATTCCCCTCATCTCCCCTCTGGTTCTTTTGGCAATTATCTTCAATCTGGGGCAGGGCATTTCTTGTGTCAGCTGTGGCTCAGTGGGTAGCACTCTCGCTTTCTGAGTCAACCAGGCTGTGGGTTCAAGTTCCACTTCAGAGACTTGAGCATGAAAATCCAGGCTGACACTCTTTCGGATAAGACGTTAAACCGAGACCCCGTCTGCCCTCTCAGATCGACATGAAAGATCCCACGGCACTATTTCAAAGAAGAAAAAGGGAGCTCTCCCCGGTGTCCTGGCAATATTTCTGCCTCAATCAACATAACAAAAACAGATGATCTGGTCAGTATCACATTGCTGTTTGTGGGAGCTTGCTGTGCACAAATTGGCAGCTGGGTTTCCTACCTTACAACAGTGACTACACTTCAAAAGTTTTTATCGGCTGTAAGGCTCTTTGGGATGTCCTGAGGTCATGAAAGGCGCTATATAAATGCAAGTCTTTCTTTCTTCTTTTAGTTATCGATAGAACTGCGTCAGAGACTGAGCTGGTGCAGATCAGTCCCTTGTCTTTTGATTGGCTGGAAAAGTGACAATTGTAGCGAATCAAACTCCCCCTTTCAAAAGTGTGGCTCCCATATTCAAAGTGAACAGTCGTAGGAAGAAGAAAGTGAATAATCGATAACTGAAGTTCGAAGACAATCGGACAAGACAGAGTAAGTAGGAACAATGTAAAACCAAAATAGTGCAGATAGAGAATGGGAAAAGAAAACAATGGGGAAGAGGATGACAGGGTAGCAGACTGAAGACATTTGAAATGTTTTTTATTATTTCACTCAGAATGATGATTTTGTTTGCAAAAATAACAGACAAATAAATATTCAGGCTTCATCAGAATGGGAAAATGAAAAATTAATAATCTTCTAAACAGAATCAAAACATCCTTTAAATGCTTCTGCATTTCTCATTTTTCCATTTTGAAGAGCCACTCTCGCCTGAAATATTAACATCTCTTGTCTCCACAGAGACTGATTGACAAGCCTCCATCCAATCGGTGACTCTGGGTCAGATTTCCAGCGATTGCAGAATATTAATTCTATGGCGTATTTTTTTCATGCGTACTTTAGTTGTTTGGAGATTAATATTACCAGAATAAATCCAACTGATATTTGAGTAGCTTTATTCTTACAATAGTGGTGCGTTTTTAAGTGTAGTTGAAAGCCTACAAAATGGTCAGCCCCGGGAGACAGGCACTTCCAGGATGGACAAACAATCCAAGGGTTAAATCACTCGAACCTCTGAGTTGGAAGGGTCGTGGGTTCAAGTCCCACGCTAGAGACTCGAGCACATTATCTAGGCTGACGCTCCAGTGCGGTGCTGAGGGAGTGCTGCATTGTCGGACGTGCCGTCTTTCGGATGAGACTTTAAACCGAGGCCCCGTCTGCTCTCTCAGGTGGACGTAAAAGATTCCACAGCATTACTCGAGGAAGAGCAGGGGAATTCTCTCCTGTGTTCTGTCCGACATTTATCCCTCAACCAACACCATCACTAAAACAGATAGTCTCGTCATTTATTTCATTGCTGTCTGTGGGTTCTTGCTGTGTGCAAATTGGTTGCTTCATTACGACAATGCCTGCAGTTCATTGGCGCTCTGCAATATGGTGAAAGGCGCTATATAAATTCAAGCTCTTTCTTTTTCGAAATGGGAGGAGAGGGAGACAGAGCACAGGTTTGGCCACAAGTCTGAATGCAGAGATTTACCTTTTCATATAAATTTAGCTTCACTACCATGTCCTTTTGTGTATCGGAAAAAGCAGAAAGAAATCCAAGCATGGCGTTGAACTCCTGAGAGCGCCCACTGCGCTTTTTGAATTTTTTTAAATTCGTTTTATGGGATGTGGGCGTCGCTGGCAAGGCCAGCATTTGTTGCCCATCCCTAGTTGCCCTCGAGTAGGTGGTGGTGAGCCGCCTTCTTGAACCGCTGCAGTCCGTGTGGTGAAGGTGCTCCCACAGTGCTGTTAGGGAGGGAGTTCCAGGATTTTGACCCGGCGACGATGAAGGAACGGCCGATATATGTCCAAGTCAGGATGGTGTGTGACTTGGAGGGGAACTTTGAGGTGGTGGTGTTCCCATGCGCCTGCTGCCCTTGTCCTTCGAGGTGGAAGAGGTCACGGGTTTGGGAGGTGCTGTCGAAGAAGCCTTGGCGAGTTGCTGCAGTGCATCTTGTAGATGGTACACACTGCAGCCACGGTGCGCTGGTGGTGGAGGGAGCGAATGTTTAAGGTGGTGGACGGGGTGCCAATCAAGCGTGCTGGTTTTTCCTGGATGGTGTAGTAGCACTGCAAACTTCCAGACCCTTCATCACGAGATTCGATTATCTGTTTCCCTAGTTGTCTTTGAAAATAGCTGAGGTTTCTCTCTGGGGATATAGTTGATGGTTAGTCGTGGAGTTTTGGGGATAATTTTTGCTGTTTTGGGGGCCAAGGCTGCATTCTCTAACAAGGACTACAGTGTTTATAAGATTATAAACCTTTGCTTCTGCTACGCACCAGCTCAGCTACCCTGTTCACCAAGGGGGCTGCTGACAGATTTCTTGTCTGTTAGCAGTGCTTGCATGCAGTAAAACACGTGAAAGATTGACATGGGTCAGGTCTATAACACAACCCCATTGATCTTCAGTTCCTATTCTTTTTAATTGAAAGAAGAAAGAAAGACTTGCATTTCTATAGTGCCTATCACAACCTCAGGATGTCCCAAAGCGCTTTGCAGCCAATGAAGTGGTTTTGAAGTGTAGTCACAGTTACATAGAATTTTACAGCACAGAAACAGGCCATTCAGCCCAACTGGCGTTTATGGTCCAAACGAGCCTTCTCGCACCCTACTCCATCTCACCATATCCTTCTATCTCTTTCACCCTCATTTACTTCCCCTTAAATGCATCTCTGCTATTCGCCTCGACCACTCCCTGTGGTAGCGAGTTCCACATTCTCACCACTTTCTGGGTAAAGACGTTTCTTCTGAATTCCCGATTGGATTTATTAGTGGCGATCTTATATTTATGGCCCTTAGTTTTGATCACCCCCACAAGTGGAAACATGGGGCTGGATTTTGCCAGCCCAGGGGTGGCGAGTATGGAGGCGGGACTGCCGGGAAAATGGCAGAATTTGGGGGCGGGTGCCCAACCCGACTCTGTGCCATCTTGCCAGGAGGCGGGTAGCCGTCCCGCGCCGGGTCCCATCTCCTTGGAGGCGGGAAGGGATTACAGCCACTTAACTGCCTGTTAACAGGTAGTTAACAGGCAGATAAGAGGATTGTCCCCATTTTGCCCACACAAGTGCAGGCTTCCCGAAGGCTCCGAACCCCGCCAGGGTCACTGAGGCGAGTAGTGGGTCTGCGGGGGTCTGCGGGGTCCAAAAGTGCGCTGTGAAGGTAAGTGATGGGTGCAAGGGTGGAGAGGTGAGTATCTGAGGTAAGTGCAAAGTGTCAGAAAAAGTTTACTTACCTTTGTTTCTTCCTGCAGGCTTCAATCGGTGGGTATGCGGAGAGTCTTGCACCTCCGCGGCAGAGATGACAGATGGCCGTTGCATTCTCCCTTGCAACAACCATCTAATTTCTGCAAAAGTCAAGTGAAGTAAATCTGGCCATGGTGAAGCCATCCTTGGCGTCCCGGGCAGCAATGTTGTCGGGTGCCGATGCCCTGTATCCTGTGCAGCAATAGGCGATTGTGGAGAAGGCTGGTGCTGTTGTTGTTAGTGCTGGTGTGCCCGGTGATGCTGGTGTTGGGGCTGATGTTGGTGGGATGCTGAGGACCAAGGTGAGATATTTTCAAGGGCAATGATGCTGATGGAATAGATGGCAGGTGAGGTTGAGATGACAGAAGCGATCTGTCAATGGTGAGAGAGGTTGTTCCAATTACACTTGCAAGCTGCAGAAAGCTTAATCTGTCTTCCAAATGCAGTAACCAACAGTTTCTGAGCTTTGAAAGTGAACAGCTGCAACATGGGATCTTTTATACATCTTTGGCAGCTGTCAGGTCATCAGATAAGTCAATGCAGAATCCACACACGATATACTGAGCTGACGTGTTCCCCGAGCAGCGGGTAACCCGTGGGGGAGCACGTAAAATTGAAATGTAGGCTTAAAAATAACAGTTAATTGGCTGTTAACAAACCGTTTAATGATGTGAATTGCCTCCCCCACCGCTTGGTTTCGGGTCAGCTCTGCGCCGAAAAACCCGACACCTGGGAGTATCGTTCCCTACCCACTGTCAATCTTTGCTATTTAGACAGCTGACCCACCTCCGAACCTGCCCTCTGAGCGCCAGCAAAATTCAGCCCAGTGTCACTAACACACACACAGCCCAGAGGGAATCTCCCCGCTGTGTTTACAGTGTCACTAACACACACACAGACCAGAGGGAATCTCCCCGCTGTGTTTACAGTGTCACTAACACACACAGACCAGAGGGAATCTCCCCGCTGTATTTACAGTGTCACTAACACACACACACAGACCAGAGGGAATCTCCCCGCTGTGTTTACAGTGTCACTAACACACACACACAGCCCAGAGGGAATCTCCCCACTGTATTTACAGTGTCACTAACACACACAGACCAGAGGGAATCTCCCCGCTGTGTTTACAGTGTCACTAACACACACACACAGACCAGAGGGAATCTCCCCGCTGTGTTTACAGTGTCACTAACACACACACACAGACCAGAGGGAATCTCCCCGCTGTGTTTACAGTGTCAATAACACACACACAGACCAGAGGGAATCTCCCCGCTGTGTTTACACTGTCACTAACACACACACACAGACCAGAGGGAATCTTATCGCTGTGTTTACAGTGTCACTAACACACACACACACACAGACCAGAGGGAATCTCCCCGCTGTGTTTACAGTGTCACTAACACACACACACAGACCAGAGGGAATCTCCTCACTGTATTTACAGTGTCACTAACACACACAGACCAGAGGGAATCTCCCCGCTGTGTTGACAGTGTCACTAACACACACACACAGACCAGAGAGAATCTCCCCGCTGTGTTTACAGTGTGACTAACACACACACACAGACCTGAGGGAATCTCCCCGCTGTGTTTACAGTGTCACTAACACACACACAGACCTGAGGGAATCTCCCCGCTGTGTTTACAGTGTCACTAACACACACACACAGACCAGAGGGAATCTCCCCGCTGTGTTTACAGTGTCACTAACACACACACAGACCAGAGGGAATCTCCCCGCTGTGTTTACAGTGTCACTAACACACACACACACACACCAGAGGGAATCTCCCTGCTGTGTTTACACTGTCACTAACACACACACACAGACAAGAGGGAATCTCCCCGCTGTGTTTACAGTGTCACTAACACACACACACAGACCAGAGGGAATCTCCCCGCTGTGTTTACAGTGTCACTAACACACACACACAGACCAGAGGGAATCTCCCCGCTGTGTTTACAGTGTCACTAACACACACACACAGACCAGAGGGAATCTCCCCGCTGTGTTTACAGTGTCACTAACACACACAGACCAGAGGGAATCTCCCCGCTGTGTTTACAGTGTCACTAACACACACACACAGACCAGAGGGAATCTCCCCGCTGTGTTTACAGTGTCACTAACACACACAGACCAGAGGGAATCTCCCCGCTGTGTTTACAGTGTCACTAACACACACACACACAGACCAGAGGGAATCTCCCCGCTGTGTTTACCGTGTCACTAACTGTAGGGGGTGGTGTTTTTGTATCAGCTTTACCTCTGACTTCTGAGCGGTTCGAATCGCTCCGACACCCTTGGTTCTAGACCTTGGACTTATTTGGGGGTTGTGATACAAAAGGTGCAGCAGACAACTGAGTTTGATGAAATAACTTCAATCTTTATTAAAAGGTAAGACACAAATAAGAACACTCTTAACACTCTAAAAGTGGGGAACACTTCGGTACAAGTGAGGGAAATAACATTAGAAGAATACTTCACCCCTCCCAATCCCACTTCACTAGCTAGGTTGGACTCTGGAGAACCAGGGATAATGCTCACCAAACGAATCCTTGACAGTTGAGAGTTAGGGTTTAGAGTCTTTTGAGTAACGGTTTCGTAAGGCCCTTGTTGCCGCGAGGTGTCCGATGGTCACTGAGGCGGTCGCTCTGGTTTCTTCTTGCGTGTTGGCCTGCTTCTGGAGCTGTTGGCCTTCTCTGTTGAACTGTTTCTGTTGAACTCTGCCTCTGTTTAAACTGTCTTTTTCTGAGCTGTGGAACTGCCTTCTTGCAGAACTGTAATTGTCTTCTTGCAGAACAGGCTTTCAATTGAACTCCAAACTGCAGAACTGCCTTCTGTTGAACTTGAACTGTTGTTACTGGAGAACTCGAACTTGTAACTGTTGTAACTGCTTGATGGGCCTTCAATTATACAAAATTGAAGTGGCCTTATCTACCCCAAATCAAATCCCGGTCATTGTAAGGCCTCGTTAACAGTAACGACTTTACTAGCGTGTTAACTGGTTTTTGTAAATGTGTGAAGTGGTTTCAGGATAGCTCCATCCTGTCGATCTGTTGTTTAATCGGAATTTGAATTGTCCTCAGGTTTTGGGTTTCTTGACTGTGCCTTGGACTTCTATAGAGTATTTGCTTTATGCATGTCTTTAATGGGTTCTGTAAACAGTTTTGATGGGGCCTGTTGTTTTGGGTGGGACTGTCTTCTCCTAGGGTCTATTGTCAAAATGTTAATTCGTGCTGGGGCTTTGAGTGAGGTCATCCTGGTTCTCCAGACAATGCAATTAACTGCAATATCCAAAACCGCTTTTACAGAGGTCACCCCCAACTTCCTTCACAGCCTTTTCTCCCTTTACAGGCCCAGACATGTTTTTAAAATTCCAAAACTTGGTTTTTGGTCTTACAGTTGCTTAGGTTAGGCACAAATGCAATATTATCACTCTGAGGTAGTTCCAAAGTCCTTTTTCCTTAGGTTTTGGGGATCTGTAAATTTTGCAACCTTTCACTAACACAAACACACAGACCAGAGGGAATCTCCTCGCTGTGGTTATAGTGTCACTAACACACACACATAGACCAGAGGGAATCTCCCCGCTGTGTTTACATTGTCACTAACACACACACATAGACCAGAGGGAATCTCCCCGCTGTGTTTACAGTGTCACTAACACACACACACAGACCAGAGGGAATCTCCCCGCTGTGTTTACAGTGTCACTAACACACACACACAGACCAGAGGGAATCTCCCCGCTGTGTTTACAGTGTCACTAACACACACACACACACACAGACCAGAGGGAATCTTCCTGCTGTGTTTACAGTGTCACTAACACACACACACAGACCAGAGGGAATCTCCCCGCTGTGTTTACATTGTCACTAACACACACACACAGACCAGAGGGAATCTCCCCGCTGTGTTTACACTGTCACTAACACACACACACAGAACAGAGGGAAACTCCCCGCTGTGTTTACAGTGTTACTAACACACACAGACCAGAGGGAATCTCCCCGCTGTGTTTACAGTGTCACTAACACACACACACAGACCAGAGGGAATCTCCCTGCTGTGTTTACACTGTCACTAACACTCACACACACACTGACCAGAGGGAATCTCCCCGCTGTGTTTACACTGTCACTAACACACACACACAGACCAGAGGGAATCTCCCCGCTGTATTTACAGTGTCACTAACACACACACACAGACCAGAGGGAATCTCCCCGCTGTGTTTACACTGTCACTAACACACACAGACCAGAGGGAATCTCTCCGGTGTGTTTACAGTGTCACTAACACACACACACAGACCAGAGGGAATCTCCCTGCTGTGTTTACAGTGTCACTAACACACACAGACCAGAGGGAATCTCCCCGCTGTATTTACAGTGTCACTAACACACACACAGACCAGAGGGAATCTCCCTGCTGTGTTTACAGTGTCACTAACACACACAGACCAGAGGGAATCTCCCCGCTGTATTTACAGTGTCACTAACACACACACACAGACCAGAGGGAATCTCCCCGGTGTGTTTACAGTGTCACTAACACAAACACACAGACCAGAGGGGATCTCCACGCTGTGTTTACAGTGTCACTAACACACACACACAGACCAGAGGGAATCTCCCCACTGTGTTTACATTGTCACTAACACACACACAAAGACCAGAGGGAATCTCCCCACTGTGTTTACATTGTCACTAACACACACACACAGACCAGAGGGAATCTCCCCGCTGTGTTTACATTGTCACTAACACACACACACAGACCAGAGGGAATCTCCCCGCTGTGTTTACAGTGTCACTAACACACACACACAGACCAGAGGGAATCTCCCCGGTGTGTTTACATTGTCACTAACACACACAGACCAGAGGGAATCTCCCCGCTGTGTTTACAGTGTCACTGACACACACAGACCAGAGGGAATCTCCCCGCTGTGTTTACAGTGTCACTAACACACACACACACACAGACCAGAGGGAATCTCCCCGCCGTGTTTACAGTGTCACTAACACACACAGACCAGAGGGAATCTCCCCGCTGTGTTTACAGTGTCACTAACACACACACACAGACCAGAGGGAATCTCCCCGCTGTGTTTACAGTGTCACTAACACACACACACACACACAGACCAGAGGGAATCTTCCTGCTGTGTTTACAGTGTCACTAACACACACACACACACAGACCAGAGGGAATCTTCCTGCTGTGTTTACAGTGTCACTAACACACACACACACACAGACCAGAGGGAATCTTCCTGCTGTGTTTACAGTGTCACTAACACACACACACAGACCAGAGGGAATCTCCTCACTGTATTTACAGTGTCACTAACACACACAGACCAGAGGGAATCTCCCCGCTGTGTTGACAGTGTCACTAACACACACACACAGACCAGAGAGAATCTCCCCGCTGTGTTTACAGTGTGACTAACACACACACACAGACCTGAGGGAATCTCCCCGCTGTGTTTACAGTGTCACTAACACACACACAGACCTGAGGGAATCTCCCCGCTGTGTTTACAGTGTCACTAACACACACACACAGACCAGAGGGAATCTCCCCGCTGTGTTTACAGTGTCACTAACACACACACAGACCAGAGGGAATCTCCCCGCTGTGTTTACAGTGTCACTAACACACACACACACACACCAGAGGGAATCTCCCTGCTGTGTTTACACTGTCACTAACACACACACACAGACAAGAGGGAATCTCCCCGCTGTGTTTACAGTGTCACTAACACACACACACAGACCAGAGGGAATCTCCCCGCTGTGTTTACAGTGTCACTAACACACACACACAGACCAGAGGGAATCTCCCCGCTGTGTTTACAGTGTCACTAACACACACACACAGACCAGAGGGAATCTCCCCGCTGTGTTTACAGTGTCACTAACACACACAGACCAGAGGGAATCTCCCCGCTGTGTTTACAGTGTCACTAACACACACACACAGACCAGAGGGAATCTCCCCGCTGTGTTTACAGTGTCACTAACACACACAGACCAGAGGGAATCTCCCCGCTGTGTTTACAGTGTCACTAACACACACACACACAGACCAGAGGGAATCTCCCCGCTGTGTTTACCGTGTCACTAACTGTAGGGGGTGGTGTTTTTGTATCAGCTTTACCTCTGACTTCTGAGCGGTTCGAATCGCTCCGACACCCTTGGTTCTAGACCTTGGACTTATTTGGGGGTTGTGATACAAAAGGTGCAGCAGACAACTGAGTTTGATGAAATAACTTCAATCTTTATTAAAAGGTAAGACACAAATAAGAACACTCTTAACACTCTAAAAGTGGGGAACACTTCGGTACAAGTGAGGGAAATAACATTAGAAGAATACTTCACCCCTCCCAATCCCACTTCACTAGCTAGGTTGGACTCTGGAGAACCAGGGATAATGCTCACCAAACGAATCCTTGACAGTTGAGAGTTAGGGTTTAGAGTCTTTTGAGTAACGGTTTCGTAAGGCCCTTGTTGCCGCGAGGTGTCCGATGGTCACTGAGGCGGTCGCTCTGGTTTCTTCTTGCGTGTTGGCCTGCTTCTGGAGCTGTTGGCCTTCTCTGTTGAACTGTTTCTGTTGAACTCTGCCTCTGTTTAAACTGTCTTTTTCTGAGCTGTGGAACTGCCTTCTTGCAGAACTGTAATTGTCTTCTTGCAGAACAGGCTTTCAATTGAACTCCAAACTGCAGAACTGCCTTCTGTTGAACTTGAACTGTTGTTACTGGAGAACTCGAACTTGTAACTGTTGTAACTGCTTGATGGGCCTTCAATTATACAAAATTGAAGTGGCCTTATCTACCCCAAATCAAATCCCGGTCATTGTAAGGCCTCGTTAACAGTAACGACTTTACTAGCGTGTTAACTGGTTTTTGTAAATGTGTGAAGTGGTTTCAGGATACCTCCATCCTGTCGATCTGTTGTTTAATCGGAATTTGAATTGTCCTCAGGTTTTGGGTTTCTTGACTGTGCCTTGGACTTCTATAGAGTATTTGCTTTATGCATGTCTTTAATGGGTTCTGTAAACAGTTTTGATGGGGCCTGTTGTTTTGGGTGGGACTGTCTTCTCCCAGGGTCTATTGTCAAAATGTTAATTCGTGCTGGGGCTTTGAGTGAGGTCATCCTGGTTCTCCAGACAATGCAATTAACTGCAATACCCAAAACTGCTTTTACAGAGGTCACCCCCAACTTCCTTCACAGCCTTTTCTCCCTTTACAGGCCCAGACATATTTTTAAAATTCCAAAACTTGGTTTTTGGTCTTACAGTTGCTTATGTTAGGCACAAATGCAATATTATCACTCTGAGGTAGTTCCAAAGTCCTTTTTCCTTAGGTTTTGGGGATCTGTAAATTTTGCAACCTTTCACTAACACAAACACACAGACCAGAGGGAATCTCCTCGCTGTGGTTATAGTGTCACTAACACACACACATAGACCAGAGGGAATCTCCCCGCTGTGTTTACATTGTCACTAACACACACACATAGACCAGAGGGAATCTCCCCGCTGTGTTTACAGTGTCACTAACACACACACACAGACCAGAGGGAATCTCCCCGCTGTGTTTACAGTGTCACTAACACACACACACAGACCAGAGGGAATCTCCCCGCTGTGTTTACAGTGTCACTAACACACACACACACACACAGACCAGAGGGAATCTTCCTGCTGTGTTTACAGTGTCACTAACACACACACACAGACCAGAGGGAATCTCCCCGCTGTGTTTACATTGTCACTAACACACACACACAGACCAGAGGGAATCTCCCCGCTGTGTTTACACTGTCACTAACACACACACACAGAACAGAGGGAAACTCCCCGCTGTGTTTACAGTGTTACTAACACACACAGACCAGAGGGAATCTCCCCGCTGTGTTTACAGTGTCACTAACACACACACACAGACCAGAGGGAATCTCCCTGCTGTGTTTACACTGTCACTAACACTCACACACACACTGACCAGAGGGAATCTCCCCGCTGTGTTTACACTGTCACTAACACACACACACAGACCAGAGGGAATCTCCCCGCTGTATTTACAGTGTCACTAACACACACACACAGACCAGAGGGAATCTCCCCGCTGTGTTTACACTGTCACTAACACACACAGACCAGAGGGAATCTCTCCGGTGTGTTTACAGTGTCACTAACACACACACACAGACCAGAGGGAATCTCCCTGCTGTGTTTACAGTGTCACTAACACACACAGACCAGAGGGAATCTCCCCGCTGTATTTACAGTGTCACTAACACACACACAGACCAGAGGGAATCTCCCTGCTGTGTTTACAGTGTCACTAACACACACAGACCAGAGGGAATCTCCCCGCTGTATTTACAGTGTCACTAACACACACACACAGACCAGAGGGAATCTCCCCGGTGTGTTTACAGTGTCACTAACACAAACACACAGACCAGAGGGGATCTCCACGCTGTGTTTACAGTGTCACTAACACACACACACAGACCAGAGGGAATCTCCCCACTGTGTTTACATTGTCACTAACACACACACAAAGACCAGAGGGAATCTCCCCACTGTGTTTACATTGTCACTAACACACACACACAGACCAGAGGGAATCTCCCCGCTGTGTTTACATTGTCACTAACACACACACACAGACCAGAGGGAATCTCCCCGCTGTGTTTACAGTGTCACTAACACACACACACAGACCAGAGGGAATCTCCCCGGTGTGTTTACATTGTCACTAACACACACAGACCAGAGGGAATCTCCCCGCTGTGTTTACAGTGTCACTGACACACACAGACCAGAGGGAATCTCCCCGCTGTGTTTACAGTGTCACTAACACACACACACACACAGACCAGAGGGAATCTCCCCGCCGTGTTTACAGTGTCACTAACACACACAGACCAGAGGGAATCTCCCCGCTGTGTTTACAGTGTCACTAACACACACACACAGACCAGAGGGAATCTCCCCGCTGTGTTTACAGTGTCACTAACACACACACACACACACAGACCAGAGGGAATCTTCCTGCTGTGTTTACAGTGTCACTAACACACACACACACACAGACCAGAGGGAATCTCCCCGCTGTGTTTACATTGTCACTAACACACACACACAGACCAGAGGGAATCTCCCCGCTGTGTTTACACTGTCACTAACACACACACACAGACCAGAGGGAATCTCCCTGCTGTGTTTACACTGTCACTAACACTCACACACACACTGACCAGAGGGAATCTCCCCGCTGTGTTTACACTGTCACTAACACACACACACAGACCAGAGGGAATCTCCCCGCTGTATTTACAGTGTCACTAACACACACACACAGACCAGAGGGAATCTCCCCGCTGTGTTTACACTGTCACTAACACACACAGACCAGAGGGAATCTCTCCGGTGTGTTTACAGTGTCACTAACACACACACACAGACCAGAGGGAATCTCCCTGCTGTGTTTACAGTGTCACTAACACACACAGACCAGAGGGAATCTCCCTGCTGTATTTACAGTGTCACTAACACACACACAGACCAGAGGGAATCTCCCTGCTGTGTTTACAGTGTCACTAACACACACAGACCAGAGGGAATCTCCCCGCTGTATTTACAGTGTCACTAACACACACACACAGACCAGAGGGAATCTCCCCGGTGTGTTTACAGTGTCACTAACACACACAGACCAGAGGGAATCTCCCCGCTGTGTTTACAGTGTCACTAACACACACACATAGACCAGAGGGAATCTCCCCGCTGTGTTTACAGTGTCACTAACACACACACACAGACCAGAGGGGATCTCCACGCTGTGTTTACAGTGTCACTAACACACACACACAGACCAGAGGGAATCTCCCCACTGTGTTTACATTGTCACTAACACACACACACAGACCAGAGGGAATCTCCCCGCTGTGTTTACAGTGTCACTAACACACACACACAGACCAGAGGGAATCTCCCCGGTGTGTTTACATTGTCACTAACACACACAGACCAGAGGGAATCTCCCCGCTGTGTTTACAGTGTCACTGACACACACAGACCAGAGGGAATCTCCCCGCTGTGTTTACAGTGTCACTAACACACACACACACACAGACCAGAGGGAATCTCCCCGCCGTGTTTACAGTGTCACTAACACACACAGACCAGAGGGAATCTCCCCGCTGTGTTTACAGTGTCACTAACACACACACACAGACCAGAGGGAATCTCCCCGCTGTGTTTACAGTGTCACTAACACACACACACACACACAGACCAGAGGGAATCTTCCTGCTGTGTTTACAGTGTCACTAACACACACACACACACAGACCAGAGGGAATCTCCCCGCTGTGTTTACATTGTCACTAACACACACACACAGACCAGAGGGAATCTCCCCGCTGTGTTTACACTGTCACTAACACACACACACAGAACAGAGGGAAACTCCCCGCTGTGTTTACAGTGTCACTAACACACACAGACCAGAGGGAATCTCCCCGCTGTGTTTACAGTGTCACTAACACACACACACAGACCAGAGGGAATCTCCCTGCTGTGTTTACACTGTCACTAACACTCACACACACACTGACCAGAGGGAATCTCCCCGCTGTGTTTACACTGTCACTAACACACACACACAGACCAGAGGGAATCTCCCCGCTGTATTTACAGTGTCACTAACACACACACACAGACCAGAGGGAATCTCCCCGCTGTGTTTACAGTGTCACTAACACACACAGACCAGAGGGAATCTCCCTGCTGTATTTACAGTGTCACTAACACACACACAGACCAGAGGGAATCTCCCTGCTGTGTTTACAGTGTCACTAACACACACAGACCAGAGGGAATCTCCCCGCTGTATTTACAGTGTCACTAACACACACACACAGACCAGAGGGAATCTCCCCGGTGTGTTTACAGTGTCACTAACACACACACACAGACCAGAGGGGATCTCCACGCTGTGTTTACAGTGTCACTAACACACACACACAGACCAGAGGGAATCTCCCCACTGTGTTTACATTGTCACTAACACACACACACAGACCAGAGGGAATCTCCCCGCTGTGTTTACAGTGTCACTAACACACACACACAGACCAGAGGGAATCTCCCCGGTGTGTTTACATTGTCACTAACACACACAGACCAGAGGGAATCTCCCCGCTGTGTTTACAGTGTCACTGACACACACAGACCAGAGGGAATCTCCCCGCTGTGTTTACAGTGTCACTAACACACACACACACACAGACCAGAGGGAATCTCCCCGCCGTGTTTACAGTGTCACTAACACACACAGACCAGAGGGAATCTCCCCGCTGTGTTTACAGTGTCACTAACACACACACACAGACCAGAGGGCATCTCCCCGCTGTGTTGACAGTGTCACTAACACACACACACACAGACCAGAGGGAATCTCCCCGCTGTGTTTACAGTGTCACTAACACACACACACAGACCAGAGGGAATCTCCCCACTGTGTTTACAGTGTCACTAACACACACACAGACCAGAGGTAATCTCCCCGCTGTGTTTATAGTGTCACTAACACACAGACCAGAGGGAATCTCCCCGCTGTGTTTACAGTGTCACTAACACACACACACAGACCAGAGGGAATCACCCCGCTGTGTTTACAGTGTCACTAACACTCACACACACACTGACCAGAGGGAATCTCCTCGCTGTGTTTACAGTGTCACTAACACACACACACAGACCAGAGGGAATCTCCCCGCTGTGTTTACAGTGTCACTAACACACAGACCAGAGGGAATCTCCCCACTGTGTTTACAGTGTCACTAACACACAGACCAGAGGGAATCTCCCCACTATGTTTACAGTGTCACTAACACACAGACCAGAGGGAATCTCCCCGCTGTGTTTACAGTGTCACTAACACACACACACAGACCAGAGGGAATCTCCCCGCTGTGTTTACAGTGTCACTGACACACACACACAGACCAGAGGGAATCTCCTCGCTGTGTTTACAGTGTCACTAACACACACACACAGACCAGAGGGAATCTCCCCGCTGTGTTTACAGTGTCACTAACACACAGACCAGAGGGAATCTCCCCACTGTGTTTACAGTGTCACTAACACACAGACCAGAGGGAATCTCCCCACTATGTTTACAGTGTCACTAACACACAGACCAGAGGGAATCTCCCCGCTGTGTTTACAGTGTCACTAACACACACACACAGACCAGAGGGAATCTCCCCGCTGTGTTTACAGTGTCACTGACACACACAGACCAGAGGGAATCTCCCCGCTGTGTTTACAGTGTCACTAACACTCACAGACCAGAGGGAATCTCCCCGCTGTGTTTACAGTGTCACTAACACACACACACAGACCAGAGGGAATCTCCCCGCTGTGTTTACAGTGTCACTAACACACACACTCAGACCAGAGGGAATCTCCCCGCTGTGTTTACAGTGTCACTAACACACACACACAGACCAGAGGGAATCTCCCCGCTGTGTTTACAGTGTCACTAACACACACACACAGACCAGAGGGAATCTCCCCGCTGTGTTTACAGTGTCACTAACACACACACACAGACCAGAGGGAATCTCCCCACTGTGTTTACAGTGTCACTAACACACACACAGACCAGATGTAATCTCCCCGCTGTGTTTACAGTGTCACTAACACACACACACAGACCAGAGGGAATCTCCCCGCTGTGTTTACCGTGTCACTAACACACACACACAGACCAGAGGTAATCTCCCCGCTGTGTTTCCAGTGTCACTAACACACACACACAGACCAGAGGGAATCTCCCCGCTGTGTTTACAGTGTCACTAACACACACACACAGACCAGAGGGAATCACCCCGCTGTGTTTACAGTGTCACTAACACTCACACACACACTGACCAGAGGGAATCTCCTCGCTGTGTTTACAGTGTCACTGACACTCACAGACCAGAGGGAATCTCCCCGCTGTGTTTACACTGTCACTAACACACAGACCAGAGGGAATCTCCCCACTTTGTTTACAGTGTCACTAACACACAGACCAGAGGGAATCTCCCCACTGTGTTTACAGTGTCACTAACACACAGACCAGAGGGAATCTCCCCACTGTGTTTACAGTGTCACTAACACTCACACACACACTGACCAGAGGGAATCTCCTCGCTGTGTTTACAGTGTCACTAACACACAGACCAGAGGGAATCTCCCCACTGTGTTTACAGTGTCACTAACACTCAGACCAGAGGGAATCTCCCCACTGTGTTTACAGTGTCACTAACACTCACAGCGAGCAGAGGGTATCTCCCTAGAGAGCAGAGTGAATCTTGTCACTGTGTTTATAATGTCATTAACACACAGAAGCCACAGGGAACCTTCTTGCTGTATTTAGTCAGTTGCACACATAGCGAGCAGAGGGAATTTTGCCACTGTGTTTATAATGCCATTAACACAGAGATACCACAGGGAATCTTCCACCAGCAACCATTATGTATCCCTTTATTTACCCAGCTCTTTATGCCAGTCTGCCAACCCTCAGAGCGCTCTGGTGGTGAATAGGGCCAGCTGTTTGCTCACATCCATTTTCATCACTGAAGCTCGTAAATGATCACCTTTGGGACGCGAGGCTAAATGGCTGCTTTCTGCTTGCACCTCCTAAACCCGAGTGACAAACAACGGAACAATCTGCCTGAAACCCAATTCCACTCCACTGGCAACAGTGACTGAGATCATGTTAGACACTGCTGGAGCTGATGTCCAGGAATTAGATTAAGAACCTGGCACCCAAAATATAACGTGATTCATGCTTTCTCTTCTTCACTGACACCGAGCCACATAAGGATATCAGGACAGGGGACCAAAAGCTTGGTCAAAGAGGTAGATTTTAAGGAGCATGTTAAAGGAGGGGAGAGAGGTGGAGAGGCGGAGAGGTTTAGGGTAGGAATTCCCGAGCTTAAGGCCCAGACAGCTTAAGGCACAGCCGCCAATGGTGGATCGATAAAAGCTGGGGAGTGTAAGTGGCCAGAATTGGAGGAGCGCAGGGATCTCGGAGGGTTGTAAGACTGGAGGAGATAGGGACGGTGCGAAGCCATTGAGGGATTTGACAACAATGATGAAAATGTTTTAATTGAGGCGTCGCCGGACTGCATGGCTGCCAGTTACTCTGCAGTAGAGATTACACAAACACTCAACAATTTCAGATCATAACAGATATATATATTTTTTATCCACACTTTTGTTCTGTTCTTCTCTCCCACAGGGCAACTGTCTTCCATTCTGCCAGCACAATTTACACTTCATCTAGAGCCATCCTTTGTTCCTTAACCTGTCCCATTACCATCCCCTTTTGCCTTGAATGTCTCTCAATGTCTCTTAATCTCTCCTGCCTTCCAGCCTATCACAGGCCTTCCCTTTTGTTCTTTCATCCCCTCCCACATTTCCCAGCCACTACACTTGCTTAAAAATCTGTTCCATTTCCTGCTTTTTTCCAGTTCTGACGAAAGGTCATCGACCTGAAACGTTAACTCTGTTTCTCTCTTCGCAGATGCTGCCTGGCCTGCTGAATATTTCCAGCATTTTCTGTTTTTATTACACAAACTAGGGTTGTATTCCCTAGAATTTAGAAGGTTAAGGGATGATTTGATCAAAGTTTTCAAGATATTAAGGGGAACAGTTAGGGTAGATAGAGAGAAACTATTTCCGCTGGTTGGGGATTCTAGGGCTAGGGGACATAGTCTAAAAATTAGAGCCAGACCTTTCAGGAGTGAAATTAGGAAACACTTCTACACACAAAGGATGGTAGAAGTTTGGAACTCTCTTCCGCAAACGGCAATTGATGCTGGGTCAATTGTTAATTTTAAATCTAAGATTGATAGATTTTTGTTAACCAAAGGTATTAAGTGATTTGGGGCAAAGGCGGGTATATGGAGTTAGGTCACAGATCATCCATGATCTCATTTGTTTGTCACATAGTAAAGCAAGCACATGGACTAGCAACATATCATGTCTCTGTCCTTCATTTGTTTTACCCACGTATATTACATTTTTGGCGATGAGGATGGGAACCCAAAGCTATTTTTAGGGATCATGGAAGGACACAGTGTTCAACCTTCGAGTGGACAAGTTTAAGGTGAATTTGTGACACCTAAACTGAATTTTTGCGATATTTTACTGTTAATGCTGAGGCAGAATCGTCTGTGCTTCGCCTTCGCGGGTATGTATACACAGCAACAGTGACGTTGATTCTAACAGGTACACAGGTTGCGTGCTGAGTCACTGTTCGACAGGATCGGCACAATCATGGCCGCGCCTACGGGGTTCATCGGAAGCCTCGGCATGTATGACCGAGCTCGCGAACCATTCAGTTCTTACATTGAGCGGATGGAGATGTTTTTTAGGGCCAAAAACATTATTGCGACCGAAGGTGCAGATGAGAATGTTCAAGCCCAAAGTAAAGTAATTTGTGAATGGAAAAAAGCAATTTTTCTAACGGAGATCAGGCCAGATGTCTACGGAATATGGACAAACCTGCTCGTGCCAGTGTAAGTGAAGGACGCGTCGTTTGAAGACATTGTCGAGAAACTCGAGGACCATTTTGACCCAAAGCCGTTGGAAATAGCAGAGAACTATAAGTTTGGTATCAGAAACCAAAAACAAAGTGACACCATCAGTGAGTACATTGTAGCTCCTAAGAACCTGTCTTTGCATTGCAACTTCGGCACATTTTTGGATCGTGCGTTGCGAGATTAGTTTGTGTGTGGACTGGTGGATGAGAGCAGCGCAGTCCAAGTTACTGAACACTCCGAACCTAACACAAAAGCAAAATACTGCGGATGCTTGAAATCTGAAATAAAAACAGAAAATGCTGGAAATACTCAACAGGTCAGGCAGCATCTGTGGAGAGAGAAACAGAGTTAACGTTTCAGGTCGATGACCCTTCGAAGTGTCATCAACCTGAAACGTTAACTCTGTTTCTCTCGCCACAGATGCTGCCTGACCTTCTGAGTATTTCCAGCATTTTCTGTTTTTACTCCGAACCTAACGTTTGACATAGCATGCAACATTGCCCTATCTTTGGAGATAGCAGCTAAGAATGCTTGGGAGTTCCATCCAACTCAAGTGACTAGTGCAGCTGAGGTCTACAGTCACAAAGCCACCGCCGAACCTAAAGCTGTGAGACTGAGTCAAAAGCATGTCGGTGAGAGCAGTTCAGTGAACTGTTATCGCTGTATGGAAATCACTCACCACAGTCAAGCCAATACAGAAATGTGAAGTGCTTTCACTGCCAGAAGCATGGCCATATTTCAACCGCTTGCAGAACTAGATTTAAAGCAGGAAGTAAGAACCATTGTAGTGGCAATGCAAAGCAGCAACAACAAAAGGGAGGAATTCACAATATTGAAGTGAACACAACTGATGTTGAAGACCAGACAATTACAATATCTATTCCATTAGCAGCAACACTAGCAGTCATGAGAAATACTTCCATACAAAACTTTTGATCAACGAGCAATATATTGAAATGTGTATCGACACGGTGGCGGACTGCTCTATCAAGAGAATGGACACATCAGAGTAAGTTTAATCAAATACCATGTACAAAAAGTACCGTAGAGTTAAAAACCTACTCTGGAGAAATCCTAGAAACATGTGGACAAATGGAATGTACAGTTCAACATAATGGCCAGTCAGTAAAGCTGCCTATTCTTATAACGAGCTGCAACAACAGGCCAACCCTCATGGGCAAAGACTGGATGAGAAAGTTAAAACTAGACTGGAAAAACATCTTCAGTGTAGATGCTTCAAAGAAGCGACTTGACACAATGCTGAACAAGTACAAAAGCATGCTCTCAGACAGTTATGAGGGCATCACTGAGTATGACACACATATCTACATCAAGTCCAACGCAAAGCCTATTTATTGTAAATGTAAGAAGTCGCACAACACCAGGTTATAGTCCAGCAGCTTTATTTGAAATCACAAGCTTTCGGAGCGCTGCTCCTTCGTCAGGTGAAGTGAAGAGATGCATTTCGGCACAACATATATAGCCAGGCAGGAGTGTTCCCTCCCAGTCGGGGAACACTTCAGCAGTCAAGGACATTCAGCCTCCGATCTTCGGGTAAGCGTTCTCCAAGGCGACATTTGAGACACACAACAACGCAAAATCGTCGAGCAGAAACTGATAGCCAAGTTCAGCACCCATGAGGACGGCCTCAACCGGGATCTTGGGTTCATGTCACGCTACATGTAACCCCACCTGACGTAGAGTCATCCAGACTCGAGTCGTCGTTGGCTTGTTCTCTCTACACAGATGCGGCCGGACCTGCTGTGATTTCCAGCAAAAAAAGTTTTTTGTTTTCCATACAGACCCCAGCATCTGCCACATTGTCTTTGATGTAATGTTTTCCTGACTGACCTGTTTGGACACCATCCACACCTTTGATTGCTGTGATTATCTCTCTGCCGAGGTGTGATAAAGGGCAGTTGGAAAGATTAACTGTAATCATCTGGCAGTGTTCTCTGACTATATATGCTGTGCCTATATGCATCTCTTCACTTCACCTGACGAAGGAACGGCGCTCCGAAAGCTTGTGATTTCAAATAAAGCTGTTGGACTATAACCTGGTGTTGTGCGACTTCTCACATTTGTCCACCCCAGTCCAACACCGGCATCTCCACATCATATTTATTGTAAGGCAAGGCCGGTCCCCTATGCATTGAAAGGTCAGGTGGAGGAAGAGCTAGCGAAGCTCAGAGAGAAAGGAGAGCTAGTAAAAACTGACAGAAGTGAATGGGCTACCCTGATTGTGGTAGTGCCCAAAGCAGACAAAATGTACGCTTGTGCGGTGACTACAAAGTTACTATCAACCAAGCAGTTGATGATGAGCAGTACCCGTTACCTACATCACAAGATTTGTATGCAGCACTCTCTGTGTCAAAGGTTTTCTCCAAGCTTGACCTGTCGCACGCTTTTGCTCAGCTGAATGTTGACAAAAAGAGTCAACAGTATCTCACTATCAACACACACAAGGGATTGTACTCATAAACCAAGCTGCCTTATGGTGTAAAGTCCTCCCCCAAAATCTTCCAGGCTACAATGGATAAGATTTTGCAAGGAGTTCCAAATTGCTTATGCAATCAAGACAATATGCTGATCGCAACAAGGAAGAAAATCTAGAAGCATTAGATTTAGTGCTCTAAAGGTTGAATGCCCACAACGTCAAATTGAAAAGGAGCAAATGTGCTTTTGTGCAGCCCGAGGTTGTGTATCTTGGTCTCAAATGGCTTGTAACCAGTTAAGGAAAAGATTGACGCTGTCATCAATGCTCCAAAGCCACAGAACGTGTCTGAGTTAAGATCTTTCCTTAGAATGATCCAGTACTACGCACATTTCTTATCTGAGTTAGCGACCATGTTGGCTCCATTGCATGAGCTCCTCAAGAAGGATGTCCAGTGGAACAACAGGAAGCTTATGATGCTTGTAAGAGAAGTCTCTCTAGTGATGATCTACTTGTGCACTACGACACAGAGCGTGAGCTTAAGTTAGTGTGTGATGCTTCCATCTACGTTGTGGGAGCTGTTATAAGCCACATAATGGATAACGGCCAAGAGAAACCAATTGCGTTTGCATCGCGAACCCTCACAAAGAGCGAAAGAAACTACATGCAAATTGAAAAGAAAGCACACGCCATAGTGTTTGGAATCAAGAAATTCCAACAGTTCCTGGTCGGCCGAAAGTGTACCCTGATAACCGATCACAAACCGCTCTTAGCAATATTGGGGCCCAAATCTGCCATCACTGCAATGGCCGCATCAAGAATGCAACGTTGGGCAGTGTTGTTGTCACAATATGACTACACAATTGAATATTGCACTTCAAAGCAAAATACAATTGCAGATACCTTGTCCAGGTTGCCACATGAGGACTCATGTGTTGGGAGTGAAGGTGCAGTTGACAAAGACTTTACCGTGAAGGCAACTGAGATTGAAGATGAGAATCAAAAGGACTCATTACTGAAAAGAGTGTATGGAAACATCTTGACTGGATGGACTGACCAGTGTATGGACACAAAGTTGAAACCATTCCATAACCATTGTACTGAATTGTCTTGTGAGCAAAGTTGCATCAAGTGGGAAACAGAGTGGTGGTACCTACTTCTTTGGAACAGTATGAAATCAATTGCAAGAAGCTTTGTTTACTGGCCTGGATTGGACAGTGATCTTGAACCACTTAATCATGAACACATACATGAGTTTGACTGAGTTCAGACTTCAGTAACTGAAGTACGAGGTTCAAACAAGTCTGAAATAGAAACAGGATCATCTTTGAGTTCGGAACCAAAATAAAACAGCCCGAAAATTGGTTCAACACCAAAACCTTTTGTAAGGAGATCAGGAAGGCTCCGCAAACCTGTTATTAAACTGGATTTGTCGTTCATTCAAAAGAAAAAAAGCCTGAGGGCTGGATTTTATTAATGGGGGCTCGTTGGGGGTGGGACAGCTGGTTGTCGGATTTCAGTCCCACCCCCAACGATGTCCGGCCAACCCACGCTATTTCCTTGATTGACCTTGTTCTCCTTAGCAGAAATCAGATGGCTACTGCATCTGAGAATGCAGCAGCCATTCTGTCATCTCTGCCGTGGAGATGAGGAGCCTCCGGATCCCCAAGGGTTGAAGCCTGCAGGAAGAAACAAAGGTAAGTAAATTTTTTCTAACACTTTTCGCTCACCTCCCATACTTACCTCTCCACACTTGCACCCATCACTCACCTCCACAGCGGACTTTTCGACCCCTCTCACTCCCGCAGACCCACTGCTCACCTCGCTGACCCTGGCGGGGTTTCCCGATGTCGGGAAGCCCGCACTTGTGTTGGTAAAATGGGGATAAGCCTCTTAACTGCCTGTTAAGTGGCAGTTAAGTGGCTGTAATCCCCTTCCCGCCTCAAGGAGATGGGTCCCTGCGCGAGTCGGGGACCCGCCTCCCGGGAAGATGGCACGGAGGCGGGTTGGGAGCAGGGTTGGTACCCGCTCCCAGTTTCTGCCATTTCCCCGGCAGTCCCGCCTCCAAACCCGCCTCCTCAGAGCTGGCAAAATTCCCCCCTGCGTTTTTGTTATGTGGTACATGTAATGCTGGGAAAGGTGGGACCATAGTTTTGTTGTATTGGAGAGGAGAATATGTACAATTTTTTAAGGGGGAAAGCAGTGTAATGTATTATCACATGGTTTGTCACATGGTTTGGTATGAGCATGCTCAGTTCGCTCTGGCCTAATAAATACATTGACTACCCACTGATCATGTCTCTGTCCTTCATTTGTTTTACCCACATATATTACATCACTGAATGGCAGAACAGGCTTGAAGTGCTAAATGGCCTCCTCCTATTCCTATGTTCCTATGCAGTAACTTGTCCGTTATTCTCCAGAACATGTGCGAGCTGACCTCAGCCTAGATGGCAGTAAAGAATGGAAGAAGTTAAATTTATACAACACCTTTCACAACCTCAGGATGTCCCAAAGTGCTTTACAGCCAATGGAGTACTTTTGAAGTGGAGTCACTGTTGTAATTTAGGAAACAGAGCGGCCAATTTGCACACAGCAAGCTCCCACAAACAATGTGATAATGGCCAGATAATCTGTTTTAGTGATGTTGGTTGAGGGATAAATAGTGTCCAGGACACCGGGGGGGGGATCTCCCCTGCTCTTCTTCAAAATAGTGCCGTGGGATCTTTTACATCCACTCAAGGGGGCAGACGGTTTAAAGTCTCATTCGAATGACGGCACCTCCGACAGTGCAGCACTCCCTCAGCACTGCACCGGAAGTGTCAGCCTAGGTTTTGTGCTTAAATCTCTGAAGTGAGATTCAAAGCCAAAATCTCATCACTAAGTCACAGCTGATGCCTCATCAATCCTGAGCAAGGGAAAGGGGAATATGATCCACCACGGTTCCCGTTCCTAGTCACTATCCTGTGATCACTGCTGAAATGTGCACCCAGATCGAATTAATCCCCGTGGTGAGTTTCCGCTAATCATGCTCTTCGAGGAGACTAAAATTAAACTGTTTTTTTGGGCACCAAGACACATAGAAATGTTTAAAAAACTTTTGAACTTAATTTTTTTTTAAATTTTACGAAGTAACTGAGTAGTGCCCCATAACTAGCAATTGATTCTGTGTATTTTTAAAAAGTCATTTTCAGTCATTTAAAATCGGGTGGTGGATCGACAGTGTGATTTAAAAATACTTACTTTTTGAAGAAACCCATTTTCAGCTGTATCACTCAAACTGCGCCACTCTTAATTACATCAAGGAACATTTTTTAAAGCAAATTTTTTTAAATGACGTTTTAAAACGCTGCCCGATTGCGCTGGTTCGGGGCAGATTTTGCCTTCAGCGACATGTAAATAAGCTCGAGTGGAAACTCGAGAAAAAAAAAAAATTCTCAAAACGGGCGCAATTTTGGACATAACCTGTGCCGGAATCGCTGATTGCGCCCAAAGCGGAAACACTTGCCCATTCATGTTAGTCCGTGCTAGTCGGTAGTGTTGAAACTTGTCATTTTACAATGTTGGAATTTTGAAGTAGGCAACATTGCCCCAGTGATTAGTTAGTGTTGGCCCTGGTGAGCGTAAGAACATAAGAACATTAGAATTAGGAGCAGGAGTCGGCCATACGGCCCCTCAAGCCTGCTCCGCCATTCAATAAGATCATGGCTGATCTTTCACCTCAACTCCACTTTCCCGCCCGATCCCCATATCCCTTGATTCCCCTAGAGTCCAAAAATCTGTCGATCTCAGCCTTGAATATACTCAAAGACTCAACATCCACAGCCCTTGAGGGCAGAGAATTCCAAAGATTCACAACCCTCTGAGTGAAGAAATTCCTCTTCATCTCAGTCTTAAATGGCCGACTCCTTATCCTGAGACTGTATCCCCCTAGTTCTAGACACTCCAGCCGGGGGAAACGATCTCTCAGCATCTACCTTGTCAATCCCCCTCAGAATCTCATATGTTTCAATGAGAGTCTGCAGCCTTGGCCCTTATAAAGCAGGTGGCGTTAGCCTTTGTAATCAGGTATTGTTGGCCTTTGTTGGTAGGTAATATTGTGTGTAAATAATGTTGACTCTTGTGAATAGTTAGTGTTGGCCCTGGTAGATGTACAGCCTTGGCCCTTGTGAGCAGGTAGCATTAATGTTAGTGAACCGGTATTGTTGTCAATTATCAATAGATAGTGTCAGCTTTGTGAGCACTTAATGCAGGCCTTGTGAGGAGGTGTTGTGCTTTGTTAAGCGCACAGAGTGTTGACCTCTGGCATTAAAGAACAATAAATTAAAGGGTAAGACAGTTGAAATGCAGTGGCAGACATTTAAGGAGATATTTCATAACTCGCAACAAAAATATATTCCAGTGAGAAAGAAAGATTTTAAGAGAAGGGAGCACCATCCGTGGCAAACTAAGGAAGTAAAGGATGGTATCAAATTGAAAACGAAGGCATACAATGTTGCCAAGATTGGTGGGAGACCAGAGGATTGGGAATTTTAAAAAACCAGCAAGTGATGACTAAAAAAATAATGAAAAGAGAGAAGATGAATTATGAGAGTAAACTGGCAAGAAACATTAAAACAGATAGTAAGAGCTTCTACAGGTATATAAAAAGGAAGAGGGTAGCTAAAGTAAACGTTGGTCCCTGAGAGGATGAGACTGGGGAATTAATAATGGGGAACGGGGAAAGACACTAGAGTAGACACTCACAATAGAAGACATGAACAACATCCCAATAATGGATAATCAAAGGGCCACAGGTAGGGGGGGAACTAAAGACAATCACGGTCACTAAGGAAATAGTACTTGGTAAAATAATGGGACTAAAAGACGACAAGTCCCCTGGACCAGATGGCCTGCATTCCAGGATCTTAAAAGAAGTGGCTGCAGAGATAGTGGATGCATTGGTTGCAATATACCAAAATTCCCTGGACTCTGGAGAGGTCCCAGCGGATTGGAAAACCGCAAATGTAACAACCCTATTTAAGAAAGGAGGGAGACAGAAAGCAGGAAACTACAGAACAGTTAGCCTAACATCTGTTGGTGGGAAAATGCTGGAGGCCTTCATTAAGGAAGCAGTAGCAGGGCATTTGGAAAATCATAATGCAGTCAGGCAGAGTCAGCATGGTTTTATGAAAGGGAAATCATGTTTAACAAATTTGCTGGAGTTCTTTGAGGAGGTAACGAGCAGGGTGGATGTGGTGTATTTGGATTTCCAGAAGGCATTCGATAAGGTGCCACATAAAAGGTTACTGCATAAGATAAGAGCTCAACAAATTGGGGCTAATATATTAGCATGGATAGAGAATTGGCTAACTAACAGAAAGCAGAGAGTCGGGATAAATGGGTAATTTTCCAGTTGGTAACTAGTGGGGTGCCACAGGGATCGGTGCTGGGGCCTCAACTATTTACAATCTACATTAATGACTTGGATGAAGGGACCGAGTGTAATGTAGCCAAGTTTGTGGATGATACAAAGATGGGTGGGAAAGCAAGTTGTGCAGAGGACTCAAAGAACCTGCAAAGGGATATAGACAGGCTAAGTGAGTGGGAAAACATTTGGCAGATGGAGTATAATGTGGGAAAGTGCGAGGTTATACACTTTGGAAGGAAAAATAAAAAAGTAAATTATTATTTAAATGGAGAGAGATTACAAAATGTTACAGTTCAGAGGGACCTGGGGATCCTTGTGCATGAAACACAAAAAGTTAGCATGCAGGTACAGTAATTAATCAAAAAGGCAAATGGAATGTAGGCCTTTATTTCAAAGGAGTTGGAGTATAAAAGCAGGGAAGTCCTGCTACAACTGTACAGGGTATTGGTGAGACCACACCTTGAGTACTGCGTACAGTTTTGGTCTCGTTATTTAAGGAAGGATATACTTGTATTGGAGGCAGTTCAGAGACGATTCACTAGGTTAATTCCAGAGATGAGGGGGTTGACTTATGAGGAAAGGTTGAGCAGGCTGGCCTATACTCATTGGAATTTAGAAGAATGAGAGGTGATCTTATTGAAACATATAAGATACTGAGGGGGCTCGACAAGGTAGATGCAGAGAGGATGTTTCCCCTCGTGGGAAATCTAGAACGCGGGGGCACAGTTTTAGAATAAAGGGTCGCCCTTTTAGAACTGAGATGAGGAGGAATTTCTTCTCTCAGAGGGTCGTAAATCCATGGAATTCTCTGCCCCAGAGAGCTGTGGAGGCTGGATCATTAAATACATTTAAGGTGGAGATAGACAGATTTTTGCAAGATAAGGGAGTGAAGGGTGATGGGGAGCGGGCAGGGAAGTGGCTTTGAGCCCAAGATCAGCCATATTCTTATTGAATGGCGGAGCAGGCTCGAGGGGCCAAGTGGCCTACTCCTGCTCCTATTTCTTTTGTCCTTATGTTCTTATTACGCCTATTTTTTTACACGGCTGGTAAAGGCGTCAACAGCTGTCGCATCTGCTCACTGCGATGGGAAATCAAAGGTGAGAAACTGATGCCCCTTTTGGATTCAAATGGAATGTGACATCCACTCCCACAGCATTAATTCTGCATTAAAGGTAAATACTGTGCAGAGAATTTTCAGTATCGAAAGTTCTCTCTTCTCTTTACTGCCCCCTCCCCACCCCTCCACCCACCCGTCTATGATTTCATGGAGAAGAATTCAGTGCATCCTGTCTCGTTTCTGTTAAAGAGTTGAAGAGTTACTTTTTAACTTATTTCTTGTGATGCTCACAGTGAGTGGCTGTGGAGGCCAAGTCACTGAATATATTTAAGAAGGAGATAGATCGATTTCTAGACACAAAAGGCATCAAGGGGTATGGGGAGAGAGCGGGAATATGGTATTGAGATAGAGGATCAGCCATGATCATATTGAATGGCGGAGCAGGCTCGAAGGGCCAAATGGCCTACTCCTGCTCCTAGTTTTATATGTTTCTATATTAACGTTAGTGAATAGAATACTCTCCATTTCAGCCGTAAAGATCCCCCAGGCCGTACACCCTGTGGTTAGGTACACACAGTTGCTTCCACTCTTCCCCAATGATGTTGCGTGACGCTGAAAATAACATTGATATTTCAGTAATAAAACAACTATATCCTTATTACTGCAAGATTAACCCAACTGAATGGTTTGAACGTTCTCCTCAGAGCAGTGAAGGTTAAGGGAAGATTTAATAGAGTTGAAAATTATGAAGGCTTTTGATAGAGTAAATAAGAATCATAGAATAAAATCATAGAATACTAGAGCACAGAAGGAGGCCATTCAGCCCATCGTGCCTGTGCTGGCTCTTTCGTAGAGTGGTCCAATTAATCCCATTCCCCTGCTCTTTCCCCATAACCCTGTTTTTAAAAAAAAAAAAATACCCTTCAAGTATTTAATACAGTAAATAAGGAGAAATTGTTTCCAGTGGCAGAAGGGTCGGTAACTCCAGCCCAGTTACTGGGATTATTAGCAAGACCGTCAACACCCCCCCCAATTGCCATAATTAACATGGCTCAGTCCTGGATCTGATTAACAGCAGCAATAACTGCAGAGTTGGACCAGGGCAGTCACGTGTGACCTCGGTGGTGTTTCAACAGGTGAGCCGAACTGCCAGGAGGGTCGGTAACCAAAGGACAGAGATTTAAGATAATTGGCAAAAGAACTGAGGTGGGGAAATTTACGTGGCGAGTTGTTGTGATCTGGAACGCGCTGCCTGAAAGGGCGGTGGTAGCAGATTCAGTAATAACTTTCAAAAGGCAATTGGATAAATACTTGAGAAGGAAAAATTTGCAGGGCTATGGGGAAAGGGTAGGGGAAAGAGGCTAATTGGAGAGCTCTTTCAAAGAGCTGGCACAGCCACGATGGGCCGAATGTCCTCCTTCTGTGCTGTATGACTGTATGATTGGGAAATTGTGAGTCTGCGGCATATGTTGTTCCACCTATTAAGTTCAATGAATGGATAATCAGGGGCTGTGAGCCTGTAATTGCCTGTAGCACTTCTCACTGGGAGCACCTGATTGTGCAACAAGCCTTTTATGTTTTTATTTAAATTGCCTGTCGGTCCACCCATGTCTGAGTGTCCACTTGTAGCGAGCTGTGATAGTAGATTCAGCACGAAATATACAAAAACAAAAGAAGTTGATGAATTAGTCAGTAGACCATGAGGTAGATTTAGCAAGTTAGTATTCCTGTCACACAACTTCCTGTGATGGGAGCTCATGTCAAAGAATTCAGGCATGTAAAGGTCAACTCACTCTAAAGTGACTTTCGGTCCATTAGTTTTAAAACTGGAGACCCAATCACTCAAACTCGAGTGATGCTCATGAAGACGTAGAAGCAGGTTTATAGTTCGAATAGAACAGGAAGATCCCAGTTAGTGAGTCACAAACAGGCAGTATTGTTCCCTTGTGACCTCCACGGCAGAGACTGGCTCAGTGCCCACAAATGGGATGTTAAATGGTAAAAGTCCCTTTCAACTTTGCTTGTGGCAAGGTCTGCTTTCTTAGGTGGCACCATTGGAGGCAACATTGAGAAACATAAGAAATAGGAGCAGGAGTCGGCCATACGGCCCCTCGAGCCTGCTCCGTCATTCAATAAGATCATGGCTGATCATCAACCTCAACTCCACTTTCCCGCCCTATCCCCATATTCCTTGATCACCTTAGTGTCCAGCGGTCTATCGATCTCAGTCTTGAATATACTCAACGACTGAGCATTCACAGCCCTCTGGGGTAGACAATTCCAAAGATTCACAACCCTCTGAGTGAAGAAATATCTCCTCATCTCATTCCTAAATGGCCGACCCCTTATAGTGAGACTATGACCCCTAGTTCTAGGCTCTCCAGCCAGGGGAAACATCCTCTCAGCATCTACCCTGTCAAACCCTCTAAGAATTGTGTACGTTTCAATGAGATCACCTCTCATTCTTCTAAACTCCAGAGAGTATAGGCCCATTCTACTCAATCTCTCCTCATAGGACAGCCCGCTAATCCCAGGAATCAATCTAGAGAACTAGAGGGACAGCACCTTATGGACAAGGAATGCCACCAGAAATTGTTCATTTCTAGAGGAGTCTAAAGAGTGGATGTTAAAGGGGGGGAAAGCAAAAGTAAAACAGATAGTGGATTGAACGATGGTGAATTTTTGGTTCTTTGCATTGTGTTTTTTGCATGTCCTGAAGTGGTAGTGTGGAAAATAGCTAAGTATGTCTAGAGATGCAGGTTGTGGCTTCCTTGAGCTTGTTTAGTTGCCTTAGGGAGTCCAAGAGAAAATTCCCAGAAGTTTTCCTGAAGTTGGCCATAGTGTTTTTTCTCTCTGTGTACAGGAAACTCTTTCATATCCGGCACCGATGGGACTGGGATGGTGCCGGTTGATTAAAAATTCCGGATAACGGAGAGGTATATCTACCGAGGCTATTTTTAACAAACAAAAATAAAAAAATAAAAAAATGTGCAGTATAATTGGGTACTCCCCTGCAGAATGTTGTGTTAAATGGATGGTGGAAGATGCTTGATTAAGTACAGTAATGCCAGTTGAGGGTAATCCATAACTCTTTAATTACTTAATAGTAAAACAAAACTTATTCTGCTGGTTATTAGAGAATTCCGGATATTTAGGTGCCGTTTAAACGAGAGTTTCCTGTATATGGATTTTCAAAAGGCATTTGATAAAGTACCACATAATGATATTGTTAGCAAAATTGAAGCCCATGGGATTAAAGGGGCAGTGGCTGTGTAGATACAAAATTGGCTAAGGGACAGAAGCAGAGATTGTGGTGAACAGTTGTTATGCAGACTGGAGGGAAGTGTGCAGTGGTGTTTCTCAGGGGTCGGTGTTGGGACCACTGCTCTTTTTTGACATATATTAATGACTTGGTCTTAGATATACAGGGAATAATTTCAAAATTTGCAGATGACACGACACTTGAAAATGTAGTAGGCAGTGAGGAGGATAGTGATAGACTTCAGGAGGACATAGACAGACTGGTGAAATGGGTAGACACATGGCAGATGATATTTAATGCAGAGAAGTGCGAAGTGATTCATTTTGGTAAGAAGAATGAAGAGAGGCAATATAAACTAAATTTTAAAGGGGGTGCAGCAACAGAGAGACCTGGGGATGTACGTACACAAGTCTTTGAAGGTGGCAGGACAAGTTGAGAAGGCCGTTAAAAAGGCATACGGGATCCTTGGCTTCATAAATAGAGGCAGAATACAAAAGCAAGGAAGTTATGCGAAAAAAAATTGAATAACTGGTTAGCACCCAGTTGGAGTATTGTGTCTAATTCTGGGCACCACACTTTAGGAAGGATGTCAAGGTCTTGGAGAGGGTGCTGAGGAGATTTACAAGACTGGTTCCAGGGATGAGGGACTTCAGTTACGTAGAGAGACTAAAGAAGCTCAGAATGTTCTCCTTAGAGCAGAGAAGGTTAAGAGGAGATTTAATAGAGGTTTTCATAATAATGAAGAGTTTTGATAGAGTAAATAAGGAGAAACAGTTTCCAGTGGCAGAAGGGCCGGTAACCAGAGGACACAGATTTCAGGTGATTGGCAAAAGAACCAGAGGCGAAATGAGGAAAAAAAATTACGCAGCGAGTTGTTATGATCTGGAACACGCTGCCTGAAAGGGCGGTGGAAGCAGATTCAATAGTAACTTTCAAAGGGGAATTGGATAAATACTTGAAGCGGTAAAATTTGCCGGGCTATGGGGAAAGAGCAGGGGGTCGTGGGACTAATTGGAGAGCTCTTTCAAAGAGCCGACACAGGCACGATGGGCCAAATGGCCTCCTTCTGTGCTGTATCATTCTATGATTCTAGGATCCTATATTTTTTGCCTTCCCCAGGTGTGAATAGCACCGCTGGCTGCAGTGGGGGTGGGGGAGTTGCGGGGAGGCAAGCACGATGTAATGCATGGTGAGCACTGATGGGTCTAACTGTCTTTTACATAAGAACATAAGAAATAGGAGCAGGAGTAGGCCATACGGCCCCTCGAACCTGCTCCACCATTCAGTAAGATCATGGCTGATCTTCTACCTCAACTCCACTTTCCTGCCCTATCCTATAGTAATGTACTTTTTAAAACAAAAAGCAATCTATTTATCAAAAGCTCAATTCAGTTGATCAGAAACCTCAAATTGAGGATCGTGGCTATGTATTGTACAGCATACTTCTAAAATCCCTTGATTCCCTTGGTGCCCAGAAATCTAAAGATCTCAGTCTTGAATATACTCATTGATTGAACATCCACAGCCCTCTGGGGTAGAGATTTCCAAAGATTCACCACCCTCTGAGTGAAGAAATCTCTCCTCATCTCAGTCCTAAATGGCCGACCCCTTATTCTAACACTGTGACCCCTAGTTTCACCTTACTTTCAGTATATACTCTCCAGACCATTCCTAAAGCCTCCACAAGCACAGCACAGCACAGCTCATAGACACTTAGAAGGTAAGGATTAGGGAATAAGGAAGTGGAATTTGTTGGATTCTTACAAACCCTTCTCCAACCTATCTCTGGTGTTAACAGTGTTAATTATTCCTGGCACATTAAAACCCCTTCTTAGGCCTTGAGTTAGCATTTGACGTTGAACAATTTTCTTTTTTGGCATTCCATGTAATGTTATTGTCCTATTTTCAGCTGCAATCCAGATTTTCTTAACTTCAAGAATTATAACTGCACCTATCTCTTCCCTAGCCTACGGATTCCATTCTCAATGCAGGCGGCAAATACTCACTCACTATTTAAAGATCTTGCACATCTATATCACCTCTCACAACCTCAAGACGTCCCAAACCGCTTCACAGACAATGAAATACTTTTTGAAGTATAGTTATTGTTGTAATATAGGTAAACGTAGCAGTCAATTTGCGCACAGCAAGATCCCACAAACAGCAATGTGATGATGGCCAGATAATCTGTTTTAGTGATGTTGGTTGATGGATAAATATTGTCCAGGACGCCAGGGAGAACTCTCCTGCTCTTCTTTGACATAGTGCCATGGGATCTTTTACGTCCACCTGAGAGGGCAGATGAGGGAATCGGTTTAACGTCTCATCCAAAAGACGGCACCTCCGGCAGTGAAGCACTCCCTTGGTACTGCAGTGGAAGTGTCAGCCTAAATTACGGGCTCAAGTCTCTGGAGTGGCAGAATGGAAGAAGCCCAAAGAAAGTTTCCCCCCTTTATATTAAACATTCATTGAATCCCAACACCACCAAAACAGATTAACTGGTCGTTTATATCATTTGCTGTTTGTGAAGTCTTGCTGTGTGCAAATTGGCTGCCACATTTGCCCTCATTTATAAAATCAGTGATTACACTTTCCAAGTAATTTGTTGGCTGTGAAGGATGCCCTGAGCAACGTGAAAGCTTTGCTTGTTTTGCTTCATTCTGAGGATTTGGGCATCGCTGGCAAGGCTGGCCCTTGGGAAGGTGGCACTACAGCTGAGTCGCTTGCTCGGGTACTTCAGAGGGCAGTTAAGAGCGACCACATTGGTGTGAGATTGCAGTCACCTATTTGGCTAGACCGGGTAAGGACGGCAGGTTTCGTTCTCTGAAGGACATTGGCGAACCAATTGGGTTTATACGACAATCCGACAGCTTCATGGTCACCTTTACTGAGGCCAGCTTTTTAAATTCCAGGTTTTTCCAACGAAATTCAAATTCTCAAGCTGCCATGGTGGGATTTGAACTTGTGGGGTTGGATTAGTCCAGTAGCATAGATGCTATATAAATGTCTTTCTTTATTGGCAGCAGAATCTTTAGTGGAGTTAATGGAGGAGTTTGTCCCTTGGTAGGATGAACCCTAATTTCCGGTTATGAATAGGAACTTGGGGGTGTATTTACCTACGTTTAATAATGTTAGTGAAAAGATAGCTGTCAAAGTAGAGTATTAAACCTCACTTTACACTCATGTCTCCTATTTGTTTTGCTACAATTATCGACTGTTTTGGCTACGTGCCTTCAAAGGGCCTTCCTAAGTAACTTGTAACAAAGATTCCTTAAATAACTACGTCAGTTGAAGTACGGATGGAATTAAACTCTTGTTTGCCTTCATCCAATTTACCTGGATTTTCAAAAGGCCTTCACTAAGGTACCACATAGCAGACTCATGACTACAGGTCAGAGCATGTGGAGTCAGGGGGCAAGTAGCAGAATGGATAGCCAGCTGGCTACAAATCAGAAAACAGAGAGCAGGGGTTAAATGGTATTTTACTCAGAATGGTAAAAGGCGGGAAGTAGTGTTCCACAGGGATCGGTGCTGGGACCACTATTGTTCACCATTTACAGAAACGATTTGTACGCGGGAATCGGAAGAACAATTTCAAAATTTGTGGGTGACACCAAATTGGGAGAGCTGTAGTTAATACTGAGGAGAACCGACGAAATACAGGAAGACATTAATAAACTGGCAGAATGGGCGTGTAAATGGCAAATGAATTTCAACATAGATGAGTGTGAGGTGGTGCATTTTGGTAGGAGGAATAAGAAGGTCGCATACTCCTTGGGAAATAAGTCTAAATGCGGTAGAAGAACAAAAGGATCCAGGAGTACAGATTCATAGATAATTTAAAGTAGCAACGCAGGTTAACAAGACAAAAAATGCAAACAAAGCACTGGGGTTCATTTCGAGAGGAATCAAAATGAAAAGCAGAGAGGTTGTGTTAAACTTATATCGATCCTTGGTTCGACCACACTTGGATTACTTTGCACAGTTCTGGTCTCCATATTACAGAGAGGATTATCGACACTGGGAGAATGCTTTAACGAGCACCTTGCTGCCGGTAATAACCGTGATGGATAATATTTTCAAGTTTTGCTAGTAAAACGTGACATCAGCAATGCCGCTTTAAAAAAAAATGAAACTGTTGCAAAGTTTTGCTCCCCCGCTCAGTTTTAAATGATGTAATCGGAGCTCGACACGCATATTTAAAGATGACCCCTCCAGCTTGGGTCAGGTGACCTTGCCGCCTGCGATTTAAAATTGCAGTCGGGTCAGATCTGGGTGAGAAAGGAGTGGCTCAGTGCCCCCGCTCCATTTTAACCGCTTCCCCCACACCCCACCGCCCGATTTCCGCTGGGCAGGGGGAGTTATAATCGACCGCATGTGGTGTGGCCTTACACGTGAGGAAGGGTTGCTTGAGCAAGGTACCAGACGACAGTTTGCAACCGTACGCCAACTATATAAAAACCCACCACGAAAGCGCTTAAAATGGCGCCGGCCATTCTGTGAAACAGCAGCCAATATTCACGCAGCTGGTATCGGCCCACTGTCCCAGATGGACGGAATCGTGGGACGCACGCAACATAAAAAGACAACACCTCATCACTGACCCAACAGCAGAGGTCCCTGGCTTCGACCACCCTCGAAGGCAGCGGACGGCGCTCAACCCAATCCGCACAGGGCACGGACGATGCGGCCACCTGCTCCACCAGTGGAAGATGAGGGACGACCCGAAGTGCTGTGAAGTAATATACCATATTCAGAAAAATACACCATCCTATGTATGAAAGAATTTTGACTTTATTAAAACATGACATACTGGGCTTGAAAATCTGGAAGCCTCAACAATCTAAAGCTGTAAACAGCATACAGGCTGTTGAGATAAGATAAGTTGTTGACACTGAATCAATAGCTTTAATGAAACAGGAGGTTGGAGGTTCCTAAAGTCTGAAGCCTTGGAAAGAACATAATGGTATACCCAGTCTTAAACCAACACTTTGAAATGAAACACAGAAAGATAAAGAAACATATGCCTTCGTAAAAATGACATCAAATAGAACCACTGCTGTTACACTGTTTTTTATGATGAGCTTCGAACACCTAGGGTAGAGACATAATTCTTAATGCAACCAACTGAGGTAACTAAGAAGACAATGGTGCATCTGGTTGAGGTGTTCTCAATGCAAAAGATACAAACAGAAGACCTTGGTAAGAATGGCATCAAGTGGGGGAGGTGCCAGCCATCACACTGTTTTTATGTTGAACTTGAAACACCTAAAGGAGAGACACGAGTCTGAATGCTACCAGCTGAACTAACTGTAAGAATAGAAGGGGTCAGCAGAAAAATGACTAGAGATAATTAGCTTACATCAGCAGAAAACTTTAAAGGAAATACCACTGAAAAACAGGTATAAAAATTGGACTTTCAAATGGGAAGACAGTTTCGCTGTAAAGGGGCAAAGCGATTCTCAGGCTTCAGAGGCAAGCTCTGTAAGTCTTCAACTCTTTGAGTCTCGGGGATGAAAGGTACTTGTATTTGATTTTGGTGGATATCTGTAATAGACTAAGAAATGTAAAAATGTACCGAAGTTAAGATTTGAGAATAAGGATCTCTGATAAGATTGTTAAGCTTACTCTTTTTGGAACTGTTAAGTTGCGATTGAATCACCAACTGTAAATTACATGTCGGTTCTTTAATAAATCTATATATTTTTAGAATTGTCTCACATAAGACTTCTGTATCAAACTCACAAACTCAATCTCTGTACGCTCTTTGGTGAGGAGTTGCAGAATTCTGGGGGAGTTTTCCAGACCCTCATAATATCCGGAACGTTACAGTCCAGCTAAACTTATTAAAAGTGCTATCTGGAGGACGGTAACATCTTCAGGCTGTTCCTTTCCTTTAGGGAGAGATAGTCTGGACCTTTAGACCCAATTAAGCGTCTTTAGGATTCGGCTACCTCTAACTTTAGTTGAAGGTGAACGTCTGGGGAATATGCCTGATCCGGGGTAGCCCAAAAGGGGCTAGGACTAGTAATAATCCCTTCAGTGCGACTGTGGCCATAAGTCCCAGACCATGGAACACATCACATCAACCTGCCCACTGAGATCTGTCGCGGGAGGCACCTCATTTCCCCACTCGGTATCTCAGGAGGCCATCGGATGGAGAGCCAAACTAGACATCCCATCGTAAGCTTTTCCCATCATACGAAACAACAACAACTATAGTCAGTGTCTACATAGAAGAAAAGTAAAGCAAGAGAACCGAAGGGACCATTTTACTTCAGTGCACTATACACCATTTCAGATTAAAATGACTCCTGGTAGATTGACAAAGGAATTTAATTGAATTCTGTACCTTGCTTTTCATTTGCAAGAACCGAGAACTGATAGCAATATATTGTTACCATTTCAGTTTAAGCAACTGGGGTTTTCAAACATATTTTAAAGATTAGATAAAAGCCTCTAGATGAAATTGTCTGTGTCGTGACAGTGGTCTCTGCTTTATCTTTCAATAACATCTGCCCTGATCTTGAATAAACATCTCTGGCCTATGTTATCCTGATCTGTTACAACTCCTACATAATATCACAGCTCTCAGATAGTACCACAGGCCTCAGCTCATGTTACAGGCCTCAGTAAAACATCTCAGATAGTACCACAGGTCATAGATAATTCTACAGACCTCAGTAACACATCTGAGAAAGTACCACAGCTTAGCTAGGTCAACAACTCAGCTAGTACCACACCTAAGCGGGCTGACAGGGCCTCAGTTTTATGTCTCATCAAAAAGACGGCATCTCCAAGCGTGAAGCACTCCCTCAGTTCCGCATTGAAGATTGCGTACTCAAGTCTCTGGAGTGGGGCTTGAACCCACAATCTTTTGACTCACTGGTTAGCGGGCTAACACTGAGTTAAGGCTTCACTGAGTGAGAAGGGTAGCAGATAGGACAATGGAATGTGTACGTTCTGTGCTAATGGGGTATATAAACCCCCTGCAGAATACATATGTACAGGACTCCTAATCTTCAACAAATATTCTTCACTGTCAGGCGAGACGACCACTTTGCTTTCCAATTACTACCCAATACTAGATAACACAGTCTTAGAAAACTGCCACCTTCCTGTCAAGTGTTGCTGAGCTACATAGAAAAAACCTGGCAGCCCTACTGGCAGAGATTGGTTTTAGCAAAGGAAATATTGGCAGTGAGGAAGGGAAATAGATAAGAAAGGTTTGTATTTATATAACTCCGCATCATGGCCCTTTGAAACATTTGAAAGTTCTTCACAATTACTTTGATTGATGAAGTGATGTAGACAAACACAGCAGCCATTTTGTACCCCTCACGCTGTCCAGTACTCCCCAGATTGGCTACAAGCGTTCAGAAGACGCCTCGTAATCTTTTCTTCAGCGTAACTGAACTCAGTTCTGGGAATCTAGACCTGACCATCCCTTGGGAGTTTTCTCAGGACATTGTTAGGTGGAGGAGCCCTGGCCCACTCCAGACAAGGCCACTGGCATAAAAAGAGGGTGCTGGGCTGTTGGCAAGGACTCCCAATACTGGGGGTTTCCCATTTCCTTAGCCTAGATGGTGTCCTGGACCACCAAAGAGAGGGAAAGTTTTAAAAGGCATTGTAGCTCCCTTACAAAGGAGACCAAGGAGCTGTCGCTCTCTTTCGCTCTATTCCAGGCAGGTCCAGGCTCTCTCACAAACCCCGAGTACCACGGGTGCCCTCCATTGGGACGTAAATGAGGGAAATCCCCTTCCCCCTGCCCCCGCTTGACTCCTAATTTTCCCTCAATCCTCTGCCACTGGGATCGGCCTCGCAGCTCTTCCATGCATTACCCCAGGGCAGGGATTGTTATCTTGCACTTCAGTGATAGGAACTGAATGCAAGGTGTTGTCTGATCAAAGCACTGTACAGTCTCAGCGTGTTTGTCCTCTAGCGATTTAGCAAAATATAGCCCACCATTCTGTTGGCTTTATTCACTGCTCCATATTCACGTCCTGACCATCAACATCCTGGGGGTCACCATTGATCAGAACTTAACTGGACCAACCACGTAAAACCTGTGGCTACAAGAGCAGCTCAGAAGCTGGGTATTCTGTGCCGAGTGTCTCACCCCCTGACTCCCCAAAGACTTTCCACCATCTACAAGACACAAGTAAGGAGTGTGATGGAATACTCTCCACTTGCCTGGATGAGTGCAGCTCCAACAACACTCCAGAAGCTCGACACCCTCCAGGACAAAGCAGCCCACTTGATTGGCACCCCATCCACCACCTTAAACATTCACTCCCTCCACCACCAACGCACCGTGGCTGCAGTGTGTACCATTTACAAGATGCACTGCAGCAACTCGCCAAGGCTTCTTTGACAGCACCTCCCAAACAGTCACATGGGAACACCACCACCTCCAAGTTCCCCTCCAAGACACATATCATCCTGACTTGGAAATATATCGGCCGTTCCTTCATCGTCGCTGGATGCACCTTCACCACACGGACTGCAGCCGTTCAAGAAGGCGGCTCACCACTACCTTCCCAAGGGATGGGTGATAAATGCCGGTCTTGTCCAGCGATGCCCACATCCCGTGAACAAATTAAAAAAAAATAACGAGTGGGAATCGCAGGGCCAATTTTCCTTCTGCCTCCCTTCCCTTCCCTCTTCACTCCAACATAAGTCCGGCACTGTGCTGGCCCACTGCACCCAAGTGGATCGTAGCTGGACCTGGATTCAGTTAACTAGCATGCGTTGGACTTCACCCAGATGCAGAGACACCCGTGTGACTGAACGTGCGCCCCTCATGGTTGGGATGTTGGGTGGATTTGCGTGGAGGTTCCTTGCACACTGCCTGAGAGGCCCACAGCAGATCTAGGGGGAAAAATCTTGATTTGCGCCTCCCGTTAGCGCCTCCCACGAAATTCAGTGGAGGCGGTAACCGTTAGCACCCCACAGCGCTGCGCCACCAGCGATGACATCATCGCTGTGCGCAGAGCTCTGCTCGCGCCCCAGCTGCGATCTTCGGTAGCGCCCCCTGACTTACCGCTGGACGCGATGTCCGACAGGATCAGGAGGGCCTACCTGCGGCCGGGGCAGCGCAAATTGAAGGGAAGGTGCCGGGCGGCCGTTTTTGTTGCTGGCCACCTACCAGCACCTGCCCCCTCTGCCGTCCCCGGCCTTCTGTGCAGCCCCCCTCCCCCGCGGGGTTCCAGCTGCGCTCCGTGAGCCCGGCACTTCTCTTGAGTGCCGGGCTCTTTTGCCGGCACTCCGATCCCTGGTGGCCCAGCTGGGCCCCGGGTCGCGCTGCGCTAGGCCCCTCCCCTTTACCACGTAGCACCATGATATTCATTCGCAGCGCCCCAAGAGGGAGGCGGGGCACTTCCAGTAGCTAAAAGTAGCGTCCCGACGAAGTTAGCGCCCCAAAGGGGGCGCGACCCAATTTTTCCTCCCTAATGTTTCCACATGTGGGTGAGACCAAAACTAGGGACCATAAATATAAGATAGTCACTATTACTCTAATAGGGAATTCAGGAGAAACTTCTTTACCCAGAGAGTGGTCAGAATGTGCAACTCGCTACCACAGGGAGTGGTTGAGGCAAATAGGACAGATATATTTAAGGGGAAGCTGGATAAACACATGAGGGAGAAAGTAATAGATGGATCTGCTGATAGGGTTGGATAAAAAGAGGAGGGAGGAGGCTCGTAGAGTGCATAAACACTGACATAGACCAGTTGGACTGAGTGGCCTGTTTCTGTGCTGTAAATTCTATATAATTCTATGTAATGATCCCTCCCACTCCCGCATCCCCGGCTAAGGGGGTCAGCTGGCTGACATCCAAAATAAAGAACACAGAAGGCCAAGAGTCCAGTCGATCCTCCTGAAATGAAGAAAGTTTCCTGTCTGCAGGATAGCTGCCAACCTCTTCTCAGATCCTCCCATCAGAAAGTGCTCAGGTACGATCTACAATCCCTACTTTCACAACAGCTCAGGCCTCTGCCAAACAGTGAACCAGGAGAATGATGCAGGAGACATCATTAACATCGAGTTACATCGAGTCTGCAGCACAGAAACAGGCCATTCACCCCAACTATTCGATACTGGCTTTTATGCTCCACATGAGCCTCCTCCCACCCTTCTTCATACTTTTAAAATGGTCATAAAAAACACTAGTGGGCGTAGTCTATAGGCCTCCGAATAGTTGCAACTCTGTTGGACGGAGTATCAATCAGGAAATAGTTGAGGCTTGTAATAAGGGAACATCTATAATTATGGTGGATTTTAACTATCATATTAATTGGACAAATCAAATTGGGCAGGGCTGCCTTGAGGATGAGTTCATTGAGTGTATTAGGGATGCGTTTCTTGAGCAGTATGTAACTGAATCGACCAGGGGGCAAGCAACCTTAGATCTGGTCCTGTGTAATGAGACAGGCTTAATTAAAAATGTCCTAGTAAAGGATCCCCTTGGAATGAGTGACCATAACATGGTTGAATTCCATATTCAATTAGAGGGTGAGAAGGTTGGATCTCAAACAAGCGTGCTAAGCTTGAATAAAGGAGACTGTGAAGGTATGCGAGCAGAATTTAGTAGAGTGGATTGGGAAAATAGATTAAAGGGTAAGACGATACATGATCAGTGGTGTACATTTAAGGAGTTATTTTACAACTTCCAAAAAATATATATTCCACTGAGAAGAAAAGGGTGTAAAAGAAAAGATAGTCATCCGTGGCTAAGTAAAGAAATTAAGGATAGTATTTGACTAAAAACAAGGGCTTATAAGGTAGCCAAATCTAGTGGGAGGATATAGGATTGGGAAAACTTTAAAAGACAGCAAAAAATAAAAAAAGATTGATTAAGAAAGGGAAGATAGATTATGAAAGTAAATTAGCAAAAAATATAAAAACAGATAGTAAGAGTTTTTATAGTTATATAAAAAGAAAAAGGGTGGCTAAAGTAAATGTTGGTCCCTTAGAGGATGAGACCGGGAAATTAATGGTGGGAAATATGGAGATGGCAAATACACTGAATGAATATTTTGTATCAGTCTTTACAGTAGAGGACACTAAGAATATCCCAACACTGGACAAACAGGGGGCTATGGGGGGGCGGAGCTAAACACGATCAAAATCACTAAGGAAGTGGTACTCGGTAAAATAATGGGACTCAAGGCAGATAAATCACCTGGACCTGATGGCTTACATCCTAGGGTCTTGAGGGAAGTGGCAGTAGGGATTGTGGATGCATTGGTAATAATTTTCCAAAACTCCCTGGACTCAGCAAAGATCCCGGCAGACTGGAAAACTGCTAATGTAACACCCTTATTTAAAAAGGGCAGTAGATAGAAGGCTGGAAACTATAGACTGGTTAGCCTAACATCTGTGGGAGGTAAAATTTTGGAGTCCATTATTAAGGAGACAGTAACGGGACATTTGGATAATCATAATTTAATAGGACAAAGTCAGCATGGTTTTATGAAGGGGAAGTCATGTTTGACAAATTTGCTGGAGTTCTTTGAGGAAGTAACACACAGGGTGGATAAAGGAGAACCAGTGGATGTGGTGTATTTAGACTTCCAAAAGGCATTTGACAAGGTGCCACACAAAAGATTATTGCTTAAGATAAAAAATCACGGGATTGGGGGTAATATTCTGGTATGGATAGAGGATTGGCTATCTAACAGAAGGCAGAGAGTTGGGATAAATGGTTCATTCTCAGACTGACAATCAGTAACTAGTGGTGTTCCGCAGGGGTCAGTGCTGGGTCCCCAACTCTTTACAATCTATATTAACGATTTGGAGGAGGGGACCGAGTGTAACATATCAAAGTTTGCAGATGATACTAAGATGGGAGGGAAAGTAGTGAGCAAGGAGGACATAAAAAATCTGCAAGGGGTCTTAGACAGGCTAAGTAAGTGGGCAGAGATTTGGCAGATGGAATACAATACTGGAAAGTGTGAGGTTATGCACTTTGGCAGGAAAAATAGTAGAGCAAGTTATTATCTAAATGGCAAGAAACTGGAAAGTACTGAAGTACAAAGGGATCTGGGGGTCCTGGTGCACGAAACTCAAAAGGTTAGTATGCAGGTGCAGCAAGTGATTAAGAAGGCCACTGGAATGTTGGCTTTCATTGCTAAGGGGATAGAATATAAAAATAGGGAGGTATTGCTTCAGTTGTACAAGGTATTGGTGAGACCACACCTGGAATACTGCATACAGTTTTGGTGTCCATACTTAAGAAAAGACATACTTGCTCTCGAGTCAGTACAAAGAAGGTTCACTCGGTTAATCCCGGGGATGAGGGGATGGACATATGAGGAGAGGTTGGGTAGATTGGGACTCTACTCATTGGAGTTCAGAAGAATGAGAGGCGATCTTATTGAAACATATAAGATTGTGAAGGGGTTGGATAGGGTGGATGCGGGGAGGATGTTCCCGATGATGGGTGAAACTAGAACTAGGGGGCATAGTCTTAGAATAAGGGGCTGCTCTTTCAAAACTGAGATGAGAAGGAACTACTTCACTCAGAGGGTGGTAGGTCCATGGAATATGCTGCCCCAAAAAGCTGTAGAAGCTACATCATTACATAAATTTAAAACAGAAATAGACAGTTTCCTAGAAGTAAAGGGAATTAAGGGTTACGGGGAGTGGGCAGGAATTTGGACATGAGTCTAGGTTCGGATCGGTCATTGCCCTGTGGGTAGCGTAGTGGGCCCAGGGGCCGTGTAGCCTGATCCTGCTCCTATTTCGTGTGTCCAATTCTGTTAGGTTCAGGAGATAGTTTTGTGATAGTAGATTGGCGGTTAGGATCAGATCAGCCATGATCTTATTGAATGGCGGAGCAGGCTCGAGGGGCCAATTGGCCTACTCCTGCTCCTATTTCTTATGTTCTTATGTTCATCCTTGTTTTCAAAATCCCTTCATCGCTCCACTATTGGCAGCAGTGCCTTCAGCTGCCTGGGCCCTAAGCTCTGGAATTCCCTCTCTAAACTCCTCCGTCTCTCCACCTCTCTCTCCTCCTTTAAGACACTTCTGAAAACCTACCTCTTTAACCAATCTGTCCTAATGCCTCCTTACGTGGCTCGGTGTCAAATATTGTTTGATAATTGCTTCTGTGAAGCGCCTTGGGACGTTTTACTACATTAAAAGGTGCTAGTTGTTGTTGTTGAGCAGGGAAATAGGAGAAAGTGTAGGAAATTAAGAGCTGGTAGGAGAATGAGAAGCAGGACTTGGGGAACAGTAGTCAACGTAAGAACATAAGAGTTAGGAGTGGGAATAGGCTATACGGCCCCTCGAGCCTGCTCCGTCATTCAATAAGGTCATGGCTGATCTTCCACCTCAACTCCACTTTCCCGCCCGATCTAAATATCACTTGATTCCCCTAGAGTTCAAAAGTCTATCTATCTCAGCCTTGAATATACTGAACTCGTCACGCTGGGTCGGAGGGGAGCCAGGAAGCTCGACTCAATTTAGCTTTGGTGGGAGTATTGAGGGCTTGTAGCAGCTGGTATGGGGGAGTGAGAGCTAACAGCAATGGGAGGGAGGAGTGAAGAAGATCCTTGGCAACAGTAGAGAGAAACCAAGATTGAAATCTGAAATGTCAGAAATCATTAACCGTTCCTGCGGAGTAACTGATGCCTTCAGACATGTGTGGCAGAAATGTATTAATATTCAATAGGCTTTCATAAATTGTGTAAATTATCTTAATAGCGAATATTTGACCCCGAAAATTCAGTTTTTGCTGCTGCTAAAACTGATCTCTCCCCCTCTCATGTACCCATACACATCAGAAGGCAACTGTGACAGGACTGAAATGCATCAGTTTCAGATCATAAGAAGCTCTACCTTGAATGTTTTATACAGGAATTGATAGCCACGCCAGTGTTGTGGCAACTTTAAAATCGCTTCTGTGGTCTGCGTTCTGGGAGAGAATGTACTCCTCCTTAGGTTTTAGGGCTGGAATACCAAACTCTGTCTAGTCCGAAGTTGACCATCAGGGACAGACTCTCGCCCATTGAAGCATTTTTGCTTTGTTCTGAAGGCCTGCTTGACTCAAGATTCTAGGAAGCCACCCTAATTAATGTTTCAGGTTGATAACCTTTCATCAGAACTGGAAGATGTTAGAGATTTAACAGCTCTTAAGCAAGTACAGAGCCAGGAAAAAGGATGGGGAAAGGAAAGAACAGAGGGGAAGGTCTGTGATAGAGTGGTGGTTTGCACCCCTGGGGTCTACCACCTTTCCCCACCACATTCCTGGGCCACGGGAGCCTTCTCCTCTGCCAGAGTTCCCATGCTTCGCTCCCCCTCTCCTATTCTGCTGTAACCATGTACACCTCCTCTGGACCCATCTTATGTTTCTTTACTTGTCTCATTACCACCCCCCTGCCTTGCACCATCATCCCTTTTGTCATTTAGTCACTCCTGCCCTCCACTCTATCACATAGGAACATAGGAACAGGAGGAGGCCATTTAGCCCCTCGAGCCTGTTCCACCATTCATGAGATCATGACTGATCTGTGACCTAACACCATACACCCGCCTTTGCCCCATATCCCTTAATACCCTTAGTTAACAGAAATCTATCAATCTCAGATTTAAATTAACAATTGATCTAGCATCAATTGCCGTTTGCGGAAGAGAGTTCCAAACTTCGACCACCCTTTTTGCGTATTGAAGTTTTTCCTAACTTCACTCCTGAAAGGCCTGGCTCTAATTTTTAGGTTATGCCCCCTAGTCCAAGACTCCTCATAGACATTCCCCTTTTTTCTTTTCCTTCCTCCCCTCTTTCCCTGCCTCTGTACTTGCTAAAAAAAAATGTTAAATCTCTAACTTCTTCCAGTTCTGACGCAAGGTCCTCGACCTGAAACGTTAACTCTGCTTCTCTCTCCACACGTGCTTCCTTACCTGCTGAGTGTTTCCAGCTTTTTCTGCTTATATTTCTAATTTCTTTGACAGTTACTTTGATTGACAGTCTTGATTAAAATGAAGGGACTTTTTAAATCTTTCTGTTACTAATAATAAACACGAAGCATTGGCCTCGATATCCAAGGCTGGAGAAGGGGGTGGGGGGGGGGGAGGGCGGGGAAATCAGTAACCCCCTGCTAGAAAATGTATTGGCAATGGGTGATGACAGGGTCCAACTCCCCTACAACAACTTTCATTGTGGGACAGCCCGTTGACACTAAGGGCTAAAAATTCAGTCGCGCCCCGTTTGGGGCGCACATATCATCCGGGCGCAAAAATTAGCGCCTGGCGCTAATTATCGCCACTGACTGGAAACTTCACTTTTAATGCCCCTGGAGGTGATTGGAGCGCTAAATCAGGCGCTGCACACCTGTCTTAAGGCGCAAAGGCCGAGGAGTGAGGCGCTAACTCAGAGCGTGAGCGCAGCGCAGGTGCTGCCAGTTAGCGAGGGAACACAGACACACTGGCGCCGGCCAGTTCTTAAAGGGGGGGGGGCGATCTTGCTCCCCAGCCACACCCTGCTCATTGCAGCCTTGAATCTCGGCCTGGAGAGACCTGTGAATCCATTTTCCAGCCAAGGATGGAGAGGGTGAGAGAACGAGCTCAGCGCTTCACCGAGCGGGCCTTGGATGCTCTGGTTGGCGCGGTGGAGCGCAGAAGAGCAATACTGTACCCAGAGAGTGGCAGGAGGCCTTTGCCGCGCGACTACAGAAGAGTGTGGAGGGAGGTGGCTCAGCGCGTCTGCTCCAGGAGCATGGTGCCCAGGACCCATGTCCAATTCCGGAAAAAGTTCAACGACCTCACTCGGGTCGTCAGGGTGAGTGGCTTTTTTGCAATACCTCTCCATCCCTCCATCTCAACCTCACTCTATGGCCAGAGGGTCTTAAAACCACAATTAACAACACTCATCCAACACCTATGGCCCTTTCATGAAGCACACACACACATTCCATACTTTGCATACAGTAAGGGCTATTCACCTATGGGAGGCACATCAGGCAAGACCATGGCTGTATACAGTAAGGGCTATTCACCTATGGGAGGCACATCAGGCAAGACCATGGCTGTATACAGTAAGGGCTATTCACCTATGGGAGGCACATCAGGCAAGACCATGGCTGTATATTTACTCAGACGCCGTCCTTTTTCTTGCAGGCCAAGCTGGCGCATAATAGGAGACAGCAGCAACGGACGGGTGGAGGGCGGCCTCAGCTGCAACCCCTCAGCGATCTTGAGGAGCGCGTCCACAGGATTGTGGCAAGCCGGGTGATCGGTCCCGTCGCCACTGGAGACGCCGACCCCGTTCTGGACAGCAATGGTAAGGTCATCACCTTTTTGTCCTCTGTCCTTCCACTTGTCCCTCACAACACCAGCCTTTGACACTTTCAATCCAACTTAGTAACTCGCTGCACTTATTCCTCCCTTACTGCCACCCTGTCCTCACACTAAAGCCACTCTTGCACCTCCCTGCTTTCAGATGGTGATTCACCAGCTGAGGAGACGGGCCCTGAAGCTGCCAGTGGGAGTGAAGCTGCAGCCGAGGAGGAAGAGGAAGCCGGAGCATCAGTGCCACCCTCTCCCGAGGAAGCCCATGCCGACACTGGGAACACGCCTTCCCTGGAGGGGAGCAGGGGGGAAGGGTCTGATGAGGGTGAAGCTCCAGGACCCAGCGGGCTGCAGCAACGCGATGGGGGTAGGGAAGCTCGGGGGCCTTCTCCCCGGAGGGAGAGTATGCCAGCGAGTCCTGCTGCACTGGACGCAGAGGAGGAGCGGCTGATCGCGGAAATGAACACCCAGGCGGTGGGCATGCACACTGAGCTCATGGCTGCAGTGGGTAGGGTGCCCGAATGCATTGAAGCACTGGCAAGGAGTGTGGAGCACTTCGCTGCAGCGCAGGCGGATGCGACACTGAAGCTCAGTGCTGCAATTCAATCTCAGACTGCTCTCATGCAGACCCAGATTGAGGTCACGCGAGCACTGTCTGCTGCCATCCTCGCTGGTTCGTTCACATTTACCCGGGGCTCTCACCGCGCCGCAGCAGGCCAGCAATCTGTGCTCCAGCAGATTGCTCCGGATGCTGAGGTGCTGCCCCGTGGGAGTGCCAGTGTGCCGGTCGAGCAGGGAGTTGCTGTCCTCGCTCAAGATGACAGCATTCCTGCTGCCACCACTGTCACTTCTCCACTGCAGTTGCCACCGCCTGTAGGACAGACTGCTGCCGCCCATGCAGAGTTGGTGCAGTCTGCAGCCGGGCCCTCCAGGCCCAGAACTGGTCGAGGCCGTCCCTCAAGGGCATCTGCATTGTCAGGGTCTGACGATCAGCAGCCTTCCACCAGCCTTGCTGCAGCCACTGAGGTCCCATTGCGGAGGAGCAGTAGGGTAAGAAGGGGGGAAGGGCGCACGGGAAGGAGTTCACCCTCGATGTAGGAGGTGTGACAAAATGCTGGTCATTTTTTTATTAAAGGCCGAGGTTCGTGGTCAAACTTTTGTTGAGTGTTTTGCACATGATCTCCAGGTTGTGAGAACCAGTTATGGTAATGACTGTTTTTTTGTGTTTATTTGTATGAGTTTGTCATGAAGAAATGACACACACAGAGTTTGTAAAATAAATAAGTTTTGGTACTCAAAATATACATGTTTGGTGTTTGGAATCAGTGGTGCCTTGGCCGGCTTAGGGGTTGCGTGTTGGGTTCATTCATGCTGTTCTCAATGGCAGAAGCCATTTCCACAGCAGGGGCCTAGAAGCGGCTTGCTATCAGCCGCTGACGGACGGCCCTTGCAGTTTCACCATTGTGGGCCGCCCTCACGCCTTGGTGCTGCTGCTGATCATCCTCCTCCTCCTCTTCCTCCTCTTCCTCCTCCTCCTCTGGTGGTGCTCCAAGGCCTGGTGGCATTGGCTGGGTCCTGAGGATTGCCATGTTATGCAGCATGCAGCACACAACTACGATGCTGGAAACTCGCTCAGGCGAGTACTGCAGGGCTCCTCCAGAATGGTCGAGACAGCGGAACCGTTGCTTGAGCACGCCGATTGTGTGCTCCACGATGTTCCTGGTAGCTTGATGGCTCTCGTTGTACCGCAGCTCAGCAGGGGTGTTGGGCGTATGGAGCGGTGTCATCAGCCAGGTGCACAGTGGATACCCCTTGTCCCCGAGAAGCCAACCAACTGGCTGATGCGGTGCCTCGAAAAGTTCTGCCACAGTAGTCTGGCGCAGGATGAAAGCATCGTGGTAGCTGCCAGGATAGTGGGCATTGACAGCGAGTATCAGCTGTCTGTGGTCACAGACCAACTGAACATTCAAGGAATGGAACCCCCTTCTGTTTCGGAAATCCTCGGCATTCTCATGCGGAGCACGCAAAGCCACATGCGTGCAGTCAATGGCGCCCTGCACCATGGGGAAGCCCGCTATCCTCGCAAAGCCCAGAGCGCGTTCTTGCTGCTTGTCTGGGGTCATGGGGAAAGAGATGAACTCTCGTCTCCTTTTAAAGAGGGCATTTGTGACCTTCCTGATGCAGCAGTGCACCGCGAACTGGGAGATATTGGCGATGTCCCCAACAGCAGATTGAAATGAGCCAGTAGCATAAAAGTTCAGAGCCACTGTGACCTTCACTGCCACCGACAGAGACGTCCTGGACCTCAGCTGAGGCTGCAGATCTGGCTGCAGCAGGTGGCAGAGCTCAGTGACCACCTCCTTGCTGAAGCGCAGCCTTCGCAGACACTGCTCCTCAGACATATGAATGTAGGAGAGCTGTTCACGATATACCCTGGGAGGGTAAGCTCTCCTGTACAAATGCCTGTTGGCCCTCCTCCATCTGGCCATCATTGCCACTCTCTCTCTGCGTCTCTGTGTCCTCCGATTCAGCTGGCGCAGGACGACGCCCCCCATCAGTGCAGCCCCCATATCTCTAAGCAAGCAAAGTTATGAAGGCCAGAAACCAAAGTGCCAGCGAAGTTAGGATGAGTAGCCAAAACTACCTGACACAGCGTTGACTCAATCCAGAAGTCTCTCTTTCTCTCTCTCCGAATCTCTCTCTCTCTCTCAGAACGAGTGGTGCAAAAATGTCCACCACAGAGAAAGACAGGAAGAGGCCCCCTTTAAATAGCGCCCCCCCCAGCCCCACAGCGAATGATAGCGTTCCACTCTACCGGTCGTTGGATGCGCCAGGCGGTAAGGATGGGGGCGCCACTGAAATTCTGCTCCGGGGCGCCACAAGGGCGTTGCACTCTCGTATGACGTCACAATCTGCGCGCGCAAGAGATCGCGGCGATAAAGTTTAGCGCCGCCGCTAAATGTCTAGTTAAGTTCCCGAGCGGCGCAAACATCGCTGCGCCCGGGCGCTAGCTGCTTTGCGCCCCATTAGCGCCCTCTTAAGGCGCTAACGGGAGGCGCAACCAACTGAATTTTTCCCCCTAACTATCTAGGATTACGAATTGAGAATGACAATTTGGAAGAGGTGTCAGCCTAAGGGAGCGCTGAGGAGGAAGGAAGCAGGGAGAAGGGGAATGTTTTTAAAATTAAGTGTAACTGAAGATACGGTATCATAGTGGTTATGTTACTGGACTAGTAATCCAGAAGGTCCTGGACAAGTGAGCTGAGTTGGATGTGAGTTCAAATCCCACCATGGCAGCTGGGGAATTTAAATTCAGTTATTTAAATAATTTTGGAATAAAAAGCTAGTATCAGTAATGGTGAAATTACCGGATTGTTGTAAAAACCCATCTGGTTCACTAATGTCCTTTAGGGAACAAAATCTGCCGTCCTTACCCGGTCTGGCCTATATGTGACTCCAGACCCACAGCAATGTGGTTGACTCTTAACTGCCCCTCTGAAATGATGGCTCACCACCACCTTCTCAATGGCAATTAGGAATGGGCAATAAATGCCAGCCTTGCTGACGATGCCCACATCCCATGAATGAATAAAAAAAAAGATGATTAGGAAATCTAATAATCCAGCCCGGATTTGTAACTAATTCCCAGAGGGATGAGGACTTTATTGAGGCGACTGGGAAAGAAGAGCTTTGACATTGCCATCACGAAATAGTGATGCCTTTTTATTTCCATTTCATCATTATGTCAGAAAAGGTCCACAGGGAATAAGAATAGACAAGGCACTGCCCCTTTAAATCTAGTATATTCTTGACAGTTTCTTAATAAAAATTAAGTCAGTTCAGTTGGGCATTACATTTTAACCCACGTCAGTGCCTACCAAAGGTGAAAGGGGCACTTTGCTCTTTTCAAGCTAGGAGACTTTCAGTCGGTTAATCCTGAAGGGAAACGATTTCTTCTCTCTTTGGAAAAAAAAAGGAATTGACCCAGCTAGCAGCCCCCCACCCCCTGAGATTTCACAGCAGGTGCAAAGAAAAAATATGGCCTATCCCCATCAGGGAACAAGATAAGTCAACTAACGTAATCCTTCCTGTCACCCGCAGCGAGAGTGAGAACATTTACTGCCTCTCTGGGGAGCGATACTGCGGATGCCTTGAGGTGATGCCTCTGGAGAAAGCTGGCAAGTTTCAACCTACGCAAGGCTGAGGCAGCGCTCGGAGACTTTCGAATCTGATCTGGATACTTAAACACGCAGGCGTGGAAGAGGCTCCTTTTTCTCGGAGTAGGGTCTTTCCATCGACAGCTTAGCTTTGACTCCAACAGCAACAGCACTTTTCTCTTAATCAGAATTATCAACGGTCTCGTTACATACTTAGCTCGGGTTGCCAAGCCCTCCAGGATTGCCCTGGAGTCTCCAGGAATTAGAGCTTAATCTCCAGGATACTGCTGCGAGAAACACCGGGAGATGAATCATAAGGGGCATTAAATTAAATTGTGGGGTCTTTTAATTTTCATTGAACCGTCTTACTTATTAGTTAATCAAATATTGGAGGTGAGAAATGTTTGACCGGGCGGGGCAGTTGGAGGTCAGGTGACGAAACCTCCAGGAATATGTCCAACTTGAGTTCGCAACCTTGCATTTAGCAGCAAGGTGTCCTCTGGTATTCTGTATGGGTAGTGCAGGGGCGTCAACTGAAAGGGGAGTGAAAAACGGCTTCACAGTCCTTTGTTTGGAACGCATGAATCTAATCAATAGCAATCGACTGCCACCTCATTCTTGCAGCTGCTTTCTAACCTGGTGCTGTGGCTTAGCTGGCCAAAAGCACCAGTCCAGTAAACAGGAGATCGTGGGTTCAAGCCTCCAGCGGTGCCGATTGCTGGCAGTGACCTCCTCTGAAGGGTGACTTGCGCACCTGAAATTGCTTTGTAGGTGTTAACTGTGGCTCAGTGGTAGCTGAGCTGTCGGAGGCTGAACCAGACTGTTCGCAACCTTGGTGTCATATTTGACCCCGAGATGAGCTTCCGACCACAAATCCGCACCATCACCAAGACCGCCTACTTCCACCTCTGTAACTCCACCCCTGCCTCAGCTCATCTGCAGCTGAAACCCTCATCCATGCCTTGGTTACCTTTAGACTTGACTATTCCAGTGCACTCCTGGCCGCCCTCCCACGCTCTACCCGCTGTAAACTTGAGGTCATCCAAAACTCTGCTGCCCATGTCCTAACTCGCACCAAGTCCCGTTCACCCATCACCCCTGTGCTCGCATAGGCTCCTGGTTAAGCAACGCCTCGATTTTAAAAATTCTCATCCTTGTTTTCAAATCCCTCCATGGCCTCACCCCTCCCTATCTCTGTAATCTCCTCTAACCGAGATCTCTGCGCTCCTCCAATTCTGGCCTCTTGAGCAGCCCCGAATTTAATCGCTCCACCATTGGCGGCCGAGCCTTCAGCTGCCAAGGCCCTAAGCTCTGGAATTCCCTCCCTGAACCTCTTCACCTCTCTACCTCGCAGAAGGTAGTGTATTTAAGGTCGGCTCAAAAGACTTCAGCATAAAATCCAGGCTGACATTCCAGTGCAGTACTGAGGGAGTGCTGCAATGTCAGAGGTGCCGTCTTTCGGATGAGATGTTAAATTGAGTCTGCCCCCTCAGGTGGACGTACTATTTGCAGAAGAGCAGTGGCGTTCTCCCTGGTATTCTGGCTAATATTTATCCCTCAACCAACAGAAACAAAAATAGATTATAGGTCATTTATCTCAAAAATGTTTCTTGGGAGCTTGCTGTGCACAAATTAGCTGCCACATTTCCTACAGCACAACAGTGACTACACTTCACAAATGCTTAGTGTTTAGTTGTAAAGTGCTTTGGGACATCCTGAGATTATGAAAGGCATTGAATAAATCATTTCTAATGCCCTTAAATAATCATCAGGGCCTACTGCACAGAGGAAACTTGGGCGGGAGAGATCGTACATCCATAATGGAACCCGCCTGATTTGTGTTAACGGCCGCAATTTTGCTGGCGCTCAGAGAGGCGGGTCAGTGAGTAAAGTGCTACTGATTGACGGCAGGTCCCGAACCCGCCGTCAACCCGCCTCCAAACAGCTTTCCCAAGTGTCGGGTCCCCGATTTGCGAATGGACCCGACACCTAGCGGTGGGAAATGGATTAAAGGCAATTACCTGCCTGTTAACAGGTACTTGTCAGTAGTTTTCTGCCTGTTTTTGGATTTTCCCGCTTCTGGGTCGGGTTTCCCGACATCCGGACAGCACGCCAGGTAAGTGTGGCGTGTTGTGAGTCTGATGTAATGTTTGTGAAAAGATGACAGCTGCAGAAGTGGTGTGAAGGATCCAATGTTGCACATGATGGGCTGGATTTTGAATGACCCATGGAGTCGGGTTTGGAGGCGTGTGGGGGGTTAAATTTGCGCGGTCGGGGGTCCCGACCCCATCCCAACTCCATCCCGCCTCCACGCAATTTTGACAAAATCAGTCGCGGGGTTCCCGACTCTGTCCCGCCTCCAAGAGGCGGGAGAGGCCATTAAAGCCCTTAACAAGCCCTAAATTGGCTCTGTAATGCCATTTTGAAACGTTTTAGCTAGTTTAACCCTTTTCCGACGTGAAGTACGCCTGATGTGAAACACTCCAGTGAAACCTGGCGGGAGCACAAGTGGATAGCTGACTATTAGCTGCAGGTCCACTATTACAATGGAGATATGATGAAGGTAGTAGTAGTATTAGGTCGGAAAGTCGCCTCTGATGCTGCTGCATTGAATGTCTTCAGAGACTGCATGGCCTTTGCTGTGAGAGGACTTGAATGCAAAAAAAGCTCGCTCTCTCTCTCTCTCTTATTCTCTCTCTTATTCTCTCTCTCTCTCTCTCTCTCCATTTTGCATCCAGGTCCACTCACAGCAAAAGACAGGCAGGTCCTCTCTCACCAACAGCCAGGCAGTCTCTGAGACCAGGCAGTCAGTCTCTGACCTGCAATGCAGCATCAATGATGACATCATCAGAGGCGACTTTCAGACTGAAACCACTAATTAGTTCATGGGTTCCCACATGCTGGAACTCAATTGCCCAATTAAGTGAAAATTGCATCATTCATCCACATTAATCTGGAGTCAGGGGGGGGAACACAAAATGCGGATGACACGACCCCAACCCGACCCCAAGACAAAATCCAGCCCGATGAGTTTCAGAGCAAAGGAAATGTTGGTTACTGCATTTTTAAAACATTTACAGATTTCTTTAGCTTACAAGTTTTCAAATCCAACTATATGTCCAGTGCCACCTCATTGGGAGAACATCTCTCTGTCAGTGATAGATCGCTTCTGCCATCTCACCTGCGGCTGCCATCTATTCCAGCATATGGAGGGAGCCATTGGAGAGCCTGCGTGCAAGAGTTCACCTTTGTGCAGTGATTGTCAGTGTTTTCAGCACCTCAATGCTGTCAAACACTGAGAAATCAACTGTCAAAATAAAATTGTGCATGGTCCCTTTAAGGAAACCGGCAGATGACGCATCATCAAATAACATCATACCCGCTTCCTGTTAATTGGCCGGTAAGGGCGGGCTTAACAAGGTCAATCAAGGGAAAATCACATCTGTGGAGCGGAGGCAGCTGGGGGCGGGACTAGAACCTGGAAACCAGCTGTCCCGCACCCATCCCGACACCGATCACAAAATCACGGCCTATGTGTTTGAATCAGGTGGGATCTGTTGGCAATGCTCCCCGCAAGATTTCCACTATGCATTCAGCCTAGGCGATTACTTATTGCCCATGCACGATTGAGACAACTTTGCTTCCTAAGAATTATCAGCAGAACTTAATGAAAGAGGTTACACAGTTGTCATTTTACTGGTTATCCTGGTGGAACGTAAATTACTTACAGGTGAACTTTGTGGGATTTTTTCAAAAGTGCTGTTGCTTTTGGTGAGGGCACTAGAAATGGTAGACTGGGTCAAACCGTGGCTTTTCAAATCCTGCCCATGCTAATAAGTCGAAAGTCCCCTCATCCATGGTTTTGTTACCTCTAGACTTGACTAGTCCAACGCACTTCTGGCCGGCCTCCCGTCTACCACCCTCTATAAACATATGCTCATCCTAAACTCTGCTGCCAGGATCCTAACCAAATCCTTTTCACCCATCACCCCCTGTGCTTACTGAACTACATTGGCTCCCAGTTAAGCAATGCCTCGATTTAAAAAAACTCATCCTTATTTTCAAATCCCTCCATGGCCTCCCCCATCCCTATCTCTGTAACCTCCTCCAGCCCCACAACCCTCCGAGATTTCTGCGCTCCTCCAATTCTGGCCTTTTGCGCATCCTCATTTTTAATCGCACTACCATTGGAGGCCGTGCCTTCAGCTGCGAGGCCCTAAGCTCTGGAATTCCCTTCCTTAACCTCCGCCTCTCCACCTCACTCTCCTCCTTTGAGACACTTCTTAAAACCTACCTTTTCTTCTGCCCAATATGTGGCTCGGTGTCAAATTTTGTCTGATTAGGCCCCTGTGAATCGCCATGGGAAGTTTTACTACGTTAAAGGCGCTATATAAATGCAAGTTGTTGTTGATGGTGCTAGCAGTCAGGGGTCCTATGTGAGATGGGTTCCAGTGCCTCAGCATTCTAAGAAAATAGGAACATTGGAACAGGAGGAGGCCATTCAGCCCCTCGAGCTTGTTCTACCATTCAATTAGATCAGGGCTGATCTGTATCCTAACTCCATCTACCCACCGTTGTTCCGTATCCCTTAATATCCTTACCTAACAAAAATCTATCGATCTCATTTTTAAATTTTCATTTGACCTCCAGCTTCAACAGCTTTTTGGGGGAGAGAGTTCCAGATTTCCACCACCCTTTGTGTGAAGAAGTGCTTTCTGACATCACCCCTGAACGGCCTGGCTCTAATTTTAAGGTTGTCCCCACGAGATGAAGTAGTTTCTCTCTATCTACCCTATCAACTCCTTTACTCATCTTGAACACCTCAATTAGATCACCCCTTAATCTTCTATTCTCAAGCGAATACAAGCCTAGTCTGTGCAACCTGTCCTCATAATTTAACCCTTTTAGCCCTGGTATATATCTGGTGAATCTGCGCTGCTCCCCTCCAAATCCTTCCTGAGGTGCGGTGCCCAGAATTGAACGCAGTGCTCCAGATGGGGTCTAACCAGAGCTTTATATGACACTAACATAACTTCCACCCCTTTGTATTCCAGCCCTTTTTAGATAAAGGCCAACATTCCATTAGCCTTTTTAATTTTTTTTGTACCTGTCCACCAGCTTGTAGTGATTTCTGTACTTGGACCCTTAAATCTCTCCGCTCCTCCACCGTTCCCAGCTTCTCACCATTTAGAAAATACTCTGATCAATCCTTCTTAGCTCCTAAGTGGATGATCTCACACTTCTCCATATTGAACTCCATCTGCCATAGTTTTGCCCACTCACTTAATCTATCACTATCAACTTTGCAACTTTCTGGGAAAGCATATGGGGAAATTGGGCACACCCAGCTTGTGAATTTCCATGCATTAACATTAAACAGAATATCTCCCCTTACATTGGAAATCTCACCCAAAAAAGGACACAAGATTGCTGGATAATGTTTTTGCATCTTCACACTCTTGCCTTCGAGAACAGTTTGAAGTATTGGAAGGATTCCCAGTCTGACAGGCCGTGAATCATTAGTCCTTTCTGGCAAGGCTTTTATGGGCTCCCACAACCTGTATTGATCAGCCACCTATACCCAGCAGACACAAGTATCCAGGTGGGTGTTCGTCAGAGAATTCAGAGCTAGAACGCTCTGGTCTCCACTTGCTGGGACTGTCTGGAGTGGGGTTCGAAACCCTGCACCATCTGACTCTGAGGCTGGAATGCTAACGCTAAGCTAAAGGCTCGCCCCGGGGAAAGTGGTGAGAGAGATGCAAAAATGACACACTGATGCAGAAGGAAGCGCTCTTCAGAGGACAGATTAGAGAGGCTTTACTCTGCATCCAAATCTGCGGAACGGTACTTGGGACTGCGTCATGCTGATACCGGATGCCCAAAATGGGAACGTATTCTGTTCCCCAGCGCTAACATCCCTCATCTTGATGATTACAGAAAAAAGATCCATTGGATGCTACAGTGGTTTATGCAACACAGAAGCTCATACAAGTGTGAAAACATGAATCAGTTCTGAGATTTATTGTCGACGTAATCTTTCTAAGAGGATTGCTAAAACCCAATAACCCATTCTGCCTCTTGGCTTTATCCTGGTACATTTTTTTCCCAGTAGGATTCTAGCTGCTGTTCCACTCTCTCTACAGCCACCCGCCATCCCCCTTCTCCCACCATCCCCCCCCTGGGGCTCTGGTAGTACCACGACAGTCAGCCTTCAATCAGCAGACTTTGTGTGAAGATCCATTTTAATTTCACCTCGCTTGAGGGTAAAGGGATAATAATGTGTGCATGTCTTCGGGAGAAATGCAGGATGTCACTCCTGTGGGCAACCTTCAATGAATATGAGTTACAAAGACAGAAAGAGGCTTTGTGCATTACGATTTGAAGACTGCACATCTCATTCTCGTCGAAGCCCTATAATGGCGAGCTGTTTAGTATTCTGGTGCTGTTACAGGGGCTAGCCATATCAGCAGCCCAGCAGAACTTTAAATAGCGCATATTGTAGCAGCTCGAGAAGTGATTACAGAGCGTTCCTTTTTTTGTCGTCACCACTTAAAAGATTTATAAATGACTAATTTCTAACCAAACCGGAGATGGCTATCAGGTAAAATTACACCGCTGCTCCTGTCCTTCTGATAACTCAGAGGGTCTCTAGTCTCTTCACTTTGAAGAAAAAGCGCTCCTGTGTTAATCAAGCTATTCCTTCTGGTCGTCTCATGTGGCACTACCACCGTGCTTAGTGGGAGAGATTAAGGACAGATCCAGCAACTCAAAACTGGGCATTCATGAGGCGGTGTGGGCTATCAGCAGCAGCAGAAACTTCCAGAAGAGAATTAGATATGTCCTTCAAAAAAGGGAAAAATTTGCGTGGCTATTGGGGGGTGTTAGACTAATTTTTTTTTTATTCATTCATGGGATGTGGGCATCGCTGGCAAGCCTGGCATTTATTGCCCATCCTTAATTGCCCTCGAGAAGGTGGTGGTAAGCCCTAATCTTGAACCGCTGCAGTCCGTGTGGTGAAGCTACTCCCACAGTGCTGTTAGGGAGGGAGTTCCAGGATTTTGACACAGCGATGATGAAGGAATGGCTGATATATGTCCAAGTCAGGATAGTGTGTGACTTGGAGGGGAACTTGGAGGTGGTGGTGTTCCCATGCGCCTGCTGCCCTTGTCCTTCTAGGTGGTAGAGGTTGTGGGTTTGGATAGCTCTTTCAAAGAGCCGACACAGGCAGGATGGGCTGAATGGTCTCCTGTGCTGTACCACCTCCCTCGACCCCTCCACGGTCTCTAATTTGTCAGACTGCGTGTCCGACATCCAGTTCTGGATGAGCAGAAATTTCCTCCAACTAAATATTGGGAAGACCGTAGCCATTGCCCTCAGTCCCTGCCACAAACTCCGTTCCCTAGCCATCGTCTCCATCCCTCTCTCTGGCAACTGTCTGAGGCCGAACCAGACCGTTCGCAACCTTGGTGTTGCGTTTGACCCCAAGATGAGCTTCTGACCACAGAGCTGCTCCATCATCAAGACCGTCTACTGTCATCTCCGTAATGTCGTCCGTCTCTGCCCCGCCTCAAAAAATCTGCTGCTGAATCCCTCATCCATGCCTTTGTTATCTCTAGATTTGACTATTCCAACGGTCTCCTGGCCAGCCTCCCATCTTCCACTCTCCATAAACTTGAGGTCATCCAAAACTCTGCTGTCCGTGTCCTAACTCGCACCAAATCCTGTTCACCCTTCACCCCTTGTGCTCACTGACCTACATTGGCTCCCGGTCTGGCAATGCCTCCATTTTAAAATTCTCATCTTTGTTTTCAAATCCCTCCATGGCATTGTTCTGTCTACCAATGTACTCATCCATCAGGTGAAGTGAAGAAATGCATATGGGCACAGAATATATAGTCAGAGAACACTGCCAGCCAACTACAGTTAATCTTTCTAACTGCCCTTTATCACACCTCGGCAGAGAGACAATCACAGCAATCAAAGGTGTGGATGGTGTCCAAACAGGTCAGTCAGGAAAACATTACATCAAAGACGATAGCAAAATACAGCAAAGACAATGAGGTGGGGTCACAAGGGGTCAAATGTGGCAGATGCTGGAGTCTGTATGGAAAACAAAAAACCTTTTACTTTTTTTGCTGGAAATCACAGCAGGTCCGGCCGCATCTGTGTAGAGAGAACAAGCCAACGACGACTCGAGTCTGGATGACTCTACGTCAGGTGGGGCAACGGAACCCTGTGTGAGAACCTCTCTGGATACGTCGAGGGCATCCTGAAACCCATCGTACAGGGAACCCCCAGCTTCTGTCGCGACACTACAGATTTCTTACAGAAATTCAGCACCCACGGACCAGTTGACCCAGGAACACTCCTCGCCACGATGGACGTCTCGGCACTCTACACCAGTATCCCCCACGATGACGGCATCGCTGCGACAGCCTCAGTACTCAACACCAACAACAGCCAATCTCCAGACGCCATCCTACAACTCATCCGCTTCATCCTTGACCACAATGTCTTCACCTTCGACAATCAGTTTTTTACCCAAACACACAGAACAGCCATGGGGACCAAATTCGCACCCCAATACACCAACATCTTCATGCACAAGTTTGAGCAAGACTTCTTCGCTGCACAGGACCTCCAACCAACTCTATACACCAGATACATCGACGACATTTTCTTCCTATGGACCCACGGTGAAGAATCCCTGAAAAGACTACACGATAACATCAACAAGTTCCATCCCACCATCAAACTCACCATGGACTACTCCTCAGAATCGGTTTCATTCATGGACACACGAATCTCCATCAAAGTCGGACACCTCAGCACTTCACTCTACCGCAAGCCCACGGACAACCTCACGATGCTCCACTTCTCCAGCTTCCACCCTAACCACATTAAAGAAGCCATCCCCTATGGACAAGCCCAGCGAATACACAGGATCTGCTCAGACGAGGAGGAACGCGATGGACACCTACGGACGCTGAAAGACGCCCTCGTAAGAAAGGGATATGACGCTCGACTCGTCGATCGACAGTTCCGACGGGCCACAGCGAAAAATCGCATAGACCTCCTCAGAAGATGAACACGGGACACAACCAACAGAGTACCCTACGTCGTCCAGTACTTCCCCGGAGCGGAGAAACTACGCCATGTTCTTCGCAGCCTTCAACATGTCATCGATGACGACGAACACCTCGCTAAGGCCATCCCCACACCTCCACTACTCGTCTTCAAACAGCCGCCTAACCTCAAAAGTACCATCGTTCGCAGCAAATTACCCAGCTTTCAGGAGAACAGCGACCACGACACCACACAACCCTGCCACGGCAACCTCTGCAAGACATGCCAGATCATCAACACAGATACCATCATCACACGTGAGGACACCACCCACCAGGTACATGGTACATACTCATGTGACTCGGCCAACGTTGTCTACCTCATACGTTGCAGGAAAGGATGCCCCGGAGCATGGTACATCGGCGAGACCATGCAGACACTGCAACAACGTATGAACGGACACCGCGCAACAATCGCCAGGCAGGAGTGTTCCCTTCCAGTCGGGGAACACTTCAGCAGTCAAGGACATTCAGCCTCCGATCTTCGGGTAAGCGTTCTCCAAGGCGGCCTTCGAGATACACGACAACGCAAAATCGTCGAGCAGAAACTGATAGCCAAGTTCTGCACCCATGAGGACGGCCTCAACCAGGATCTTGGGTTCATGTCACGCTACATGTAACCCAACCTGACATAAAGTCATCCAGACTCGAGTCGTCGTTGGCTTGTTCTCTCTACACAGATGCGGCCGGACCTGCTGTGATTTCCAGCAAAAAAAGTAAAACGTTTTTTGTTTTCCATACAGACTCCAACAGCTGCCACATTTGACCCCTTGTGACCCCACCTCATTGTCTTTGTTGTATTTTGCTATTGTCTTTGATGTAATGTCTTCCTGACTGACCTGGTTGGACACCATCCACACCTTTGATTGCCGTGATTGTCTCTCTGCCGAGGTGTGATAAAGGGCAGTTGGAAAGATTAACTGTAGTCATCTGGCAGTGTTCGCTGACTATATATGCTGTGTCCATATGCATTTCTTCACTTCACCTGATGAAGGAGCAGCGCTCCGAAAGCTTGTGATTTCAAATAAAGCTGTTGGACTATAACCTGGTGTTGTGCGACTTCTCACTTTTGTCCACCCCAGTCCAACACCGGCATCTCTGCATCAATGCACTCATGGTGGGGTGCAGTTCCTCAGGCACTACCCATGTGTTAACCAAAGTAGCCATTATTAGTGTGTAGACCCAGGTAAACAATGGATAACAGGGTCTTCAACCTCTTTCAGACAGCATTTCAGACACGACTATGTGTACAGAGCAGAAGTATCCGGTATTAACCAACACCAATAATACATGACCAGAAACTTAACTGGACCAGCCGCATAAATACTGTGGCAACAAGAGCAAGTCAGAGGCTAGGTATTCTGTGGCGAGTGTCTCACCTCCTGACTCCCCAAAGCCTTTCCACCATCTACAAGGCACAAGTAAGGAGTGTGATGGAATACTCTCCACTTGGCTGGATGAGTGCAGCTCCAACAACACTCAAGAAGCTCGACACCATCCAGGACAAAGCAGTCTGCTTGATTGGCACCCCATCCACTACCTTAAACATTTACTCCCTCCACCACCGGCGTACCGTGGCTGCAGTGTGTACCATCTACAAGATGCACTGCAGCAACTCGCCAAGGCTTCTTTGGTAGCGCCTCCCAAACCCACGACCTCTTCCACCTAGAAGGACAAGGGCAGCAGGCATGTGGGAATGTCATCAACTCCAAGTTCCCCTCCAAGTCACTGTAGACATACACAGACCCTTAATTCTTAATTTTTAATTTCGATATATATTGAAATGCTTTGCCAGTCTAAAAGGTTTTTTTCAAAGTGAAATATAAAGTTGTTACTGATAAGGCGACATGGAATTTGCTTTGATAGAGAACAGAGATAAACAAACCCCCTTAGATTTGCAGACATAATGGGCTCGAATTTCATCGGGCCGTTGAGGCGGGATTGGAGGCATGTGGGTGGTTAAAATTGCAAAAACTGGTGGGCGGGCCCAACCCCGCCTCCATCCTGCCTCCACGCAATTTTCATTAAATCGTGTCTACTGGTCCCGTCTCCGTCCCGCCTCTAAGAGGCGGGATACGGGCGTTAAGGCCCTTAACAAGCACTAAATTGCCTCTATAATGCCATTTTGATAGGCCTTTGTGATTTTAACCCTTTTCCCATGTGAAGCATGCCTGTTCTGAAACACAATGGTGAAACCTGACGGTAGCACAATTGGATTGCTGACTATCAGCTGCAGCTCAACCATTAAATAGGAGATTTGATCAGCCATCATTTGCAGGTGGCAGGACTTTGCTGGCTCAGGTCTGGGGGAACTTTTAGAAGGCATAACCACAGCTGTGGAAATTTGGAGCCTGACACCCATCTCCAGTGTGACCTCCTGGGAAACCCCTCTCGCCACCTTGACTGAGCGCTTCCTCAACTGAGGCATATACCAGAAGCATGGGAGCCATTTATTTCCTTCCCTTCTGGACATCAGATGAGGTCGAAGACCAGCCGCGGCACCAGCAGAACCATGAACAACAGCAGCACCAACAGCAGCAGCACCAACAGCAGCAGCAACAACAGGACCGCCAAGCTGCTGCTCACCCACCTGAAGCTGCACAGGCCAGAAGGGGCCAGCGCATGGAAGCCCGTCGGTGCAGGAGATACCCCCCAAACAGGGTCTACAGACACAGGGTCAGCTACCTCAACATGTCTGAGCAGCAGTGCCAAAGGCGGCTCCGACTTTCGCGAGAGGTAGTGGGTGACATCTGCGCAATGCTGCAACAAGACCTGGAGCCCAGAGGACCAGGTGGACAACCCTTACCAATGGCCGTCAAAGTCACCACCGCACTCAACTTTTTTGCCTCAGGGTCATTCCAGGGATCAGCAGCAGACATCAGCGGCATCTCCCAGGCGGCCGCACACACTTGCATCTCGCAGGTAACCGATGCCCTCTTTGCCATCGTGCACACTCACATCCATTTCACCAAGGATCAAGCAAGTGTCACGGCGCGTGCGGTTGGATTAGCTAATCTGGCAGGCTTTCCAAGGGTGCAGGGTGTCGTTGACTGCACACATATGGCCCTTAAGGCACCCCATTGCAATCCAGGTATTTTTATGAACCGCAAGGGCTTCCACTCCCTTAATGTTCAGCTGGTGTGTGACCACAAGAAGGAAATTTTGCATGTTTGTGCCAAGTACCCTGGCAGTTGCCATGACTCCTTCATACTGCACCAGTCTAGTGTGCCTCCGCTATTCAGTCCACCAGACCAACTTCACGGATGGCTACTTGGAGACAAGGGCTATCCCCTGAAGATGTGGCTAATGACGCCGTTGAGGAGCCCATCCAATGAGGCTGAGGAGAGCTACAACTCCAGCTACATGTTCACCAGAGCCATAATCGAGCAAACCATCGGTTTGCTGAAGATGCGCTTCAGATGCCTGGATAGATCAAGTGGAGCCCTGCAGTACTCAGCAGCCAGGGTCTCCAAAATTGTCGTGGTTTGCTGTACACTTCAAAACATGGCACAGCGTCGTGGCTTGCAGATTCCTGAGGACCAAGTGGCTCATCACATATCCTGCTCAGATGAGGAGGAGGAGGAGGAGGAGGAGGAGAGCGAAAACGAACATCTTGCAGAGGCCCATCAACCAGCGGCAGCATTACGCGAGAACACTGTTGCCCGGGATGCAAGGAACGCACTCATCTTGGCCAGATTTGCTTAGCCTAGCCAATCAAGCGCTTTTGCCTCACAGCTTCTTACCTGAGCATCGACAATGGCCAAGAACCAGCGGATTCCTAGCAATTTGAACACCATACTGACAATTGCAAGTAATCCTAAGCCCTCAATGTGGAAGTCCCATTCGCGAAATAACACACGCCACAACTACAGGAGTAGCCATCAGATTTTTTATTTACAGTAATCATCTGATGGCTTTTTAACATAAAACATCAAAATTCACCCAAGTGACTACTCTTGTGGCTATTTGTGCACTATCTTTCTCTTATGCGTGCTCCTACGTAGTGCTTCCCCTGTGGCTTCAGCAGATGTGGAGGCCCCTTGCTCACTTTCTTGCTGCTCCTGTCTCGACACCTTTGGCGGCCGTCCTCTGGGGTTGCGAACCTGTGAGGGCTCGCCAACAGTCTGCTGCTCCTACGGCTGTGCAGTGGATGAGACGCACATCTCAGTTGGGTGAGGACTCTGGTGGGGCTCTGACCGAGGGCTTTGCAGTGGCATGGTTGTTTGAGTGCTTGGAGAGGAGCCCCCACTTCCTTGTTGTCTGCCACCAACATCCCTCTCATGGGTCAGCCCCACTTCAGAGCTAGCAAGTGGCTTGACAGCACCTTGCTGCACTTCAGGGGGGCCATGAGGACCCGTTTCTGCACTGGAAGTCCTGCTCCAGAGGACTTCCATGAAGGTCTGGTTTCTATGCTCAGTAGCTGACCATCGCTCCTCAAGAGATGCCAGTCTATTCTGAACAATGACCATGTTTTCTACACTCTGGCGACTTAGCTCCTCCATGGCTGTAGCCATCCTCTCCTCTACTGTAGCCATCCTTTCCACGGAGGATGCCACCCTTTCCGTGGTGATGCGTTCATGCACCAATGACTCCAAAAAGGCTCTGCTCATGTTCGCAATGGACTCCTCCATTCGCTCCACACTCGCAGCGACCCTGGAGACAAAACCTGCCAGAGACTCCTGCATCTGTTCCTGGAGTTCCAGCACCGCTGATCTTCTGGATGGACCCAGAGGCAAAGGGTCGACATGCAGCTGAGCCGAGCTGGGAGAGTCCTGCGCCCTCTGACTAGGACTCTCCACTGCTGTCCCTGTCTCCACTATCTGCTGATGCTCACTTGTGAGCTGTGATACACCAGGTTACAACACTATTCTATCTCGCGATGTTCCCTCCGAGGTGTGAATGTCTGCGCTGGTGCTGGGTGCGCTGATTCCTGCTGACGCTGCGCCCTCAGAGGTTGCAGCTTCCTCTGAGGAGTCTTGAGGCTCATGCTCTTCCTCCTGGATGGTGGGGACGGGTGCTTGCGATGGTCCTGGGGGGGAGTAAAGGAAAGTGTCAGAGAGGTGAGGCCAAGGTTACATGCACATTGAATATTGCAGATGATCATATGTCCATCTGTTAGAGCTTCAGAATCATTATCAGCGACTCATGCAATGTCATAGAGAGAGATGGAAAACTATTCTGTCACCAGCTTGCTGTGATGCTCCCGTCTGTCCGTCCCCCACTTGGGAAACTTCCACCAGTCCCACCATCTCCAGGACCGCCTCCTCCCAGGTGGTGAGCTGGGCTACTGAGGGTGGCTCTCCTACTGTCCTCGCTCTTTCCCTCTTATTGTGAGCTCTCTTTTCCTGCAATGAGGGAGACAAGTGGAGTTTGAGTGAGAATGAAGGAGTGAGTGCAGAGAATCCATAGCATAGATGCTTAGAAGGAGACAAAGATGGAGTGAGGTGGCAAGACCAAGGGCCCTCCCTGTGTGTTGTAAGTTGTAATTGCATCACAGTGATAGGGAGTGTGAGGGCTGCATAGTCGAATAGTTAGGTGAATGTGACCATAGAGAAAGAGGGAATGGGTAAGGGTGCATGGATGTCAGTGTCAAGTGGGATGTGGAGGAAGAGATTGCTAAAGCTGAGTGCTGGTGAGGAGAGGCAATGGGGATCTGATTGAGGGTGATGGGAAATTCATACTCACTTTTCCAGTGCGCAGAAGGTCATGAAGCCTCTTCCTGCACTGAAGCCAGGTTCTGTGGGTTATTGACAAAGAGTTGACCTCCTCTGCCACCTGGATCCACATAGCCTTGGTTTGCTGCGGAGGCTTCTTCCTCCCTGAAGAAGGGAAGAGCACCTCTCTGTTTGCTCTTGCTCCCTCTACTAAAGCTTGCAGGGCAACGTCATCAAATCGGGGTGCAGACCTAGGTCTCTGGCTGGCCATTCTTCCTGCAGGTGCCTCTAACATGCAAGGGCAAAAGCTTGGCAGTCTGCAGAAGAAGCAAGGCTTGTTGCAGACCTTAAATGCTGCAGCAATGATGAAGTCATCGGAGGCGAATTTCAGACTGGAAAAACTCACTGGCCATGGGTTCCCACACGTTGGAACTCAATTGGCCAATTAGGTTAAAATGGCATCATTCTCCCACATCGATTTAGAAACGGGTGGCTAACACGAAATGCAGATTACATGACCCCAGCCCGCCCCAGTATCAAAATCCAGCCCAGTGTCTCTGATGACTTTTTGGAGGTTAAAGGGGAGAGGTCAAACCTTTGAAGTTTTGGAATGCAGAATACGACGTAACTCATGAACCATAACCAAGTGGTTTTCTGCCACATTTGTGAACTTTAGGAGTGAGTGAACAATTTTGGGCTGTGATAAAGGCAACTAATGGATAGCGACACAGGATGTGTTAATGTGCATGTTTGACAGCTCAAACATCTCAGACTGAACATTAAAGGAACATTTCACTATCTCTGAATGATTGATTTACTGCAAAAGGCAAGGAACAGCTGTATAAAACACAGTGGCTAAAGAATATCAGCACTGCAGTCAGAAGAAGGTGGTTTGGCCAGTCATCTCGCCTACGAGGATCAGGCTGCAGTCGGAAGGAGGGGCCTGGCCAGTCTTTTCGCTTACGAGGACCTCCAATCAACGCTGGACCGATCATCGGCGGGTGGTTGTATGTATGATTCCCTGTAATATTATTGGTGGACTGCTCGAATAGTGATTGGGGTTTTGAATCTGTCTTAGGAACAATAAAAGGTTAAAGGCAGAACCCGTGTGTCTGGTGTAATTTCTCATAAGTCTCAAGTCCGAACTCTATAACCTGTTGGACGGGGCGAGGGGTAATTCCGCACGTCTTACATCACACACCATCCTGACTTGGAAGTATATCGGCCGATCCTTCATAGTCGCTGGGTCAAATCCTGGAACTCCCTCTCTAACAGCACTGTGGGAGCACCTTCACCACACGGACTGCAGCGGTTCAAGAAGGCGGCTCACCACCACCTTCTCAAGGGCAATTAGGGATGGGCAATAAATGCTGGCTTTGCCAGCAATGCCCACATCCCATAAACGAATAAAAAAAATGTGTCAGCTGAGTCAGAAGGTTGTGGGTTCGAAATCCCACTCCAGAGACTTGAGCACAAAATTCTAGGCTTACACTCCAGTGTGGTACTGAGGGAGGTGCTGTATTTCAAATGAGGTGTTAAACTAAGGTTAAACTGTCTGCTCTCTCAGGTGGATGTAAAAGATCCCATGATGCTATTTCAAAGAAGAGCAGGGGAGTTCTCCCCGGTGTCCTGACTAATATTTATCCCTCAATCAACATCACTAAGAACAGATTAGCTGGTCATTATCACATTGCTGTTTGTGGGAGCTTGCTGTGCACAAATTGACTGCTGTGTTTCCTACATTACAACAGTGACTACACTTCAAAAAGTACTTCATTGTCTGTAAAGCACTTTGGGACGTCCTGAGGTCGTGGAGACGCTATAGAAATCCAAGTCTTTCTTTTACATGTCAGCAACTGCAAGAACACTTCACCTTCAGCCTCTCCACCTTTTTCAGACAACCTTCTGAGCTCTTCCTTATTTATATATTCCCACTTCCCACTCCCAAAGAGGGAACTCAATCCCTCAGGGTCATTACACTAAACACTGTTGGCAGGCCATTCAACCACGGGGGCACAACCTGATCCTCAGCTGGCAGGGTTCCTTGCCTTTGATAGTGTAATGATTAGTGAGTTCACGTCAAACGCCCTTACATACGACCAAACCATCTGATATTCATCCACACGTGCAGTTGTTGGAAATGCATTGATAAAATTCTTGTAGTTTTAAGCTTATGGCGCAGCAGATAGTGTGTCAACCTTGGCCCAGATCTAAAAGGCAATTGCATCCCTGAAGCTGTTGTCTTGACAAGGTTGCGGCTTAAATCACGCCCACGTATCAGGACCTAAAAGAGTGGATTCTATTTCACATCTATTTCATGAGCCAAACTATGGGGGCGAGGCAGGTTTCTTTAGACCTTTCATTGGATGAACAAGGAGCTTCAGAAAGAAGACATCCAACATGGCCAAGCTGCCCTCAGTCATTTTAGAAACGTGCCCATAAAACTGGCAACGGATCTAAAAGATGTTTACTCCCTCATACCATCTACGAAAGCCAAGAGAGAAAGCGTCTCTGGTTCCAGATGGCATGAATGTGTTACCATTACAGAGGGCTGGTCTTTGGCCCAGCTTAATTTCTACATTTTTAATAAAAATGGCTGCACACCTGCTTTAATCCCAGAGGGCAACATTGTCTTAAATTGGCAGCCGGGTGGTGATTGTGTACACTCAGGAGGGCGCCAGGAATTTCCTTCAGAAAGTCTCACCCTTTGGCAGGCTGGGCCTACCCGGCAAACTAAGAGAAATCCCAGCTGGAATCCGCTCAGGATTTCATTTTTCGCAGCAGCCAAGTTTCAATCTATTCAAGGTTTAGTCCGCTAACAGCGGAATTATTTTTTTTTTTGTCTGGATATCCATAGACAGCTGGTGTTCTTGAATTTGAGCCACAGAACTGCATTCAAAACCTTAGAACACTTAGGGTAACGCCAACAGCCATCTGTTCAAGTGCCAGGCTCCTCATACAACTCCTGGAACTGAAGCTTCGGGCACAAATATCACTCAGACCTGCTTCTACATCTTGACTGGGTTGTGTGCTACTGTTGCAACAGCTAATTTTAAGGAAAAGAAAGACAGAACTAGTGTTGCAGCACATTGCAGAGTACATACAGAATCCTTCGCAGGAGATGAATCCCTTGCTGGCTGAGAGGCATTTCGGAAACAGCCGAGACACAGGACAGATGGTCGTCCAGTAGACTCATTGACATGACCAGATTGAAGCTGAGGGAGTTCAGGCCAGCCTACCAAGACAGTCTGCCTTAGATACAAAGCTTAACGATTCTTTTGTGGACAGACAATACCAAGGTGGTCAACATTATTAAAAAAGCAAGGCCCAACGATGTTCTTGGCCATTTTGATGAATACCTGAAGATTGGATATTGATGTAAGAAACACAACATACCCTTAGCAACCCAACGCCTAACAGTTAGGCAAACATGCTCGGAATGGTCACTGCAGCCTGAATATTACACAACATGGTGTTATTGTGTGAACATTTAGCCTGTTGATGTAAAATTCCTTCTTCTACTATTTTAAATAAGGCAGTGACTGCTGCCAATGAAGTAGAAGTAGTTGCGCACGCGCAGTCTAAGTGTTGTTTTGGTCGTTCGCTTCGTGATTCACGGGCTCGAGGGAAAAAAAGCCGGGAACGGTGCGGGCTCTGTAAGTAAAAGCCGGGAATGGTGCGGGCCTTCGGGACTGTAGGAAAAAAAAGCCGGGAAGGGAGCGGGCTCCGTGAATAAAAGCCAGGAACGATGCGGGCCTTCGGGACTGTAGGGAAAAAAAAGCCGGGAAGGGTGCAGGCTCTGTGAATAAAAGCAAAGACGTCATCAATAGCAGCTTCCTAATTAATGCATAGAACGCTTCCGGTCGTTGGCAGCAGTCACTGCGTTTAAAGAAGTGCAAACCCTTTTAAATAGAATCACAGAATTTACAGCACAGAAGCAGACAATTTGGCCCAACTGGTCCACTCGCGCCTCCTCCCACCCCTCTTCATCTCACCCCATCAGCATACCCTTCTATTCCTTTCTCCCTCATGTGCTTATCTAACTTCCCCTTAAATGTATCTATGCTATTCGCCTCAACCACTCCCTGTGGTAGTGAGTTGCACATCCTCACCATTCTCTGGGTAAAGAAGTTTCTCCTGAATTCCTTATTGGATTTATTAGTGACTATCTTATATTTATGACCCCGAGTTTTGGACTCCCCCACAAGTGGAAACATCTTCTCTACGTCAACCCTATCGAATCCCTTCATAATTTTAAAGACCTCTATTAGGTCACCCCATTGTCTTCTCTTTTGTAGAATAAAGAGCCCCAGCCTGTTCAGTCTTTGAACGTCATTGACGTCATTGCTAAATTGAAGAGAGATGGAGACTCCAGAACTAACATCTGGTCTACTCTTGAATTGATTTTGACATTTGTACAAACCATATGTTTACACAGCTATTCTCAGCTGTCTACCAGACCCTCAGTGTTATATGTTCACTGCTGAGTGCTAGGTTTATCTTTGATTACCTCTCTTCTAATTTGGTTATGTTAATTTTATCTTTTCCCCTATCAGTTGAGGTTGGCAGAGTGAAACGTATTCTGTATAAAGTATTGCCTGAATAGAAAGCCTTTATGGCCCCAAATCGATAGCTCCGAAAGCTTGTGATTTCAAATAAAACTGTTGGACTATAACCTGGTGTTGTGCGACCCCTGAATTCCAGCCATGCCTCAATTTTTAAATTTGCATCCTTGTTTTCAAATCCCTCCACGGCCTCGCCCCTCCCTATCTCTGTAACCTCCTCCAGCCCTAAAACCCTCCTCCAATTCAGGCCTTTTGCGCATCCCCGATTTCCATCGCTCCACCATTGGCGGCCGTGCCTTCAGCCGCCTGGGCCCTAAGCTCTGGAATTCCCCCCCTAAACCTCTCCACCTCGCTACCTCTCTCTCCTCCTTTAAGACCCTCCTTAAAACCTACCTCTTTGACCAAGCTTTTTGTCACCTGTCTTAATATCTCCTTTTGTGGCTCAGTGTCAAATTTTGTTTGATAACAGCTCATGTGAAGCGCCCTGGGATGTTTAACTATGTTAAAGGCGCTATATAAATACAAGTTGTTGTTGCCGTTTAAATTCTATTTTCTTTTGCAATGAGCAATCTAGATGAAGAGTCAAGGCCTATAGAACATCACCAGGGACATCTAGGAACATAGGAACAGGAGTAGGTCTTTCAGCCCCTCGAGCCTGTTCCGCCATTCAATGAGATCATGGCTGATCTGCAACCTAACTCAATATCCTTTGGCCTTTGGCCCATATCCCTTAATACTTTTGGTTAACAGAAATCTATCAATCTCAGATTTAAAATTAGCAATTGACCCAGCATCAATTGCCGTTTGCGGAAGAGAGTTCCAAACTTCTACCACCCTTTGTGTGTAGAAGTGTTTCCTAATTTCACTCCTGAAAGGTCTGGCTCTAATTTTTAGACTATGTCCCCTAGTCCTAGAATCCCCAACCAGCGGAAATAGTTTCTCTCTATCTACCCTGTTCCCTTTAATATCTTGAAAACTTCGACCAAATCATTGCTTAACCGTCTAAATTCTAGGGAATACAACCCTAATTGTGTAATCCCTCCCCGTAACGTAACCCTTGAATTCCGGGTATCATTCTAAAAAGAATAGGAGGGAAGATGAGAAAAGTCAAGATGAGATGTCGCTTGGTGATGCCACGTTTGTTTTTTTTAAAGAGAAACAAGGAGCTGTGAAAGAATAAGTTTGAATGGGAGTCTAGATTTTAAATCCAGAATAAGGTTCCCTCTATACTGTCCCAAAAACAAGTTATGAAAGGTCTTGCTCCAAAAATGTGCCTTAACCTAACCTCAAGAAGAAGAACTTACACAAGAACATAAGAACATAAGACATAGGAGCAGGAGTAGGCCATTTGGCCCCTCGAGCCTGCTCCGCCATTCAATAAGATCATGGCTGATTTGATCTTGGCCTCAACTCCACTTCTCTGCCCGCTCCCCATAACCCTTGACTCCCTTACCATTCAAAAATCTGTCTATCTCCTTGCATTTATCTAGAATCTTTCACAACTTCAGGACAGCTCAAAGCCCTCACAGCCAATGAAGTCTTTTTGAAATGCAGTCACTGCTGTACTATAGGAAAACGTGGCAACCAAGTTGTACACAGCAAAGTCCCACAAACAGCAATGAGATAATGACCAGATAATCTGTTTTCAATGATGTTGGTTGAGGGATAAACATTAGCCAGAACACCAGGTGTATTTCCCAACTCTTCTTCAAATTGTGCCATGGGATCTCTTACATGCAGACAGAACCTCTGAAAGTGCAGTGCTCCCTCAGTACTGCACAGAAGCGTCAGCCAAGAATATGTGCTCAAGTCACTGGAGTGAGGCTTGAACTCATGATCTGCTGGCTCAGAGAGTGCTATGCACTGAGACAAGGCTTTACTTCAGAAAAGCCTTATCTGCTGACATTTCCAGTTCCCACTCCAGCTATCTTTGTGCTCTTTCTGACACAGACTACCAATATTGTGGACTGGTGCCCACTAAAAACTGGTTTGAAGATGAGGATGAGGAATTTAAATTCAACAGGTAGGAGGACAGACCAGCAAGGATGGGACTGATCACCAAGTGAGACTTAGCGAGGGACAGAATCGGAGTTTTGAACGGGTTGGACGAAAGAGAATGGTAGGCTGGCAAGGAAGACATTGGAGCAATCGAGTTTGGAGGTGCATTAGGGGTGTGGATAAGAGTTTTGGTGCCAATGGGAGTGTGGTAGGGTCGGAGGCTGATGATGTTGCAGAGGTAGAAGTAAACAACCTCGGTTGATGGATAAGATACAGGGCTTGAAACACATCTCTATCAAACAGAACCCCAAACCCATTTCAGATGGACCCTGATATTCATCGGAGATGGAACACTTTCTTCCCATGAGCATGGAAAGTATTCAAACCAAAGTCCCTGACTGGAAGTGCGTAAACCCACTGCAAGATCTTGTCCTTGAAATTGCACTGCATAAATGTTGTTGTATGAACACTTGAGGTATTCACCTACAATTTCTTTGTCTTCTACTTTAAAGGATTAACACCTCCATTAAATAGTGAACAAAGCAATCGTATTCAATGTGTTCAACATTCAAATGGTACAACATATTTTCATGGTCCCAGTCCCTAAAGCACAAAGGGCTAGAAATTGGTTACCTTAGCGCCTCCCGTTAGTGCCTCTGGGGGGTGCTAACAGGCCTCTAATGACTTACCGCCCGGGCGCGGCGATGTTAGCGCTGCCGGCAACATTCACCTGGCAGTTTGCGGCGGCGCTACCCAATATCGCTGCGCCCACCTGCGGCCGGAGCTCGTGACGTCATCCGGCCGTGCATCACCCCAGACCCGAAATTGACTTCCACCCCCTGCAGCAGCGCCGGTCGAAAACACCGACAGCTGCAGGAAGCATGTATCGGGCAGGCGGCCACTTTGGGGGCGATGATTAAAGGCAAGGTGGCCAAGGTAAGTAAAAAAAAAACTTACCTTTGCTGTTGGTCATTTCTTCGCGGTTTCCTGGCAGCGATTGATCAGCCCGGCACTCTGCTTGAGTACCGGGCTGATCGTGCGGGATCGCGGCTGCCGTGGTGGTCCAGATAGGTACTTTTTATATTGCAGAGCCTGCAGCGATGGCCCTTCCCTTTAAGGGAGGGAAGGAGCCTTTGAACGCGGCAGCGCTGCACGGCCCAGTGCGCAGCGCTGCTGAAGTCTATGCCCCGATATTCGGGGTTGGCTCTCCAAGAAGGAAGTGGAGCATTTGATTTAGTGATCCACCTCCCTCTTGGGGCGCTAAAACTGAATTTAGCGTTCGCGCCGGCGCTAAATTTAGCGCCCTGGCGATGTTAGCGACCCAAAATGGTCACTGATGAATTTTCCCCCGAAAAGTGTCTTTATTTTACGGTTGTATCCATTTCTGTATTGAGGTGGGAATAATATATTGAATAGGAAATAAACAGAAACTAAAATCCGTAACATCTTTTATTCACTTTGTCACATGGCTGATGATTAAAGATGGAATAGAGTAAGCAATTTACTTCATCATGCTTTAGTAAGCATAATTCTCCATGAAGCATTTGCTGGCGGAGTATAGGAATAGATGATGATAATTTGCTGTCTAACTCTACATGCAGCATCAAAGAACATCCAAAATCATGCCCTGGAGTATACATGATTCAATCTTCACGGTGTGGTCTCAACAACAACAACTTGCATTTTGATAGACTCCCTTAACATAGTGTTTTAAAGAGAGTGGAGGAACAGATGCCAAGCCGTGAATTAAAGCCGTGATCATAACCACTGCTCCCATTTTCTCAGACAGCAAATACTGGTAATGATTCAGCCATTGCCATTTACACCTCCTCTAGCCCCATCTTTTGTTTCTTAACTTGTCCCATTACCATCTCCTTTTGCCTGGCACCATCATCCCTTTTGTCATTTAATCTCTCCTGCCTTCCATCCTATCACAGACCTTCCCTTTTGTTCTTTCCTCCCCTCCCCCCCTTATACTTGCTTAAAACCTGTTACATCTCTAACATTGTTCAGTTCCGACCTGAAACGTTAACTCTGTTTCTCTCTCTCTCCACAGATGCTGCCGAACCTTTCCAGCATTTATTTCAGATGCCAAGCAGTGGTGGGAAGAGGTCATTGAAAGCTTGGTTTGAAAAGATAGCTTTTGAGGCAGGGGAAAGATGTAGAGAAGTGGTGCGTGTTCGGAGAGGGAGTGCCAGAGAGTAAGACAGAGCTGGCTGATGTCCTCTGGCATCAGTGGTGGGGAAAATGTGGAGATAGTGCGTAGAAGGCCAGAGGGGCAGGACTGAAGGGAAGGGATGTTAAGGTGAAGACACATTGGAGTGAGGCCATGGAGAGACTTGAAGATGAGCAATTTAAATGCAATGCGTAAAAGGGGACAACAGAAAAGTGAGGTTGGGGGTGCTCAGCAAGTGAAGACTTAGGGGGAAAAATTCGGTTGCTTTGCGCCTCCCGTTAGCGCCCCGGGGGGAGGCTAACGGGACGCAAAGCCCCTCGAGCCCAGGTGCAATGCCGCTAATGCCACCCACGAAATTCAACGGGAGGTTAGCGGCGGCGGTAGCCGGTAGCGCCCTGTGGTGCTGCAACTCCGGCGACGACGTCATCGCCGTGCACAGCGCCCCGCTCGCACCCTGGCTGCAAACTTCAGTTGCGCTCCCTGACCTACTGCTGGACGCTATGTCCAACAGGGTCAGGGTGGCATTTTATGCGACCGCGACGGTGCAAATTAAAGGGCAGGTGATGGGCGGCCATTTCTTTTGGGCCGCCTGCCAGCACCTGCCCCCGTTCGCGTCCTCATGCGGGGTGCCGGCCGCGATTGGTCAGCCTGGCACTCCTCTTGAGTGCCGGGCTGTTTTCCCAGCACCCCGCTCCCCAGTGGTCCAGCAGCGCCACGGTGCCTCCCCTTTAATCAGGGGAGGGAGGCCAGTAATACCGTGGCGCTACATGCCAACGCGCGTGGCGCTGTTGCACGTAGCGCCGCGATATTGAATGGTAGCGTCCCAGGAAGGAGGAGGACACTTCCAGTAGTGCCCTGCCTCCTGCTTGGGGCGCTACCACTCAATTTACGGCGCGTGGGCGCTAACTTTTTCAGAGCGCTGAAAGTAGTGCCCCAAAGGGGGCGCGAACAAATTTTTCCCCCTTAATGTGGGAAATGAGCTGTGCAGCTGAATTTCTAATGGGTTGCAGGGAGGAGAATGAAAGGGTGGCAAGGAGGACATTAGAGACTTGCATTTAGAGAGACTTGCATTTATATATCGCCTTTCACGATCTCAGGATGTCCCAAAACGCTTTAGAGCCAACTGAGTACCTTTTGAAGTGTAGTCACTGTTGTAATGTAAGAAGCGCTACAGCCAATCTGCTCACAGCAAGCTCCACAAACAGCAATGTGATAACGACCAGATAATCTGTTTTAGTGATGTTGATTGAAGGATAAATATTGGCCAGAACACCAGGGATAACTCCCCTGCTCTTCTTCAAAATAGATCTTTTACATCCACCTGAGAGGGCAGAGGGGCTTTGGTATAACGTCTCATCTGAAAGACGGCACCTCCAACAATGTAGGACTCCCTCAGTACTGCACTGGAGTAGTCAAGTTTAGAGGTGCAAAAGTGGTGTTGATTAGGGTTAGGCGACAGTGTTATATTATTCGGAGGCAGGCAATAATACAGAGGTGAAAGTAAGTCTTTGTTTGGATAAGATCTGGGTCTTAATCTATAAAAATAAACAATTAGGACTAAAAATGTAATTCTCCTCACCTGTTTTACTGCTTTTCTTCCCCATTCTCAGGGACAGTGGCAGCATGGATACGAAATTGGCTAAGTGACAGGAAACAGAGAGTAGTGGTGAATGGTTGTTTTTCGGACTGGAGGAAGGTATACAGTGGTGTTCCCCAGGGGTCGGTACTAAGGCCACTGCTTTTCTTGATATATATTAATGACTTGTACTTGGGAGCACAGGGCACAATTTCAAAATTTGCAGATGACACAAAACTTGGAAGTATAGTAAACAGTGAGGAGGAAAGTGACAGACTTCAAGAGGCCATAGACAGGCTGGTGAAATGGGCGGACACGTGGCAGATGAAATTTAATGTAGCAAAGTGCAAAATGATACATTTTGGTAGGAAAAACAAGGAGAGGCAATATAAACTAAAGGGTACAATCCTAAAGGGGGTGCATGAACAGAGAGACCTGGGGGTGTATGTGTGCACAAATCATTGAAGGTGGCGGGACAAGTTGAGAAAGCGGGTAAAAAAGCATACGGGATCCTGGGCTTCATAAATAGAGGCATAGAGTACAAAAACAAGGAAGTTATGATGAACCTTTATAAAACACTGGTTCGGCCTCAACTGGAGTATTGTGTCCAATTCTGGGCACCGCACTTTAGGAAGGATGTGAGAGGGTGCAGAAAAGATTTACGAGAATGATTCCAGGGATGAGAGACTTCAGTTACGTTGATAGACTGGAGAAGCTGGGGTTGTTCTTCTCAGAACAGAGAAGGTTGAGAGGAGATTTGATAGAGGTGTTCAAAATCATGAGGGGTCTAGACAGAGTAGATAGAGAGAAACTGTTCCCATTGGCGGAAGGGACGAGATCCAGAGGACACAGATTTAAAGTGATTGGCAAAGGAACCAAAGGTGACATGAGGAAAACCTTTTTACGCGGCGAGTGGTTAGGATCTGGAATGCACAGCCTGAATGGATGGTGGAGGCAGACTCAATTGTGGCTTTCAAAAGGAAATTGGATAATTATCTGAAGGAAAGAAATTTGCAGGGTTATGGGGAAAGGGCGGGGGAGTGAGATTAGCTGAAGTGCTGTTGCAGAGAGCCGGCACGGGCTCGACGGGCCGAATGGCCTCCTTCTGTGCTGTAACCATTCTATGATTCCCTTTTCTATTTTAATTTTACTAGTGTACCGAAACTATTTATTCTATACCTGTTTTCCCTTCAAGAAAGTTTAAACACTTTTATTTGCCCTTCTTTCTCAGCTCTCTGGGTCCCACGGTCTATTTCGGAGAGTTGGCGACCAATTAAAAATTTTAAAAAGCCCTTTGATTATATAAAAAAATGGCTCAACAGGATTTTTCCAGTGAGCTGTTAGCATGGATCGTAAATATTGGCATAGTCACCACATACCCAGATCTATTTTCTTTCATTGAATAAAGATCTTTTATATTCATTTCAAATGTAATTTGTTTGGCTGTGAAGTGTTTTGGGACATCCTGAGGACGTGGAAGGTGCTTTATTACTGCAAAGCTTTCTCTTTCTTTTTACCACAAAATGGGTGTCACACAACTTGTGCTAAACAACGGGTACCAGGCAACTTGGACCACATGAGCACCATACAGCTTGGGTACCACACAATAGACACCAAGCAACTTGGACCACATGAGCACCATACAGCTTGGGTACCACACAATAGACACCAGGCAACTTGGACCACATGAGCACCATACAGCTTGGGTACCACACAATAGACACCAAGCAACTTGGACCACATGAGCACCATACAGCTTGGGTACCACACAATAGACACCAGGCAACTTGGACCACATGAGCACCATACAGCTTGGGTACCACACAATAGACACCAGGCAACTTGTACCACATGAGCACCATACAACTTGGGTACCACACAATAGACACCAGGCAACTTGGACCACATGAGCACCATACAGCTTGGGTACCACACAATAGACACCAGGCAACTTGGACCACATGAGCACCATACAGCTTGGGTACCACACAATAGACACCAGGCAACTTGGACCACATGAGCGCCATACAGCTTGGGTACCACACAATAGACACCAGGCAACTTGGACCACATGAGCACCATACAGCTTGGGTACCACACAATAGACACCAGGCAACTTGGATCACATGAGCACCATACAGCTTGGGTACCACACAATAGACACCAGGCAACTTGGACCAGACAACTAACACACAAAGGTACTGCACAACTTGTACCACACAATGGTTAACACATCTACAATTTAGTGCAAGTCGTGCAACAACCATTGTGCGGCATAAAGAGAGACTTTGCGTTAATAAAACACCTTTCACATCCTCAAGATGTCCCAGAACACTTCACAGCCAATGAATTACTTTTGAAGTGAATTCACTGTAATTGTGTAGAACAATGAAACAGTCAATTTTCACACAGCCAAAATCCTGCAGATAGCAATGAAATGAATGATCAGTTAATGCTAGCGTTGGTTGAGGAATGAATGTTGGTTGAGGACTGAGTGTTGGCTAAATCATGGAGAAAACTCCCTGTCTTTGAAAATATGCTATGGGATCTTTCATGTCCACCTAAGCTTGGTCTAAGGAGCGCAGCTCTGCCAATGCAACACTCCCGTAATCTGGCTCTAAAGTGTCAGTTTAAGTCCTGGAGTAGGATTATGAGCCTATAACCTTCTGACTCAGAGGTGAGAGTGTTGCCACTGAGCCAAACTGACAATAGTCTGTCGTGTGATATAAGTTGTGTGGTTTGGCCCTGCGTGTGTCTTTGAAATTTTTGGTGTTATCATTTTGAGGCTGGAGATTGAGTTGCGAGGCGTTCCAGAAAAATTTGCCGTGATGATTTTATCGGTCAATTTTGTGGGCGGTCAGTTAACATAAATCCAATAATAAAATAAATGAGAAATAAACCTTCAGAGTAAAGAATTAGCAATCTTGCCAATTTTCAGTTGCAAATAAGTTCCAGTATTAATTCAGTGGAGGTGTAAATCACCACGGTACAGTCAACATCTACTGTATAAAGATAGATTAAGATTGAAAATTTGCAGTATTGATTGAATAGCATTGCTGGGGCATGCCATGATGCAGCCCTTGTCATCATCACTGTCACGGTTGATATATGACTTGGTAGTGTAGAGGCATCATCTTCCAATAGAGTCAGACCAATTTACCAGCACTGGGATGTGTTGGACCTTGGGTCAGGTCCGATTGTCAGCTCACTGGTGACCCTGTTTGACCTGTGGAAGGGATCAGGCATGTCTGAACTCATGTTGCTGTACAGTAGTTTCAATAGTGTCAACTTTTACTAGAAGGTTCTGTTTGAAAGTGGCATTTAGCACTGTCGAGATGGTCATTGCAGACTTGATCATTGTTATGAGTGGAGGTTCTTCTTGGGCAATCTTCTCGTCTGAGGGCAGTGACCTATATGGTCCTCTGGTACCTCGCCAAAATGACTATTTTTCATGTGTGAGCCTAGACAGCGAGTTTATTTTTATTCGCTTATGGGATCTGGGTGTCGCTGGCAAGGCCAGCATTTATTGCCCATCCCTAGTTGCCCTTGAACCACTGCAGTCTGTGTGGTGAAGGTACTCCTACAGTGCTGTTAGGGAGGGAGATCCAGGATTTTGACTCAGCGACGATGAAGGATCGGCGATATACATCTAAGTCAGGATGGTGTGTGACTTGGAGGCGAACTTGGAAGTGGTGCTGTTCCCATGCGCCTGCTGCCCTTGTCCTTCTAGGTTGAAGAGGTCGCGGGTTTGGGAGGTGCTGCCGAAGAAGCCTTGGTGAGTTGCTGCAGTGCATCTTGTAGATGGTGCACACTGGAGCCACGGTATGCCGGTGGTGGAGGGAGTGAATGTTTAAGGTGGTGGATGAGGTGCCAATCAAACAGGCTGCTTTGTCCTGGATGGTGTCGAGCTTCTTGAGTGTTGTTGGAGCTGCACTCATCCAGTCAAGTGGACAGTATTCCATCACACTCCGTACTGAGACACTCGCCGCAGAATACCTAGCCTCTGACCTGCTCTTGTTGCCACAGTATTTATGTGGCTGGTCCAGTTAAGTTTCTGGTCAATGGTGACCCCCAGGATGTTGATGGTGGGGGATTCGGCGATGGTAATGCTGTTGAATGTCAAGGGATGGTGGTTGGACTCTCGTTTGTTGGAGATAGTCATTGCCTGGCACTTCTGTGGCGCGAATGTTACCTGCCACTTATCAGCCCAAGCCTGAACGTCATCCAGGTCTTGTTGCATCCGGGCATGGACTGCTTCATTATCTGAGGAGTTGTGAATGGCGCTGAACACTGTGCAGTCATCAGCGAACATTCCCACTTCTGACCTTATGTTGGAGGGAAGGTCATTGATGAAGCAGCTGAAAATGGTTGTGCCTAGGACACTGTCCTGAGGAACTCCTGCAGCGATGTCCTGGGGCTGTGATGATTGACCTTCAACCACCACAACCATCTTCCTTTGTGCTGGCAGAAATTCAACCATGGCAGTCATCAGCACCAAACTCCATCACGCCCAACAAGAATAACATGGTTACATAGAATTACATAGAATGTACAGCACAGAAACAGGCCATTCGGCCCAACAGGTCCATGCTGATGTTTATGCTCCACACGAGCCTCCTCCCACTCCTACTTCATCTAATCCTGTCTGCATATCCTTCTATTCCTTTCTCCCTCATGTGTTTACCTAGCTTCCCCTTAAATGCATCACTCCCTGTGATAGTGAATTCTTCATTCTCACCACTCTCTGTGTAAAGACATTTCTACTCAACTTCTTATTGGATTTGTTAGTGACTATCTTCTACTGATGGCCCCTAGTTTTGGTCTCGCGTGGAAGCATCCTCTCTACAACTAGCCTATCAAACGCTTTCATAATCTTGAAGACCTCTATTAGGTCACCCCTCAGTCTTCTCTTCTCTAGAGAAAGGAGCCCCAGGCTGTTCGATCTTTCCTGATCAGTATAACCACTGTGTTCCGGTATCATCCTTGTAAATTAGAAGCAGGAGCCCTGGCTAATTTTATTTCCCCTCTTCCTTAGTCCAGTAACCCCAATTACATTCCCAGCTGAGATCGGTTAGCTCAGCATAAACTAAGTGTTGCACCTGGCCTTTCCAGTCCAGATGGCACAAGCAAATTTACCAGTAGCATTTAAGAAAGGAACCGATCCTCTACCAACGAATTGATACAGAACTCATTCTCATCCACTGCAGCACCCAAACTGTCGCGTTTCCTACATTACATCAGTGAGTACACTTCAAAAGTACTTAATTGGCTGTAAAGCGCTTTGAGACGTCCTGAGGTCAAGGAAAAAGTAAGACGCATTTATATCGCACTTTTCACGACCTCAGGATGTTCCAAAACGCTTTACAGCCAATTATTTTTGAAGTGTCGGCGCTGTTGTAATGTAGGAACCGCGACAGCCAATTTGCACACAGCAAGGTCCCACAAACAGCAACGTGATAATGACCAGATCATCTGTTTTTATGTGTTGGTTGAGGAATAAATATTGGCCAGGACTCCCCTGACCTTTGCCATTAATGTTAATTTATGTTCCTGACCCTAGCTTTAGGACATCATACAAAGAATCAGCTCATCATACAGAGAATTCCCCTGCTGTTCTTCAAAATAGTGCCACGGGTTCTTTTACATCCACCTGAGAGGGCAGACGGAGCCTCGGTTTAAAGTCTCATGCCAAAGACGGCACCTCCAACAGTGTAACCCTCCCTCAGTGGAGTGCCAGCCCAGATTAGATGCTCAAGTCTCTGGCGTGGGACTATGGACCACACAACTTTCTGACTTCGAGGCAAATTGCTACTCACTAAGCCACGGCTGACGCCCTTGCAAAAGGTGCTGCATAAATGCAAGTCTTTCTTTTCTTGAATCTGTTAGTGCGAGGAGTGGGGGTAAGGAATTATTAATATCCCTGAAATCAAACTAGCCATTAATTGGCACAGTCCACCTATCGCAATTAGTGCAATTACCATCCTGCAAGTTGAGCAAGTGGTAGATGAGCTGGTTCTTTGTATGATGTCCTAAAGCTAGTAATGGCAATGGTCAGTCATATGTCACTGTAATCCAGGGAATTCAGTAAGTAATTAGCTGTGTCCTGAGAGAGAGAGAGGTGAATATTTTGCCTTTTAGAGTGTATGAGTTTTTAATTTGGGGGGTGTGGCGGAGTGAAGGTGCTGCCTTTGATTAAGCATTGCGATTAACGGTGCTTTCAAATTGTCGTAAGTGCTCAGCTTCTGCTTGCTGTGTGCAGCGACCCTGCAAATTTACTTTTTTTTAAATTCGTTCCTGGGATCTGGGCGTCGATGGCAAGGCCAGCATTTATCGCCCATCCCTAGTTGCCCTTGCAAAGATTTCCCCTCTTCAGTATTTCCAACGAAATCCCCTTTCAAATTCAATTCTGCAATTTGCACAGCACTTTATCATACCACCAAAACACTTCACACAATGGATTTGAATTTCACTTTCAGCCGATGGTGGAAAATCGTAGGCAGCAGATCGGCCGGTCGGTTGTAGAAACATAGGAACACAGGAACATAGGAACAGGAGGAGGCCATTTAGCCCCTCGAGCTTGTTCCGTCATTCAGTGAGATCATGGGTGATCTGTGACCTAACTCCATATACCCCAGATCCCTTAATATCTTTGGTTAACAAAAATCTATCAATCTCAGATTTGTAGAAAATTGCAAAGGAAAGTCGGGCTTACGGGGCGGGGGTATAATGGGTGGACGATCCATTACTGTAATATATGTGGGTAGAACAAATGAAGGACAGAGACAGGATGAGTTGCTCGTCCATGTGCTTGCTTTACTAGGCCAGAGCGAACTGAGCATGCTCACACTAAACCATGTGACAAATCATGTGATCATACATTACACTGCTTTCCCCTTAAAAAAAATGTACATATTCCCCTCTCAAATACAACAAAACTAAGATCCTATCTTTCCCAGCATTACATGTACCACATAACAAAAACTCCTGGCTTTTCTTTTAAATGAACTACAAATCCAGTTTAATAACAGCCTTCCTGATCTCCTTACAAAAGGTTTTGGTGTTGAACCAATTTTTGGGCTGTTTTATTTTGGCTCCGAACTCAAAGATGATCCTGTTTCTGTCTCAGACTTGTTTGAACCTGGTACTTCAGTTTCTGAAGTCTGAACTGAGTCAAACTCCTGTATGAGTTCATGATCAACTGGTTCAAGATCACGTCTTGGTTCATCTCGAGCAGAGATCATTTGATCTACATGAACGCTTCGGATGTTGTCACCAATTTCAACCAAATATCTCTTGGTTCCACTAACCTCTACTATGATTCCTACTTCCCACTTGTGTGAACTCGACTTTCCAGGGGGACTGAGAACATGAACACACTTGTTTTGTTTGAAACTGCATTCTTTCTGATTGCTGTCATAACAATGTTTCTGACTCAACTGTTTCTGTTCAACTCTTGAGATCAAATTTGGCTGAACAAGATTCAATCGTGTTCTCAATCTCATCAAGAGTTCTGCTGGGGTCTATCCAGTTGTAGTGTGCAGAGTAGTTCTGTACTTCAGCAAGAAATTTGCCAAACGTTGCTTCCTGCTGAGCCCCAAACAACCCTGCAACACTTGCTTTTTGAGAGCTTCTCTTACTATTCTGACTGAGCTTTCGGCTGCTCCGTTTGAAGCTGGATGATATGATGGAATGAGAGTGTGTTTGATACCGTTCTGTTTCATGAATTTTTGGAATAGAACAGAACGGAACTGAGGGCCATTTTCAGAAACAAGCTCTTCAGGTAAGCCATGACAGGCAAAGATAGACCTCAACCCATCTATGGTAGGTTCAGTTGTAGTATTTGAACCCATCTGTTTCACTTCAATCCACTTTGAGTGACTATCTACAAGTACCAGGAAATAATCATTTGCTTCCTCACAGAAGTCTACATGTACTCTCTGAAAAGGTCTACTTGGCCATGACCAGGGTTGTAGTGGAGTTTTGGGTGGTTTGTTTCTGCAATTTTGGCAAACGCTGCATTTGCTGACAAGTGATTCAAGATCACTGTCCAATCCAGGCCAGGAAACAAAGCTTCTTGCAATTGATTTCATACTGACGATCCCTGGATGTTCAGTATGAAGTTCGGCCAGAATTCTATCTCTCAAAGAAGTAGTACCACCACTCTGTTTCTCTACTTGATACAACCTTGCTCACAAGACAATTCAGTACGACAGGTTATGGAATGGCTTTCAACTCTGTGTCCAGACACTGATCAGTCCATCCATTCAAGGTGTTTTCATACACTCTTTACAGAATGGAGTCCTTTTGAGTCCCATCTGCAATCTCAGTTGCAGTCACGGGAAAGTCTTTGTCAACTGCATCTAGTGTGAAAATCGCACCTTCACTCCCATCACATGAGTCTTCATGTGGCAAACTGGACAAGGCATCTGCAATTGTGTTCTGTTTTGAAGTGCGATATTCAATCGTGTAGTCATATTGTGACAACATCACTGCCCAACGTTGCATTCTTGATGCAGCCATTGCAGGGATGGCAGATTTGGGTCCCAATTTGCTAAAAGCATCATCGCCAGAGGCGTAGCACCGCAGGGCGCTACCGGCTACCGCCGCCGCTAACGTCCCGCGCAATTTTGCGGGAGGTGTTAGCGCCGCCACACCCAATCACTAGGTGCTTTGCACCCCGTTAGTGCCCCAGGGGCGCAAAGCAACCCAATTTTTCCCCCTTTAAGATTATGAAAGGGTTTGATAGGGTAGGCATAGAGAATATGCTTCCACTTATGGGGGAGACCAAAACTAGAGGTCATAAATATAAGACAGTCACTAATAAATGCTAATAGGGAATTCAGCAGAAATGTCTTTACCCAGAGAGTGGTAAGAATGTGGAATGCACTATTGCAAGGAGTGGTTGAGATGAATAGCATAAATGCATTTAAGGGGAAGTTAGATGAACACATGAGGGGGAAAGGAATAGAAGGTTATCATAGAATCATAGAATGGGACAGTCATTCGGCCCATCGAGTCTGTGCCGGCTCTTTCGAAGAGCAATCCAGTTAGTCCCACTCTCCCGCTCTTTCCCCATATCCCTGCAATTTTTTACTCCTTCAAGTATTTATCCAATTCCCCTTTTGAAGCCCAGCATTGAATCTATATCCATCCCCCTATCAGGCAGTGCATTCCAAATCCTAATTGCTCATTGCGTAAACATTTATTTTCTCATGTCGTCTCTGGTTCTTTTGCTAATCACCTTAAATCTGTGCCCTCTTGTTATCCACCCTTCAGCCACTGAAAACAGTTTCTCTTTATTTACTCTATCTCTTTATGATTCTGAACACCTCTATCAAATCACCTCTTAGCCTTCTCTGCTCTAAGGAGAACAACCCCAGCTTCTCCAGTCTATCCAAGTAACTGTAATCCCTCAACCCTGGAACCATTCCAGTAAATCTCTTCTGTACCCTCTCCAAAGCCTTCATGTCCTGCTGTGTGGTGCCCAGAATTGGACACAATACTCCAGCTGGGGCCGAATTAATATTTTATACAGGTTTAGCATAAATTCCTCGCTTTTGTACTCTATGCTTCTATTTATAAAGCCCAGGATCCCATATGCTTTATTAACTGCTTTGTTAACCTGTCCTGCCACCTTCAAAGATTTGTGCATAAGCACCCCCAGGTCTCTCTGTTCTTGCACCCCCTTTAAAATTGTACCATTTAGCTTATAATGGCCCAGAAATTAAAGACTGAGTGTTGACGCGGGGGTAAGGCTTCCCCGCGATCTCTCACTCCGCGTTGGCTTTTTCAGATCCAGCTCGCACGAACTTGATGTTCTAGACATCAGCTGGGCAGTGCTTGCGTATCCCACCGGCGTAGTGAATTCGTGCGAGCTGTGGGATCACGTGACTCAGTTAGAGCCAATGGCAGCACACCATCTTCCATTCATAAGTTTCACATAAGTGCTGTGAAAGCTATGAATCTTACACACCCCCAAAATAACAGCTAAACCTCAATTAAATTTTTTAAAAAACCCATCACATTAATAAAATAAGTATAGTTAAATAAATTAACCATTTTAAATAAAAAATTAAATTTTTGAAAAAATTTAAAATCTTTTAAAAATTTATAAAAATAAACTTACCTGTCTTTAAAGTCTCTAAAAAAGATATACCTGTTAAAAAAAATTCAAAATAATACTTAATTCACTACTTACCTTGTTAAAAGTGGGTCTTACTCCTCCTTTTTTCATTTCTAAAATCTTCCGTCCTTACCTGCGCGTCCAAAGCACTAAGTGCACAGTGTGCGCGCAGCCTGTAGCGCGCACGCGGTGCACCGAGGAACCGCCCCCTTTTCCAAAAACCAAGTGCCGGTTTTCAGCGCATGCGCAGTGCATGCAGAAAACCGGCAATTGGAGACAGAATACGCGAGAGTAATTTTTGTGCCAATGGGATACAAAATTGGCTAAGGGATAGAAAACAGAGCGTTGTGGTGAATGGCTGTTTTTCAGACAGGAGGGAGGTATACAGTGGCGTTCCCCAAGGTTCAGTACTAGGACCACTGCTGTTTTTGATCCACATTAATGACTTGCACTTTGGGGTACATGGCACAATTTTCAAATTTGCAGATGACACGAAACTTGGACCTGTAGTAAACACTGAGGAAGATAGTGATAGACTTCAAGAGGATATAGGCAGGCTGGTGGAATGAGTGGACACATGGCAGATGAAAGTCAATGCAGAAAAGTATGAGGTGATACATTTTGGTGGGAAGAATGAGGAGAGACAATGCTTCTACTGCCCCTTTTATCCCATGGGCTTCAATTTTGCTAACAAGCCACTATGTGGTACTTTATCAAACATCTTTTAAAAGTCTATGTACACAGCATTAACAGCTCTGCCCTCATCCATCCTCTCTGTTACCTCATTAAAAAACTCAATCAAGTTTGTCAAACACGATTTGCCATTAACAAATGTGTGCTGGCTCTCCTTTATCAGTTCATGCTTGTCCAAGTGGATGTTAATTTTCTTCCGGATTATTGTTTCTTAAAGCTTCCCCACCACTGACATTAAACTGACTGGCCGGTAATTGCCAGGTTTAACCTTCTTTCGTTTTTGAACAGGAGTCTAACATTTGCAATCCTCCATTCCTTTGGCACCACCCCTGTATCTAAGGAGGATTGGAAGATTGTGGCCAGCACCTCCGCAATTTCTACCCTTACTTCCCTCAGCGTCCTAGGATGCCTCCCAACAGGACAGTGTGACTTATCTACTTTAACTACTGCCACCCTTTCTAGTACCTCCTCTTTATTTATTTTTATCTCATCCAGTATCACGGGAACCTGCTTGTTTACCATAGCTTTGGCAAAGTCCTCTCCTTGTTAAACACCAATGCAAAGTACTCATATAGTATCTCAGCCATGCCTTCTGCCTCAAACCAATAGATTTCCATTTTGGTCCCTAATCGGCCCCACTGTTCCTCTGACAACCCTTTTACTGTTAATATGCCTATAGAAGACCTTTGGATTCCCTTTTATGTTAGCTGCTAATGTATTCTCATACTGTCTCTTTGTCCTTCTTATTTCCTTTTTCAATTGTCCTCTGTACTTTTTATATTCAACCTGATTCTCCCTTGTATTATCAAGCTGACTTCTGTCATACGCCACCTTTTTCTGCTTCATCCTACTCGCGAACTCCTTCGTCATCAAGGGAGCTCTGACTTTTGTTGCCCGCCCTTTCCTTCTTAGTGGGAATATACCTAGACTGTACCCGAACCATCTCCTCTTTAAAAGCTGCCCATTGCTCCATTACATTGCTGCCTGCCAGTCATTGACTCCAATTTACACGGGCCAGATCCCTCCTCAATTTGCTGAAATCAGCTCTCCTCCAGTTAAGTATTTTTATTCTAGATTGCTCCTTATACTTCTCCATAACTAATCTAAACCTTACAATACTATGATCACTATTCCTGAGGTTCACCATGACTGTGGCATTCTCTAGTTGACCCACTAGAGTGCAGTTTGTCACGGAGTGCAGATCGGAACAGAGTGTTAAGCTGCGAGTTTGGTGAGTGAGGGAGTGAATCTTAAAGGTTAATCTCTTTTCTTTGTAAAATCTAGTCTTGTGTGCTTGCAATTAGCATTTAACTTAAATTTAAATTTACTGTTCAAGTTTTAAGTTTCTTCCAGGCTTGGGCAGGGCTAAGCAAGCTCTGTGCTGGAGAGCAGGTGAGAGTAATTAATTAATTAACTGGTCTAATCTGGTTCTGTAACTGCCAGAGAGCTCATTTATTTAAATCTCAGCATATAAATAAGGGAGGCTAGAGTGCAGTTTGTCACGGAGTGCAGCTCAGAACAGAGTGTAAAGCTGTGAGTTTGGCGAGTGAGTGAGGGAGTTCGGGGAGGGAGGTGTTCCTTTCTTTTTCTATCTTTGTCAGCTTCCAGGAGAGCAGGAGCTAAAAAGCTGCACAAGAGGGGACAGAGAACCAGCGGGAGTTCGGCTCTGTGACACCCCCCAACCACATCTGGAGAAAAATAAAAGTGCGGTTTAAACAGAGTGCTGCGAGTTGGGAATTGGTTTTTACTTTACACCAAGGGAAGAGTCCGAGAGTGGGAGCAGTCAAACAACAACAACTGCAAAACCGCTAAAGTGACGTCATAACCAGGGAAGGAGCTGATTGGTAAGTAGGACCTGGTGAGTATTTCTACAGTCCAGTAGTTAAAGTAAAAGTAAGGTCTCTAGTTTAGAGTAAGTAGTGTTTAAAGGGAAATAAGGTCCCTAGTGTATTTAATATTCTTTAATTTAAAGGAAGTAAAGGGAGTAAATTAAGGGTAGGACATGGCAGGGCAGCTCGGCAGCGTGGAGTGCTCCTCCTGTGCTATGTGGGAAGTCAGGGACACTTTCGGTGTCCAGGGCAAACACATGTGCAGGAAGTGTCTCCAGCTGCAGCTACTCGAAATCCACATTTCAGAGCTGGAGCCGCGGCTGGAGTCACTGTGGAGCATCCGCGAAGCTGGGATCTTCGTGAATAGCACGTTTAACGAGCTGGTCACACCGCAGGTAAAGAGTGCACAGGCAGACAGGAAATGAGTGACCGCCAGACAGAGTAAAAGAACTAGGAAGGTAGTGCAGGAGTCCCCTGGGTCCATCTCCCTCTCAGACAGATTTTCCGTTTTGGATACTGATGGGGAGATGGTTTCTCAGGGGAATGCAGCAAGAGCCAAGTCCGTGGCACTACAAGTGGCTCAGCTGCACAGGAGGGGAGGAAAAAGAATGGGAGAGCAATAGTGATAGGAGATTCTATAGTAAGCGGAACAGATAGACGTTTCTGTGGCCGCAGACGTGACTCCAGGATGTATGTTGCCTCCCTGGTGCCAGGGTCAAGGATATCACCGAACCCTGCAGGGCATTCTAAAGGGGGAGGGCGAACAGTCAGAGGTCGTGGTTCACATTGGTATCAACGACATGGGTAGAAAGAGGGATGAGGTCCTGCAACAAGAATTTAGGGAGCTAGGTAGCAGATTAAAAAGCAGGACCACAAAGGTTGTAATCTCTGGATTACTCCCGGTGCCACGTGCTAGTGAGTATAGGAATAGGAGGATAGAGCAGATGAATGCATGGCTAAAGAGTTGGTGCAGGAGGGAGGGATTTAGTTTCCTGGATCACTGGGTCAGCTTCTGGGGAAGGTGGGACCTGTACAAGTCGGATGGGTTGCACCTGAACCGGAACGGGACCAACATCCTTGCGGGGAGGTTTGCTAGTACTGTTGGGGGGGGGGTTAAACTAACTTGGCAGGGGGATGGGATACGGAGTGGAGCTAAAGTAGGCGGTGATGCACAGCCAAATATAGAGGAAGAAACAAGTCAGCCTGGAAGGCAGAACAAATATGTAACAGCACAAGGGAGCATGACAAGGCTGGATGGCATTTATTTTAATGCAAGGAGTCTTGCGAGTAAGGCAGATGAATTGAAGGTGTTGATGAACACATGGGAATGTGATATTGTTGCTATCACAGAGACATGGTTGAGGGAGGGGCAGGACTGGCAGCTCAATATTCCGGGGTATAGAATCTTCAGGTGAGACAGAGGGGGGTGTAAAAGAGGAGGGGGTGTCACAATATTAATCAAGGAGTCAATTACTGTTGTAAGGAGGGATGATATCTTAGCAGGTTCCTCTAATGAGGCCATATGGGTAGAACTTAAAAACAAAAAGGGGGCAAGCACTTTGCTGGGAGTGTACTATAGGCTCCCAAACAGTCAGGGGGAGATAGAGGAACAGATATGTAGGCAAATCTCAGAGAAGTGTAGAAATAATAGGGTAATAATAGTAGGGGATTTCAACTTCCCCAATATTAACTGGGATAGTCAAAGTGTGAAAGGCTCAGAGGGTGCAGAATTCTTAAAGTGCATCCAGGAGAGCTTTTTGAGCCAGCATGTAGAAAGTCCTACAAGAGAGGGGGCAGTACTGGACCTAATTCTAGGGAATGTAGCCGGGCAAGTGGTAGAAGTGTTAGTAGGAGAGCATTTTGGTGACAGTGACCATAATTCGGTGAGATTTAAGGTAGTCATGGAAAAGGACAAAGATGGACTGGAAATAAAGGTTCTAAATTGGGCGAAGGCTGATTTTAATATGATAAGGCAGGATCTGGCCAAAGTGGACTGGGATCAGCTACTTGTAGGAAAATACACATCAGAGCAGTGGGAGTCTTTCAGAAAGGAAATAGAGAGAGTACAACGCCAACATGTTCCCGTAAAGGTCAAGGTTGGGACCAACAAGCCCAGGGAACCCTGGATGTCAAGGGATATACGAGAATGGAGTAGGAAAAAAAGGAAGCGTTTGTCAGATACAAAGGACTAAAAACAGTGGAAGCCCTAGAGGAGTATAGAAAGTGCAGGGGGGTACTTAAAAAAGAAATTAGGAGAGCGAAGAGGGTTCATGAAAAAACACTGGCGGGCAAAATAAAGGAAAATCCCAAGTTGTTTTATAAGTGTATTAAGGGCAAGAGGATAACCAGGGAAAGAGTAGGGCCCATTAGCGACCAAAGTGGCAATCTGTGCGTAGAGCCGGAAGATGTAGATGAGGTTTTAAATGAATATTTTGCATCTGTGTTCACTATGGAGAAAGACGATGTAGGCATAGAAATCAAGCAGGGGGATTGTGATATACTTGAACAAATTAGTATTGAGAGGGAGGAGGTACAAGCGGTTTTAGCAGGCTTAAAAGGGGATAAATCACCAGGCCCAGATGAGATGTATCCCAGGCTGCTGTGTGAGGCAAGGGAGGAGATTGTAGGGGCTCTGACACAAATTTTCAGAACCTCTCTGGCCACAGGGGAGCTGCCAGAGGGCTGGAGAACAGCTAATGTAGTTCATTATTCAAGAAGGGTAGTAGGGATAAACCAGGGAATTACAGGCCAGTGAGCCTAACATCAGTGGTAGGGAAATTATTGGAAAAAATTCTGAGGGACAGAATTAGTCTCTACTTGGAGAAGCAAGGATTAATCAAGGATGGCTTTGTCAGGGGGAGATGATGTCTAACCAATTTGATTGAATTTTTTGAGGGGGTGACTAGGTGTGTGGATGAGGGTAGTGCAGTTGATGTAGTCTACATGGACGTCAGTAAGGCTTTTAACAAAGTCCCGCATGGGAGACTGGTCAAGAAGGTAAGAGCCCATGGGATCCAGGGCAATTTGGCACAATGGATCCAAAATTGGCTTAGTGGCAGAAGGCAGAGGGTGATAGTCGAAGGTTGTTTTTGTGACTGGAAGCCTGTGTCCAGTGGTGTACCGCAGGGATCGGTGCTGGGTCCTTTGCTGTTTGTAGTATACATTAATGATTTAGATATGAATGTAGGAGGTATGATAAGTAAGTTCACAGATGACATGAAAATTGGTGGAGTGCTAAATAGCAAGGAGGGAAGCCTCAGGCTACAGGATAATATAGACTGGCTGGTCAGATGGGCAGAACAGTGGCAAATGGAATTTAACCCTGAAAAGTGTGAGGTGATGCATTTTGGGAGGACTAACAACGCAAGAGAATACACAATGAATGGTAGGACCCGAGGAAGGACAGAGGATCAGAGGGACCTTGGTGTGCATGTACATAGATCCCTGAAGGCAGCAGGACAGGTAGATAATGTGGTTAAAAAGGCATATGGGATACTTGCCTTCATTAGCCGAGGCATAGAATATAAGAGCAGGGAGGTTATGATGGAGCTGTACAAAATGCTAGTTAGGCCACAGCTGGAATACTGTGTGCAGTTCTGGTCGCCACACTATAGGAAGGATGTGATTGCATTGGAGAGGGTGCAGAGGAGATTCACCATGATGTTACCTGGGCTGCTGCGCTTCAGCTCTGAAGAGAGACTGGACAGGCTGGGGTTGTTTTCCTTAGAGCAGAGAAGGCTGAGGGGGGACCTGATTGAGGTGTACAAAATTATGAGGGGCATAGATAGGGTAGATAGAAAGGAACTTTTCACCTTAGTTGAGGGGTCAATAACCAGGGGGCATAGTTTCAAGGTAAGGGGCAGGAGGTTTAGAGGGGATTTGAGGAAAAACTTTTTCACCCAGAGGGTGGTTGGAACCTGGAACTCACTGCCTGAAAGGGTGGTAGAGGCAGGAACCCTCAAGAAGCATTTAGATGAGCACTTGAAATGCCATAGCATACAAGGCTACGGACCAAGTGCTGGAAAATGTGATTAGAATAGACAGGGCTTGATGGCCGGCGCGGACACGATGGGCCAAAGGGCCTCTTTCTGTGCTGTATAACTCTATGACTCTATGGGGTAGAAATTAGGTCGCGCCCCATTTGGGGCGCAAATATCGTCCGGACGCAAATATTAGCGCCTGGCGCTAATTATCGGCACTGACGGGAAACTTCACTTTTACCGCCCCGGGAGGTGAGTGGAGCGCTAAAGCAGGCGCTGCACACCTCTCTTAAGGCGCAAAGGCCGAGCAGTGAGGCGCTAACTCGGAGCGCTGGCGAAGCTCATGTGATGTCAGTCAGCAATGGAACACACACACAATGGCACGGGCCAGTTCTTAAAGGGGATGGTTAATCTTGCTTTCCATCCACATCCTGTTCATTGCTGCCTTGAATCTCGGCCTGGAGAGACTTGCACATCAAATGTGCTGGAAAGAACAATGGAGAGCACCAGGCAAAGAGCTCAGAGTGCAGCTCCCACGGTCTCTGCTAAATCGATACAAGGAATGGCAAATCAAAATGAACCTGCAAAGTGCTGCTCAGTACCCAAAACTCCTTCACACAACGTTGAATCTCTCCAGAAGTCTCTCCCTCTCTCTCTCAGAATGCGTAGTTCAAAAATGCCACCAACAATAAAAGACAGGAAGAGGCCCCCTTTAAATAGCGCCCCCCCCAGCCCCACAGCGATTGATAGCGTTCCAGTCTTCTGGTCGTTGGAAGCGCCAGGCGGTAAGGCAGGGGGCGCCACTCAATTTCCGCTACGGGGCGCCCCAAGGGCGTTGCACCATGGAATGACGTCACAATCTGCGCGCGCAGGTGGTCGCAGCGGTAAGTTTTAGCGCCGCCGCACAATCTCAAGTTAAGTTCTCGAGCGGCGCAAACATCGCTGCGCCCGGGCGTTAGCGGCTTTGCGCCCCATTAGCGCCCTCTTAAGGCGCTAACGGGTGGCGCAACCAAGTGAATTTTTACCCCTATGACTCTATGACACTTCATTCCCCAGGACATGATCCAGCAATGCCTCCTTCCTCATTGGACAGGAAATATACTGCTCAAGAAAATTCTCTTGACACACTTCAGAAATTCCTCCCTTCTCTGCCCTTAACACAATCACTGCCCCATTCAATATTGGGGTAGTTGCAATCTCCCATTATCACTACTCTGTAGTCCTTGCATCTCTCAGTAACTGCTTTGCAAATCTACTCCTCTCTCTCCTTCCCACTATTCGGTGGCCTATAGAATACACCAAGTAGTATAATAGCTCCTCTATTGTTTCTTACCTCCAACTAAATAGATTTAGTCTTTGATCCCTCAAGGACATTCCCTCTTTCTAGCACTAATATTTTTGTTGTTGATAGGGTTAGATGGAAGGAGCCTCGTGTGGAGCATAAATGCCGGCATAGACAAGTTGGGCCGAATGGCCTGTTTCTGCGCTGAACCCTCCATGTAATTCTATGTAAGCTAACACGAAAAGGCTTTTACAATTTCACTAGAAATACTGAGCAAGGGTATTGAGACTCTTGTGGTGACCAGAGAAATTATAATCCCATATCTTCACAAAATAACAACCAGATGTGTGACTTATAAGTATTAAAATATTCTAGGATGGAAGAAATGGCAGAACATAATATATTAGAAGAGGGAATTTGGGGTTACTGGAACAATGGTGGAAATTCTTATTTATTATTATTCTTCAGTCTTTGTTGGCATAATTCCACTAGGGACACGTGGAAGTGAAAGAAAACAATTTTAAAAATTGATGATTAAGTATGCAGAGGATACGGAGCATAAAATTGTTGAGTACGATGTTTATTCCATGAGTGGAGGAAATTCATGTCTGACCAAACTTCGGATCCCATTCAACTTGCATTTATACATCACCTCTAAAGTAGTAAAACGTCCCAAGGCACTTCGTAGGACCGTAAACAGACAAATAGTGACACCGAGCCAAAGAAGAAGACATTAGGACAAGAGGTAGGCTTTAACGAGCAATTTAAAGGAGGAGAGAGAAGTGGAGAGGTGGAGAGGTTTAGCGAGGGAATTCCAGAGCTTAGGGCCCAGACAGCTGAAGGCACGGCCAACAATGGTGGGGCAAAGAAAGTGGGGAATGCACGAGAGACTAGAATTGGAGGAATGCAGAGTTCTTGCAAGATTGTTGAACTGGAGAAGGTTACAGAGATAGGGAGGGGCGAGGCCATGGAGGGATGTGAACACGAAGATGAGAATTTTAAAATCGAGGCGTTGCTGGACCGGGAGCCAATGTAGGTCAGTTGATGGTAGAAGCACTGCAAGAAGCCTCGGCACCACTGAACAAGAGGGAACACTAATGACAGTTCCCTCTCCCACGCACTATCTTTTGACTCCTATTGCAAAGTGCCCATTGTGTGGACAGGATTGTGGTTGGGTTGTGATGCCCCCTGCACTTCGAGATCATCCTTAGATTCCACCTGCTTGACCAAACCTTTGGTCACCCCTCCTAATATCGCTTGCTTTAACTCTATCAAACTTTTCCTTGTGCCTTTGTGAAGTGCCTTGGAAAGAGTTTTCTATGTTAAAGGCGTTACAAATGTAAGTTGTTGTTTATTAAAGAAAGAATGCCAGCAACATTCAATTCCTCAGGACATCCCAAAGGACTTTACAGGCCAATTAAGTACTTTTTTGAAGTGTGGTCACTGCTGTAGGAAACGCGGCAGCCAATCTGCGCACAGCAAGGTCCCACAAACAGCAATGTGATAATTGACCAAATTATCTGTTTTTTTTTAGTAACGTTGGTTAAGGGATAAATATTAGCCAGGTCAATGGGGAGAACTCCCCTGCTCTTCTTCGAAACAAATCCATGAGATCTTTTACATCTACCTGAGAACAGAGATGGGTCTCGACTTAATGTCTCATCCAAAAGATGGCACCTCTGACAGTGCAGGCTGGATTATGTACTCAAGTTTCTTGAGCGGGATTTAAACCCAAGACCTTCAAACTCAGAGGCGAGAGTGCTACCATTGAGCCAAGTCTATGTTGGACAGCTCAACTTTTTGCACCATTTGTACACAGGCAGACTTCAGATGGGTTAGAACTCAAAACCTGCTGACTTAGAGATACGAGTGCTGCCACTGAACCAGGCTGACACCTATGATTGAAAACATTTCTTTAGCATCAGTTCAATGGAGTTCTTAACCATTATCACTCTTTAAGATCCTTTAAGTTCGGTGACCATTATAAAGGAGCACTCAAGGGAAATCATCTCGAAACCATTACTGAAACTAAGCTGCACTTCACTGTCTGTAAAATAACCCAACCAATGTTTTAAATAGAAAGTTAATCTACATTCTTGGCCCAGTTTATAGCACTCTTGTATCTGAGTCAGAATATTGTGGGTTGAAAACACCACTTCAGACTTGAGCAGATAATCTATGCTGACATTTCAATGCCATACTGTGGGAGTTTTGTGATTGTCAGAAATGCTATCTTTTGCATGAGATGTGAAACAGAGGTCTTGTTTGCCGGTCAGGTGGGCGTGAAAGATTCCCATGGTACGATTTGAAGATCAGAGAGTTCTGGTCGACAAATAACATCAGAAGTATGGTCATTTATCTCATTTGCTGTGTGTTGTGTGGAAATTGGCTGCTATATTTACATAGGATTACATAGGATATACGGCACAGAAACTGGCCATTCGGCCCAACCAGTCCATGCCGGTGTTTATGCTCCACTCAAGCCTCCTCCCGTCTTTCCTCATCTAAATCTTACAGCATAACCCTCTATTCCCTTCTCCCTCATATGTTTGTCTAGCCGCCCCTTAAATGCATCTATACTATTCGCTTCAACCACTCCCTTTTGCAGCGAGTTCCACATTCTCACCACTCTCTGGATAAAGAAGTTTCTTCTGAATTCCCTATTGGATTTCTTGGGGTCTATTTTATATTGATGGCCTCTAGTTATGCTCTTCCCCACAAGTGGAAACATTCTCTCTGTATCCACTCTATCAAAACCTTTCATAATTTTATAGACCTCTATTAGGTCACCCCTCAGCCTTTTTTCAAGAGAAAAGAGACCCAGCCTGTTCATCCATTCCTGATATGTATACCTCGCATTTCTGGTATCATCCTTGTAAATCTTCTCTGTCCCCTCTCCAGTGCCTCTATATCCTTTTTATAATATGGCTACCAGAACTGTACGCAGTACTCTAAGTGTGGTCTAACCAAGGTTCGATACAGGTTTAGCATAACTTCCCTACTTTTCAATTCTATCCCTCCAGAAATAAACCCTAGTGCTTGGTTTGCATTTTTAATGGTCTTGCTAACCTGTGGCGCAACATTTAGTGATTTGCGTATTTGTCCGCCGAGATCCCTTTGTTCCTCTACTCAACCTAGACTCGCACCCTCCAAGTCATAGAGTCATAATGGCACAGAAGGAGGCCTTTCGGCCCATCGAGTCCATGCCGGCTCTCTGTAGAGCAATCCAGTCAGTCCCATTCCCCTGCTCTAACCCCGTAGCCCTGCAAGTTTATTTCCCTCAAGTGCCCATCCAGTCTCCCCTTGAAAACATTGAGTGTCTCCGCTTCTACCACTTCCGTTGGCAGCGAGTTCCAGGTCCTCACCACTCGCTGCGAAAAAAAGTTTTTCCTCACGTCCCCCCTGTATCTCTTGCCCAAAACCTTAAATCTGTGTCCCCTAGTCCTTCTACCATCAACTAGTGGGAACAGCCTTTCCCTGTCTAGCCTATCCAAACCCGTCATAATCTTGTACACCCTGGGGATCTGATCGATCATCCCCTGCAGCTGCATGCTCTGTTGGTTCACCTCCGCTTTCAGCCGCATGGGCAGAGCGGCCTCCTCCTTGTAAAGGAAACTATGGAGCTCCTCAAAACTTTTCTTGATGCTGTCCACTCTATTCTGGGTCATAGTCAAGATATCCTCCAAGTGATAAGTGACCTCCCTATTCTTCCTACCAAAATGTAATAACTCACATTTGTCTGTGTTGAACTGCATTTGCCAATTATTTGCCCATTCTGCAAGTTTATGAATGTCCTCCTGTAATTAGTTGCAGTCCTCCTCAGTATTGACTATCCCCCCCTGTGTGTTGTGTGGAAACTGGCTGCCATATTTATTCACATTACAATAGTGGACGCCCTTCAAAAGTAACTTATTGGTTGTAAAACACCTTGGGATGTTTTGAGGCTCAATGTTCTTTCTTTCTTTCCTTCTTTCTTTCTCCTCCCATTCTTCTGTCTGTTCTTTCTTCCTTTCTTCCCTTCTTCTCTCTTTCTCTCCTCTCTCTCTTCTCATCTTCTTTATGATCTGTTCCCTTTCCAGCACAATGTCCCTCACCTCCCCGCTCCACATTCGTGCCATATTCCACTAGCTCTGAAAAAATCCATTGCAAAATCCTAGGGCTAGAAATTGGCCTCCTTAGCACCTCCCGTTATCTCCTCTGGGGGTGGGGTGATAACGGGGTGCTAACGACTTATCGACCGGGCGCGGCGAAAGAAACGACTTCCGCGAAATTCAATGGTGGGGTAGCACCGGCGGTAAGGTGCGCAGCGCCCCGTTACCGCCCCGGATCCTAAATCCGCTTCCGCCCCCTTGCATCTTCGTCGGGCGTCAATAACGGCGGCTGCAGGAGGCGTTGTGACCTCGGCCGGCCGCTTGGGGAGCAGTAATTAAAGGCATTGGTGGTCAGGTAGGCCAAAAAATATTCTCACCCCTCTGTGCTGTTTTTAAAAAAAATTCATTAAGGGAGGGAAGGAGCCTGCGAATCCGACAGCGCTGCACGGGACATTGATCAGCGCTCTGTCGATACCGCCCCTTAGCTCCCTTTAGCACTCTAAGGGAAGTGGTTAGTGTTTGATGTTGCGCTCCACTTCCCTCTTGGAGCGCTACAACTGAATTTCGTGGGAGCCTCTCATCAATAGCGCCTGGCGATAATTTTTCCGCTTCCAAAGTTTTAACGCCGCAAACGGGTCGATAATGAATTTCTCCCCCTTAATCTTTAAACACTTCCATGTCCCAATCAGAGAGATCTTCTCCAGCCATATGTCCCATCACAAATTCTCCACGCCTCTGACTCTAGCTTGCTGCTTGTGCCCTATTCCTTGTTCTCTCTGCTCCACCATTAGAGACTTATCATTCAGTTATTGTGCCCCTGCTCTCTGAAATTCTCTCCTAAAATCACTTCATCACACTACAGGAAACACAGAGAGTTAGCATGCAGGTACAGCAAGCAATTAGGAAGGCAAATGGCATGTTGGCCTTTATTGCAAGGGGGTTGGAGTACAAGTCTTACTACAATTGTACAGGGCCACGCCCGGAGTACTGTGCACAGTTTTGGTCTCCTTATCTGAGAAAGGACATAAATGCCTTAGAGGCAGTGCAACAAAGGATCACTAGATTGATCCCTGGGGTGAGAGGATTATCCTATGAGGAGAGATTGAGTAGATTGGGCCTGCACTCTCTGGAGTCTAGAAGAATGAGAGGTGATCTCATTGAAACATATAAGATTCTGAGGGGGATTGATAGGGTAGATGCTGAGAGGTTGTTTCCCCTTGGCTGGAGTGTCTAGAACTAGGGGACATAGTCTCAGGATAAGGGGTAGGCCATTTAAGGCTGAGATGAGGAGGAATTTCATCACTGAGAGGGTTGTGAATCTTTGGAATTCTCTACCCCAGAGGGCTGTGGATGGTCAGTCTTTGAGTATATTCAAGACTGAGATATATAGATATTTGGACTCTAGGGGAATCAAGGGATATGGAGATCGGGCGGGAAAGTGGAGTTGAGGTCGATGATCAGAAATGGGCCCAGAAATTGATCTCGCTCTGTTCCCGCGGGGGTAAGGCTTTCCCGCGATCTCTCACCTCGCTTGTGCTTTTTCAGATCCAGCTCGCACGAACTTCATGTTCTAGAGATCAGCTGGGCAGTGCTTGCGTATCCCAGCGGCATAGTGAATTCGTGCGAGCTGTGGGATCACGTGACTCAGTTAGAGCCAATGGCAGCACACCATCTTCCATTCATAAGTTTCACAGCACGGCTGTGAAATCTATGAATCTTACACCCCCCCAAAATAACAGCTAAACCTCAATTAAATTAAAAAAAAAAAACCATCACATTAATAAAATAAGTATAGTTAATTAAATTAACCATTTTAAATAAAAAATTAAATTTTTGAAAAAATTTAACATCTTTTAAAAAGTTATAAAAATAAACTTACCTGTCTTTAAAGTCTCTAAAAAAGATATACCTGTTAAAAAAAATTCAAAAAAATACTTAATTCACTACTTACCTTCTTAAAAGTGGGTCTTACTCCTCCTTTTTACATTTCCAAAATCTTCCGTACTTACCTGCGCGTCCAAAGCATGAAGTGCACAGCGTGCGCGCAGCCTGTAGCACGCACGCGATGCACCGAGGACCCGCCCCCTTTTCAGAAGAGCAATTGCCGGTTTTCAGCGCATGCGCAGGGCATGCAGAAAACCGGCAATTGGAGTGGGAATACGCGAGAGTACGCAGTGCGTACTCTCGCGTCGCGGGATCAATTTTCGGCCCATTATCTTATTGAATGGCGGAGCAGGCTCAAGGGGCCGTATGGCCTACTCCTGCTTCTAATTCTTATGTTCTTATGTAACTTCCTGCCTTCAAAAATCTCCAAAAACCCATCTCTTCAACTATGGCTTAATCTACCCCCTAAATTCCTCCTTTGTTCTATTCTTGTAAAGTGCTTTGGATGTTCTTTTATACGATTAACTCTATTATTACTGTGTTGTCATTTTGTTCCCTTTGAATCCCTGGGGTGGAATTTCCGCTTTGGACACAATCGGCAATCTGGGTGCAAATTGCGCTCAAAATTGCACTGTTTCCTGAATTGAATATTTTGCTCAAGTTTCCACTCAAACTCTTTTGCATATCGTCGAACATAAAATCCTCCATGAACCAGCACAATTGGGCACCGGTTTACAATGTAATGTAAACAAATATTGCATTAAAAAATATTCCTTTAGGTATTTAAGAGCAGTAACCTTGCAGAGTTTTATTAATGCAGCTGAAAATTGGTTTAGCGCAAAAATAAGCATTTTTAATCAGAGTGTCCAGTCCACCACCTGTGAGTAACTGAAAATCACTGAAAATGACTTTAAAAAACTATACAGAACCATTTACTCGTTTCATTGGTGTCCACTAGTAAATGATTCTGTATAGTTTTTTAAAGCTTTTAAAAGGTGCATACTAGTGTCCTTGCGCTTAAAAAAAGCGCCTAAATTTAAGAGCCTCCTCGAAGACCCGCCAATGGGTACAATTAGCGAAAACTCGCCATGGTGATTAATCCGATCTGGGGACGTGGCCAGTTTTGAAATGATCACGGAAACGCTACTTGCTCTGGGCATAATTTGCACTTGAAATTCCTCAAACATTTGCGCTGGGTTGGCCGATTTTGGACACGTTAAGCTGAAAAAAACCCAGAGCAACCTAGCGGAAACCCCAGGCCCCTGTCTCTTCTCCTGTTCTCCTTCTCTATTTGATTCCTGTCTCTATCCTTTCCTCTTCCATCTCTTTCTATTACTCTATGTGCACCCCCATTTCTCTGCCTCTCTAGCACTCCTCCTTCTTCCTCTTGCTTTCCCTCTCTCTCTCTCCTCCCTCTCTCTCTATCCTCTCACTCTCTGGCTGATCTCTTAGTTCCCCCTCTTTCTCTATCCATCTTCTTCCTTACATTCTCTCTCTCTCTCTCTCTGGCGCTTGTGTTACTGTCAGCTGTGGCTCAGTTGGTAGCACTCTCGCCTCTGAGTCAGAAGGTTGTGGGTTCATAGTCCCGCTCCAGATAGTTGAGCACAAAAATCTAGGCTAACACTCCAGTGCATTACTGAGGGAGTGCTGCACTGTCGGAGGTGCTGTCTTTCAGATGAGAAGTTAAACCAAGGCCCCATCTGCTCTCTCAGGTGGATGTAAAAGATCCCACGGCACTATTTTGAAGAAGAGCAGGGGAGTTCTCCCCGGTGTCCTGGGGCCAATATTTATCCCTCAATCAATATCACTAAAACAGATTATCTGGTCATTATCACATTGCTATTTGTGGGAGCTTGCTGTGTGAAAATTGACTGCTGTGTTTCCTACATTACAACAGTGACTACACTTCAAAAAGTACTTCATTGGCTGTAAAGTACTTTGAAAGGTCCAGTGGTCGTGAAAGGTGCTATATAAATGCAAGTCTTTCTTTCTTTTCTATCTCCAATTCATTTTTGTTACAATGAATTCAGAAATAGCTTAGTTGATTCAGGAGCGAATGTCATTACTGCTGAGAAATCCTGGAATGTGTAAGGCAGTGAAATGGATGATCTGATTGGTGAGGTTAACTGAAAGTGGCTGGTAGTGCTACAATATTAGGAAGGTTGTGAGGATCATTGCGTAAAGGGAACACGGCACCTTCCACTCTTGTCAAATCTGAACAGTGGCTAACTGGAGTAGTCTTTCCACTTTAGCAGCGCAATAGATTGGAAAAACACACTTGGACTCGTTGTCTTGTAGATGTGCCAAATGGATTCTGATGTACAAATTCATGGATGGCATATCCAGGCGAATTTAACCATCCCAAGGTATATTATTTTACGTAGTTCCTTGGAAGAGTTCATTGGAAAGAGTTTTAAAAGACTAAAAGCTAATACTGAACAGCATGGCACAGAGGGCTAGGAAATGGGCTTGCGCCCTTGTTTCCTGCCATAATAAATTGACGATGTTAACCACGCTGTTGGGGAGGGGCACTGAGTGGAGGGCAGATGCATGCCCATGGTGAGAAAGGACAACATTGGAGAGAGTATTGCACCTCACAGCCAATACTAAAAGTAATTGTACAGGAATCTGTTTCCGGCAGGTTGGTAACCAGAGAACAGATTTAAGATAATTGGCTAAATAACCAAGGGGCGATGAGGAGAAATTTTAACGCAGCGAGCTGCTATGATCTGGAACGCGCTGCCTGAAAGGGCGGTGGAAGCAGATTCAATATTAACTTTCAAAAGGGGATTAGATATATACTTGAAAAGGAGAAATTCGCAGGCTTATGAGGAAAGAGGAGGGAGAGTGGGACTTTTATTTTTTTGTTCATGGGATGTGGGCATCGCCAGCAAGGCCAACATTTATTGCCCATCCCTAATTTCCCTTGAGAAGGTGGTGGTGAAACCGCCTTCTTAAACCATTGTTTTATGTAGTGGTTTGGTACAACTGAGTGTCTTGCTAGGCCATTTCAGAGGGGCAGTTAAGAGTCAACCACATTGCTGTGGGTCTGGAGTCACACATAGGCCAGACCGGGTAAGGATGGCAGATTTCCTTTCCTAAAGGACATTAGTGAACCAGATGGGTTTTTACAACAATCCGGTAGTTTTCATGGTCACCTTTACTGATACTAGCTTTTGATCCCAGATTTATTAACTGAATTTAAATTCCCCAGGTGCCGTAGTGGGATTTGAACTCACGTCTCTGGATCATTAGCCCAGAAGCATAACCACTATGCTACCGTTCCCTGATTGGACTATTTGGATAGCTCTTTTAAAGAACCTGCACAAGCACAATGGGCTGAATGGGCTCCTTCTGTGCTGTAAGATTCTACGAATCTAACTTGCATCTATAGAGCGGCGTTCATAACCTCAGGACTTCCCAACGAGCTCCACAGCCAATGAAGTACTTTTGATGAGCAGTCACTGTTGTAATGCTGGAAAACGTGAAAGCCAACTTGCGCACAGCAATGTGATAAATGACCAATTAATCTGTTTAGGTGGTGTTGGTTGAAGGATAAATGTTGGCTAGGACACTGGGGAGCACTCGTAATTCAAATAGTGTTTTGTAGTCTTTTAAATCTATTTGAGTACAGACAGGATCTCGGTTTCACGTCTGATCCAAAAGACCCACAACTCCAACAGTGCAGCACTCCCTGATCACTGTACTTGAGTGCCAGCCTGGATAATGGGCCTAATTAAAGAAAGAAAGACTTGCATTTCTATTGCGCCTTTCATGACCTCAGGACATCCCAAAGCACTTTACAGCCAATGAAGTACTTTTGAAGTGTAGTCAATGTTGTAATGCAGAAAATGCAGCAGCCAATTTGCACACAGCAAGCTCTCACAAACAGCAATGAGATAATGACCAGATAATCTGTTTTTGTGATGCTGGTTGAGGGATAAATATTAGCCAGGACACCGGGGATAACTCCCCTGCTCTTTTTCGAAATAATGCCATGGGAATTTTATGTGCACCTGAGAGAGCAGACGGGATCTTGGTTTAATGTCTCATCCAGAAGAGGGCACTTATGAAAGTGCAGCGCTTCCTCAGCACAGCACTGAACGTCAGCCTAGCTTTTGTCCTCAAGTCTCTGGAGTGGGGCTCTGAACCCACAACCTTCTAACACAGAAGTGAGAGCGTTACCAATGAGCCAAGGCTGACACTTAGCTAGATAGTTGGCCAAGAAAGCATTTGAGGCAGGTGAGAGAGATGGAGGGTATGGGAATTTTGTGCTATGGGACTGGCCAGGTGGATGGCAATGGTCTCTTCAAGTCTTAAACAATATACACTTAATGGCACAGTTTTAAAGAGTATGCAGGGACAGAGGGACCTGGGAGTTAATGTGCATAGGTCCTTGAAGTTGGCGGGACATATTGAGGGAGTGGTTAGCAAAGCATATGGGATCTTGGGCTTCATAAATAGAGGTATTGAGTACAAAAGTAGAGAAGTTATGCTGAATCTTTATAAAGCGCTGGTTAGGCCACAACTAGAGTATTGCGCCCAGTTCTGGTTACCACAATTTAGGAAGGATGTGAAGGCACTTGAGAGGGTGCAGAGGAGATTTACCATAAGGGTTCCGGGGATGGGGCATCTTAGCTACAAGAACAGGTTGGAGAAGCTGAATTTGTTTTCATTAGAGCAAAGGAGGTTGAGGGGTGATTTGATAGAGGTGTACAAGATTATGACGAATTTAGATAGGCTAGACGGGAAAGGCTGTTCCCACTAGTTGTTGGTACAAGGACTAGGAGACACAATTTAAGGTTTTGGGCAAGAGATACAGGGGGGATGTGAGGAAAAACTTTTTTACACAGTGAGTGGTGATGACCTGGAATTCATTGCCGACGGAAGTGGTGGAAGTGGAGACACTCAAGGGGAAAAATTGAGTCGCGCCACCTTTGGGGCGCTAATTTTAGCGCCCCGGAAAAATTAGCGCCCCTGCGGCCGAAATTGAGTGGTAGCGCCCCAAGAGGGAAGCGGGGCGCTACTGAAAGCGCCCAGCCTCCCTCTTGGGGCGCTGCGAGGGAATATTGCGCCGCGGTATTGCAGGCCTTCCTCCCCTTCTTAAGGGGAGGGGCCTTGCGCAGCTGGGCCACCGGGGATCAGAGTGCTGGCTAAAGAGCCCGGCACTCAAGAGAAGGGCTGGGCTCATGGAGCGCAGCCGGCACTCCGCGGGGCAGCGGGTCAAGAGGCCGGGGACGGCAGCGGAGGCAGGAGCTGGCAGGCGGCCAGCAACAAAAATGGCCGCCCAGCACCTCGCCTTTAAATAGCACCGCCCCGGCTGCATGCAGGCCCCCCTGACCCCATCGGACATAGTGTCCAGCGGTAAGTCAAGGGGCGCTACTGAAGATCGCGGCCGGGGCGCTAATGGTTAGCGCCGCCGCTACCCAATTCAAGAACTCATCAAACTACAGAGAATGGCAGTGTTTGACAGCTTCACAGAGCTGTCAAATGATAACAATTCATCTTTTTGACGGATGAAACATCGTACGTTGACGTGCTCTGCAACCGGCTTTCCCTTAATTGGCCTGCTAAGCCCGCTGGGCGGGCTTAACAAGGTCAATCAAGGGAAAATAGCGTGGGTTGGCCACAAATCGATGGAGGCGGGACATCGACCCGCCAAGCAGCAGTCCCGCCTCCAACGCACCCCCATTGGCAAAATCGCCCCCATTGACTCTATGGGCACAATTTTTATTGACCCGTGGAGTGGGTCTGGAGGCGTGGGGGGGGTTAAAATTGCAGATTCGGGGGTCCCGAACCCATCCCGCCCCCAACCCGCCTCCATGCCAGTTTCACAGGAGGCGGGTACCCGACCTGTGCTGGGACCCGCCTCCCCGAGGCGGGAAGGGGATTAGTGCCAATAAACTGCCTGTTAACAGGTAGTTAACAGGCAGTTTTTTGCCTAATCCCTATTTTTAGCCCTGAAGTGTGGGCTTCCCGACAGGTCCGAACCACGCCGATTTAGCAAGGCGGACCGTGGGTCTGCAGGGGTTGGAGGGGTCGATATGTCCGGTGGGCAGGTGAGTGATGGGTGCATGTGTGCAGAGGTAAGTGTGTAAGGTAAGTGTAAAGTGTGGAAAAAAGTTTTACTTACCTTAACTTCCTCCTGCAGGTGCCAGCCCATCAGGTCTCGGGAGTCAGAAATCTCACCGGCACAGAAAGCAGAATGGCCGTTGAGCTGTCAAAAGCTGCAGCCTCTGCTTTTTGTTCTGCAGAGATCTCTAAATCAGCCTGAGAGGAAGGAATTAACTTAGAGGACAGATTGTCAGTGTTTGACAGCTTCAAGGAGCTGTGAAACGCTGATATTTCATCTGTCAAAAGCTCTTGACAGATGAAATGTCAATCTGTGACGTCACCTGTTGCCGGGTGGCCCTTAATTGGCCTGCTGAACCCACTGGGCGGGCTCAACAAGGTCAATCAAGGGAATATCGAGTGGGTTGGCCACAAGTCGATGGAGGCGGGACTACAACCCAAAAAGTGAGAGTCCCGCCTCCATCATGTCCCCATTGACAAAATGCAGCCCTAAGACTTTTCTAAGTGCACTTATCTGCTTGAAAAGCCATTTGCTATTCCCAACCTCATTGGTCCAGATTTTTTAAGTGCTATTTATCTCCATTTACTTGTCATTTGGCAACATTGTTTGATGTCATCAGCAAATTTTGTAACCTAAGCTCTGGAATTCTCGCCCTTAACCTCTCCGCCTCTCTGCCTCTCTCTCCTCCTTTAAGATGCTCCTTAAAACCTACCTCTTTGACCAAGCTTTTGGCCGCCTAATATCACTTTCATCCATCACCCCTGTGCTCGCTGAACTACATTGGCGTCCAGTCCAGCAACACCTCAATTTAAAATTCTCCTCCGTGTTTTCCAATCCCTCCATGGCCTCGCCCCTCCCTATCTTGGTAACCTCTTCCAGCCCGACAGCCCTCTGTGATCTCTGCGCTCCTCCAACTCTAGCCTCTTGCGCATCCCCCGTTTTAATCGTTCCACCATCGGCGGCCGTGCTTTCAGCTGCCTGGGCCCTAAATACTGGAGTTGCCTCCCTAAACCTCTCCGACTCTCTACCCCTCTCACCTTAAAAATGCTCCAAGCTTTCGGTCATCTCTCCTAATATCTCCTTGTGTGGATCGGTGTCAAATTTGTTTGAAAACGCTCCTGTGAAGCGCCTTGCGGCGTTTTACTACTTTATAGGCGCTGCATAAATGCAAGTTCTTGTTGATTTTAATCCTCCACGCCTACTGAGAATAGTTTGGTTGATTTGTGCACAGCTCTTTCTGAGTAAGTTGCACTTGCATCAACGTGGATACAACAGCAAAACAATTAATAATGTATCAGTTATTTTCCCTCTTGACAACGAGTTGCAGTCATAATGTGAGACAGCATAACATTATTTTGCATTTAATCAATAATTTATGCTTATTGTTTCCAATTTTATTCGCTTAACGAGTATCTATCCCTGATCTCCTCCCCTTACAAGTCCCGTTCCGTGCCGGGAACCTCCTGGGATTGAGGTCGGAGGACGCGCGTCTTCTTCTTAGGCCATTGCTAATACCACTTTCGGTGGGTCGTCTGATAGTCGGTGGAAGGCTGGTGAAGGCTTCCACCTGTTTAGTTGCCCTCGTTTGTAGGAGACATTTTCGCCTCTGACTGATTGATTGGTTATGCTAAACCTATATAGAACACTAGTTCGGACCCAGCTGGAGTATTGTGTCCAATTCTGGGCACCACACTTTAGGAAAGACGTGAAGGCTTTGGAGAGGGAGTAGAAGAAATTTACTAGAATGGTTCCAGGGACGAAGGATTACAGTTACGTGGATAGACTGGAGAAGCTGGGGTTTTATAGCGATGTTTAAAATCATGAATGGTTTGAATAGAGTAAATAAAGAGAAACTGTCTCCAATGGCTGAAGGGTCGATAACCAGAGGACACAGATTTAAGATGATTAACAAAAGAACCAAGAGACGACATGAGGGAAAACTTTTTTTCGCAACGAGTGGTTAGGATTTGGAATGCGCTGCCTGATAGGGCGATGGATACAGACTCAATAGTAGCCTTCAAAAGGGAATTGGATAAATACTTGAAGGAGAAAAAATTGCAGGGATATGGGGAAAGAGCGGGGGGGAGTGGGACTAACTGGATGGCTCTTCGAAAGAGCCGGCGCAGACTCGATGGGCCGAATGGCCTCCTTCTCTGCTGTACTATTCTATGATTCTATGTCTGCGATAGGGAACTCAGTGGAGTACAAAGGGAGATCAGACCTGCATCGCACCTCCCCACGGTGCCATCGGTCATTTTTTAAAATAATGCCAGAGAACTTTATCAAGGCTCAGTTGCCAAATGCTCAGCTAAGTATGGAAATGAGCATTACAGACTGGGAAGATCCCAAGATTTATTCCTTGGCCTGAGTTAGTTAAAGTTTAGCCAAGGTAGCAGAGTGAGGGCTTTAGTTGTCCCTTCATTCGAATTAGAGAGTAAGAAAATAGGAAGAAATAAATTATTAAGGGATTGGGCTCAGTCGGTTCTTCACATAGGAATATAAGTAGGCCATTGAGCCCCTCAAGCCTGTCCCGCCATTTAATTAGATCACAGCTGATCTGTACCTCAACTCCATTTGCCTGTCTTTGCTCCATATCCCATAATATCCTCACCCAACAACAGTCTATCGATCTCAGTCTTGAAAATTTCAATTGTCCTAGCATCCACAGTCTATTGGGGGAGCAATTTCCAGATTTCTACTACTCTTTGTGTGGAAAAAGTGCTACCTGCTTGCACTCCTAAATGGCCTAGCTCTTATCAAATCCCTTTATTATTTCAATCACCTCGATCAGATCACCCCTCAACCTTCTAAACTCAAGGGAATACAATCCAAGTTTATGCAGCCTCTCCTAAAAATGTAACCCTCTAAGCCCCGGTATCATTCGCTGCACCCCCTCCAAGGTCAATATATCCTTCCTGAGATTCGGTGCCCAAAACTGAACACAGTACTCCAGGCGGAGTCTGACCAGGGCTCTGTACAGCTGAAAAATCACTTCCTCACTTTAAAATTACAACCCCCTTGAGATAAAAACCAACAGTCCATTAGCCCTTTTGATTACTCTTTGTACCTGTGCATTAGCTTTTAGTGATTTGCGTACATGGACACCTAAATTCCTTTGCTCCTCCACAGCTTCTCTCCATTAAGAGAATTTTCCAATTTGTCTTTGTCAGATCCAAAGTGGATGATCTCACACTTCCACACATTTGACTCCGTCTGCCAGAGTTTTGCCTACCTACTTAAGCTGTCTAAGTCCCCTTGCAACTTCCTGCTCCCATCTACACTACTTAGTATGCCACTTAACACAGTGTAATCTACAAACTTTGATAAACGGTGAAAAGCTGAGGCCATAGTGTAGATTCCTGGGGAGCTCAACTTATTAACTTCAGCCAATCAGAGAATGTTCCCTTTATCCATACTCTCTGCCTCCTACCTCTCAACCAATTACCGATCCATGTCACAAGGTTACCTTAAATTTCATGCACTTTCATTTGTGCTAATAATCTTTTGTGTGGAACATTATCAAATGCCTTCCGGAGTTCCATGTAGACAATATTCATAAATTGGCCCAGAAATTCCGATCGCAGGCCTCCCGCGGGCGGAGGGCTGCGATCTGGAAAAATCTGCGCCTGGACCGGAGGGCTCCTGGGAGGCGCAGAGTTCCGTTGCTGGGCCTCTCCAAACTGCCGGTGCGCAGGGCCCACGTATCCCAGAGGCGCAGGCGGTTCGCCGTGTCCCTGGGATCACGTGGGCCATGGGGAGCCAATCAGAGAAGGGAATCTCCCTTCATACATTTGACAGGAAGACCTGTCAAATATATGAATAGAGATCACCCCCAAAACATAGTAAAACTTTAAATACATTTAAAAAAGCAATCACATTTTTTAAATGACTTTAAATTACAATAAATTAAGTATTTTAAACAAAAATTTTATTTTTTGAAAAAAATAATTAAAGATTTTAACGGGGCTAAAAATAAACTTACCTTTCTTTAAAGTATTTTTAAATGATAAATCAGTGGAAATTTTTAAAATTTTTTTTTTCAACTATTATCCTGGTAAAAGCAGGCCTTACGCCTGCTTTTACCAGGCGCAAGAATTGTAAGTGTTTTCTGTGGGCGGAGGGTCTCCAAAAAACGGAACTCTCCACCTGCAGAGGCCCTGTTCCAGGGCAGGTGGAGGATCTGTCAAGAGCTTTCTTGACAGATCGGAAATGCCGGTTTCCAGCGCATGCGCAGTGCATGCCTAAAACCGGCATTTCCGTTGGCCCTACGGATGAGTACACAGCGCGTACATCCCCGTAGGGATCGGAATTTCTGCCTCATGGTCTTTTGGATGAGACGTTAAAGCGACGCTCTGTCTGTTTTCTCAGGTGGATGTAGAAGATCCCACGGCACTATTTCGAAGAAGAGCAGGGGAGTTATCCCCGGTGTCCTGGCCAATATTTATCCCTCAACCAACATCACTGAAACAGATTATCTGGTCATTATCACATTGCTGTTTGTGGGAGCTTGCTGTGCACAAATTGGCTGCTGTGTTTCCTACATTACAACAGTGACTACACTTCAAAAAGTATTTCATTGGCTGTAAAGCGCTTTGGGACATCCTGAGGTCGTTAAAGATGCTATAGAAATGCAAGTCTTTCTTTTTATTTGTCTAATTGCTCAGTTACACTGTCTTTGATGATAGATTTCGGTAACTTTCCCAAAATTGATGTTAAACTGTCAGGTCTGTAGTTTTTTTTAAATTCAGTCCTGGGATGTGGGCGTCGCTGGCAAGGCCAGCATTTATTGCCCATCCCTAGTTGCCCTTGAGAAGGTGGTGGTGAGCCACCTTCTTGAACCGCTGCAGTCCGTGTGGTGAAGGTACTCCCACAGTGCTGTTAGGGAGGGAGTTCCAGGATTTTGACCCAGTGAAGATGAAGGAATGCCGATATATTTCCAAGTCAGGTTGGTGTGTAACTTGGAGGGGAACTTGGAGGTGGTGGTGTTCCCTAGCGCCTGCTGCCCTTGTCCTTCTAGGTGGTAGAGGTCGCGGGTTTGGGAGGTGGTGTTGAAGAAGCCTTGACAAGTTTCTGCAGTGTCTCTTGTAGATGGTACACACTGCAGCCACGACACCGGTGGTGGAGGGAGTGAATGTTTAAGGTGGTGGATGAGGTGCCAATCAATTGAGCTGCTTTGTCCTGGATGGTGTTGAGCTTCTTGAGTGTTGTTGGAGCTGCACTCATCCAGGCAAGTGGAGAGTATTCCATCACACTCCTTACTTGTGCCTTGTAGATGGAAGAAAGGCTTTCGGGAGTCAGGAGGTGAGACACTTGCTGCAGAATACCCAGCCTCTGACCTGCTCTTGTTGCCACAGTATTTATGTGGCTGGCCCAATTAAGTTTCTGGTCAATGGTGACCCCAGGATGTTGATGGTGTGGGGATTCGGTGATGGTAATGCCGTTGAATGTCAAGGGGCAGTGGTTAGACTCTCACTTGTTGGAGATAGTCATTGCCTGGCACTTGTGTGGTGTGAATGTTACTTGCCACTTATCAGCCCAAGCCTGAATGTTGTCCAGGTCTTGTTGCATGCGGGCACGGACTGCTTCATTATCAATGGCACTGAACACTGTGCAGTCATTAGCGAACATCCCCATTTCTGACCTTATGTAGGAGGGAAGGTCATTGATGAAGCAGCTGAAGATGGTTGGGCCTAGGTCACTGCCCTGAGGAACTCCTGCAGCGATATCCTGGTGCTGAGATGATTGACCTTCAATAACCACAACCATTTTTCTTTGTGCTAGGTATGACTCCAACCAGTGGAGAGATTTCCCCCTGATTCTCATTTTAGTTTTACTAGGGCTCCTTGATGCCACATTCGGTCAAATGCTGCCTTGATGTCAAAGGCTGTCACTCTCACCTCACCTCTGGAATTCAGCTCTTTTGTCCATGTTTGGGCCAAGGCTGTAATGAGTTCTGGAGCTGAGTGGTCCTGGCAGAACCAAAACTGAGCATCGGTGAGCAGGTTATTGGTGAGTAAGTGCTGCTTGATAGCACTGTCGATGACACCTTCCATCACTTTGCTGATGATTGAGAGTAGGTAGACTGATGGGGCAGGTAATTGGCTGGATTGGATTTGTCCTGCTGTTAGTGGACAGGACATACCTGGGCAGTTTTCCACATTGTCGGATAGATGCCAGTGTTGTAGCTGCACTGGAACAGCTTGGCTAGAGGTGAGTCAAGTTCTGGAACACAAGTCTTCAGCACGACAGCCGGAATGTTTTCAGGGCCCATAGCCTTTGCTGTATCCAGTGCGTTCAGCCGGTTCTTATTATCACGTGGAGTGAATTGAATTGGTTGAAGACTGGCATCTGTGATGATGGGGACTTCAGGAGAAGGCTGATATGGATCATCCACTCGGCACTTCTGGGTGAAAATGGTTGCAAACGTTTCAGCCTTATCTTTTGCACTCGCGTGCTGGGCTCTGCCATCATTGAGGATGGGGATATTCATAGAGCCTCCTCCTCCCATTAGTTGTTTAATTGTCCACCACCATTCACGACTGGATGTGGCAGGACTGCAGAGCTTTGATCTGATCCGTTGATTGTGGGATCGCTTAGCTCTGTCTTTAGCATGCTGCTTCCGCTGTTTAGCATGCATGTAGTCCTGTGTTGCAGCTTCCCAAGGTTGGCACCTCATTTGTAGGTACGCCTGGTGCAGCTCTTGGCATGCTCTTCTGCACTCCTCATTGAATGTTTGAGTGAGGGATATGCCGGGCCATGAGGTTGCAGATTGTGGTGGAATACAATTCTGCTGCTGTTGATGGCCCACAGCGCCTCATGGATGCCCAGTTTTGAGCTGCTAGATCTGTTCTGAATCTATCACATTTAGCACGGTGGTAGTGCCGCACAACATGATGGAGGATGTCCTCAGTGTGAAGACGGGACTTCGTCTCCACAAGAACTGTGTGGTGGTCACTGCTACCAATACTGTCATGGACAGATTCATCTGCGACAGGTAGATTGGTGAGGACGAGGTCGAGTACGTTTTTTCCCTTGTGTTGGTTACTTGGTTTCTCCCTCTCCCATCCCTTCCTAAATTAAGAAATAACATTTCCAATTTTCTAATCAAAAGGCACAATCCTTGAATCTAGAGAGCTTTGGAAAATTGTGATTAATGCATCTGCAATTTCCTCATCAAGGTCTTTTAATTACCTGGGGTGTGAACCATTAGATCCTAGAAATTTGTCAATCTTAAGTGCCATTGGGGTCTAAGAGGGCGCTAAAGGGGCGCAAAGCAACTAGCGCCCAGATGCTGGCGCTGCCCACGCCTCCTGCAAAATTCAGCGGGAGGTTAGCGGCGGCGCTAACCGGTAGCGCCCCGCGGCGCTGCGCTGCAGGTGATGACATCATCACCGTGCGCAGCGCCCTGGCCGCGATCTTACCACTGGACGCTATGTCCGAAGGGGTCAGGTGGGCCAACCTGCGGCCGGGGAGGCGCAATTTAAAGGTGAGGTGCGGGGGGTGGCCATTTTTGTTGCTGGCCGCCTGCCAGCACCTGCCTGCGCTCCCGTCCCCGGCCTCCTGAACGGCCTCTCCCCCGCGGAGTGCCGGCTGCGCTCCAAGAGCTCGGCACTTCTCTATAGTGCCGGGCTCTTTTGCCGACACTCCCGAACCCCAGGGGCCCTACCGGGCCCCGGATCGCGCTGCACAAGGCCCCTCCCCTTTAAGAAGGGGAGGAAGGCCTGCAGTACTGCGGCGCATAGTGCCGCGATATTAACTCACAGCGCCCCAAGAGGAATGCGGGGCGCTTCCAGTAGTGCCCCGCTTCCCTCTTGGGGCACAACCACTCAATTTCCAGCACAGGGGTGCTACCTTTTCCGGGATGCTAAAGGTAGCGCCCCGGCGAAGTTAACACCCCAAATGGGGCACTATTCAATTTTTAGCCCATTATTTTCCCCATTACCATTTAAAAAATTATATTAAATTGACTTAATTCTCCCCTTGACTTATTTTTAGGTTCCCTTGTACTGCTGGTATTTTGTCGTCTTTCTCCACTGTGAAAACTGATATAAAGTATTCACTTAACAAGTCTGCCATCTCCTTATTTTCCATTATAGACTACCTCCACTCATCGTTAGTGGACCCACATTTTACTTCACACTCATTTTCTCTTCATATTTATATTAAAATTATCACCCAATGTCCATACGTGGGATAGTAATGAGGAGTGTTTCTTCCCCCTCCCTAGCCTATGGGTGCTGAGGCTAATGTTAGCACCTTAGCTACATTCAGATAATAAACACAGAGTAGAGATTGCACCTGGAACCATCTGGTTTGTAAAGGACCTATGGAGGAGCAGGGAACAAAAAGTCTTGATGGATTCAACATTTCTGAATTCTGCTCCGAATGGTGGTGGACCCCATTGTCTTTTACTTTATCTTCATGTGAGAATCTAGTATGGGTGTAATAGCCAAGACAGTAACGGAGGAATGCAGAGGACCAGGGAAGACCACTGTGGGCTGTTTCCAGTGGCTGGGAATTACATAGAATGCATAGCACAGAAACAGGCCAATTTTCACAACTGATCCATGTGTTTATGCTCCACATGAACCTTGTCCCACCCCTCTTCATCTCACCCTATCAGCATAACCTTCTATTCATTTCTCCCTCAATCGTTTATCTAGCTTTCCCTTAAATGCATTTCGACTATTCGCCTCAACCACTCCCTGTGGTAACGAGTTCCACATTCTCACCACTCTCTGGGTAAAGAAGTTCCTCTGAATTCCCTGTTGGAAATATCACAATATCGCACAATTCCCTCCATCAATTTCTTTCTCTAGATACTTTATGGTTTTAGCACTTTGCTAAAATCCATATAAAGTTAGTTTGAAAGAAAATGTACGGGATGTAAGAAGCTTTGTGTTATCTGAATTGAGCATACTGCCTCTCAGGTAAACCCTGATTAAATCGGCATCGCTCAACGAAATGGAGAATGTCCAAGATGAGCTGGGATTTATTGAACATTTCTAGTGGCCAACGTATGATGCCAAATAGGACAAGAGAAGGATGGTTGAATTAGCATCAAAGCACACTGGCACCCTAACGAGAAGCTGTAGGCAGGCTTTCTCTACAAATCCTGTAATCCTTTATGATCCCGATTCTCAGCGAAATGAGAAACCCTTGTGTGATACAGGAGAGTGAAAACAGCAGCACATGCTGCAAACACTCAACGCTTCAGGAAGCATTGTATCAACTGCTTCATTATACTGGGGGGAATCTCCATATACACAGCACTAATGGCATCATTATCGATCGCTGCCTGTGAATTATAGACAGCGTGGGTCTATCTCACATGCCCACCCCTACCACGCTATATCTATTGATAGGCAAGTGAGGGCAAGTTCTTCACTGTGGCTTTTTTGATTGGAAACTCTTATTAAGTGTGAGCTGAAAATAGGGTACTTGTCTTAAAGGGGCAAGTCAAGTCTGTGCGTTGCAGCCTAAATAAAGAACAACCCACGAAATCTGATCTTTCAATTTCCCCCAGAATGCTTGCCCCTTTAGCGTACCTGGATACACTTATAATGATCATCATAGAAGCATACAACACAGAAGGAGGCCATTCGGCCCATGGTGCCTGTGGCAGCTCTTTGAAAGAGCTCTCCAATTAGTCCCTTGCCCTTTCCCCATACCCTTGAAAATCTTTCCTTTCCAAATATTTATCCAATTCCTGTTTGAAAGTCACTATTGAATCTGCTTCCACCGCCCTTTCAGGCAGCGCATTTCAGATCATAACAACTCGCTGTGTGAAAAACTTTCTCCTCATCTCCCCTCTGGGTCTTTTACCGATTATCTTAAATCTGTGTCCTCTGGTTACCGACCCTTCCGCCAGTAGAAACAGTTTCTCCTTATTTACTCTGTCAAAACCCTTCAGAATTTTGCACGCCTCTATTAAATCAGCCCTTAAACTTCTCTGCTCGAAGGAGAACAATCCCAGCTTCTCTAGTCTCTCCACATAACTGAAGTCCCTCTTGCCTGGTATCCCGGCCATTAGGTCTGTATAGGCTAAATCATCGTATTCAATACGGGCTTCGATTGACTAGAAAACAATTGCACGGCTTATCTTCAAATGGCCCGTTTGAGTGTGATAACCCATTGTGATAGGTCTGATGGGCAGTGACTTCTATAGACTTGGTCTACATGCCTTAGAACTTATTTCGAGGTTCATCACTAAAACTGCTCTTTTCTTCTCGGTGTCTCCCCAGGCAATGTATCACCCCTTACTAAAGAGCAGCCAGGTGAGCTGCTCACCTGCCTCTCAGGTGAGAAAGAGTATCAGACTCGGGTGTGACGCCTCCCCCTTCAGGTGAAATATCTGCTGACACTCATTGTCTAGGCTCATATATAAAGAACAGAACTTACACAAGATACCACATGGCTCCTGGCACAAATAGGAACACTATCCCAAGAGATGAGGAAAGAAGAAGCCAAAAAAAACACAGGTTTTGTACTTCAATAGCAACAATTATCATAGAATCATAGAATGGTTACAGCACAGAAGGAGGCCATTCGGCCCGTCGAGCCCGTTCCAGCTTTCTGCAAGAGCACTTCAGCTAGTCCCAATCCCCCGCCCTTTCCCTGCAAATGTTTTTCCTTCAGGTATTTATCCAACTCCCTTTTGAAAGCCACGATTGAATCTGCCTCCACCACCCTTTCAGGCAGTGCATTCCAGATCCTAACCACTCGCTGCGTAAAAAAGTTTTTCCTCATGTCGCCTTTGGTTCTCCTGCCACTCACCTTAAATCTGTGTCCTCTGGTTCTCGACCCTTCCGCCAATGGGAACAGTTTCTCTCTATCTACTCTTTCTAGACCCCTCATGATTTTGAACGCCTCTATCAAATCTCCTCTCAACCTTTGCTGCTCTAAGGAGAAGAACCCCAGCTTCTCCAGTCTATCCACTCCCTCAGTCCTCCACTGAAGTGGGAGCCTACATTAAGGACACAGTGCTTGGAGCAGGGCTCGAACCCCTGAACTTTCTGGCTAAGAAAAACATGCTGCCAACTGAGCCAAGCTGATGTTTTAGGAGCAAATTATTAAGGCTCTGCTCGCTGCGTACAATCTTGCCAGAAGGAAGAACAGATCACAGCATCAGGCCAGCTGTCATAGCCCTATCTCCAAGAGGCTTCCCTCTAGCAAGGGCCCAAGTCAGGAGCAGTGTCTTGCAAAATGAAATCAAGTGCAGTTGAAATACAGTTAGCGTTTTCACAGAATTTCATTAACATCTGAATGAACAGAGTAAGTTCAGAAAGCAATTTGGAGAAGATGTCAGACAATGAAGATTAAACCACCTCCACTTAACCAGCTTTTGTAACAAATTGTAATGTGATACTATAGCAAAATACTGCGGATGCTGGAAATCCGAAATAACAACAGAAAACGCTGGAAAAACTCAGCAGGCCAGGCAGTATCCGTGGAGAGAGAAACAGAGTTAACGTTTCAGGTCGAAGACCTTTCGTCAGAACTGGAAAAAAGCAGGAAATGAAATAGATTTAAAGCAAGTATAAAGCTGGGAAAAGGGGGAGGGGATGAAAGAACAAAAGGAGCAATTATGAGACATTGAGAGACATTAAGAGATGATCAAGGCAAGAGGAGGTGTTAATGTGACAGGTTGAGGCTAAATGAAGTGTGAAATGCACTGGCAGAATGAAGGACAGCTGCCAGCTTCTGGGAGGGAAAAAAAAGGGGGGGGGCCAAACAAAAGGGTGGATGAAAAAATAAAATATAAATGTGATAGGGGCCGAGGTTATGATCTAAAATTGTTGAACTCGATGTTGAGTCCAGAGGGCTGTAGGATGCCTAAACGAAAGATGAGGTGCTGTTCCTCGAGCTTACGCTGAGCTTCCGTGGAACAGTGTAACAGGCCGAGGACGGTGAGGTCAGAGTGGGAGTGGAGCGGAGAATTAAAGTGACAGGCCACCGGGAGCTCGGGGTCCCCCTTACGGATTGAATGGAGGTGTTCCGCAAAGCGGTCACCCAATCTGCGTTTGGTCTCCCTAATGTAGAGGAGACCACATCGTGAGCAGCGAATACAGTATACTAAATTGCAGGAAGTACAAGTAAATCGCTGTTTCACCTGGAAGGGGTGTTTGGGGCCCTGGATAGTGGGAAGAAGGGAGGTATAAGGGCATGTGTTGCATCTCCTGCGCTTGCACAGGAAGGTGCCGGGCGAAGGGGAAGGGGTGCTGGGGGTGGTAATGTGATACTGATTGATATAGTTTCATTTAATATTTTTATCTTTATTTAGTTTTGTTATGATTATGACAAAACAATTTCTACTTAACTATCAGCCTTGATTCATAGAATTACATAGAATTGACTCCACAAAAACAGGTCATTCGGCCCAATTGGTCTATGCCAGTGTTTTATGCTCCACACGAGCCTCATCCTACACCATCGCACCTTATCAGCATATTAACAACAAAAACTTGCATTTATATAGCGCCTTTAATGTATTGAAATGTCCCAAGGTGCTTCATAAGAGCATTATCAAATAAAATTTGACACTGAGCCACATAAGGAGATATTAGGACAGGAGACCAAAAGTTTGGTCAAAAAGGTAGGTTTAAAGGAGCGTCTTAAAGGAGGAGAAAGAGGTAGAGAGGTGGAGAGGTTTAGGGAGGGAATTCCAGAGCTTAGGGCCCAGGCAGCTGAAGGCACGACCACCAATGGTGGAACTATGAAAATTGGGGATGCACAAAAGGCTAGAATTAGAGGAGTGCAGAGATCTCCAAGGCTTGTCGGGCTGGAGGAGGTTACAGAGATTAGTGCGGATTTTTCCATGTCAGATGTTTTTCTGTTTGCCATTGTTGTCACATGAGAATTCATCACCAGACTCTCTCCCTCACCATTTATGCATTTCCATCAGTGTGTTACATAGATAAACACAGCATTTACAGCAGAGTAATAGGCCATTCGGCCCAACTGGTCTATGCCGACGTTTATTTTCCACCCAAGCCTCTTCCCACCCTTCTTCATCTCACCCCATCAACATATCCTTCTATTCCTTTCTGCCTTATGTGTTTATCTAGCTTCCCCTTAAATGCATCTATGCTATTCCCGTCAACCACTCCCTGTGGCAGCAAGTTCCACATTCTCACCACTCCCTGGGTAAAGAAGTTTCTCCTGAATTCCCTAGCGGATTTATTAGTGAACATCTCATATTCATGGGCCCTAGTTCTGGTCTGCCCCGCAAATGGAAACGTCTTCTCTACGTTTATCCTATTATAACCTTTCATAATTTTAAAGACCTCTATCAGGTCATTCCTCAGTCTTACCTTTTCTGGAGAAAAGAGCCCCAGCCTGTTCAGTCTTTCTTGATAGTTATAATCTCTCAGTTCTGGTAGCAGTCTAGTAAATCTTTTATGCACCTTCTCCAGTGCCTCTATATCCTTTATATAATATGGAGACCAGAACTGTTCACAGTACTCCAAGTGTTGCTTGTAATGGTGAGAAGAAATAGTTGCATTTATATATAGTAGAGGTTGGAGCATCTTGAGGCACTTCACACACTGAATTACCTTTGCCAGGCAGTGTTTGGTGTCATGTAAGCGAACATGGCAGACAATCTAAAGCAACAATGTCGCACACACTTGCCAGGGCTTCTTCAGCAGCACCTCCCAAACCCACGATCTCTTCCACCTAGAAAGACAAGGGCAGCAGGCGCATGGGAACACCACCACCTCCAAGTTCCCCTCCAAGTCACACATCATCCTGACTTGGAAGTATATCGCCGTTCCTTCATCGTCGCTGGGTCAAAATCCTGGAACTCCCTCCCTAACAGCACTGTGGGAGCACCTTCACCACACGGACTGCAGCGGTTCAAGAAGGCAGCTCACCTTCTCAAGGACAATCAGGGATGGGCAATAAATGCTGGCCTTGCCAGCGACGCCCACATCCCATGAACAAATAAAAAAACCAGACACACAAAGCAATCAGAGATAGTTCTGTTAATCTATATTTATTTGAAGAGGGAATGTTAGCGAAGACAAGCCAGAGAACTCCTAACTTTTCACTGAATTTTCTATCAGAGTTATGATAATTGGCAAAAGAGCCAGAGGGGAGATGAGGATAATTTTTTTTTACGCCGCGAGTTGTTATGATCTGGAATGCGCTGCCTGAAAGCAGATTCAAAAATAAGTTTCAAAAGAGAATTGAATAAATATTTGAAGGGGAGAAAATTGCAGGGCTTTGGGGAAAGAGCAGGGGGAAGCAGGACTAATTGGACAGCTCTTTCAAAGAGCCAGCACAGACACGATGGGCCGAATGGCCTTGTTCTGTGTTGTAAGATTCTATTAGAGCTCTGGGGACTTATAACACCCGTCTAAAGGTCCTTGGTTTATCATATCATCTGACAATACAGCACTCCCTCAGTGCTGCCAGCCTAGATCATGTGCTCAAGTATTGGCGTGGGGCTAGAACCCATAACCTAATGACCCAGAGGCAAGAGTGCTATCAAGTGAGGCAAGATCTATGTTAATCTATTGATTAATGTTGCAACTTAAACTGCATTGTTTCTTTGGATCGGGGGTAGAATTTCTTTTGCATATCACCGAATGTAAAATTTGCCACAAACCAACGCAATCAGGCAGCGCTTTACACGCAATAAAAAAAAAAAAAATTTGCTTTTAATAATATTCCTTGATGTATTTAAGAGTGGTAACCTGGTGCAGTTTGATTAATACAGCTGAAAATGGGCTTAGCACCAAAAATAAGCATTTTTACTCACAGTGTCAATCCACCACCTGCGAGTAACCCGATTTTAAATGACTGAAAATGACTTTTAAACAATATACATTTGCGAGTGATATTGGGGTACAGCAGTCAGTTTCTTAGTAAATTTTAAAAATTACATTCAAAAAGCTTTTAAAACATGCCTGTTAGTGTCCTTGCGCTCAAAAGAACCAGCTTAATTTTTTTGAGCCCTTTATTTTAAGGTCCGAAAATGAGCGCAAATGGCGGAAATTCGCCACGGTGATTAATTCGATCTGGGAGCGTGGCCCCTTTTGTGGGCGGGGCTGGCTTGTAGCGTGACGTTTTAAAAAATTCCGCCAGCTTTTGCACGGGTTGCGCCTATATCGGGGGAATTGCGCCGAAAAGAATCAGTGCGACGCGAGCAGAAACTCTACCCTTTGGTATCTGCACGGTAGGTACAAGGTGGCAGGAAAAGGAAAGCGTGTAAATGATTTGGGGAATGTGTGCAGCAATGCACTCAAGATTGCAGCATGTTGCGCACTGGACAACATGCCAGCAGGAAATGCTTTTGCACGTTGGATAGGGCAGACGTTGCACTCTGGGGCATATCGGTACACAGGCCGTACAAAGCAGTGACATATTAAAGTCTCCCTGGGTAGCAGCAGCGGTGTGATCCCGTGACATCGCCCACGTCATGTAGTACATTCTCCACTGACATGTTGGGAGGCAGCACTGTTTTTCTTCAAAAAAAGATAGCTTAGTTCATGCCAGGACAAACACTGCAAATCCATAAATATTCCGCAATTGATTTTTTTTTTCTCTTCTCATCCTCTATTTGCTTCAACACACTCCTAAATTGACTCATTTTAAAGTATAGGGTTTCATTCCCATTACAGAAATCCTGCTCCCAGCATAAATCTGAACTGAACAAACAGATTTTTCGGCAAATTAGTTATGCGCCTCCCAGGAATGGGCTGTGAGGTTTTAGTAACAATGATTTCTGGAGATGATGCACGATAGGAAATGTGCACGTTTTTTTCGAAATTTGCCGACAACAGTCAGTTTTTTCAAGGGGGTTAGAAGCCAAAAGGTTGAGCTAGCTGCCTCTTGGGCTCCCAATGATGGAAGATTCTGTATGAAGGAAGCATTATTATTCAGGAGAAGCCTCTCTTTTAATGGAAAGCAACCTTGCAGCAAGGACAAAGGAAGTGATTTAAAAACAGAAAAGGCAGACATTGTATGCAGGTGACATCGCAAGGGCCAACTCTTTGCCTTACAAGTTGAATCACAAGACGAGATGCCAAGCTACGCACCGGCCTCCTGGCTCAGCTGGACACTTGCAAGATTCTAAAAACCGTAATAAAACCGCTGCTACTGTGTGGAGATCGAAGTTCGGAATGAATTGTGAAATGGTTACGGAGGGGTTAAAAATGTAGGAGGTCAGCATGTGTTCTTTGTTTGTGAAGACACAAAATGGTGGAAGTCAGCAGGGGTCCTTTGCCTGGTGGTCAGCATGTGGTCCTTTGTGTGAAAGGCCACATGGACAGGAAGGAGACACCGGGTTGACGAGGAAGTCCCGCCACCACACAGCTCACAGGAACATGAACGTGTCATGCAGAAGGAACTCCAATCAGGGAAATTTTGGAGTGAAACTGACCTATCAGAGGGAGGCAGACAGTGATATACAAGGGAGACCGGCAGAAAGGCCCTCCAAAAAAAGTGCCCAGAGGCGGGAAATTCAGAACAAAGAAGACAGAAAGCTGGCCAGTCTATGTTTTGACTTATAACTTTTTCTGGACTGATCACCCAGAGATAAAGGAGTATGTATAAAAGTCGGACATAGAGCTTAGATATTGTTAAAGGGTACTTTTATGTGCGGTTGACTTGGGATAAACCGCCAGTAGGTAGCGATAAGTTGCTGGGGAGTACTTTTATGTACGGGTAAATTGGAAGCATATTGATTGCGAGAGAATGCTTCTATGTACACTTGAATTTTGAACTATAGTGTGAATGAAGACCAATTTTATTGATCGCATATTTATCTGTCATTGTTACGCTTATTCGTAATTCTCGAAGTCCGAACAGTAGTAAGAGAAAGGCTTACACATTAAAGGGTAAATTCACCAATCACACGTTCCCAGCAGAAACCGGGCCGGAAGTTAGACAGGGTTGGTGATCGGGCAAGATGACTGGAGCCTCAATTCGCTGCCCCACCCTCCCTTTGAATGTGGTTCCCTGATGGGAGTATGGGACAGATGAATTTATCCGAGAAGAACCCATGCTTTTTGAAGAGCAACAAGTTCTCCCAGTGTCCTGGGTAACATTCCTCCCTCAACCACTGCCACCAAAAACAAATTAAGCAGACGTTCATCTCACTGTAGTGAGAATATGGAACTCGCTACCACATGCAGCATTTGAGGCCAATAACATCGATGTATTTAAGGGAAAGCTAGATTAACATATGAGGGAGAAAGAAATACAAAAGCAAAATGCTGTGGATGCTGGAAATCTGAAATAAAAACAGAAAATGATGGAAATACTCTGCAATATGGAGAGAGAAACAGAGTTAATGCTTCAGGTACACGACCTTTTCAAACATTAACTTTGTTTCTCTCACCACAGATGCTGCCTGACCTGCTGTTCTGTTTTGATATTAGGGAGAAAGGAATAGAAGGATATGTTGATAGGGTGAGATGAAGAGTGATGGGAGGAGGCTCGTGTGGAGAATAAACACCAGCATGGACCAGTTAGGAAAATAGGAACAGGAGGATGTCATTCAGCCCCTCGAGCCTGTTCTGCCGTTCAATGAGATCATGGCTCATCTGCGACCTAACTCCATATACCCGCCTTTGGCCCATATCACCTTTGGTTAACAAAAAGCTATCAATCTCAGATTTAAAATTAACAATTGATCTAGCATCAATTGCTGTGTGCAGAAGAGAGTTCCAAACTTTTGCCACCCTTTGTGTGTAGAAGTGTTTTATAATTTCACTCCTAAAAGGTCTGGATCTAATTTTTAGACTATGCCCCCTAGTCCTAGACTCCCCAACCAGTGGAAATAGTTTCTCTCTATCTACCCTATCTGATCCCCTTAATATCTTGAAAACTTTGATCAGATCACCCCTTAGCCTTCTAAATTCTAGGGAATACAACCCTAATTTGTGTAATCTCTCCTCGTAACTTAACCCTTGAAGTCCGGGTATCATTCTGCTAAACCTACGCTGCACTCCCTCCAAGGCCAACATATCCTTCCTAAGGTGTGGTGCCCAGAACTGCTCACAGTGCTCCAGGTGTGGTCTAACCAGGGCTTTGTATAGCTGCAGCATAACTTCTACCCCCTTGTATTCTAGTCCTCTAGATACAAAGGCCAGCATCCCATTAGTCTTTTTGATTATTTTCTGTACCTGTTCATGACATTTTAATGATCTATGTACCTGGACCCCCAAGTCTCTTTGGACCTCCACTGTTTTTAGCTTTTCACCATTCAGAAAGTACCCTGTTCTATCCTTTTTATGTCCAAAGTGGATGACCTCACATTTGCTTGCATTGAAATCCATTTGCCACAGTTTTGCCCATTCACTTAATCTGTCGATATAGAGACATAGGGCTCGATTTTGCCAGGCCCGAGGAGGCGGGAATGGAGGTGTGTGGGGTGTTAAAATTGCAAAAAATGGCAGGCGGGCCCGATCCCGCCTCCATCCCGCCTCCGAGCAATTTTCCCAAATGCGTGGTTTCTGATCCCGTCTCTGTCCCACCTCCAAGAGGCGGGATAGGCCCTTAAGGCCCTTAACAACCACTTAATTGCCTCTATAATCCCATTTTGACAGGCCTTTCTGATTTTAACACTTTTCTGACGTGATGCACGCCTCCTCTGAAACACGACGGTGAAACCTGGCGGTAGCACACTTGGATTGCTGATTATCAGCTGCAGCGCCACCATTAAAAAGGAGATTTGATCAATCATCATTCTGGGGGTGGTGGTGGTGATGGTGGTGGTAAAAAAAATATAATCTGGGAGCAGACTTAAATCTCCTGCTGCTCATTTTGCCTCCAGGTCCCTCTCACAGCAAAGGCCAAAAGGTTGGCAGTCTTTGCAGACCATAAATGCAGCAGCAATGATGACATCATCAGAGGCGACTTTCAGACTGAAAACACTAATTGGGTCATGGGTTCCCACATGCTGGAACTCAATTGCCTAATTAGGGGAAAATCGCATAATTCTCCCACATCCAATTGGAGTTGGGTGGATAACACGAAAAGCGCATGACATGAACCCAGCCCGCCCCATGACAAAATCGAGCCCATAGAGTCATAGAGTTATACAGCACAGAAAGAGGCCCTTCGGCCCATCGTGTCTGCACCAGCCATCAAGCCCTGTCTATTCTAATCCCATTTTCCAGCATTTGGTCCGTAGCCTTGTATGCTATGGCGTTTCAAGTGCTCATCTAAATGCTTCTTGAATGTTGTGAGGGTTCCTGCCTCTACCACCCTTTCAGGCAGTGAGTTCCAGATTCCAACCACCCTCTGGGTGAAAGAGTTTTTCCTCAAATCCCCTCTAAACCTCCTGCCCTTTACCTTGAAACTATGCCCCCTGGTTATTGACCCCTCTACTAAGGAGAAAAGTTCCTTTCTATCTACCCTATCCCTTTGTAATTTTATGCTTTCATCTACACTGCCTACAATGCCGCCTATCTTTGTGTCATCGGCAAATTTGGATGTATGACTTTCTATGCCATCATCTAAGTCATTAATAAATACCGTGAATAGTTGAGGCCCCAACACAGATCCCTGCGGGACACCACTAGTCACATCCTGCCAATTTGAGTACCTGCCCATTATCCCTACTCTCTGTCTCCTGCCGCTCAGACAATTTCCTAACCAGCTCATTAATTTGCCCTCACGTCCGTGGGTTTCTACCTTAGATAACCATCTCTTTTGCGGAACTTTATCAAATGCCTCCTGGAAGTCCATATAAGTAAAATCCATAGGTATTCACCTGTCCACTACTTTAGTCACCTCTTCAAAAAGTTGGGCCAAAAGGCGAGTTTCTGTGCTGTAAATTCTATGTCATTCCATGTAATTGTTGCTTGTAGATGGAGCTGGTGCAGAAGAGTTGATTCCTGAGATGAGGGGGTTGACTTATGAAGAAAGGTTGAGCAGGCTGGGCCTATACTCATTGGAGTTTAGAAGAATGAGAGGTGATCTTATTGAAACATATAAGATACTGAGGGGGCTCGACAAGGTAGATGCAGAGAAGATGTTTCCCCTCATGGAGGAATCTAGAACTAGGGGGGGCATAGTTTCAGAATAAGGGGTCGCCCATTTAAAACTGAGATGAGGAGAAATTTGTTCTCTCAGAGGGTCATAAATTTGTGGAATTCTCTGCCCCAGAGAGCCGTGGAGGCTGGGTCATTAAATATATTTAAGGTGGAGATAGACAGATTTTTGAACAATAAGTAAGTGAAGGGTTATGGGGAGTGGGCAGGGAAATGGAGCTGAGCCCAAGATCAGATCAGCCATGATCTCATTAAATGGCGGAGCAGGCTCGAGGGGCCGAATGGCCTACTACTGCTCCTATTTCTTATGTTCTTATAAGAGTCTTGTAATGCCAAATAAAGTAGTTCAATGTGGGAAACGCTTTGAGATGTTCCAACAATGTGATAACCTGCTCTATTATTGGAAAAATACTTTTATTCCAAACCGATCTTCGCCTTTATTATTATTGATGAACTAAGTGAAAGACCAAAGCTCCTAGCGCAGGACAGAGACAACACTGAAAGGAGTAGGAAGGGAAAGAGGTAAATCAATTAGTGGTGATTAGATGACACAAAGGAAGTTAAACATCTGGGGACCAATAATGGGGTCCTTTATTATCAGGTGTGGAGGCCTAATGCCTACTTCATACTCAATGGGGGTAATTTTAACTTTGAGCGACGGTGTAAAATGAGCGATATCGGATCAGCCGCCCATTCTACATATGGGCGTCAGATCCGATATCGCCCATCTTCACGGTCGTGCAAAGTCGAAATTACTCCAATGTGTTTTGCAAGAGGAAATGCAAGTGGGAAGCTCCTAGGGCTCTCAGATCCGGTGCGCCAGCTGTCAACAAGGCTCAACAAGGCCCCAAATCACCTGCAATCTCCACACAATGCAGCTGAAGTGCCTGAAGAGACGTCTAACTGCTGAGCGTTCATTTCCAACAGGGAGAGCGAGGGAGTCCCACCCAAAAAAAAAAAATCCCATAGTTGTCCGAGGTGGCTCGCCTCGCTTTGGGCTGCCCTACAGCCCACCTTTGTTCATCCTCCAAAAAACACATTGGCCCAGAAATTAGGCTCCCTGGCTTCCCGCGGGTGCAAGGATCCTGCGCGCACCTACCTACCGCGCCTGCCGTTGACCTCTGGGCCCACGGAGATTTCAGCTCCTGGGCCTCCTGCAGCTGCCGGCGCGCAGTGCTTGTGTATCCCAGGGGCGTAGTTAGTGCGATGCGTCCCCTGGGATCATGTGGGCCATGGAGAGCCAATGGCAGCAGACCATCTTTCATTCATAGATTTGACAGGAGACCTGTCAAATCTATGAATTGAAATCGGCCCCAAAACAACACCTAAACTTCAAATAATTTTTTTAAAAAACCATCACATTTTTAAAATAACTATAAGTTAAATAAATTAACTACTTTAAACAAAAATTTCAATTTTTGAAAAAATTAAAATACTTTTTAACAGTGCTAAAAATAAACTTACCTTTCTTTAAAGTATCTAAAAAAGGTAAACCTGTTGAAAATTTTTTAAATTGTAATTAATTAACCACTTACCTTGTTAAAAACAGGTCTTGCGCCTCCTTTTTAAATGTGCAGCTTCTTCCATACTTACCTTCCCGGAGAAACCTGAAAAAAAACCTAAGTTCGCTGCGTGCGCGCAGCCTCTACCGTGCACGCAGTTCACCTCTGAACCGCTCCCTTCACGAGACCGGAAGTTCCGGTTTCCCGCGCATGTGCAGTGCATGCAGGAAACCGGCACTTCAGGGGGCCTTACGGGTCACAAGCGCGTACTCACCCGGCAAGTGCTGAATTTTTGGCCCATTCTGCAAGAGGGACTTTGTGCCGCAGCACCGTAAAAAGAATGGTGGCACTATTCGGGCAGCTCTTCCACTACTGCATAGGATTACATAGGGTATACGGCACAGAAACAGGCCATTCGGCCCAACCAGTCCATGCTGGCGTTTATGCTCCACTTGAGCCTCCTCCCGTCTTTCCTCATCTAACTCTATCAGCATAACCCTCTATTCCCTTCTCCCTCATATGCTTGTCTAGCCTCGTCTTAAATGCATCTATACTATTCGCCTCAACCACGCCCTGTGGTAGCGAGTTCCACATTCTCACCACTCTCTGGATAAAGAAGTTTCTTCTGAATTCCCTATTGGATTCTTGGTGACTATCTTATATTGATGGCCTCTAGTTATGCTCTTGCCCACAAGTGGAATTTTCTCTGCATCCACTCTGTCAAAACCTTTCATCATTTTAAAGACCTCTTTTAGGTCACCCCTCAGCCTTCTTTTTACAGGAGAAAAGAGACCCAGCCTGTTCATCCTTTCCTGATATGTATACCTTCGCATTTCTGGTATCATCCTTGTAAATCTTCTCTGCACCCTCTCCAGTGCCTCTATATATTTTTATAATATGGCGACCAGAACTGTACGCAGTACTCTAAGTGTGGTCTAACCGAGGTTCAATACAGGTTTAGCATAACTTCCCTACTTTTCAATTCTATCCCTCTAGAAATAAACCCTAGTGCTTTGTATGCATTTTTAATGGCCTTGCTAACCTGTGGCGCAACATTTAGTGATTTGTGTATTTGTACTGATCCGACAATCCTGCCCCCAACCCCTATCCAGCACATTATGCAGCAGGAGTTCCACTGAAACACTAAATGTGTTGGTCTGCGTTATTGTTTGGCGTCAGCTCATTTGGACGTATATGCAGGCATGGCAAGTGCGCACGGTGACTGATCTCCACTGCACTGCCACTTTATCAATGGCCTCCTGAAGTCTGAGGTCAAAGTGGACTCATGAAGAGTGGGTTAAGGTGCATATCTCACTTCTTTCTCTATTTTCAGACCTTCTTGCAATCTTGCAACTGGTAGAATTGTAAAAAAGGAAAGACTTGCATTTATATAGCGCCTTTCACAACCTCAGGAAGTCCCCAAGCACTTTACAACCAATGAAGCATTTTTGAAGTGTAGTCACTGTTGTAATGTAGGAAACATGGCAGCAATTTGCGCACAGCAAGCTCCCACAAACAGCAATGCGATAATGACCAGATAATCTATTTTAGTGATGTCAGTTGAGAGATAAATATTGACCAGAGCGCGGGATCTTTTATGTCCAGCTGAGAGGGCAGAAGCGACCTCAGTTTAATGTCTCATCCAAAAGACAGTACCGAGACCAGTGCTGCATTCCAACAGTAATGAACTGGAAATATCGGCCTGGAATATGTACTGGCAACTTTCTGGTGTGGGATCTGAAACCACAACATTCTGAGTCAAGCGTGCTACCCACCGAGCCACAGCTGGCACTCGGAGTTGTGTCAAATGTCCTGGGAAAGGCAAACCCAACTATTCAGCAGTGGGTGAGAACCCTGGATGATTTCTCTCCCTCCTTGGTTTATGGATACTGAGGCCAATTGGCGGTGGAAGCAGATTCAATGTAACATTCAAAAGGGAATTGGATAAATACTTGAAGGGAAAAAAATTACAGGGCTGTGGGGCAAGTGCATGGGAGCAGGACTAATAACGTAGCTCTACCAAAGAGCCACCACAGGACTGATTGCCCGAATGGCCTCCTTTTATGTTGTATCACTCTATGATTCTGTGGATTGTAATGCCCCTATCCTCAAGCAGCTAACTCAATTCAGAACAGGGGTCAAACTACAGAGGTGTAGAAGTTCACGCCACAGAAGGAGGCCATTCAGTCCGTTGTCTCTGTGCCAGCTCTTTGCTGGGGAAAGCCCAAATTTATCTCATTACCCCACACTTTCCCTCACAGCCCTTCACCCCTCCTCCACTTCCAATATGTATCCACTATTCCTTCCAAAGACTTGAAAGAACTTACAGTTCTAAAGTGTCTTGCACGACCTCAGGACGTCCCTAAGCGCATTTACACCCAATGGTGTGTCATCACGGTTGTAATGTAAGATGCAATGCTCACTGCCTCAACTGCACCCTGAGGCAAAAGCAGTCCGAGCTCCAACAAGCACGGACCTTCAGGTTGCCTCGGGTCTCGCCCTGAGCAGCGCACCCGATCGATTGAGCAGAGGTCACAAAATGACCCTGTACCAACTAACTGCTAGCTTCGTGCGACCTGGCTTGCAATTACAGTGCCATTCTGCTCTTCTCTCGGTGCTAGCCAAATCGTTTAGGCAACTGAAAGGACAGCGGTACATCTGGCCGCGGCATGCTGTTCGAACATCTGTTACATTATTGAAAGCAAAACGTTATTATTTGTAAAGCTCTCGGTGCTGGCTGCCGGCGTTCGAACAATGCACTTTAACACATTAGGAATGGCACCTGTGCCCTTACTGAGCTCTCCAACCCTCTCCTCCCAAGGACAGCTGATGTAGTGGAATGGCTTTCAGTGCGCTCAAGTCAGGCTGCTGGATATATATATATATATATATGTGCTGCTTTTAGCAGATGAGCAACCACACCATCACTTAGCAGCTAAAAAAAATAGAGACGGCCGGTTCTATTATGCGTGCCACAAACAATAAACCTTGAGATGTAGTTCAAGGTCACTTGCCTTTGGTAAATGACTTTAGAATTGAAGGGGACAGACCGCAGATAATGTTAAAGCAGGGCTGCGTGCTCCTAACTGCAAAGGTGGACTCCTTCAACAGTGAAAAGGGATGGTGCGGGGGTGGGGTGGGGGGGGGGGAGGGTGAGGGGGGTTGGGGGGGGAGGAAGGAAAGGGGAGGAGGGAAAGGGGGTGGTGCGGGGGGGAGGGAAGTTGTTTTAAAAGCCAAATGAATCTTGATCTGTTGCAACACGCTGCTGTTCTTAGGTTACAATGGATCGGAAAAACGTAAATAAAGCTGGAATTCCACAAACCCGCGGAAAATATAAATAGGACTTTGTTTCCGCTGAGTAAAGAGGATAGAATCATAGAATAGTACCGCACAGAAGGAGGCCATTTGGCCCATCGAGTCTGCGCCGGCTCTTTCGAAGAGCAATCCAGTTAGTCCCACTCCCCCACTCTTTCCCCATATCCCTGCAATTTTTTCTCCTGCAAGTATTTTTCCAATTCCCTTTTGAAGGCTACTATTCACTCTGTGTCCACCACCCTATCAGGCAGCGCATTCCAAATCCTAACCACTCGTTGCATAGAATCTTCGGCTGGATATCTCAGGATTGTGTTTCAATTTGGCTTGTTTTTGTGTTGATGCTGGGACGTAATTTACCTATTTTAATTTTTTTTCAGTCTAATCTCTCCCTCCTCCCCCACCCCCCCTCCTCCCGCCCTCCCCCAATCTCCGATGGCACCCACTCTTGCTGGAGTATGATTTCATGATCACCAGTAGCCTTCTAAGACCTAGCCCGAGTGGTCATTCTTAATAGAGAGAGTATCCCAGCCCAGTCTTTGCCACACATCAACACATCAACACGTGTAAGTCACTGGACAGCGATCAGGAGAGGAAACGCTGGCTGACTTGTTTCCTCCTATTGTGTTAGCCATGGCATTGGAGTCAGAAGGTCATGGGTTCAAGTTTTGTTTCAGCAGACCCAAGCACAAAATCTGGGCCGACGCTCCTAGTGCCGTACTGAGGGAGTGCTGTACTGTTGGAGGTGCCGTCTTTTGGATGAAATGTTAAACTTGCTTGGAAGTGGCTCTAATGGCGCAGTTGGCTAGCACACGGTACTTATATGACAGTATAGACCCCAGAAATGCCGAGGTTGTGAGTACGAATGTCACCTGGAGCAGCCAATGCTTTACTGCGCACAGTTTTGGTATCCTTATCTGAGGAAGGATATACTTGCCTTAGAGGTGATGCAACGAAGGTTCACTAGATTGATTCCTGGGATCAGAGGGTTGAGGAGAGATTGAGTAGATTGGGCCTATACTCTGGAGTTTCGAAGAATGAGAGGTGATCTCATTGAAACATATAAGATTCTGAGAGTACTGACAGGATAGATGCTGAGAGATTGTTTCCCCTGGCTGGAGAATCCAGAACTAGGGGGCATAGTCTCAGGATAAGGGGTCAGTCTTTTAAGACTGAGATGAGGAGAAATTTATTCACTCAGAGGGTTGTGAGTCTTTGGAATTCTCTACGCCAGAGGGCTGTGGATGTTGAATCGTTGAGTATATTCAAGGCTGAGATCGATAGATTTTTGGACTCTAGAGGAATCAAGAGATATGGGGATAGGGCAGGAAAGTGGAGTTGAGGTCGAAGATCAGCCATGATCTTATTGAATGGTGGAGCAGGCTCGAGGGGTCGTATGGCTGACTCCTGCTCTTACTTCTTATGTAAACCGAGACTCTGTCTGCCATCTCAGGTGGATGTAAAAGATCCCACGGCACTATTTTAAAGAGCAAGGGAGTTCTCCCCAGTGTCCTGGCCAATATTTATCCCTCAACCAATATCATTAAAACAGATTATCTGGTCATTATCATATTGCTGTTGGTGGGAGCTTGCCGCACTTAAGTTGGCTGCGGCATTTCCTACATTATAACAGTGACTACACTTCAAAATTACTTAATTGGCTGTGAAGTGCTTTCAGGTGTGCTGAGGTCGCGAAAGATGCTGTATAAGTGCAATTTCTGTGTTTTTTCCCTATCCCAGAGGACACAGTGTGTTACTGGAGCACTCTACCCGCAGCCCCTGATTGAGCGCACTGGCCGACTGACGTATGGACCGCTGGAGACTGGCGCCTTTATCAAGATGTTAGAGGTTATGAATAAAAGGCTACAGATATTTGCAAGTACTTTTTTTTCTGTACCTAGCATACAATCCTCAGAGGTTACAGAAACAGGCCATTTGCGATAATCTCTATGCTTACTGGACAAATATTTTCTTATGGGGGAGGGCCATTAAAGAAAATATGATTCCCACGATTTGAAAGACCATATTACAAGTCACTGCATGATTTATTAAGCACTTGTTCTTCCTCGGTGCAAATCCCTCATGTGCCCTCTTTCCACTGTCACATTGTCCTACTCTAACTCACTCTTTTCACAGGCCTTAAAACTTTGGTACCTCCCTCAGACTTCCCTTTCCCATTACAATCGATGAGCTTCCAAAACTCAAATTTGATGTTATATACTCACTACCTTCTGATTTAGAATCGTAGAATCATAGAATAGTACAGCACAGAAGGAGGCCATTCGGCCCATCGAGTCTGCGCCGGCTCTTTCGAAGAGCAATCCAGTTAGTCCCACTCCCCCGCTCTTTCCCCATATCCCTGCAATTTTTTCTCCTTCAAGTATTTATCCAATTGTTTTTTGAAGGCTACTATTGAATCTGAATCCATCGCCCTTTCAGGCAGTGCATTCCAAATCCTAACCACTCGCTGCGTAAAAAGGTTTTTCCTCATGTCGCCTCTGGTTGTTTTGCCAATCACTTTAAATCTGTGCGCACTCTTTATCGACCCTTCAGCCTTTGGAAACAGTATCTCATTATTTACTCTACTTAACCCATTTATTATTTTAAACACCTCTATCAAATCTCCTCAGCCTTAGAATCATAGAAACTTACAGAACAGAAGGAGGCCATTCGGCCCGTCGTGCCTGTGCTGGCTCTTTGAAGGATCAGTCATGCTCAGTCCCACACCCTCGCTTTTTGTCCGTGACCCTGTCAGCTCCTCATCCTCAAGAACCCATCCAACTACCTTTAAAATAATTGATGGAATCAGCTTCCACCACCTTTTCAGGTCGAGCGTTCCTGATCCCCACAACTCTCCGAGTGAAAACATTTCTCCTCATCTCCCCACTAGATCTTTTTCCAATGATTTTGATTCTATGACTTCTGATTATTGACCCACCCGCCAGAGGGAATAGTTTTTCTCTACTCTATTAAAACCTCTCATCATCTTGAAAAACTCTATGAGATCACCTCTTAACCTTCTCTGTTCAGAGGAGGACAGTCCTAACTTTTCCAACCTCTCCTCATAGCTGAAGTCCCTCATCCCTGGTAACATCCTGGTAAACCTCCTCTGTACCCTTTCTAAGGCCTTCACATCTTTCCTGAAGTGCGGTGCCCAGAATTGTCCACAATACTCCAGCTGAGGACTAACCAATGATTTATAAAGTTCTAACATGATCTCTTTGCTTTTATATTCTATTCCTCTATTTATAAACCCAAGTAACCCATATGCTTTTTTAACCACCTTATCAACTTGCCCTGCCACCTTTAAGGATTTGTGTATATGGACACCAAGGTCTCTCTGCTCATTTACACTTTTCAAAATCATGCCATTTATCTTATTCTCTGCTCTAAGGAGAACAACCCGAGCTTCTCCAGTCTCTCCACGTAACTGTAATCCCTCATCCCTGGAACCATTCTAGTAAATCTCTTCTGTACCCGTCTCCAAAGCCTTCATGTCCTTCCTGAAGTGCGGTGCCCAGAATTGGACACAATACTCCAGCTGGGGCCGAACTAGTGTTTAGCATAACTTCCTGGCTTTTGTACTCTATACCTCTATTTATAAAGCCCAAGATCCCATACGCTTTATTAACTGAAATAAAAATAGAAAATGCTGAAAACACTCAGCAGGTCAGGCAGCATTTGTGGAGTGAGAGACAGAGTTAACGTTTCAGGTCGATGACCTTTCGTCAGAATTGGCCTGAAACGTTAACTCTGCTTCTCACTCCACAGATGCTGCCTGACCTGCTGAGAATTTCCAGCATTTTCTGTTTTTATTTCAGATTTCCAGCATCTGCGGTATTTTGCTTTTGCTTTATTAACAGCTTTGCTCACCTGTCCTGCCACTTTCAAAGATTTATGCACAAACACCCCCAGGTCTCTTTGTTCTTGCACCCCCTTTAAAATTTAGTATGCACGGTCATTCTTCCGAGCAACATATAGCAGCTCACACATTTACCTTGCCTTCTCTGTTTTTTACTGGTGTCCTGCACAAGTCACCAAGATCTCTGAGTGACGAAAGAGACCATTTCCTTCAATGCATTTTCCCTTAATTCAGATCTACCGAAGGCAAATGCCTTTCCAAGTTTGGTTGTGGAATGGCGGCCAAGGGGAAAGGTGGGGTCGTCAACCTCCCAGTACTGCCCTGGAGTCTCCAGGAACTAAAGACTGTTCTGCTGGACACCGCAGTGAGCAAAACCCGGGGAGAAAAATCAAAGGGGCGTTTTAAAGAATTGTGGTTTTAAAAAAACAAATTCTTTAAACAATTTTGTTTACTAGTTTTAAAAAATATTGGACATGGGGGAAAAAGGGCTGATTGACTGACAGTCAAGAATCATCCAATCGGGAGATGAAGAGTCTGCTCGCTTTCCGATTGTCCGCGGGAGGGCGGGGCCCCGCGAGGATGGGTTTGCCGGGCGACCAATGGCGGGAGTGTGGGGGCGCGGGGCGCTCGGAGGCAGGAGGTCATGTGGTGAGACCTCCAGGATTATGTCCAACTTACGGAGAGGTTAGTGTTTAGTAACGGATGTTAGAGTTTGAAAACACTTCACTTCACTGACTATGAATGTAACAGCAGAGTTTGCTTTAAAGGCTGTCGCTCTGGCACACGCACCAACTAAACTCCACAGCACTGACTGAGACTGCAATCTGTTTTAATTCATTTTGCATACTTAGAATTAAGAAGTCAGTAGGCATTGTTTGTCAATACATCACAGATGCCAATAATGTACAACGATATCGTCCCCCATTGGCAAATGGCAGGAAGTGTCAATTCCTCTCATGCATCCAGATTGGGACATGTTGAAGTGGGTGAGTTATCTGCACACATTCCCAACTGGGACACTCAGGGAAATTCCCAATTATCGCACTCAGGGACAGGTGAGTTTTTTTTTAAATTCATTCACGGAATGTTGGCGTCGATGGCAAGGCCAGCATTTATTGCCCATCCCTAATTAACCTTTAGAAGGTGGTGGTGAGCCGCCTTCTTGAACCGCTGCAATCGAGTCTTATTGTAAATTTTTGTAGTGGTTTGGTACAATTGAGTGTCTTGCTAGGCCATTTCAGAGGGTAGTTAAGAGTCAACTACATTGCTGTGGGGTCTGGAGTCACACATAGGCCAGACCGGGTAAGGGCAGCAGATTTCCTTCCCTAAAGGACATTAGTGAACCAGATGGGTTTTTACGACAATCCGAAGGCTTCACAATTACTGATGCTAGCTTTTTATCCCAGATTTATTTAATTAACTGAATTCGAATCCATGGTGGGATTTGAACTCACGTCTCCGGATTACTAGTCCAGTAATAACCGCTATGTTACCGGACCCCCCCTGGTAACCTGCACACATTCAGAAATAGATTAATTACCTTACCTCTCCTCTGAGTCAGCAGGTCCTGGTTCAAGGCCCTTGCAGTACTTGAGCATATAATCGAGGCTGACACTGCAGTGAGGAGAGTGCGTTCTTTTCTTTGACGTGGTGTTGGTTGAGGGAGGAATGTTGGCCAGCATACTGAGAAAACCCCACTGCTCTTCTTCAAATGGAGAGTGCTGTACTGACACAGCTGGCATCCTTCAGTTGAGAAGTTAAACCGAGGTCCCATCTTCAGGTTCCTGTGGTTCAGGTGGATGTTGAGGATCTCACGGCTCCATTTGAAGAAGAGCAGTGGGGGTTTTCTGAGCGCAACGGCCAACATTCCTGGCTCAACCAACACCACGTAAAAGAAATTCACTGGTCTTTTCATCGGTGCGGTTGGCGGGATCTTGCTGTGCACACATTAGCTGCTGCATTTTCCGATATAACAGCATTGGCTGCATGTCAAAGTCGGAGTGCTCCTCCCGGCTCCACATCCTGGTGAGGAAAGAAACTTTTAACTCGCCTTCCGGGTGGCAGCCTCCAGCGGTCCCTTTAAGGTCCGCTTGTCTGGCTCGCTCGCGCCTAAGAAAACTGACCACAGCAGGCATGACGCACGCTGCGGTCAGTCTCCAGCGGATCGCGTGAAGGGGCCTGAAACAGACGTGAGTCGCCTGATTTGCATGAGCAATAGGCCTAACGACGGTTTCAGGCGGGTGCCCTGATTGACTCCAGGCCGCCCTAACCCAATATGGCGTGCGACGTGCATCGAGCGTGGTCTGAGAGAGCGCACCGCCCCCCCCCCCCCTCCACGCCATATTGGGGCTCCCCAACCCCCCTTGCTTTTCGCCCGATAAACGGGCAGCTGCGCAATCGAACTTCTAGGCCACGGTGTTTCTCTCGTTCTCTTTCTAAATAAACTGCGTACCTTAGCTCAGGAGTGGCACCAGGACGTAGAGTGTGTGAACTTTGCAAGACACTTTCTTCTCCTTCCTGATTTGAGTTCTGAAGCAGCCGTTTTAGGCGACTGTGCGGAGAGGCACGCTGATTTTGACGGAGTTTACACAAAGCCTAACCCAACAGTGATCTGCCTCAACCACAAAGCAATCGGCCTCCCTAATAATTCTTGGGCCCACAAGCAATTTTACTGCCTGATCATTTATTTAAGAGTCAAATTCAGCAGCGTTGCAATTCAGTCCTGGATTGAAATGCATCGGAGCATTTGAATAAACCAGAGACTATAGCACACAAAATATATCGTCAGACATTAAACAAAGATTTCAATATGAAGGGAGAAATTGTAGGGGCCGCACAAAGCTTACGAGAGGAAAAGCAGACTGCCTAACAAGCAGAAATCATCATTTGAATTATTGAAGATGACCTGTGTGTAGGGTCTTTCATTAAAGACATTTCCCTGGTGTTGCTGTCTTGGTCTGTTTACTTAATTCAAACAGATTCGTGTCTTGCGCATATGCAATCACGTTTTCCTGGAAACCGCAGCATGTGAGGGGAGAGCTCGTCAGACTCCACATTCAGCAGAAAAACACTTACTCGTTGTTAATTAATGAAACAGAAAATTCGCAGTAAGCACTAAATCAGGAAGTCTCACCATTACTACTCATGCAAAAAAAAAGTTACAATAACAGCTTGCGTTTATATAGCACCTTCAACGGAGTGAAAACATCCCAAGGCGCTTCACAGGAGTGTTCATAACACATAAGAACATAAGAAACCAGGAGCAGGAGTTGGCCATTCAGCCCCTTCGAGCCATTCAATAAGATCATGGCTGATCATCTACCTCATCTCCACCTTCCCGCCCCATCCCATAACCCTTGGTTCCCTTAATATCCAAAAATCTATCAATCTCAGCCTTGAATATAATCAACGACTGGGGTAGAGAATTCCAAAGATTCACTACCCTCTGAGTGAATAAATTTCTCTCATCTCCGTCCTAAATGGCCGACCCCTTATTCTGAGACTGTCACAGCTGGTTCTATATTCCCCAGCCAAGGGAAAGATTCCCCCAGCATCTACCCTATCAAGCCCCTTAAGAATTTTATATGTTTCAATGAGATCACCTCTCATTCTTCTAAACTCTAGGGAATGTAATCCTAGTCTACTCAATCTCTCCTTTAGGACATTCCCCCCATCCCAGGAATCAGTCTGGTGAACCTTCATTGCACTTCCTCGATGGCAAGTATGGCTACAGAACACTTTGGAGGGGGAGGGCGAACAGCCAGTTGTCGTGGTGCACATAGGCATCAACGATATAGGTAAAAAACAGGATGAGGTCCTAAAAGCAGAATATAGGGAGTTAGGAGGTAAATTAAAAAAGAGGACCTCAAAGGTAGTAATCTCAGGATTGCTACCAGTGCCACGTGCTAGTCAGAGTAGAAATAGGAGGATATTTCAAATGAATACGTGGCTAGAAGATTGGTGCAAGGGGGAGGGATTCAAATTCCTTGGACATTGGAACCGGTTCTGGGGGAGGTGGGACCAGTACAAACGGGACGGTCTGCACCTGGGCAGGGCCGGGACCGATGTCCTAGGGGGAGTGTTTGCTAGTGCTGTTGGGGAGGGTTTAAACTAAAGTGGCAGGGGGTTGGGAACCTGAGCAGGGAGACAGAGGAAAGGGAAATAAGGATAAAAGCTAAAGACAGGAAGGAGAAAAACAAAAGTAGAAGGCAAAGAACTCAACGGTTTAAATCAAACATGGTCATAGTAAATAATAATTCATATAGGTCTGAGAGCGTTAAAAAAACAAGCCTGAAGGCTTTGTGTCTTAATGCAAGGAGCATTCGGAACAAGGTGCATGAATTAGCTGCGCAAATAGAGGTAAATGAATACGATTTGTTTGGGATTACAGAAACATGGCTCCAGGGTGGCCAAGGCTGGGAACTCAACATCCAGGGTTATTCAATATTTAGGAAAGATAGGCAAAAAAGAAAGGGAGGTGGGGTAGCATTGCTGGTTAAAGAGGGGATTAACACAATTGAAAGGAAGGATATTAGCTCTGATGATGCGGAATCTGTATGGGTAGAACTGAGAAATAACAAGGGGCAGAAAACGTTAGTGGGAGTGGTATATAGACCTCCAAACAGTAATACGGAGGTTGGGGACGGCATTAAAAGGGAAATTAGAGAAGCATGCAGTAAGGGCACGGCAGTCATCATGGGTGACTTTAATTTACATATAGATTGGGCTAACCAAATTAGTAAAAATACTGTGGAGGAGGAATTCCTAGAATGTTTACGAGATGGTTTTCTGGAACAATATGTCGAGGAACCAACCAGAGATCAGGCCATCTTAGACTGGGTATTATGCAACGAGAAAGGATTAATTAGCAATCTTGTTGTACGAGGCCCCTTGGGTCAGAGTGATCATAATATGATAGAATTCTTCATTAGGATGGAGAGTGAAGTAGTTGAATCAGAGACTAGGGTCCTGAATTTAAATAAAGAAAACTACGATGGTATGAGGCGCGAATTGGGTAGGATTGATTGGGGAATGTCACTCAAGGGGTTGACGGTGGATAGGCAATGGCAAACATTCAAAGACTGCATGGATGAACTACAGAATTTGTACATCCCAGTGTGGCATAAGAATAAAACAAAAAGGGTGACTCAACCGTGGCTAACAAGGGAAATTAGGGATAGCATAAGATCCAAGGAGAGGGCATATAAATTGGCCAGAAAAAGCGGTAGCCCTGAGGATTGGGAGCAGTTTAGGATTCAACAAAGGAGGACAAAGGGATTAATTAAGAAGCGGAAAATAGAATATGAAAGTAAGCTTGCTGGGAACATAAAAACTGACTGTAAGAGCTTTTATAGATATGTGAAGAGAAAAAGATTAGTGAAATCAAGTGTAGGTCCCTTGCAGTCAGAAGCGGGGGAAGTTATAATGGGGAACAAAGAAATGGCAGCCCAATTAAATGCATATTTTGGTTCTGTCTTCACAAAGGAGGACACAAATAACCTCCCAGAGATGTTGGAGAACATACGGTCTGATGAAAGGGAGGAACTGAAAGAAATCAGTATTTGCAGGGAAATGGTGTTAGGGAAATTGACGGTATTGAAGGCCGATAAATCCCCAGGGCCTGATAATCTACATCCTAGGGTACTTAAGGAAGTGGCCCTAGAAATAGTAGATGCATTGCTGATCATCTTCCAACATTCGATGGAATCTGGAACTGTACCCATGGATTGGAGGGTAGCTAATGTTACCTCACTATTCAAAAAGGGTGGTAGAGAGAAAGCGGGGAATTACAGACCGGTAAGCCTGACATCGGTAGTGGGGAAAATGCTAGAGTCCATTATAAAGGATGTAATAGCTGAGCATTTGAAAAACAGTGACAGGATCGGACAAAGTCAACATGGTTTTACAAAAGGTAAATCGTGCTTGACTAATCTACTGGAATTTTTTGAGGATATAACTGGGAAAATAGATAAGGGAGAACCAGTAGATGTGGTGTATTTGGACTTTCAAAAGGCTTTCGATAAGGTCCCGCATAAGAGATTAGCGGGTAAAGTTAAGGCACATGGGATTGGGGGCAAGGTATTGACTTGGATAGATAGAGAACTGGTTGGTGGACAGAAAGCAGAGAGTAGGAATTAATGGGTCTTTTTCCGAGTGGCAAGCAGTGACTAGTGGGGTACCGCAGGGATCGGTCCTTGGGCCCCAGCTATTCACAATATACATTAATGATCTAGATAAGGGAATTAAATGTAACATCTCCAAGTTTGCAGATGACACAAAGCTGGGTGGGAGTGTGTGCAGCGAGGAGGATAGCGAGAAACTCCAGGATGATCTGGACAGGTTGGGTGAGTGGGCAGAAGCGTGGCAGATGCAATATAACGTGGATAAGTGCGAGGTTATCCACTTTGGTGTCAAAAACAGAAAGGCAGACTATTATCTGAATGGCAATAGATTGGGAGAAGGGGAAGTGCAACGAGACCTGGGTGTCCTTGTGCACCAGTCGCTGAAAGTAAGCATGCAGGTGCAGCAGGCGGTGAAGAAGACAAATGGTATGTTGGCCTTCATAGCGAAAGGGTTTGAGTATAGGAACAGGGATGTCCTGCTGCAGTTGTACAGGGCCTTGGTGAGACCACACCTTGAGTACTGTGTGCAGTTTTGGTCGCCTTATCTGAGGAAGGATGTTCTTGCCATGGAAGGAGTTCAGCGAAGATTCACAAGGCTGATACCTGGGATGGCAGGAATGACATATGAGGAGAGATTGGGTCGATTGGGCTTATACTCACTGGAGTATAGAAGAATGAGAGGGGATCTCATCGAAACATATAAAATTCTGACAGGTCTGGACAAACTAGATGCAGGAAGAATGTTCCCGATGGTCGGAGAGTCCAGAACCAGGGGTCATAATCTATGGATAACGGGTAAACCATTTAGGACAGAAATGAGGAAGAATTTCTTCACCCAGAGAGTGGTGAACCTGTGGAATTCTCTACCACAGAAGGTAGTTGAGGCGAAGTCATTAAATATATTCAAGGATGAGTTAGATATATTTCTTAAAGCTAAAGGTATCACGGGATATGGGGAGAAGGCAGGTACAGGGTACTGAGTTTAGATGATCAGCCATGATCTCATCGAATGGCGGAGCAGGCTCGAGGGGCCGAATGGCCTACTCCTGCTCCTATCTTCTATGTTTCTATGTTTCTATGTTTCCTTAGGGAAGGCAACCAAATACTACACAGTTCCCAAACAAAATTTGACACCGAGCCACATAAGCCGAGATATTAGGATAGGTGTCCAAAAGCTTGGTTAAAGAAGTAGGTTTTAACTTGTTTATTTAAAAAATAAAGAGATAGAGGAATAGAATTGAAAAACAGAGAAGTTATGTTGAATTTATATAGAGCCTTGGTTAGACCACACTTAGGCCACGATTTTGCCAGCGCTCAGAGAGGGTTGGGGGTCCCGAGTTAAGATCAAAACGATTAACGGCGGGTGCCATCCCGCCTCCGCGCAACTTTACCAAGTGTCGGGTCTGCGAGTTCCGATCAGCGCCGCCACCAAGCAGCGGGAGAGCCAGTTAAGGCAGTTAACAGCTTGTCAACTGCCTGGATAATCAGATTTTGAGAGGCTCTTCCCATTTTACTACATTTTCAGCGTGTTGCACGTCATGCGACAGACACGCCAGCTGATTGTGCCGGGTTCAGCAACTCGCTGAATACTTGACAGCTGCTCCTGCAGCATAAAAGCTGACCTGTAACATGGTTCACTTTCAGATGCCTGAACTTTCTGTTTTGAGATTTTGGAACACATTTTGCAGGTGTATTGAGCTTGTAAGTGTTTAAGCTGAGATCCATATGCACTGTGACCTCCTTGGAAAACCCTCTCCCTACATTGACTGAGCGCTTATAACATCTGTTCCTCAACTGAGATATATACCAGCAGAATGGGAACCATTTATATCCTCTCATCCTGGTCCTCAGAATCGGAGGAAGTGCAGCCACGGAAGCAGCAGAACCAGACACAGCAGCAGCAACAACAGGAGTGCCAACCTTCTCCTCAGCCACCTGATGCTGCACAGGGCAGAGGGCGTCAGCGCAGGGCTGCACCTCGCCGCAGAGATACCCCCAACACAGGGTTTACAGGCCGAGGATGAGCTTCCTGAACATGACTGAGCAGCAGTGCCAAAGGAGGCTGAGACTTTCGGAGAGGTAGTCGCTGACATCTGCGCAATGCTGCACCAACACCTGGAGTCCAGAGGAGCGGGTGGACACTCCTTACCAGTAGCTGTCAAAGTCACCACCGCACTCAACTTCTTTGCTTCAGGGTCCTTCCAGGGGTTAGCAGCAGACATAAGCGGCATCTCCCAGTCGGCCGCACACACCTGCATCACGCAGGCTACCGATGCCCTATTTGCAAAGTCGCACAATTACATCCACTTCTCCACGGATGAAGCAAGTGTAACTGCGCGTGCGGTTGGCTTTGCAAATATGGCAGGTTTCCCAAGGTTACAGGGCGTCATAGACTGCACACATGTTGCCCTTAGGCACCCCATCACAACCCAACTGTATTTGTGAACCACAAGGGCTTCCACTCCCTTAATGTCCAGCTGGTGTGTAACCACAGGAAGAACATTATGCATGATTGCACCAAGTTCCTTGGCAGTTGCCATGACTCGTTCATCCTGCGGCAGTCTACTGTGCCTCAGCTGTTCAATCCGCCAACCCAACTTTCCGGATGGCTACTTGGAGACAAGGGCTATTCCCTGAAGACATGAGTAATGACACCGATGAGGAGGCCATCAAACAAAGCTGAGGAGCGCTACAATGTGAGCCACATTTCCACCAGAAGCATCATAGAGCAAACCATCGGCTTGCTCAAAATGCGATTCAGGTGCCTCGACAGATTTGGTGGAGCCCTACAGTATGCGCCAGACAGGGTCTCCAGAATCATCGTGGTCTGCTGTGCCCTGCACAACATCGCACAGCAGCGTGGCTTACCGCTAGCTGAGGAACAAGTGGCTCAGCGCACAGCCTCCTCAGAAGAGGAGGAGGAGGAGGCGGCAGATGAGGAAGACCTTGCAGAGGTGGATGCACCAGTTCCAGCAGCACACGAGCACATTGCTGGCCATGAGGCAATGGATACACTAATCCATGCCAGATTCACGTAAGTTTATGTACCAAACACATGTGGCTGGCTCATGGAAATGAGTGTCTGCCCGACCTTCTTAACACACTATACAGCATCTGTACGATAAACTGTAGTTTCCTATCACTCTCACCACCATCATTACAGATGAAAGGCGCCCTGACCTCTCACTGTGCAACTTCCATTTCTGAGCACACATAGGCCAACTCTTTGAATCTTTGACATCGCATTTCTTTAATGCAATTGAAATAACGATGAGAAACCTAACTTTGTATTAGATCCAAACACCCAAGTGACTACCCTTGTGACTATTTGTGTGTTAACTTTCTCTTACGCGTGCTTCCACATGGTGCTTCCCCTGTGGTTTCAGCAGATATAGAGGCACCTTGCTCACTTCTATGCTGCGCCTGCTTAGATGCGGGTGTCCTCTGGGTTTGGGAGCCTGAGAGGGCTCCGCAACAGTCTGCTCCTCCTGTGGCTGTGCAGGGGCTGAGACGGCCATCTCAGTTGGGTGAGGAATCTGGGGCACTGACCGAGGGCTCCGCAGTGGCATGGTCGTGTGAGTGCTTGGAGAGGAGCTCACACTTCCTTGTTGTCGACCACCAACATCCCTCTCATGGGTCACCCGCACTTCACTGCTAGCAAGTGGCTGGAGAGCACCTTGCTGCACATCACTGGGGCCATGAGGACCCGTCTCAGTACTGACAGTCCTCATAACGGGGATCACCATGTACCTCTGGTTCCTCTCCTCAATAGATGCCCATCTATCCTCCATAGCAGACCATCTATTTAGAAGAGTCACCATGTTCATTTGAGTCTGGCGATTTATGTCCTCCACGGAGGTTGCCATCCTTTCCATGGTGGCACCTACATTCGCCATTGCGTGCACCACGGCATTGCTCATGTTTGAGATGGACTCCTCCATTCTCTGCACACTCACAGTTACCGTGGTTGCAAACCCTATCAGAGACTCCTACAGTCACATTGTCTGCATGCCCGATATGAGATTCCCAAAACAAGCGCTCTACTCGGAGCTCCGACACGGCAAGAGAGCCCTAGGTGGGCAGAGGAAACGCTTCAAGGACACACTCAAAGCCTCCTTGAAAAAGTGCAACATCCCCACCGACACCTGGAAATCCCTGGCCCAAGACCGCACAAAGTGGAGGAGAAGCATCCGGGAAGGCGCCGAACACCTCGAGTCTCTTCGCCGGGAGCAAGCGCAAGCCAAGCGCAAGCCGCGCAAGGAGCACATGTCCACTCAAGCACCCCACCCACCCGCCCCTTCAACCACCGTCTGCCCCACCTGTGACAGAGACTGTAGGTCCCACATTGGACTCATCAGTCACCTGAGAACTCATTTTTAATGTGGAAGCAAGTCATCCTCGGTTCCGAGGGACTGCTTAAGATAAAGAAAGAGACTCCTGCACTCGTTCCTGGAGTTCCAGCACCGCTCTCTTTCTGGATGATCCCCGAGACTGAGCGTCTACATGCAGCTGAGCAGAGCTAGGAGAGCCCTGCGGCCTCTGACGAGGACTCTCCTCTGCTGTCCCTGTCCCCACCATCTGCTGATGCTCACTTATGAGCTGTGATACACCAGGTGACAACACTACTCTATCTCGCGAATATCCCACCGAGATGTGCATCTCTGCACTGGTGTTGGGTGCACTGATTTCTGCTGACGCTGCTCCCTCAGAGGTTGCAGGTTCCTCTGAAGAGTCTTCCGGCTCTTCCTCCTGGACAGTGGGGAGGGGGGCTCTTGATGGTCTCTCTGTCCCCCACTTCCAGCTCCTCTGCACCGCCAACGATCTTGATAGCAGCCTCCTCAGCGATGATTAAATGCGCCATGGAAGATGGCCCTCCTCCTGTCCTTCCCCCTCTCCCTCTTATTGTGGGCTCTCTTTTCCTGCAATGAGGGACACAAGTGGAGTTTGAGCGAGAATGTTGGAGTGAATGTAGAGAATCCATAGCATAGATGCTTAGAGGGAGACAAAGATGGAGTGAGGTGCCAATACCAAGGGATCTCCCTGGGCGTTGTTAGTTGTTGCCATTGCTTAACAGTGATAGCGAGTGTGAGGGGTGCATAGTAGAATGGTGGAGTGAGTGTGTACATAGAGAGAGAGGGATGGTTAAGGGTGCAAGGGATGTAAGGGTAAGTTGGGATGTGCAGGAGTAGGTTGACAATGCAGAGTGCTGGTGATGAGAAGAGATGGGAAGCAGATTGAAGGTAAGTGTGATGTTATACTCACTTTTGCTGAGCGTAGCAGATCATTGAACCTTTTCCTGCACTGAACCCAGGTGTGATCACACAAAGACCAGGCGCGAACCTCCTCAGCAATTTGCAGCCACGCTGCCTTGGTTTGCTGAGGAGGCTTCCTACGTCCATTGGAGGGAAACAGAACCTCCTGGTGCCCTCTCACTCCCTCCACAAGAGCATGGAGGGAGTCATCATCAAATCGGGGAGAAGCCTTGGCTCTTGAAGCAGCCATCTCGCTATCAGTAACACTGAGAAGCATCAGAATGTGAATGAAACACCAAGGCTGCAGGGGCCCCTTAAATGCAGCTGAATCGAAGACATCAGCAGAGGCGAGCAGCAGACCCGAACCCACTGATTGGGCCGGGTAACGAGCACGGCGGGCTTAATAAGCCCAGTTAAGTCCGAATCATTATTTCAGTGCAGCTGAAACCGGGAGCGGGACTGGAACCCGCCGAGCAGTCAACCCGACACGAACCCGCCTCCGATGGCAAAATCAAGGCCTTAGAGTATTGTGCAAAGTTCTGGTCTCCATCTTACAAAAACGGATAAAGAGGCACTGGAGAAAGTGTGAAAAATATTTACAACAACAACAACTTGCATTTATATAGCGCCTTTAACATAGTAAAATGTCCCATGGTGCTTCACAGCAGCGTTATCAAACAAAATTTGACACCGAGCCACATAAGGAGATTAGGACAGGTGACTAAAAGCTTGGTCAATGAGGTAGGTTTTAAGGAGCATCTTACAGAAGGAGAGAGAGGTAGAGATGTTTAGTGGTGTAGAGGTTTAGGGAGGGAATTCCAGTGCTTAGGGCTGAAGGAGGTGAAGGCACGGCCGCCAGTGGTGGGGCGATAAAAATTGGGGATGCTCAAGAGGCCAGAATTGGAGGAACGGAGAGGGTTGTTGGCCTGGAGGAGTCTACAGAGAGAGGGACAATCCCAGCTCCGTGCTGAGAGCTGATGATAGTTGCAGCAGTGGTGGAGATGCTTCAATAATCTTCAATGCCTCTGGTTTAGGGTTGGGGGGAAAGAATCATCCAGGGCTCCCTCTCACGAGTATCCAGCGACTCTTGCTAGAACGTGTTGGAATGTTGTCACCGGGGAGACAATTAGGCTCAGCTGGGAAGTGTTTGGAACAGAGAAATTACATTTTTGAAATGGTCACAACCCCACAGAGGCAAGAGGATTTTACATTCCATTGACTTTAGTGCATTCAGATTTCTCGTGCAGTCTCAAACCACTTTTTAGGCCTGACTTCAATTTGGGAACAGTAGCATAGTGGTAATGTTACTGGACTAGCAATGCAGCAGGCCTGGATTAATGATCGATGAGACTAGGAGATCAAATCCCACCACGGCAGCTGGGGAATTTAAATTCAGTTAAATAAATCTGGACTAAAAAGCCAATATCAGTAATGGTGACCATGTAACGACTGAATTGTTGTAAAAAACCAACTGGTTCACTAATTTCCTTTAGGGAAGGAAATGTGCCGTCCTTACCCGGTCTGGCCTATATGTGACTCCAGGATCCACAGCAATGTGGTTGACTCTTAACTGCCCTCTGAAATGGCCAAGCAGGCCATTCAGTTGTCAAGAAGATGGCTCACCACCACTTATTCAAGGTCAATTAGGGATAGGCAACGCCCTCGTCCCGTGAATGAATAAAAAAAAAATAGCAGTATTCAGAAACTGTGGACACTTCCTATCATTCTAGTCTTAGATTAGCCTCTCTTATCTCTTGCCTATCTGTCTTTTTTTAAAGCTTACTTGCGATAGAATTTAACGTTAAATCTGCTTTGATGACTGTGTCAGCATATTCCATTCCAAGTGTATTTAAAGAACTGGGTGGTCAATCTCAGTTAAACGGACAATTGCTACAAAGTCATATCTTCATGATTGTCTACATCATCTTGTTTCAATGCAAAGCCAGTAAGGCTGGACTCCTTGAGGAAACACACTGCAACCTTCTGATGCACATCAGAACTCGTACAGGTAGATGTATCTTCAACAATGTGGTGCACAACATTGAGGACCTTTAATCTCTACGTTGTGGATGTCAACTTGACCCTACTTTTAAAAATTTTATTTATTCATTCACGAGATGTCGGCGTCGCTGGCCAGGCCAGCATTTATTGCCCAGCCCTAACTGCCCTTGAGAAGGTGGTGGTGAGCCGCCTTCTTGAACCGCTGCAGTCCATGTGGTGAAGGTACTCCCACAGTGCTGAGGGAGTTCCAGGATTTTGACCCAGCGACGATGAAGGAACAACGATATATTTCCAAGTCATGATGGTGTGTGACTTGGAGGAAAACTTGGAGGTGATGATGTTCCCATGCGCCTGCTGCCCTTGTCCTTCTAGGCGGTAGAGGTTGTGCATTTGGGATGTGTTGCTGAAGAACCCTTGGCGAGTTGCTGCAGTGCAACTTGTAGATGGTACACACTGCAGCCACGGTACGCCGGTGGTGGAGGGAGTGAATGTTTAAGTTGGTGGATGGGGTGCCAATCAAGCGGGCTGCTTTGTCCTGGAGGGTGTTGAGCTTCTTGAGTGTTGTTGGAGCTGCACTCATCCAGGCAAGTGGAGAGTATTCCATCATAAACCGAACGCAGTTTGGGAACAAACCATCAGTTTGATGGGAACAGTAATCCATCTAAAGAACTTTGAAAAAACACTCTAAATATTAGACAGCCCTGGGACTCAACAACTGCTGAGTGAGTAACCAAAATGCTAATGAGTTAGGAGTAAGAGGGTTTAACACCAATTATACAAGACAGGTCAGACAAGGAAGGAAGATGCATTTGATTTGGCAAATGTGCACTTAATAGAATGCAAATTATTTGAACCAAGAAGTCAGGACACATGATTAATCGGCCCGTATGAAGTTGACAACTCATTTTAAAAATGAGTTGAAGAAATTGGGGATCAATATCGGCAGAAAGGCAGCCAGCTGAAAACCTCTCTGTAAAGGACAAGGCTCAAGAAAACTTAGGCTCCAACTGCAGAATTGATGAGAGTTGTGAAATGATGTCTGAGCATGCCGAGTCATCGTCAGGTAAATTCACAAATCCAGCAGGGAGCCATGCTCGGACGAAGCGTGGGCTGGAGACAGGGTTTAGGAACATCGGGACAGGAGGAGGCCATTCGGCTGCTCGAGCCTGTCCATCCATTCAACGAGATCACGGCTGATCTGTATCTTAACTCCATCTACCCGCCTTGGTTCCGTATCCCGTATTACCCTTACCTAACAAAAAACTATTGAGCTCAGTTTTCACATTTTTAATTGACCCCCCCAAGCCTTGACAGCTTTTGGGGAGAGAGAGTTTCAGATTTCCATTACTCTTTGTGTGAAGAACTGCTTCTTGATATCACTCCTGAACGGCCTGGCTCTAATTTGAAGGATATTCCCCCTTTAGATTAAGTAGGGTTGTCACACTAGTTCCAATTCTCCGACCCGTGATCCCTTGAGATTGGATGCCCACTGGGAGTGCGGGATTGGTCAATCTACCTGTTTGTTGAACTGAAATGCAGGCCATCCCAATAATCCCAGTAAGGACAAGAGTTTCAACAATAAAATGTGTAGATCTTCCAAGCAATTACTGATTGCTGCAGTATTTCTGACTATGCCAATAATCCTTTTGGCCTAAAATCTCTCTGGGGGAAAATTTTGGTTGCTTTGCGCCTCCTGTTCGTGCCCTGGGGGGGGGGCCGCTAACGGGGCGCAAAGCCCCTAGCGCCCGGGCACGGCGCCGCTAATGCCTCCCGCAAAAGTAAGCGGGAGGTTAGCGGCGGCGGTAGCCGGTAGCACCCCGCGGCGCTGCGCCTCGGCGATGATGCCATCACCGTGCACAGCCCCCCGCTCGCGCCCCGGCTGCAAACATCAGTTGCGTCTCCTGACCTACCGCCGGACGATATGTCCGACAGTTCCAGGGCGATGTTTTTGCGGCAGCGGCGGCGCAAATTAATGGGTAGGTGCCGGGCGGCCATTTTTTTTGGGCCGACTGCCAGCACCTGCCCCCTTGCGCTTCCTCATGCGGGGTGCTGGCCACGATCGGTCAGACCGGCGCTCCTCTTGAGTGCCGGGCTCTTTTCCAGGCACCCCGCTCCCCGGTGGTCCAGCAGGGCCCCGGTGCGCGCTGCGCTAGGCCCCTCCCCTTTAATCGGGGGGGGGAGGCCTTTACGTGCCGACGAGTGTGGCGCTGTTGCACGTAGCGCCGCGATATTGAACGGTAGCGCCCCAGGAAGGAGATGGAGCGCTTCCAGGAGCGCCCTGCCTCCTGCTTGGGATGCTACCACTCAATTTACAGCGCAGGGACGCTAACTTTTTCGGGGCGCTAAAAGTGAAGTTTGCGCCCCAAAGGGGGGGTGACCGATTTTTTCCCTCTCTGTCTTTCTATCTCTCTGTTGAAGTCTTTCTTTCTAATTGCTCAGTTGAAACCTTTCTCTCTAAGTGCTCCTCTGAACTTTCCATACTCATTCTTACTAAGTGGCAAATATGTCATCATACAAGCCTTTTCTCCTCATTCTCTTCTCACTGTGTTATTCTTTCCAGGATGCGAAACTTTGGAACCCTTTGCCTTCCTACATGTTCCCTCTCTGACACTATTGTTGGGTTAAATTGTTTGTTTTAAGAGAAAGCCCAATGTTGCTTTCTCTTCTACTCTTCAATCTTGATGATGTACTGTACTGTCGCCTTTGCTCTTTCACTTAGATTTCTCAATGAAACGCATTGCCAAACCCAACACACTGAACCAGCGCAAGGGAGGAAGGAGTGGGTAATCATGTTTTCAGTGAGATTTACATCAGGGACTTGAGCACAAAAGCTAGGCTGACACTCCAGTGCCGTGCTGAGGGAGTGCTGCACTGTTGGAGGTGCCGTCTTTTGGATGAGACGATAAACCGAGGCCCCGTCTGCCCTCTCAGGTGGAAGTAAAAGATCCCAGGGCACTGTGTCGAAGAAGAGCAGGGGAGTTACCCCCAGTGAGCTGGACCAATATTTATCCCTCAACCAACATCACTAAAACATATTGTCTTGCCATTTATCTCGTTGTTGTTTGTGGGAGCTTGCTATTCGCAAGTTGGCTGCCGTGTTCCTACCTTAGAACAGTGACTCCACTTTAAAAGTACTTAATTGGCTGTAAAGCACTTTGGGATGTCCCGAGGTCATGATAGGTGCTATATAAATGCAAGTTTTCCTTTCTTTCTTTTACATGATGCAGCTTTACGACTACGGTCTAGCTTGGGATTGAAGGCAGATCTTGAACGTAAGACTGGGTGCAGCAAAATAATTTTGTGATCTCACTGATGACCTGAAAAACACATCAGTCAGTAATCTCTTTAAAATAGTTGTTGTTAAATGATGGTAAGTGATACGTATGGTACTCACTAAATGGACAATAAACGGCCTACTGAATGGAGTAAGCACAACGTAGCAATTGCACTCCAGTGTCTTCTCTTGTATATATTATTATTCTTTGATCAAAGATTCTGCAGGGTCCGAAAATAAAAGCAGCTCGTTATTACCACACCAGTTTTGAGTGTTTGTTCAAACACAACAATATTGAGGTAAATGATTTAAGGGGAAGCAAAATCAAAGTAGTGTCCTAGGGTTAGAATATCCGCTTTGGGCCCAATCGGCGATTCCTGAGCAAATTGCGCCCAAATTTGCACCGTTTTGAAAAGTGCTTTTTTCACCCCCCCCTCGGGTTGCCACTTAAACTCATTTGCATATTGCCGAACATAAAGCCTGCCGTGAACCAGCGCAATCGAGCAGCTTTTTAAAACGTCATTTAAAAAAAAAAATTTCTTTAAAAAATATTCCTTGATATGTTTAAGAGTAACTTGGTAAAGTTTCACTAATACAGCTGAAAATGGGTGTATCACTGAAAATAAGCATTTTAAATCACAGTGTCGATCTACCATCTGTCAGCAACCCGAATTTTAAATTACTGTATTAAATTACAAAAAATACAAAACTATTTTCCAGTTAGATTGCAGTATAGTAGTGAGTTCCTCAGTAATTTAACAAAAGAATCATTAAAAACCTTTCAAAATGTGCCGATTAGTGTCCTTGCGCCCAAAAGTTCCAGCTTAATTTTTGGAGCCTCCTCGAAGCCCCGCAAACGAGCGCAATTAGCAGAAACTCGCCGCGGTGATTCATTCACCCCGGGGGGCGCGGCCAGGTTTGTGGGCGGGGCCAGCTTCTAATGCGATGTTTTTAAAACCAGCGCAAAAGGTCGCGGTTACACCGATATTGTGGGAAGTGCGCCGGAAAAAACCAGCGCAATCGAGCGAAAACTCCAGGCCATAATATATACATATGTCGGCCCAGAAATTAGGCTCCCTGGCTTCCCGCGGGTGCAAGGATCCCGCGCGCACCTACCTACCGTGCCTGCCGTTGACCTCTGGACCCACGGGGACTTCAGCTCCTGGGCCTCCTGCAGCTGCCGGCGCGCAGTGCTTGTGTATCCCAGGGGCGTAGTTAGTGCGATGCGTCCCCTGGAATCACGTGGGCCATGGAGAGCCAATGGCAGCAGACCATCTTTCATTCATAACCTGTCAAATCTATGAATGGAAATCGGCCCCAAAACAACACCTAAACTTCAAATGAATTTTTTAAAAAACCATCACATTTTTAAAATAACTATAAGTTAAATAAATTAACTATAAACAAAAATTTAAATTTTTGAAAAAATTAAAATATTTTTTAACAGTGCTAAAAATAAACTTACCTTTCTTTAAAGTATCTAAAAAAGATAAACCTGTTGAAAAATTTTTAAATTGTAATTAATTAACCACTTACCTTGTTAAAAACGGGTCTTGCGCCTCCTTTTTAAAAGCGCAGCTTCTTCCATACTTACCTTCACGGAGAAACCTGAAAAAAAAACTAAGTTCGCTGCGTGCGCGCAGCCTCTCCCGCGCACGCGGTTCACCTCTCAACCCGTCCCTTCACGAGACCGGAAGTTCCGGTTTCCCGCGCATGCGCAGTGCATGCAGGAAACCGGCACTTCAGGAGACCTTACGGGTGAGTACACAGTGCGTACTCACCCGGCAAGTGCCGAATTTTTGGCCCATAGACTTTCTTTTTTGATGGCGATCCACCACCTTGAGTGAAAAAGCTCTGATGAAGGGTCATAGACCTGAAACGTTAACCTAATTTAATCTCTTCACAGAAGCTACCTGACCTGCTGAGTGCTTCCAGAATTCTCTGCTTGCATTTCAATTTCCAGCATCTGCAGTATTTTGCGCTTTGCCATTTTGAGTGCTCGTCCTGCAAAGACTTCGCCGATGGCACCAGTGAAGCATCCACTGGAGTGTAGGAAAGCTCCGAGAGTGCCCATTGGAAGTTCTGTAATGACCACAGGGACAAGCACAGCCATGGCCTTATCAGTCATTACCTGATATTGGCCTGCTCTGTCTCTTCACTGCACCGCTCTCTACTATAGGAAATCACGATCTTAATACACATCAGTGTGCCAAACGATAACACAGAAATGTAGGGCAGAATTTTCATTGACCCGTGGAGGTGGGTTTGGAGGCATGTGGGGTGAGAAAATAGCAGATTCGGGGGTCCCGAACCCATCCCGCCCCCAACCCGCCTCCATGCCAGTTTCACAGGAGGCGGGTACCTGACCTGTGCTGGGACCCGCCTCCCCGAGGCGGGAAGGGGATTAGTGCCAATAAACTGCTTGTTAACAGGTAGTTAACATTTTTTTTTTGCCTAATCCCTATTTTTAGCCCTGAAGTGTGGGCTTCCCGACAGGTCTGAACCACGCCGATTTAGCGAGGCGGACCGTGGGTCTGCAGGGGTTGGAGGGGTCGATATGTCCGGTGGGCAGGTGAGTAATGGGTGCATGTGTGCAGAGGTAAGTGTGTAAGGTAAGTGTAAAGTGTGGATTAAAGTTTTACTTACCTTAACTTCCTTCTGCAGGTGCCAGCCCTTCAGGTCTCGGGAGTCAGAAATCTCACCGGCACAGAAAGCAGAATGACCGTTCAGCTGTCAAAAGCTGCAGCCTCTGCTTTTTGTTCTGCAGAGATCTCTAAATCAGCCTGAGAGGAAGGAATTAACTTAGAGGACAGATTGTCAGTGTTTGACAGCTTCAAGGAGCTGTCAAACGCTGATATTTCATCTGTCAATAGCTCTTGACAGATGAAATGTCAATCTGTGACGTCACCTGTTGGCGGGTGGCCCTTAATTGGCCCGCTGAGCCCGCTCGGCGGGCTCAACAAGGTCAATCAAGGGAAAATCGAGTGGTTTGGCCACAACTCGATGGAGGCGGGACTACAACCCCAAAAGTGGGAGTCCCGCCTCCTGCTCGCCTCCACTGATAAAATCCAGCCCGTAGGGTTGAATTTTCCGGGGTGCTGGCGGGTGAGATCAGTGGCGGGTCGGGTGGGAAAGTTGTTATTTTTTTACAGCGGGTCAGGAACCCGCTGTCATCTCATTCCAACGCGCCTTTCCCCCAGGCGCGTCTGTCATCGTGGAGCCAACCCGAGCCGCAGTGGCGTGCGACCTAATTGAAATCATTATGAGGTAGTTTACAGGCACTTAAGGGCCTCTTCCCCCCTACTCTTTAAATTTCCCTGCGTGGCCACGTGATTCACGCAGCTCGGGAACCACGTCTGTCAAGCTTAGGCGTGAATTCCGTGGCCATTGCTCCAGCTGAGTACTTGGTGGCATGGAAAACAAACCAAAATAAAGACATGTTGATTACATCAGCAAACAGATTGATGGAGATTCTGTTCTACTTGAAAAGCTACTGGTAAATGTTAATTCAGAAATTCCTGAAGGGATGTAATTGCTTCCCTGGATGGTGAGGCAAATACATTTTTCACTGGCCATTCTCGGCTGTTGCCTTCCAACTCAACAGTAATTGCAGTGAATTGATCTGCACTATAAAAAATGACAAATACCATTTAAATAATTTTTTGTCTTGTTTCTGTTCAGGTTTTTCTCACAGTATACTGTGATTGTCCAGTTACACATTAAATCAAGTCATCAACCTTAACAATTTTATTCTCATCACTCATTCCACTGGTTCAATTTGCTTTCAGTCCCTGAATATGACTAATGTAATTTTTCAGCCTGAGACTTTAGGGTGAACTTCTGCAAAGGTTCTCTCACTTCTCCATTGTTAATTTCAACTCAAGAGCTGCAGAAATCCCAGAAACACATTGTAAGCGCCACTTACACTGTTTGTCAGGGATTCTGCAGCTCTTCCGCGGAACTTGCAAAAGATTGTAAATCCACCCCTTTACAATTACATTTAAAATCTGCTTAATTTTATGTATTACATATACACACATAAGAACATAAGAACATAAGAATTAGGAGCAGGAGTAGGCCATTTGGCCCCTCAAGCCTGCTCTGCCATTCAATAAGATCATGGCTGATCTGATCTTGGCCTCAACCCTACTTTTCTGCCTGTTCCCCATAACCCTTGACTCCCCTGTAGTTCAAAAACCTGTCTATCTCCACCTTAAATATATTCAATGACTCAGCCTCCACAGCTCGCTAGGGTAGAGAATTCCAAAATAACAACAGAAAACGCTGGAAAAACTCAGCAGGCCAGGCAGCATCCGTGGAGAGAGAAAGAGAGTTGACGTTTCAGGTCGATGACCTTTCATCAGAACTGGGAAGAGCTGGAAATCAAATAGATTTAGGGCCAGGGTAAAGCTGGGAAAACAGGACTGCCCCGGTAGACCCATCGTTTCAGCCTGTTCTTGCCCCACGGAACTTATCTCTTCCTATCTCGACTCTATTTTTTCTCCCCTTGTCCAGTCTCTTCCCACCTACATCCTCGACTCTTCCGATGCCCTCCGCCATTTTAACAGTTTCCAGTTTCCCGGCCCCAACCGTCTCCTCTTCACTATGGACGTACAATCCCTCTACACCTCCATTCCCCACCAGGATGGCCTGAGGGCGCTCCGCTTCTTCCTTGAACAGAGGCCCAACCAGTCCCCATCCACCACCACCCTCCTCCGCCTGGCTGAACTTGTTCTCACATTGAACAACTTCTCCTTTGACTCTACCCATTTCCTCCAAATTAAAGGTGTTGCTATGGGTACCCGCATGGGTCCTAGCTATGCCTGCCTTTTCGTGGGATATGTGGAACACTCTTTGTTCCAGTCCTACTCGGGTCCCCTCCCTCACCTCTTTTTCCGGTACATTGATGACTGTATCGGTGCCGTCTCCTGCTCTCGCCCTGAACTAGAACATTTCATTCACTATGCTTCCAATTTCCACCCTTCCCTCACCTTCACATGGTCCATCTCCGACTCTTCCCTTCCCTTCCTCGACTTCTCCATCTCCATCTCTGGGGATAGGTTATTGACTAACATTCACTACAAGCCCACCGACTCCCACAGCTACCTGGACTACACTTCCTCCCACCCCGCCTCCTGTAAGGACTCTATTCCATTCTCCCAGTTTCTCCGTCTCCGCCGCATCTGCTCTGATGATGCCACCTTCCATACCAGTGCTTCCGACATGTCTTCCTTTTTCCTCAACCGAGGATTCCCCTCTACCGTGGTCGACACGGCCCTCGACCGTGTCCGTTCTATCTCCCGCACATCTGCCCTCACCCCTGCCCCTCCCTCCCGGAACCACGATAGGGTTCCCCTTGTCCTCACCTTTCACCCCACCAGCCTCCACATTCAACGGATCATCCTCCGCCATTTCCGCCACCTCCAGCGTGATCCCACCACCAAACACATCTTCCCCTCACCTCCCCTTTCAGCATTCCGCAGGGACCGCTCCCTCCGCGACACCCTAGTCCACTCCTCTACCACCCCCAGCACCCCTTCCCCTTCGCCCGGCACCTTCCCGTGCACGCGCAGGAGATGCAACACATGCCCTTATACCTCCCCTCTTCCCACTGTCCAGGGCCCCAAACACCCCTTCCAGGTGAAACAGCGATTTACTTGTACTTCCTGCAATTTAGTATACTGTATTCGCTGCTCACGATGTGGACTCCTCTACATTGGGGAGACCAAACGCAGATTGGGTGACCGCTTTGCGGAACACCTCCGTTCAGTCCGTAAGGGGGACCCCGAGCTCCCGGTGGCCTGTCACTTTAATTCACCGCTTCACTCCCACTCTGACCTCACCGTCCTCGGCCTATTACACTGTTCCACGGAAGCTCAGCGTAAGCTCGAGGAACAGCACCTCATCTTTCGTTTAGGCACGCTACAGCCCTCTGGACTCAATATCGAGTTCAACAATTTTAGATCATAACCTCAGCTCCAATCACATTTATATTTTATTTTATCCACCCTTTTATTTGTCCCCCCCACCTTTTTTTTCCTCCTAGAAGCTGGCAGCTGTCCTTCATTCTGCCAGTGGATTTCACACTTCATTCAGCCTTAATCTGTCACATTAACACCACCTCTAGCCTTGCATATCTCTTAATGTCTCTTAATGTCTCTTCATCTCCTCCTTTGTTCCTTCATCCCCTCCCCCTTTTCCCAGCTTTACCCTGGCCCTAAATCTATTTGATTTCCAGCTCTTCCCAGTTCTGATGAAAGGTCATCGACCTGAAACGTCAACTCTCTTTCTCTCTCCACGGATGCTGCCTGGCCTGCTGAGTTTTTCCAGCGTTTTCTGTTGTTATTTCGGATTTCCAGCATCCGCAGTATTTTGCTAGAGAATTCCAAAGATTTACGACCCTCTAAGTGAAGAAATTCGTCCTCATCTCCGTCTTAAATGGGCGACCCCTTATTCTGAGTCTGTGCCCCCTAGTTCTAGATTCCCTCACAAGGGGAAACATTCTCTCAGCATCCACCCTGTCAAGCCCCCTCAGAATCTTATATGTTTCAATAAGATCACCTCTCATTCTTCTAAACTCCAATGAGTATAGGCCCAACCTGCTCGACCTTTCCTCATAAGATAACCCCTTCATCTCAGGTATCAACCTAGAGAACCTTCTCTGAACTGCCTCCAATGCAAGTATATCCCTCCTTAAATAAGGAGACCAAAACTGTACACAGTACTCCAGGTATGGTCTCACCAATGCCCTATACAGTTGAAGCAAGACTTCCCTACTTTTATACTCTGTCCTCCTTGCAATAAAGGCCAACATTCCATTTGCCTTCCTAATTACTTGCTGTACCTGCATGCTAACTTTTTGTGTTTCAATACGAGGACTCCCATATCCATCTGTACTGCAGCATTCTGAAGTCTCTCTCAATTTAAATAATATTTTGCTTTTCTATTCTTCCTACCAAAGTGGATAACCGCACATTTTCCTACATTATATTCCATCTGCCAAATTTTTGCCCACTCACTTAACCTATCTATATCCCTTTGCAGACTCTATGGGCTCGATTTTGCCATTGGGGTCGGGCTGGGGCGTGTCAGGTGGTTTTCGTGTCAGGACCCCGACTCCGATGTGAAGTGGGGAAAAAAGTGCGATTTTCCCCTAATTGGGCACTTGATTTCCCTGGCCCAATTAGTCTTTCCATCCTGAAAGTCGCCTCCGATGACATCATCAGTGCTGCTGGATTTAAGGCCTGCAAGCAGCCTTGCTTCTTCTGGAGACTGGAAACGCTTTCGACATTGTATGAAGGACTTTATTTACCGACCATGTCCACCAGCAAGCAAAAGTGTGCACCTCGCTTTGATGAGCCCTCCCTCCAAGCTCTGGTGCAGGGAGCAAGATCTAATAAGGAGGTGCTCTTCCCTTCCTCAGGGAGAAAAAAGCAACAACAGACTAAAGCTGTGTGGCTGCAAGTGGCCCAGGAGGTCAATGCCATCTCTATGTGCCGCAGAACCTGGCTGCAGTGCAGGAAGAGGTTCCATGACCTTCTCCGCACAGGAAAAGTGAGTATGACTTTCTCATCACCCTCAATCTCATCCCCATCGCCTCTCCTCAACAGCACTCTGCTTTGCCAAGCTCTCCCTCCACATCCCACTTGACACTGACATCCCTGCACCCTTACCCATTCCCTCTCTCTCTATGGTCACATTCACTTAACTATTCTACCATGCAGCCCTCACACTCCCTATTACTGTGACGCAATGACAACAACTTACAACACACAGGGAGGGCCCTTTGTCTCCTTCTAAGCATCTATGCTATGGATTCTCTACACTCACTCCTTCATTCTCACTCAAACTCCACTTGTGTCCCTCATTGCAGGAAAAGAGAGCCCACAATAAGAGGGAAAGAGTGAGGACAGGAGGAGGGTCACCCTCAGTAGCCCAGCTTACCACCTCGTAGGAGGCGGCCCTGGAAATCGCCGGGATCGAGGAGGATTCCCAAGTGGGGGGTGGACAGATGAGCGCATTGCAGCAAGCTGGTGACAGAATAGTTTGGCATCTCTCTCATTGACATTGCATGAGTGACTGATAATGATTCTGATGCTCTAACAGATTGACTTATGATCATCTGCACAATTCAAAGTGCATGCAACTTTTACCTCACATCTCTAACTCTTTACTTTACTCCCCCACAGGACCATCGAGAGCCCTCATCCCCACTGTCCAGGAGGAAGAGCCTGAGCTTCCAGACTCCTCAGAGGAAGCTGCAACCTCTGAGGGTGCTCCGTCAGCAGAATTAAGTGCACCCTGCACCAGCGCAGACACTCACACCTTGGTGGGACCTTCGGGACATAGAGTAGAGTTGTCACCTGGTGTATCACAGCTCACAAGTGAGCATCAGCAGATGGTGGAGACAGGGACAGCAGTGGAGGGTCCTCGTCGCACTGGAGAGGACGCTCCCAGATCGGCTCCGCTGCATGTCGACCCTGTGCCTCCGGGTCCATCCAGAAGGAGAGCGGTGCTGGAACTCCAGGAACAGGTGCAGGAGTCTCTGGCAGGTTTTGTCTCCAGGGTCGCTGCGAGTGTGGAGCGAATGGAGGAGTCCATCGTTATCATGAGCAGAGCCTTTGTGGAGGCATTGGTGCATGAACGCATCACCACGGAAAGGATGGCAACCTCCTTGGAAAGGATGGCTACCTCCATGATAAGGCTGGCTACCTCCATGGTAAGGCTGGCCACCGTAGTCACTTGGGTGTAATGTTGTGTTTAATTTTGAAAAGCCATCAGTTGCTTATTGTCATAAAAAATTCTGATGGCAAACTGTTGCATTTGTGGCATGTGTCATTTTGCTAATGGGACTTCCACATTGAGGGCTTAGGGCAACTTGCAATTGTCAGTATGGTGGTCAGAGTGATAGGAATCCGCAGGTTCTTGGCCATTGTCGATGGTCTGATAAGAAGGTGCGAGGCAAAAGTGTTTGATTGTGCAGGCTAAGCAAATCTGGCCAAGCTGAGTGCGTCCCTTGCATTCCGGGCAGCAATGTGGTCGCGCGCTGGCGCCTTCTGGCCTATGCAGTTTCAGGTGGGTGAGCAGCAGCATGGCGCTCCTGTTGTTGCTGCTGCTGTTGGTGGTGCTGTTGTTCATGGATCTGCAGCTGCCACGGCTGGTCTTCATCCGAATCTGATGTCCAGGAGGAAAGGAAATAAATGGTTCCCATGCTTCTGGTATATGCCTCAGTTGAGGAAGCGCTCATTCAAGGTGGCGAGAGGGGTTTCCCAGGAGGTCACACTGGAGATGGGTGTCAGGCTCCAAACTTCCACAACAATGTGTATGCCAGCTAAAAGTTCCCCCAGACCTGAGACAACAAAGATCTGCCACCTGCAAATGATGATTGCTGAAAACTCCTTTTTAATGGTGGAGCTGCAGCTGTTAGTAAGCAATCCACTTGTGAGGCCGCCAGGATTCACTGGCGTGTTCCAGAGGAGACGTGCAGGACTTGGGAAAAGTGGTAAAATCAGAAAGACCTCTCAAAATGGGATTATAGAGGCACTTAACTGGTTGTTAAGGGCCTTAAGGGCCTATCCCGCCTCTTGGAGACGGGATGGAAACGGGGTCAGAAAACACACATTTGGGAAAATTGCTCGGAGGTGGGATGGAGGTGGGATCGAGCCCGCCTGCCATTTTTTGCGATTTTACCACCTCACACGCCTCTAATCCTGCCTCCTCGGGCCTGGCAAAATCGAGCCCTTTGTGTCCTCCTCACAACTTGCTTTCCCACCTATCTTTGTATCGTCAGCAAATTTGGCACACAGTCCCTTCATCCAAGTCATTAATATAGATTGTAAATAGTTGAGATCCCAGCACTGATCCCTGTGGCACCCCAGTAGTTACAGTTTGCCAACCTGAAAATGACACATTTATGCCGACTCTCTGTTTTCTGTTATTTAGCCAATCCTCTATCCATGCTAATATATTACCCCCAACAACATGAGCTCTTATCTTGTTCAGTAACCTTTTATGAGACACCTTATCGAATGCCTTTCGGAAATCCAAATACACTACATCTACTGGTTCCCCTTTATCCACCCTGCTCGTTACATCCTGAAAGATCTCCAATACATTTTTCAAACACGATTTAACTTCCATAAAACCATGTTGACTCTGCTTGATTGTATTATGATTTTCTAAATATCCTGCTATTACTTCCTTAATGATGAATTCCAGCATTTTCTCAATGACAGATGTTAGGCTAACTGGCCTATAGTTTTCTGCTTTCTGTCTCCCTCCTTTCTTTAATAGGGATGTTACATTTGTGGTTTTCCAATCCGCTGGGACCTTTCCAGAATCTAAGGAATTACAACCAATGCATCTACTATCTCTGCAGCCACTTCTTTTAAGGCCCTAGGATGCAGGCCATCAAGTCCAGGGGACTTGTCAGCCTTTAGTCCCATTATTTTCCCATTACCTTTTCTTTAGTGATAGTGATTATTTTAAGTTCCTCCCTCCCTTTTGCCCCTTGATTTTCCACTATTATTGGGATGCTTTTAGTGTCTTCTACCCTATTTGCTGATGCACTCTTATGCTTGTACACTCTGTCCCTTCCTGTCACACTCTGGTTATCATTACCCCTATCGCTACCCTGCACTATTGCCTTGTCCTTTCTCTTTAACTTTCTAAGTTTCCTCTCACCTGAGCCCTCCCCCCCACTATTTAGTTTAAAGTCCTGTCTACAGCCCTAGTTATTCGATTCGCCAGAACACGTTCCAGCATGTTTCAAGTGAAGCCCGTTCTAATGGAACAGCTCCCTCTTTCCCCAGTACTGGTGCCAGGGCCCCATGAATCAAAACCTATTTATCCCACACTGAAGTGGGGCTTTCGAGCTCTACTATAAATAAAGGGTTAAGAATGGGAAACAAATGAGCTAATAGGCCTTTGCAGTAGGAAGCTTTTTCTAAGTTGCTGAACTGGCAGTTGAGATATCGCTAAAGAATAACATGTTAATTTTGCAGTAGTGTTAGAATGATTAACGACTGCAAGCTGTGTCACTTGGAGACAATTGCAAATAGTCGGACGTTGAACCATAAGAGGCCTAGAGGATGTAAGTTCTGTTCTGGCTGGAAAGTAGAACAATGAGTTGGAAGTAAAAAGGCCTGGAGAGGCAGGAAAGCAGGACAATGAGTCAGAAGTACAATGTTGGTGAGACCCCACCTGGCATAAACAAAGGTCATAGGTGCAACAACAGCTTCCGGTGATAACGGACATATACTTTTCCGGTAATAAAGGCAGTACCTTAATGTAATGCGGCATAGGCAACCAATCAGTAAATGTGCATGCGGGGCAAAACCCAATCAAATTGTTAAGATGGACCGTGCACGAGGCTAAATATGTACCAAAATTTTGTATAAAAGACTGCTTAAAACTTTGTATCATTGGAGAGAAGCCTGGCTAGACAGATAGCAGGTTGTCTCCCCACCGGTGCGAATAAAGACTGCTTGAATCTTTAAACGCAGACCTGGTGTCGAGTGTTTCTTTCAAATACTCCACTTCACACACCAATCCTTCAGCCATGCATTCAACTCTCTGATCTTATTGACCCTATACCAATTTGCTCGTGGCTCAGGTAGTAATCCAGAGATTTTTACCTTTGTGGTTCTGCTTTTTAATTTAGCCCCTAGCTGCTCATACTCCCTCAGCAGAACCTCTTTCTTTGTCCTACCTATGTCATTGATACCTACATGAACCATGACAACTGGATCCTCCCCCTCCCACTCCAAGTTCCTCTCCAGCCCCAAGGAGATGTCCTTAACCCTGGCACCGGGCAGGCAACACAGCCTTCGGGACTCACGCTCTTGGCTGCAGAGAACAGTATCTATCCCCCGAACTATACTGTCCCCTACCACTACTACATTCTTTTTTACTCCCCCAACTTGAATGGCCCCCTCTACCACGGTGCTGTGGTCAGTTTGCTCATCCTCCCTGCAGTCCCTGCTCTTGTCCACGCAGGCTGCATGAACCTCGTACCTGTTGGACAAGTGCAAGGGCTGAGGCTCCTCCAATGCTACCTTCTGGATCCCCATACATGCATCACTCATAGTCACACCCTCCTGTCCCTGACCACGGACCATATCTGAAGTATTTAACCTAAGGGGTGTGACTGCCTCCTGGAACAAAGTGTCCAGGTAACTTTCTCCCTCCCTGATGTATCGCAGTATCTGAAGCTCATCAACTCTGAGCCAAAGTTCCTCGAGCTGCAGACACTTACTGCAGATGTGGTTGCTGTGGATCACACTGGGGTCCACCAGCTCCCACATGCTACAGCTTCAACACATCACCTGCCCTGCCATCTCTATTGTATTTTATTTAACTAATTACGTTTTCAAATTTTAAAATACTCAAATGTCTATTAATAGTTTTTAATCTAGGTAATAACCTTGGTTAATTTATTAAATTTAGTTATATGCTTTAGGTCTTTACTGTAACTTAGCCCACAGTCCTAATATAACCCTAGTTGTTTATATATTTTTTTGTGTATCAAGCAGCACCTCTTACCCCCACCTCACCGAATTCCCTCACTCACCAAATTCCCGAGTTTAGTACTCTGCAGAAGCAGTACTCCGTAGAACTGGACTCCGTGCTACTTACCTCCATGCGTTAGCAAAAGCCATCTTTTATTTGTACCAATTACTGATAGAAAGGTCTATAGATTTGTGGCTAAAGCACCAATAACTTCACAATTAATGTACGTTTTAAATTATGTTCTTAAGTTTATTTGCAGATGGAGTCATATTACTTAATGATAATATTTCTTTGTCACTCATATATAACTTTTATTATATTATTATACAGTAAAGATTTAACACCCACTTTGTTAGATTAAACTTAAAATTTAATGTGACCATAGTCCCTTTAAAGATACCGGCTTAAAACGCGTCATGAATGATGTCACCAGACCTGCTCCATCTCATTGGGCCGGGTGACGCACTGGGCGGGCAGAATAGGCCCCATTAAGGTAAGATCATTTTCAATAGCGGGATGGATCCAGCAGCGGGGTCGCGACCCGCCAGGGACACCGCCCGCACCAGACCCGCCCAGATAAGGGAAATTCCGGCTGTAGAATTTACAGCACAGAAGGAGGCCACTCGGTCCATCGTTTCTGTGCCTGTGCTATCTCTCATCTGAAGCCATCTGCTTTAATCCCATTTCCCTGCCCTTTTCCTGTATCCTTTTATATTCTTCCTTTTCAAATACTTATCCAATTCCCTTTTAAGTGATCTTAGGCTTTCGATCTCAATCGCCAATTGTGGTAAAGTATTCCATGTTCTAATAATTCTCCATGTGCAAAATAAATCTTGTAACTTTCCTCTCGTTCCTTTATGCCCGCTTGCTACTAATTCAGTGGAAATAATCCATCTTCCTTTTGGGAACCTCTATTCGAGCACACTTTAACCTTCTCTGTAACAGTGAGAAATGCTCCAATTTTCTGAACCTTTCTCCGTAACCAGAACCTCTCATTCCTGCAATCATCTTTTCTGTACCCGTTCCATGGTTCCTAGTACCTTACCTATAATTTGGTGCCTCAGATAAAGGTTTTAAAGCAAAATAGAAAAATGAGAACGCTGGCATTCAAAAACAAGAAAAGAGCATGGTACAGAATATGGAAAACACAAACCGGACGCAAGTTTGCAGACGGCGGGTGGATTGAAATGAACCAAAAATATTATCAGAGCCATCCAACATTCAGAAGAAATGATAATAGCAAGAAAGGGAAAAAGAGAGAGAGAGAGCAACAATGACCATAAAAGATTAATCAGAAGATGAAAACAACAAGTTGAGTCGGGTGAATAATAGACACTTGAGTGAGGCAGGGGATGGGAGTTGCCATCGTAGAAACAAGAGTGGGCCATTCAGCCCCTTGAACCTCTTCCGCCATTCCATTATATCATAGCTGATCTGTATCTCAACTCCATTTACCCGTATTGGATACATATCCTTTAATACCCTTATCTCAAAGATAAAACTATCAATCTCAGGTTTTGATATTTTCAATTGAATCCCAATCTCAACAGCTGTTTGGGGGAGAGAGTTCCAGATTTCCACCACCCTTTGTGTGGAGAAGTGCTTCCCGACATCACCCCTGAACGGCCTGGCTCTAATTTTAAGGTTACGCCCCCTTGTTCTGGACTCCCCCCACCAGAGGAAATAATTTCTCTCTATCTACCCTATCAACTCCTTTATACACCTCAAATCAGATCAACCCTTATTCTTCTATACTCAAGGGAATACAAGCCTAGTCTGTGCAACCTGTCCCCATAATTTAACCTTTTTTAGCCCCTGGTATCATTCTGGTGAATCTGCGCTGCCCCCCCCTCCAAGGCCAATATATCCTTCCTGAGGTGTGGTGCCCAGAACTGGATGCTGGATCCTCACCTCCAAAAGGCAACTCTACATGAAATGGATAGCAAAAATGACAAAAAATAAAATAAGATTGGAGCTGTAAAATATATTGGCACACTAGATGTTTGTTTACTGTAATAGTCGAGGCTCGCAAAGCCCACCTGTGCCACTAATTGGAATGAAATGGCTTAGCCTCTTATGTGTAGTGTGACCAATTACTAATCTCCAACTGGAGCCTGGATCAGTGGCGTTATCCATCAAGGGAAACAGTAATTTTGGATCCGACAGCAAGTACTTGACAAGCTCGATGAAGAGACTTGTCAAATTATGTCTACTGTTTATTGGTTATCCTCTGAATAATCACTGTTTCCTTTGGTCTCCGCCTGATGGATGATGTGCAATAATTCTAGCGCTGCATGTCTCGTGAAGCAAAAAAACAATGAAATAAAGGACCTGTATTTGTATAGCGCCTTTCACGTCCTAGTCCCAACTAACTCTACGCAGTCTGGGGCTCAACAGTCAAAGTCTGGCACACTATGGACACTAAAGATAGGAAAAGAAATGTATATTCTTCAATCACCAATAAAGAAAGAAAGACTTGCATTTAGATAGCGCCTTTCATGAGCTCAGGACTTTCCAAAGCACTTTTACAGCTAATGAAGTGTAGTCACTGCTGTAATGTAAGAAAGACGGCAGCCAATCTGCGCACAGCAAGCTCCCACAAACAACAATGTTATAACGACCAGATAATCTGCTTTAGGGATGTTGGTTGAGGGATAAATATTGTCCAGGAGAACTCCCCTGCTCTTCTTTGAAATAGTGGTCATGGGATCTTTTTCATCCAGCTGAGAGGGCAGACGGGGCCTCGGTTTAACGTCTCATCTGAGAAATGGCAGCTCAGTCCCCATTTTGAGACTGTTACTGCCTCATTAATGCCAGGCGAAGGCACTCAAAATTCGACCCCAACATCTCTTGGTTAAAAGTCTTCATTATGCCAAAGTTTTGGTTCATTGAAGCTTGAAGCCGAGCTCAAGTAGTGTACACTTTTAGCTTCTGCAGTAGTCATACCTGTTCCAGTGGAGAGAATCTGAAGCAACACTCAGAGATCAGTATTGCATCCATGGAACAAGGCATCGCATGACTGAACTTACTGCAGGTGGGTCAAACTATTGAATTCTGGATCCAGTAATTTTACATTCATTGAATTCATTGAATTAACTTTGGTGTTGAAATCGAGCTGTAAGATATTAGTTATAAATAGATTAATATGCTGAGACAAATTCCTCTCTCTGCTATTTTACATAGAATTACATAGAATTTACAGCACAGAAACAGGCCATTCGGCCCAACTGGTCTATGCCGGTGTTTATGCTCCACACAAGCCTCGTCTAACTTAATCGAACCCTACCTGCATAACCTTCTATTCCTTACTTCCTCATGCACTTATCTAGTTTCCCCATCAAGGCATTTTAATGAAGGATGGTTAAAATGAATGCGCTAATACTTCTACTAAACAAGGAGACAAAAGAATTTCATGTGATCAGAACTAGAGGGGAAATGAGGAGAAATTTCTTCACACAGAGGGTTGTTGTGATCTGGAACGCATTGCCTGAAAGGGTGGCGGAACCAGATTCCATAGGAACTTTTAAAAGGCAAATAAACATGTTCTTGAAGAGGACTAATTTGCAGGGTTAATGGAGAAAAAGCTGGTGTGTGGGACTAAATTGAGCAGCTCTTTCAAAGAGTCGGCACAGGCGTGTTGGGCCGAATGGCTTCCTTCTGAGCTGTAAGACTCTATGATCACATTTTTTATTAATACTCCACGGCACAATATCAACCCACCTATGTTTTAGCATGATATTCAGAGCCTCGCATACAGTGAAACAAACGTATCATTATCCAAATTACTTGCTGAGTGTTCTTAATTATTGTTCTAATCTCTTGTAAACAAACATAAATAAAAAATACAAAAATGGGAACTGTAGGGTTTATTCTCTGACTAACAATGCCCTTGTGACAAATTCCACACGGACCTTTGTAACCACAGTTGTTAACCTGATGGATAAATTAAATGTTATTGCGATCAGATAGTATCCACATAATGGATTAAGGGCTGTGATGTCTTCACCACAGGTTTATACTAACAAAATGACTAGGATATAATTGGGAGTCAGCTGTGTCTCAGTCGGTAGCACTCTCGCCTCTGAGTTAGAAGGTTGTGGGTCCATAGCGGTGAATTTTAATGCCCAAAATCGAGTGGGTTGGGGTCAGGTGAGATATTAACACTTTTTAAATCTCAAAACTGACCCCTAACCGCCTCCAACCCGCCCACTTCTGGGTCTAACGGAGGCGGGACAAGGGGCGGACAGCCAACCCGCTCCCAGGAAGCGGGTTGGTCATTTAAATATTTTAATGAGGCTGGCAGCCTCTGCTTTAACCTGTTTTACAGGTTTAACCCTGGCCGGCTGGGATTCCCAGGCCTCGGGAAACCCGGCAGCTGAAGGGAGGCGAAGACAGCTTTGAGGAGAAGGTAAGGGCCTTTACAGCACTGCTTGTGGGCCAGGAGGAGCAGGAGTGCTGCCCCCGCACCCCCAAGATAACCTTCTTCCCTTGGATCGGACAACCCCCTACCATCGGACCCCTCGCCCCGCCATCGGACCCCCCCCCCCATCGGACCCCCCCAGGTTGGATCACCCGCCCTGGCATCGGGGATCATACCACCCCCATGCTCCCACTAGAAGCTGCAGGCCCCTTACTTGGGGCTGCGCCCTGCTCCGGAGTGCTCGCCGCCTGGCTGGAAGCCAAGCCTGTCAATCAAGCTGACTTCCGGGCGGGGATCCTGCTGTTAAAAAAAAATGCTCCACAGCATGTGAGTCCCGACTGAAACTCCACCCTGCTACTTAGCAAACCCGCCCCTGTCAATATCCGGGCCATAATCTAGCCATGGCACTCCCAGTACTGTACTGAGGGAGCGCTGCGCTACCACAGTTGTGGCCTTTCAGAGGAGATGTTAAGTCGAGGCCCCATCTGTCCTCTCAGATGGGTGAAAAAGATTCCATGACATTTTTCGGAGAAGAGAGGGGAGTTCTCCACGGGGTCCTGGCCAATATTTATCCCTCCACCAAAACATCACCGGAACAAATTATCTGGTCATTATCACATTGCTATACTGTGGGTACACTTCAAAAGTACTTCATTGGTTGTAAAGCACTTTCAGACCTCCTGAGGTTGTGATAGGTGCTATATAAATGCAAGTCTTTCTTTCACATTGCGTTACATTGTATTAACCCTGATATTCGGGGAATCGCCTCTCCCTCGGCTGATCTAGGAGTTTTTAGCTCTTCCTCTGACACTCTTCAAGCTTGGCTCAGCTGTGGCTCAGTTGGTAGCACCCCTGCCACTGAGTCAAGTAAGATTATCAGTTCCAGTCCCACTCCAGAAACTTTAGTACAAAAATCTAGGCTGACACTCCCAGCGCTGCACTGTCAGAGGTCCCTTTTTTAAGATGAGATGTTAAACTAAGGACCCGTCTGCTCTCTCAGGTGAATGTAAAAGATTCCATGGCACTATTTCGAAGAACAGTACGGGTGTTATCCCCGGTGTCCCGGCCAATATTTATCTCTCATTCAACATCACTAAAAAAACAGATGATCTGGTCATTATCACTTTGCTGTTTGTGGGAGCTTGCTGTGCGCAAATAGGCTGCCGCGTTTCCTACATTACAACAGTGACTTCACTTCAAAAGTACTTCATTGGCTGTAAAGTGCTTTTGGGCGTCCTGCGGTCGTGAAAGGCGCTATAGAAATGAAAGTCTTTCTTTCTTGACGTCACCTACTTCCTTCCCTTTTAAGTGTCAGCCTTGGCTCAGTAGTAACACTCTCACCTTTTGAGTCAGAAAGTTGTGGGTTCAAGCCCCCATACAGGACTCAAGCACGTAATCTTTGCTAACACTTTGATGCAGCACTGAGGGAGTGCTGCAATGCTGGAGGTTCAGCCTCTCAGATGCAATGTCTAACCAAGGCTCCAGCTACCTGTTTGGGTGGATGTCTAAGATCCCATGGCACTAATGATCTTGTTGCAAGTGTACAAAATTGGCTGTCACATTTGCCTACAAAGGAACAGTGACAACACTTCAAAAATAATGAATTTTTGAGGTCAATGATCTGATGAAATGTCATCGACCAGAAACGTTAACTTTGTTTCTCTCTCCACAGATGCTGTCTGTTTCCAGCATTTTCTGTTTTTATTTCAGATTTCCAGCATCCGCAGTAATGTTTCTTAAAATTGGACATCAACTGGATGGTAGTGGTGGTCAGGGAAATTCTCTGGTAGTGTAATCATACATGGCCACTGGATGGAGCAACCTTGCTTGGTGAAATTGCTGTTCCTCGCACTTGACTTTTTAACATTTTTTATTGAATAATAATCAGGAAGGAAGGAAAGAAGGAAGGAAGGAAGGAAGGAAGGAAGGAAAGGAAGGAAGGAAGTAAGGTTTGGGAAGGAAGGAGGAAGGAAGGAAGAATCGAAGAATATGACATCCACTTTGAAAGTAGGAACAGTTTTTTCTTCAGAAGCAGTTTTCATTAGCAGAAAAGAAGAGAAAACGATCACTCTGGTCTCCTTTACGATGTAACGAGGTCAACCTTCACAATCTAAGCTATTCAGTAGCTCCAGAGACTGGTTTTGCAGTCAATGAAAAGTCTGAATAGTGATCTAGATGTATCGTAGAAGATGCAAGAGATAGCGAGATCTGCTGGAGACGTTGAGGTGTGGTTCTATGGTACTGGTCACCCTCCAGTATAAGATCCCTGGACCTTCCTCATGGAAGACTGTGGATAATAAGTATCAGCAGGCTATTCAACTGGAAAGTGCATCACAGTCAAGCCTGATCTTGTCTTCATCCAATCGACTCCCTCACATTTTCTAGCATGGGGGTCACTGGGTATTAATTAAGAGCGGGAACCATGGCTGATTTTTTTTTTACTCGCTAAAGCAAGGCGCTGAGACTCATTATAGCAACCCTCCGTCAACTTAGCCATTGTGCGGAGACCAAGGGCTAAACTTCCATTGTCAGGCCAACCTTTGATATGAAAATCATCTCATAGGCAGACTCATAACCCACCCCCCCCCCCCCGCCCCCTTCCCCACAGCCCAATGGGGGGACCAGAGAAGTCAACCCATTTTTAAATCTATCTTATTCCTGTTAAGAGTGAACTATGAGTGAAATCTTCGAATGTCGTCAATGGGAAGAAAATACGGCAAAGATTGATCAGTGTCATGTAACTATTAAGAAGTACACAGTTAGGCAATGCTGTACTTGCTACAGTAGTCCATTAGTGGGAGGTTAGTTCCTTAAGGCTGACTTTGGTATTGATCAGTGGATTTGATGCTCTATATGGATCGGTTCTGTTGATAGCCACAGGGAGACTCTATAGATCCATTCAATCTACTTGTTAGTGAGTGGGCAAAGCGCAGTTGTGTGTACTTACTATTGGGTCACAAAATTTTGCCAATTTGCTCTCGAGGTGGTGGGGGGGGAGTGGAGGGGGGTCAATTTTCAACTGCCTGAGACCAATTTCTCACCTGTAAAATGTACGGACAGCAATTTAAAATCGGGGAACGGGTTACTTTGGCTGCCCCATTGATGCCTTAGGCCTGTCTGTCAATGGGAGAGCAGCCCCTCCTCCTGAAATAGGTGGGAGGCGGCTTAAATATGGTAACTGGGGCCAACGCCAGTTATAGGTCCCAGGTGACAATTTTCAGGTAAAAAAAGGCACTGTGCAGGCATTGAGCGGCACAGCGAGCAGTCCTTAAAGGGACCACTAGAGGCCGCTCAGGAGACAGCGCAGGAAGCTTTCAATTATTGGTGTGCCCAGGAGGAGCAGACCTCCGCCCAGATCTGACCAGCTGACCAGCTCAAATGCGGAACCGGATGATTTCCTGTCCTCCCGTAACCTCGACACCATCTAGGACAAAGGAATCCGTTTGATCAACACCACATCCACCACGTAAACATTCACTCCCTCCACCACCGGCACACCGTATCTGCAGTGTGTACCATCTACAAGATGCACGGCAGCAACTCGCCAAGGCTTCTTCGGCAGCACCTCCCAAACCCGCGACCTCCCAACGACAAGGGCAGCAGGCACATGGGAACACCACCACCTCCAAGGTCCCCTCCAAGTCACACACCATCCTGACTTGGAAATATATCGCCGTTCCTTCATCGTCGCTGGGTCAAAATCCTGGAACTCCCTACCTAACAGCACTGTGGGAGTACCTTCACCGCACGGACTGCAGCGGTTCAAGAAAGCGGCTCACCACCACCTTCTCAAGGGCAACTAGGGATGGGAAATAAATGCTGGCCTTGCCAGCGACGCCCACATCCCGTGAATGAATAAATTTTAAAAGAGAACCGGCAAACTGCAGTGGGGTGCCTGCTTGACACCCACGGCTTTCCAGCAACATGCGAATAATGCCTGCGTGGCTGCTTTGCCAACTTCAGTCGTTTTGGGCACCCCTTGCCAATTGTCCCCAGAATCCTTCTAATACAGTTGCTCATGTGCCGCTTACCCTCCTGTACCTCACCCAAGTTTTTTTTTATCATTCTTCGAGATGTGGGCATCGCTGGCAAGGCCTGTATTTATTACCCATCCCTAGTTGCCCCTTGAGAAGGTGGGGGTGAGTCACCTTCTTCTTGAACCGCTGCAGTCCGTGTGGTGAAGGTGCTCCCACAGTGCTTTTGGGGAGGGAGATCCAGGATCTTGGCCCAGCGATGATAAAGGAACAGCCGATATATTTCCAAGTCAGGCTGGTGTGTGAGTTGGAGGGGAAATTGGAGATGATGGTGTTCCCATGCCACCGCTGCCCTCGTTCTTCTAGGTGGTGAAGGTTTGGGAGGTGCTGCCAAAGAAGCCTTGGCGAGTTGCTACAGTGCATCCGGTAGATGGTACACAATGCAGTCATGGTGCGCCGGTGGTAGAGGGAGTAGATTTTTAAGCTGGTGGATGGAATGGCTACTTCTCTTGTTTGAGCGGAAACAGTGGGTATCGGATGGAGCTCACAGCCCTGTTGGATCGTACCCACACAGTAGGAGCTAGTAGATAATGATTTTCCTCCATGTTGTGTTTATATATACTGTAAACTCTCAGATAGCCACAGGTTGAGGGAGACCTCCAGTTTCCCTGGGTTACCTGATTTGCTTTGTTCTTAGATCATGCACTCGGACACTGAAACAAACACTAATATTACAGTATTACATGTGCTCAAATATCAAGAGTAGTTGGAATGCCAACCTTCAATTAATAAAAGATGCACATATAATACATTTCTACAGAGAGTTGTTGGGATCAGGAACGCTCTACCTAAAAAGCCGATTCCATAAGTAATTTTAAGAGCGAGTTGGACGGGTTCTTGTGGATGAGGAACTTACAGGGTGACGGACAAAGAGCCGGCACGGGCGCGACGGGCCGAATGGCCTCATTCTGTGCTGTAAGTTTCTATGATTCTATGCGAAGGGCGCAATGGCTTTGATTTTCTTCATAGCAGAGGCTGGTTGTGCTGTGGGAAGGGTAACTTGGTCTGGTGGGGGGGATGGGTTGTCAATTGGGCTTTGGAGCCCCTTCACCAGAGCACGGTACTAGTGAGCTCTGAGTCCATGCGACGCACCTGCGTTTATATCTTTCTGCACTGGCAGATAAATCGAGGGATGCTTGCATTTTCTGTTTTCATTTCAGTTCTGCTGCATTTGCAGATTGTTTGTCTTTACCTTTCTAACTTATAACAATATTTCTCCCTCAACCAACATAACAAAAATAGATTATCCAGTCATTTTCACATTGCTGTTTGTGGGAGCTTGCTGTGCGCAAATTGGCTGCCGCGTTTCCCACATTACAACAGTGACTCCACTTCAAAAGTACTTCATTGGCTGTAAAGTGCTTTGAGACGTCTGGTGGTCGTGAAAGGCGCTATATAAATGCAAGTCTTTCTTTCTTTATCCTTATTTTCCCACATTCTGGGTTTGGTCTTTCCCTGTGACATTCCCTCACCTCCCCTCCCCACAACTATTCACGCATTCCTTTGCCCTTTTCTACATCTCCGCTTTATGACACTGATGATCTTTTATATCATCCAGCAGATTTCCATCAAGCAAATTTCAGGTCATTAACTCCCTAGTTGTAGTTGGAGTATCTCTTCATTCTCCCCCTCTTCCGCCCCCTCTCCTCTCTCTATCTCCAGCCTTACTAACATGCTTCTTAAACTTTCAGTCTTCAGTTCCAGTGAAGGGTAGACACCTTAAATGTTGAACCTGTCTTATTTTCTCTGTAAGATGTTGACTGGCCAGTTGTACGTTTCCAGCATTTTCTGTTTTTAATTTTAAAGTTCCAGTAATTGTGCAGTTTTCCCTTTTTTTGTTGGTACTTAACTTCTCATCTTTCATCGAATCATAGAAATTTACGGCACAGAAGGAGGCCATTCGGCCCATCGTGTCCGTGCTGGCCGAAAAAGAGCTCTCCAGCCTAATCACACTTTCCAGCTCTTGGTCCGTAGCCTTGTAGGTTACGGCACTTCAAGTGCATATCCAAGTACTTTTTAAATGTGATGAGGGTTTCTTTCTCTACCACCCTTTCAGGCAGTGAGTTCCAGACCCCCACCACCCTCTGGGTGAAAAAAGTTCCCATCCCATTGAAATTAGCCCTATTCCAGTTTAGAAGTTCCACTCGAGATTGTTCCTTGCTCCTCTCCATTGCTAATCTAAATCTTATGATACGATGATCACTCGTACCCAAGTGTACTCCCACAGACACTTGGTCGACCTGGCCCACCTCATTCCCCAGCACCAGATCCAGCAATGCCTCCTTCCTAGTTGGGCCAAGAACATACTGGTCAAGGAAATTCTCCTGAACACATTTCAGAAATTCCTCCCCCTCCTTTCCCTTTACCCTAGCATTATCCCAATCGATATTTGGGTAATTAAAGTCCCCCAATATCACCACTCTATAGCTCTTGCATATCTCTGTAATTTCCCTGCAGATTTGCTCCTCTACCCCCTTCTCACTATTTGGAGGCCTATAGAATACCCCCAATAGCATGATCATACCCTTTTTGCTCCTCAACTAACCAAATGGATTCTGTCCTTACCCCCTCAAGAACATCCTCCCTTTCCAACACTACACTGTCTTCCTTAATCAGCACTGCCACCCCACCTCCCTTTTTTCCTTCCCTATCTTTTCTAAACACCTTGTACCCTTGAATATTAAGTGCCCAATCCTCACCGTTTTTAAGCCACATTTCCATTATTGCCACATCATACTGCCACATGAGTAATTGTGCTTGTAGCTCACCAACCTTATTCACCACACTTTGTGCGTTTACGTACAAGCATTCTAAACCCATTTTTGAATTTTTCGTAATCTTTCTTAGTCTGCTCCTATCTAATATGGTACTTCTTCTGCCTCGAGCACTACTTTCTTCTCTAGTACTATCCAACACACACACTTTTTTATGCCCCTTATTCCTCTTTTCTACTCCTATATGCTGGTGCCCATCCCCCTGCCAAGCTCATTTAAACCCTCCCCAACAGCACTCGCAAACCTCCCCGTGAGAATATTGGTCCCGGCTCTGTTGAGGTGTAACCCGTCCAGCTTGTACAGGTCCCACCTTCCCCAGAAATAGTCCCAATGCCTCAGGAATCTAAAGCCCTCCCTCCTGCATCATCTGTCCAGCCACGCATTCATCTGTTGTGAAGGAAATAGCCATATTCCAAGAAATACATCATCCTATAAACAGATTTGATAATATTAAAACATGACAAACTGGGGTTAAAAATCTAAAAGCCTGAACGACACAAGCCGTAAAACAGGAATACAGGCTTCTGAGATAAAGATCAGTTGTTAACACAAAGCTGCGAACACAAGCTTTGAAATAGGAAATGTTTGTAAATACAAAAGTGAGAAGTCGCACAACACCAGGTTATAGTCCAACAGCTTTATTTGAAATCACAAGCTTTCGGAGCGCTCCGAAAGCTTGTGATTTCAAATAATGCTGTTGGACTATAACCTGGTGTTGTGCGACTTCTCACTTTTGTCCACCCCAGTGCAACACCGGCATCTCCACATCATGTAAATACAAAGACAAGGCCCTATTGAAACAGTAGGCTGGAGGTTCCTCTATGTCTGAACATTGGAACCAACAAAATGGAATGACCCAAGTAAAGTGTCGAAATTTAACACGTCAAACAGGTGCACAGAACATTAAAAAAAAACAAGTGCCTTTGAAAAAATGACATCAAGTAAAAGAAATACCTGCCGTAAAATAGTTTTATGTTAAACTTAGAAACAGGAGACATGGTTCTTAATATAACCAAATGAAGTAAATAAGAAATGCATGGAACACCCTAGATGAAGTGATTACAAATTGTAAAAAGTACCTACAGAGAGACTTTGTAGATATTACATCAATAGATGACACCAAGCAATTACATTGTTTATGTGTTAAACTTGGAATATAAGGAGACAGGAGTCTATGTTACAAACAGCAGAGGTGATTTCGAAATTCAATAGAAAGACTTCCTAAGAATGGCATCAAATAGATAAATCGATAATAACCATAAAAATGATAAGTTTTTGAAACACCTGAAGGTAGAGACACAAGTCTGGTTGCAACAGATGAAACAACAGTAAGAATAGAAAACAATTCAATAGAGTATCACTAGAGACAATTAGCTTACATCAGCAGAATACTTCAAAGAAAATACCACTAAAAAAGAGTGTAAAAATAAGAGCTTTTCAGATGAAAAGTCAGAAGTCGCTGAACGGGGCAAGTGTTTCTCAACTTCACAGGCACGCTCTGTAAGTTTTTAACTCTGAGTCTCGGGTAATCAAGGTATTTGATTTTGGTGGATATTCTGGATTAAGAAATAAGTAGAAGTGTGGAAATGTAACGCAGTTAAGATTTGAGAATAAGGATCTCTGAGAATAAGAAAATGTAAGCTACTTGTATTTTGAACTATTAAAGTCGCGATTGACTTATCAGCTGTCAACTGAATGTCGGTTCTTTAATATATCTATATATTTTTAGAATTGTCCAACAGAGTATTTCTGTATGAACTCGCAAACTCAATTTCTGAATACTCAAAGGAGTAGCAGATTTCTGGGGGGTATTCTGGACCCTCATAATATCCGGAAGGTTACGGTCTAGTTAAACTTATTAAAAGTGCAATCCGGAAGATGATAACATCTTCACGTCATTCCTTTCCTTTATGGAGAGGTAGTCTGACCTTTAGACCCAATTAAGCGTCTTATAGGATTCAGCTATCTTTAACTTCAGTTGAAGGTGAACGTCTGGGAATACGCCTGATCTGGGGTAGTCCGAAAGGGCTAGGACTTGTAATTATCCCTTCACTCTTCTATCCTCCTATTCCTGTACTCACTAGCATGTGGCACTGGGAGTAACCCGGAGATTACTACCTTTGAGGTCCTGCTTTTTAATCTCTTTCCTAGCTCCCTATAGTCTGCCTGCAGGACTTCATCGCTCTTTCTGCCGATGTCGTTGGTACTGATATGGACAACGACCTCTGGCTGTTCACCCTCCCCCCTCAGGGTGTCCTGCAGCCGTTCAGTGACATCCTTGACCCTGGCACCAGGGAGGCAACATACCATCCTGGAGTCATGCCTGCGTCCACAGAAACGCCTATCTCTTCCCCTAACTAATGAATCCCCTATCACTATTGCTCTTCCACTTTTCTTCCTCCCCCCCATTGCAGCTGAGCCACCTGTGGTACCGTGGCTGCTCTCCCCAGAGGAACCATCACCCCCACCAGTTTCCAGAACTGTGAACCGGTTAGTGAGCGAGATGCACTCTGGGGATTCCTGCCCTACCTGCCTGGTCCTGCTTCTCTGTCTGGTGGTCACCCATTCCCTCTCTGCCTACACATTCTGAGGCTGCGGGGTGACCACTTCTAGAAACATGCTTTCCAAGTATCTCTCAGCCTCGCGGATGCACTGTAGTGACTCCAGCTGCCGCTCAAGCTCCGAAACCCGGAGCTCGAGTTGCTGCATTTGGCGACACTTCCTGCACACGTGGTCGTCCAGGCCGCAAAAAGCGTCCAGGATTTCCCACATGGCACAGGATGTGCAAATCACGGGACTGAGCTGCCCTGCCATGCCTCTATTTACCAGACTATGGAGGTAATTTAGCAGAAATAAACTTAAAACTTAACAAGAAACACTCAACAGCTACCCTCCAATCAGCACTTCCCTCTATTAGATAGGCTAGGAACTACTTAGCAGAAATATACTCAGAACAGAACAAAAAGAGACTTACCACAAATACTCATCTGACACTCACCTCTCAGCTCCCTTGTGCCAGCGACATCTTTGAATTCTGACGTCACTCCTTCGTTGTGTCGTTTGCTGACTATCTCCCTCGCAAGTAGTCCGCTCACTCAGACTCCTAGGTCTCTGCTCCGCGCTGCCTTTATCCCCGGTCTCCGACTCCGTTCCTCCTGCAGGTAGTCTGCTCACTCAGACTCCATTTCATATTTTCTGAACATTTTTGTTTACTAGTTGTAAAAAAAATTGGACATGGCGGGGGGGGGTGGGGGGGGGGGGGGGGTGGGGGGGAAGAAAGATTGTTTGACTGACAGTCAAAAATCATCCAATCGGATTATGAAGAATCTGATCATTTTCCAATTGGCCGCACAAAGGCGGCGCGTCACGAGGATGGACGTGTTGGGCGACCAATGACGGGAGTGTGGGGGTGGGGCAATTGGAGGTGGGAGGTCATGTGATGAAACCATCTAGGAGTACCGCCAACCCGAGATGGCTACACTACAGCTGCTGGCCAAACACAGGGACATGTCAGCAACCCTTATCCACAGTGTAAATGAGGTCTCCATGCCCACAATGAATGAAAGAGTGACTTGTTTTAATTTCACTCTTCAAGGTGGTTTAGGTGCACACCTAAAGTTGTATTACTCAGAGAGTGGTGAGAATGTGGAATGCGCTACCACAGGGTGTAGTTGAGGCGAATAGAAAAGATGCATTTAAGAGGAAGGTGGATAAGTGCATGAGGAAGAAAGGAATAGAAAGATATGCTGATAGGGTTAGATGAATCGGGGTGGGAGGAGGCTCGTGCAGAGCATAAACACTGGCATAGACCAGTTGGATCGAATAGCCTGTTTCTGAGCTGTAAATTCTATGAATTTCCACAGTTTCCATATCCTTCCAACCAGCGGCATTCCGATGATGCCAGCAGCATCTTTCTATGGCAATGGGTTAGACCTACACCTTGAAGCTAACCTTGGAGCTGACCCTGAGCAACCCTCCAGAAGGAAAACATATAGGCTGACCGCAAAGAGCCGGCAATAGGGCTGCCAAAGCAGTGTTGTCCAATAGAAGTGGCTGACAAGCCACGGGTGTGGCTACGGCAACACCGTTTTAGTCACATGGACTAATTTTAGTAGAGAACGCCTTGCACACACTCAGACAATACAGGTAAATGTATCTCACACGTGTGTAAATATAACATGGAAACATAGAAAAATAGGAGCAGGAGTAGGCCATTCGGCCCTTCGCGCCTGCTCCGCCATTCAATATGATCATGGCTGATCCTCTATCTCAATACCATATTCCTGCTCTCTCCCCATACCCCTTGATGCCTTTTGTGTCCAGAAATCTATCTCCTTCTTAAATATATTCAGTGTCTTGGCCTCCACAGCCTTCTGTGGTAGAGAATTCCACAGGTTCACCACCCTCTGAGTGAAGACATTTTTCCTCATCTCAGTCCTGAATGTCCTACCCCTTATCCTGAGACTGTGACCCCTCGTTCTAGACCCCCCAACCAGGGGAAACATCCTCCCTGCATCCAGTCTGTCTAGTCCTGTCAGAATTTTATACGTTTCAATGAGATCCCCTCTCATTCTTCTAAACTCTCGTGGATACAGGCCTAGTCGACCCAATCTTTCCTCATACAACAGTCCTGCCAACCCAGGAATCAGTCTGATGAACCTTTGCTGCACTCCCTCTATGGCAAGTATATCCTTTCTTAGGTAAGGAGACCAAAACTGCACACAGTACTCCATGTGTGGTCTCACCAAGGCCCTGTATAACTGTAGTAAGACATCCTTGCTCCTGTACTCAAATCCTCTTGCAATGAAGGCCAACATACCATTTGCCTTCCTAACTGCTTGCTGTACCTGCATGTTTGCTTTCAGTGACTGGTGTACAAGGACACCCAGGTCCCTTTGTACATCTGCATTTCCCAATCTATCATTAATGCGTATATTAATGAACAAACGTCTACCGCCATTCGGTAACCAAGGAAGTAAAGCACTCACAACAATCAAAAAACACTCTCACACTCGGCTTTTCATCTTATCATTTCATAGAATCATAGAATAATATCACACAGAAGGAGGCCATTTGGCCCATCATGCCTGTGCCCGCTCTTTAAATGAGCTCTCCAATTAGTCCCACTCCTCCCTGTTTTTTCCCCATAGCCCAACAATTTATCCCCTTCAAGTATTTATCCAATTCCCTTTTGAAAGCTAACAACTCGCTGTGCAAACTAATTTTCCCTCATCTTCCCACCTGGTTCTTTCTCAATTATCTTAAATCTGTGTCCTCTGGTTACCGCCAGTGGAAACAGCTTCTCCTTATTTACTCTAGCAAAATCCCTCATGATTTTGAACACCTCTATTAAATCTCCTCTTAATCTTCTCTGTTCTAAGGAGAACAACCCCAGCTTCTCCAGTCTCTCCACATAACTGCAGTCTATCATCCCTGGTACCATTCTTGTCAATCTCCTCTGCACCCTCGCCAAGGCCTTGAGATGCTTCCTAAAGTGTGGGGCCCAGAATTGGACAGCTGTGGCCTAACCAGTGAGTTGTAAAGTTTTAGCGTAACTTCCTTGCTTTTGTACTCTATATGCCTCTATTTATAAAGCCAAGGATCCCATATGCTTTTTTAACAGTCGTCTCAACTTGGTAATTTTACCGACAAACGCCCAAGAAGGTTAAAGTTCACATTCACACGCTGTGCCAATAAGAGTATTGAGATCACATGACCAACGACGGTGTCCATTGGTCATTTTTTATTTGCAGGCCTGTTTCACTGCTGTAAATACTTTGTAGTACTTTGTAATCAGAAATGCAATTCGCCACATCTGGATTCCCAATTAGCCACATGCGGCTAGTGGCTTAACATAGTGGGCAAACACTGGGCTAAAAGGAGTATGTTCATCGGTGGCTCCTGCCAATCGCCTGGCATTTAACTCAGCTATGGCACTCAAAGGGTTAACAGAATTTGGCAGCAGGAAGCGGGAGGATAGGCCGCCGAGGGGCGTGTATGAATGTTGGTCCACGGGCCAGTTGTGATGTGATGTGATGAGCTAATTATTCCACATTTATTACAACTTGGCAGCCCCGCTTTGGATTTGCTTTAGTTTCACTGCGACGTCCTGTGGACTGCTCCTTTCCATCAGAGTGTAATTAAAATGAGGCAGAGTCGGAGCGTGTGCCTCTCTGGGAAGCCAGGGGAGCACACTGCAACTTAACTCGGATCCAGCTGTGCGATGAGAGCGGAACATGTTGCACGCTTGATGGGCTCACCAGGTTTCTCCGTACAGCTGATACAGCAGGATCTCGGGATGATGAGAGACAGCCTGAAAGGATTCGCTGAGCTGCTTTGCTCGAGTCAGCAGGCTGTTGATGATTCCGCACAGTCAACTGTTCCAACGCCGCCCTGGCCGGCCTTCCGCCTTCCATCTTCTTCATCAACTTGAGCTCATCCGGAAACTCTGCTGCCCCGTATCCAAACTCGCACCAAGTCCCCGTTCACACATCACCCCTGTGCTTGTTGGCCTACATTGGCTCCCGGTCCGGCAACACCTCGGTTTTAAAATATCCCATTTTCGTGTTCGAATCCCTCTATGGTCTCTCCCCCTCCCTATCTCTGTAACTTCCTCCAGCCCTACAACCCTCTGCGCTCCTCCAATTCTCGCCTCTTGTGCATCTCCCACTTCGTTCACCCACCCATTGTTGGCCGTGCCTTCAGTCATCTAGGTCCTAATTTCTGGAATTCCCTCTCGAAATCTCTCCGCCTCTCTCTCCTCCTTTAAGAAGCTCCTTAAAACCTACCTCTTTGACCAAGCACCTGTCCTGATATCTCCTTATGTGGCTCAGTGTCACTTTTTTCCTGTGAAGCGCCTTGGGACATTTTACTATGTTTAAAGGTGCTATATAAATGTTTAAGATAGTTGATCATTCCTAGTTGACCATTTTCCCATCAGGCCCTACGTATTTACAGCAAGTTACTCCCTTCTTGTCCTCTTGCCGCATTAGCTGAGCACGGATGGGCTGTTTTGTTTGGGAACAAGATAGATAACAGATTGGGAGCAACAGGATACTGTCAGGGACAAGGCCAGAGAGTACATAATAGCCCAGCATATGGGATATAATTATGGGGCGAGTAGTCAGGGGTTCTTAGAGCTCTATGGGTGTTTGGATCACCCACCTTACCGCTGAAGTCGGCGTCTGATCAGCTCGTGATCCAGGCTAGACAGGTTGTATTATTGCTTACTGTTATCATACTTATACTGTTACTGTCACCTTTAATTAAATTAATTCTTAATTACTTAGTTTTAATAAATTTACATCATTGTATAGAACCTCAATGTCCAGATACAAGGTCACAAGCTCACACAATATCAGTTGTTGTTTTATGTGTGATGCCACTGTTAGATTCTGGCACAGTCATGATGGGCTGAATGGACTCCTTCTGTGCATGTATCATTCTATGATTCTGGATGACGGCTCCTGTCCCATTTCCCTCCTTGTTGCGCCTGGGATGTGCTCAGTTCCCAAGTGTTGTAAAATAGAAATAAGGGCGGGGACCAGTTGTGTTGGGTGTCTGCACATAATACGCTGTGTCGGGGAAGCGGGGGGGGGGGGATGGGCTTCCCGAGATGCCTGTAACTGAGCTTACACCTGCAGTAGTGGAAGTCCCAGGGCCAGGATGCTAATGAGGCAGGAGGGAACCCTTTCAGCCTTGCTCTCAGTGAGGATTCCCAACTCTGCTTGGACATATTCCTGGAGGTTTCATCACATGACCTCCTGCTTCCAACTGCCCGTTCCCCTCCCCCACCCAACTACGCCCCCGCCATTGGTCACCCAACACGTCCATCCTCACGATGCCCAGCCTTCCCGCGGCCAATCGGGAAGCGAAAAGACTCTTCCTTAGCCGATTGGATGATTCTTGACTGTCAATCAAACAGACCTTTATTCCAATAATTTTACAACTAACAAACAAAAGTGTTCCAGGAAAATGAAAAAAAAAATCACACAATTATTTTTATTGCCCTTATGATTTGTCTCCTGGGTTTCTGCTGGCAGCAGTGCCTTGGAGATTAATCATCAATTCCTGGAGACTCCAGGACAATCCTGGAGGGTTGACGACCCTACTCTCAGTGGAGCCCAAAAAAATAGACTTGCATTTATCGAGCCCACCGGACATCCCAAAGCACTTTACAGCCAATGAAGTATTTTTGAAGTGTAGTCACTGTTGTAATGTAGGAAACACGGCTGCCAATCTGCGCACAGCAGGCTCCCACAAACAGCAAGGTGATAATGACCAGGTAATCTGTTGACCAGGACACCGGGGATAACGGCCCTGCTCTATCTTCGAAATAGTGGCCGTGGGGTCTTTTATGTCCACCTGAGAGAGCGGACGGGGCCTCGGTTTAACGTCGCATCCGAAAGACGGCACCTCCGACAGGGCAGCCGAGAAGTGTACCCTTCCCACCTCCCAAGGTAAAAACCTGGTGCTGCTTAGCAAGCGAGCTATCAGCAAGCATGAGTGACAGTGCTAACTTGTAAAATTATACTCACAAATTTCCAAAATTGTTTCTTAATTGGTATTTACTTCCCAGTGTGAGAACCTAGACTCTTTGGATCTATACAGAAAGCTTGCAAACCCCTCGGCACTGTCTTGAGGTAATCTGATATGCAACTGAGACCTTCATGCTGACACCAGGCCACAAAGGCTCTAATTTGGAAAGGAAGAGAAAGAGAAAATTCAAAGTGTTGAGTCTATATTATCTTACTGAGGAAATCAATTGTCTGGCTTGTGAGCAGAATATTTAGACCAGTCAATCAAGCCAATTAGAAGGTTCCTTCTCAGCAATTGTTGCATTATGCATAAAAATTATTTTAGTTTTTTTGTTTGTTTGTTGAGGGAGCTTGAATCCACTCTGACAAAAAAAAAACAGCTCATGAAGAGAAAAGGAATGTGTAGGAAACAAGCACCTTCCTGTCTCAGTGCTGGGCTTGCCATGGCTCATGTAGACCAGTTGGGCCGAATGTGCTGTAGGCTCGATGTAACTCGAGTTGGTAACACACTAGTCCTGAGAGTCGAAGGTTGTGAGTTCAAGACTTCCTTTAAGACTCAAGCCTCTATCGCGTACATTCGCATAATGGTCATCGTTCTAGACTAGTAGTATCAGTACCACTACAGCACCTACAGGCCCTAAGCTCTGGAATTCCCTCCCTAAGCCTCTCTACCTCTCTCTTCTCCTTTAAGATGCTCCTTAAAACCTACCTCTCACCTGTCCTAATATATCTTTATGTGACTTGGTGTCAAATTTTGCTTGGTAACGCTCCTGTGAAGCTTCTTGGGGCGTTTTACTACATTAAAGGCGCTATATAAAGTCGTTCTTGTTGTTGTAGACTGGCAACCTAGAACTGACTTCTAAACCCACCATAGCAGGTTATGAAATTGTGTTCAATAATCAGATCATTTGAACACTACCATCTCTGATACAGGTGACGACTTGTGACTTCAGACCCACACTACATTGTTGACTCATTAATGCCTTCTCAAGTGGCTTAGCAGATTATCTCTTCAAGAAAAATGCCCACCAGTGAATAAATAAATTTTAAAAATCCATGTCAACATTTTAATGGAGCTGTCCTTAAGATAAGATATTAAACCAAGACCTCATCTGCCAGTTTGTGGATCCCATAGCATTAGTTGAAGAAGAGTAGATGTTGTCCAAAGCCAATGGTCCTCCCTCACAAACTGCCTCAGAAACAGATCAGTTGAACATCTGTCCTTACATTTCAAGCTACTTAGCTGTGTACCAGAAGCATGCTCTATACACAGGAGCATTTCTTTAAAAATCTCGGCATATTAAATGTTCCTTTGGGTAGCGCTCTCACCTCTGATACAGTAGGTTGTGGGTTCAAGTCCCACTCCAGGAACTTGAGCACAAAAATCTAGGCTTTTGTGCAACTGCAGTGCAGTATTGAGGGGGTGCTGCGCTGCCTGAGGTGCCGTCTTTCAGATGAGACGGTAAACCGAGGCCCCGTCTACCCTCTCAGGTGGACATATAAGATCCCATGGCACTTTTAGAAGAATAGCAGGAGAATTCTCCCCAATGTCCTGGAGCCAATATTTATCCCTCACCCAACACCACATAAAACAGATTATCTGCCCTTTGGGATGTCCCGTGGTTGTGAAAGGCGCTATACAAATGCAAATCTTTCTTTTTTATCAGTGATCCAATCTGTGATCTTCCTGACTCATCTCCATGTTTGGCAGAGCCAGTGAGGGCGCTGTAATGTACCTTAAGTTTAATGAAGTTCTATTTGCCTACAATAAAGGCCTGACATTTTACATTTACAGAAAGAATAATTCCTTTGGAGGAGAGATAGAAACAAGCGCGTGCATGATATGAAAATAGAAGCTCAGGTTTCATTCTTTCAATAAAAACACTCCAGGAGAATAAGATATCACAGTGAATGCCGACTTATTCATACAGTCTGATCAGCAGACTCTTCTATTGTTATAAAGACATGTGAATATGACAGCGACCCAGAACAGATCTTATTAATTGCATTCTCCTTTCCCTCATTTTCAAAGTATCAAAAATAAACCAGGAGAATATACTACTTTGAAGAAGAGCAGGGCAGGTTTTCCCGGTGTCCTGGCCAATACTTATTCTTCAGCCAACATCACTAAAACAGATTACCTGGTCTGTATCTTATTGCTGTTTGTGGGAGCTTGCTGTGCGCAAATTAGCTGCTGCGTTTCCTACATTACAACAGTGACTGCACTTCAAAAGTACTTCATTGGCTGTAAAAGCGCTTTGGGATGTCCTGAGGTTGTGAACATAAGAACATAAGAAGTAAGAGCAGGAATAGACCATACGGCCCCTCGAGCCTACTCCATCATTCAATAAGATCATGACTGATCATCGACCGCAACTCCACTTTCCCGCCTGATCTTAGGTGAAAGGTGCTATAGAAATGCAAGTCTGCTTTTTAATCAATGATCGGAGAATGTACATTTGTTTTGCAATCTTTAGTATCCGTAGTGTGATATGAGACTTGAACTGAAATCTAGGCTGACACTGCCAGTGCATGTAATGTAGGAAACGCGGCAGCCAATCAGCACGCAGCAAGATCCTACTAACAGCAAAGTGATAATGATCAGATCATCTGTTTATTAGTGATGTTGGTTGAGGGATAAATATTGGCCAGGGCACCGGGGAGAACTCCCCTACACTTCTTTGAAATAGTGCCATGGGATTTATTTATGTCCACCTGAGAGGGCAGACAGGACCACAGTTGTAACGTCTCATCCAAAAGACGGCACCTCCAGCAGTGCAGTGCAGTAATGCATTGGAGTGTCAGCCTACATTTTGTGCTCAAAGATTTGAACCCACCACCTTCTGACTCAGAGGCGAGGGCAATACCACTGAGCCGCGGCTGACACCTAAATTGAGGACAAATAGTGTAACATTAATCCAAACTCAAAGACAGATCTGCAAATTAATTTGTCTCCCCAAGATTTTCATAGCAATGGCTGAGTACACACAGCCAATGAAGACATTGACACTGTCACATCATCTTTAATCAGAGAGTTGAGAGCCTAGAGAGGTTAATGAATCAACCAGTTACTATATCACTACGCTGTGATATTTGCTGCAATAAATAAGGTCAGAAATGGGGATGTTCGCTGATGACTGCCAGTGTTCAGTGCCATTCACAACTCCTCAGATAATGAAGCAGTCCCATGCCCACATGCAACAAGACCTGGACGGTGTTCAGGCTTGGGCTGATAAATGGCAGGTAACATTCGCGCCACACAAGTGCCAGGCAATGACTATCTCCAACAATCGAGAGTCTAACCACCGCCCCATGACATTCAACGGCATTACCATCGCCGAATCCCCCACCATCAACATTCTGGGGTTCACCATTGATCAGAAACTTAACTGGACCGACCACATAAATACTGTGGCAACAAAAGCAGGTCGGAGGCTAGGTATTCTGTGGCGAGTGTCTCACCTCCTGACTTCCCAAAGCGTTTCCACCATCTACAAGGCACAAGTAAGGAGTGAGATAGGATACTGTCCACTTGTCTGGATGAGTGCAGCTCCAACAACACTCAAGAAGCTCGACACCATCCAGGACAAAGCAGCCCGCTTGACTGGCACCCCATCCACCACTTTAAACATTCACTCCCTCCACCACCGGCGTACCGTGGCTGCAGTCTGTACCATCTACAAGATGCACTGCAGCAACTTGCCAAGGCTTCTTCGGCAGCACCTCCGAAACCCACGATCTCTTCCACCTAGAAGGACAAGGGCAGCAGGTGCATGGGAACACCACCACCTCCAAGTTCCCCTCGAAGTCACACACCATCCTGACTTAGAAGTATATTGCCGATCCTTCATCATCGCTGGGTCTAAATCCTGGAACTCCCTCCCTAACAGCACTGTGGGAGTAACTTCACCACACGGACTGCAGCGGTTCAAGAAGGTAGCTCACCACCACCTTCTTGAGGGCAGTTAGGGATGGCCAATAAATGCTGGCCTTGCCAGCGACGCCCACATCCCATATACAAATTTTAAAAAAAAATAAGCTATGGTTAGTTAACTGGACCAGCACTCCAGCATTCAAATCCCACCATGGACAATTTGAGAATTTCAATTCTGTTAAAAATAAATAGAAACAGGAGCAGGTCATTCAACCCCTTAGGCTTGTTCTGCCCTGCAGTTAGATCGTGGCTGATCTGTACCTGTAAGTAAATCTGGAATCAAATGCTAGTATCAGTAAAAGCTGGTATCAGTAAAAGTGACCACGAAGCTGTCGGATTGTCGCAAAAACCCAACTGGTTCACTGATGTCCTTTCGGAAAAGAAAACTGCCGTCCTTTCCTTACCTGGTCTTGCTTATATGTGACTCCATACCCATTCCGATGTGGTTGACTTTTAACTGCCCACTGAAGTGGTCCAGCAAGTCCCTCGATTGTACCAAATCGCCAGAAAGAACAAGAAGAATAAAATCAGACGGACCACTCGGCTGTGATCTCGGCACACCCAGCCCAGTCGACCCTGCCAAGTCCTCCTCACTAACCTCTGGCGACTGGTGCCAAAGTTGGGAGAGCTGTGCCACAGATTTTCCATGTGAAAGCTCTACAACTTGGACTCTCAATGAGATCCAGCACCATCAGAAACGCTAATGAAAAGCCTTGCATTCTCATTACGGAGTAGTTATTCTGATCTTAAATCTGTGCCTTCAAACTGCTCAGCAAGTGCACTTAAAGTCCTTTAGTCGCTGAAAGCAGATCACTGATTTACCAACATAATTTGCCATTTTCCTCACTTGGAGGAATTACCTTAAAAGTCATGACTTAATGATATAAATTAAATTGTTGACAGTAATTCAATGCTCTTTCCAGTGCTATTACATAATGATGGAGGATTGCAATGTTCCATTCACCTTTAGTTACATGTACGTGTCGGGCTTGCCTTTTTAACGATGCCGCAGCGCTACTGACATGATGTATCGGAGTTTGTACTCTTGGTAATGGCCTTGCTGATATTACATTGCCTACTATTACAGAGATATTGATAAATTAAGTGAATGGGCAAAACTGTGGCAAATGAATTTCAATGTAGGCAAATGTGAGGTCAGCCACTTTGGACCTAAAAAGGATAAAACAGGGTACTTTCTAAATTGTGAAAGCTAAAAGGAGTGGATGTCCAAAGAGACTTGGTACATAGATCATTAAAATAACAGGTAAGGAAAATAATCAAAAAAGGCTAATGGGATGCTGGCCTTTATATCTAGACGACTAGAATACAAGGGGGTAGAAGTAATGCTGCAGCTATACAGAACCCTGGTTAGACCACACCTGGAGTATTGTGAGCAGTTCTGGGCACTACACCTTAGGAAGGTTATATTGACCTTGGAGGGAGTGCAGCGTAGGTTTACCAGAATGATACCCGGACTTCAAGGGTTAAAATATGAGGAGAGATTAGCAAAAACTAGAGTTGTATTCCCTGGAATTTAGAAGGTTAAGGGGTGATCAGATCGAAGTTTTCAAGCTATTAAGGGGAACAGATAGGGTGGATAGAGAGAAACTATTTCCACTGGTTGGGGTTTCTAGGACTAGGGGCATAGTCTAAAAATTAGAGCCAGACCTTTCAGGAGTGAAATTAGGAAACACTTCTACACACAAAAGATGGTAGAAGTTTGGAACTCTCTTCTGTAAACAGCGATTGATGTTAAATCAATTTTTAATTTCAAATCTGAGATTGATGGATTTCTGTTAACCAAAGGTATTAAGGGATATTGGGCAAGGCGGGTATATGAAGCATAGAAGATAGGAGCAGGAGTAGGCCATTCGGCCCCTTGAGCCTGCTCCGCCATTTAATGAGATCATGGCTGATCATCCAAATTCAGTACCCTGTCCCTGCTTTTTCCCCATATCCCTTGATCCCTTCAGCCTTAAGAAATATATCTATCTCCTTCTTGAATATATTTAATGAATTGGCCTCAACTGCCTTCTGTGGTAAAGAATTCCACAGGTTCACCACTCTCTGGGTGAAGAAATTCCTCCTCATCTCAGTCCTAAATGGCTTACCCCTTATCCTTAGACTGTGACCTCTGGTTCTGGACTCCCCCACCATCGGGAACATCCTTCCTGCATCTAGTCTGTCTAGTCCTGTTAGAATTTTATAAGTTTCAATGAGATCCCCTCTCATTCTTCTAAACTCTAGTGAATATTAGCCTAATCGACCCAATCTCTCTTCATATGTCATTCCTGCCATCCCAGGTATCAGTCTGGTAAATCTTCGCTGCACTCCTTCCATGGCAAGAACATCCTTCCTCAGATAAGGTGACCAAAACTGCACACAATACTCAAGGTGTGGTCTCACCAAGGCCTTGTACAACTGCAGCAAGACATCCTTGCTCCTGTACTCGAATCCTCTCGCTATGAAGGCCAACATACCATTTGCCTTCTTAACCGCCTGTTGCACCTGCATGCTTACCTTCAGCAACTGGTGCACAAGGACTCCCAGATCTCGTTGCACTTCCCCTTTTCCCAATCTATTGCCGTTCAGATAATAATCTGTCTTCCTGTTTTTGCCACCAAAGTGGATAACCTCACATTTATCCACGTTGTACTGCATCTGCCATGCTTCTGCCCAATCACCCAACCTGTCCAAATCATACTGGAGTTTCTCTGCATCCTCCTCCCAGCACACACGCCCACCCAGCTTTGTGTCGTCTGCAAACTTAGAGATATTACATCTAGTTCCCTCGTCTAGATCATTAATATATATTGTGAATAGCTGGGGTCCAAGGACCGATCCCTGCGGTACCCCACTAGTCACTGCCTGCCACTCGGAAAAAGACCCATTTACTCCAACTCTTTGCTTCCTGTCTGCCAACCAGTTCTCTATCCAAATCAGTACCTTACCCCCAATCCCATGTGCTTTAACTTTGCACGCTAATCTCTTATGCGGGACCTTATCAAAAGCCTTCTGAAAGTCCAAATACACCACATCCACTGTTTCTCCCTTATCTATTCTACCAGTTACATCCTCAAAAAATTCCAGTAGATAAGTCAGTCATGATTTCCCTTTTGTAAATCCATGTTGACTTTGTCCGATCCTGTCACTGTTTTCCAAGTGCTCTGCTATTACATCTTTTATAATGGACTCTAGCATTTTGCCCACTACCGATGTCAGGCTTACCGGTCTATAATTCCCTCGGCTGGGCAGGGGAGGGTGGTGGTATGATGTTGCTGTTAGCCTTAGTACCCTTGGGCTCAGGAGAGGAGAATTGCCAGCCAGCGTTCCTGCTCCTCAATGTTATCAAATGACACTGGAAAGTACACAGGTCTGAACAGGATTGGCACTCAGGGGTAGGTTGTCCTCTTCAGCATCAATAAATTGGTGAATTAAAGCCTTTAATTTAGAATTGGACTCAAAAAGAAAGAACATCCGTTTATAGAGCGCCTTTCATGACCTCAGGGTATTAATGGATATGGAGCCAAGGCGGGTGGATGGTGTTAGGATACAGATCAGCCATGATCTCATTGAATAGCGGTACAGACTCAAGGGGCTGAATGGCCTCCTCCTGTTCCTATGTCCTCAGGACATCCCAAAGCGCTTTACAGCCAATGAAGTAACTTTGAAATGTAGTCACTGTTGTAATGTAGGAAACACTCCAGCCAATGTGCGCACAGCAAGGTCCCACGAAAAGCAATGAGATTATCTGTTTTTGGTGATGTTGGTTGAGGGATAAATAATTGGCCAGGACATCGGGAAGATCTCCGCTGTTTTTCTTCAAATAGTGCCGCGGGATCTTTTATGTCCACCTGAGAGGGCAGAGGGGACCTCGGTTTAACGTCTCAGTCGAATGACGGCGCCTCTGACAGTGCAGCACTCCCTCAGTACGGCCCCTCTGACAGTGCAGCACTCCCTCAGTACTGCCCCTCCGGCAGTGCAGCGCTCCCTCAGTACGGCCCCTCCGACAGTGCAGCGCTCCCTCAGTACGGCCCCTCTGACAGTGCAGCGCTCCGTCAGTACTGCCCCTCTGACAGTGCAGCACTCCCTCAGTACGGCCCCTCCGACAGTGCAGCGCACCCTCAGTACGGCCCCTCCGACAGTGCAGCACTCCCTCAGTACGGCCCCTCCGACAGTGCAGCGCTCCCTCAGTACGGCCCCTCTGACAGTGCAGCGCTCCCTCAGTACTGCACTGGGAGTGTCACCCTGGATTTTGTGCTTGAGGCTCCTGGAGTGGGATTTGAACCTGCCACCTTCATGACTCAGAGGCGAGAGTGCTACCAACTAGCTGCTTGCAATGATTCCATTGGTGAATGAAGAGTGCCAACTCAGGCATGGTATCTGAGGGTGGCTGGCATCGTGGAACCTCATCCCAACATGAAATTTGGAATGGGGAAATTAAATCTCGTTAGAATCACAGAGTCATACAGAACAGAAGGAGGCCATTCGACCCATAGTGCCTGTGCCGGCTCTTTGAAAGAGCTCTCCAGTTAGTCCCACTACCCCCTGCTTTCATAGCCCTGCAAATGTTTCCTTTTCAATTATATATCCTATTCCTTCAGAAGGTGCAGAAGAGATTTACCAGAATGGTTCCGGGGATGGGGGATCTTAGCTACAAGGACAGGTTGGAGAAGCTGGATTTGTTTTCATTAGAGCAAAGGAGGTTGAGGGGTGAGTTGATGGAGGCGTACAAGATTCTGACGGGTTTGGATAGGCTAGACAGGGAAAGGCTGTTCCCACTAGTTGATGGTACAAGGACTAGGGGACACAGATTTAAGGTTTTGGGCAAGAGATACAGGGAGGATGTGAGGAAAAACTTTTTTACGCAGCGAGTGGTGAGGACCTGGAACTCGCTGCTGACGGAAGTGGTGGAAGCGGAGACACTCAATGTTTTCAAGGGGAGACTGGATAGGCACTTGAGGGAAATAAATTTGCAGGGCTACGGGGATAGAGCGAGGGAATGGACTGACTGGATTGCTCTACAGAGAGCCGGCTCGGACTCGATGGGCCGAATGGACTCCTTCTGTGCCGTTATGACTCTAAGGATCGATTTTGTCATGGGGGTGGGCTGGGGGCATGTCAGGTGGTTGTCGTGTCAGGATCCCAACTCCGATGTGAAGTGGGACAAAAGTGTGATATTGCCCTAATTGGGCACTTGATTTCCAGCGTGTGGAAACCCCTGGCCCAATGAGCCTTTTCATACAGAAAGTCACCTCCGATGAAGTCATCAATGCTGCTGGATTTAAGGCCTGCAAGCAGCCTTGCTTCTTTTTCAGCCTTTAAACTTTATGCCCATTGTTCTGAGCGCTTCCTTCACCAATTATGTCCACCAGTGGACCAAAGTGTGCTCCAAGATTCGTTGAGGCCTCCCTCCAAGCTCTGGTGGAGGGAGCAAGTGCAAATAAAGAGGTGCTCTTACCTTCCTCAGGGAGGAAAAAGCCTCCCCAGCAGACTAAAGCAAGTGGCCCAACAGGTAAATGCAATTTCTATGTGCAGCAGAACCTGGCTGCAATGCAGGAAGAGGTTTCATGACCTTCTCCGCACAAGAAAAGTGAGTATGACATTCTCATCACCCTCAATCTGATCCCCATTGGCTCTCATCACCAGCACTCTGCTTTGCATACCTCTTCCACCACATCCCACTTGACCCTTTCATCCCTGCAGCCCTCACACTCCCTATCACTGTGATGCAATGACACAGGGAGGGTCCTTTGTCTCCTTCTAAGCATCTATACTATGGATTCTCTACACTCACTCCTTCATTCTCATTCAAATTCCACTTGTGTCCCTCATTGCAGGAAAAGAGAGCCCTCAATAAGAGGGAAAGAATGAGGACAGGAGGAGGGCCACCCTCAGTAGCCCAGCTCACCACTTCGGAGGAGGCGACCCTGGAAATCGCCGGAGTGGAGGACAATTCGCAAGTGGGTGACGGACAGACGGGCGCATCACAGCAAGCTGGTAACAGAATAGTTTAGCATCTCTCTCATTGACATTGCATGAGTGACTGAAAATGATTCTGATGCTCTAACAGATTGACTTATGATCATCTGCACAATTCAATGTGCATGCAACCTTTACCTCACATCTCTAACTCTTTCCTTTATCCCCCACAGGACCATCGACAGCCCCCGTCCCCACTGTCCAGGAGGAACAGCCTGAGCCTCAAGACTCCTCAGAGAAAGCTGCAACCTCTGAGGGCACAGCGTCAGCAGAATCCAGCGCACCCAGCCCCAGCGCAGACACTCACACCTCGGTGGGATCTTCGCGAAATAGAGTAGTGTTGGCACCTGATGTATCTCAGCTCACAAGTGAGCATCAGCAGATGGTGGAGACAACAGGGACAGCAGTGGAGAGTCCTCGTCGGAGGGTGCAGGACTCTGCCAGCTCGGCTCCGCTGCATGTCGACCCTGTGCCTCCGGGTCCATCCAGAAGGAGAGCGGTGCCGGAACTCCAGGAACAGGTGCAGGAGTCTCTGGCAGGTTTTGTCTCCAGGGTCGCTGCGAGTGTGGAGCGAATGGAGGAGTCCATCGCGAACATGAGCAGAGCCTTTGTGGAGACATTGGCGCATGAACACATCACCACGGAAAGGATGGCAACCTCCGTGGAAAGGATATCTACCTCCATGGTAAGGCTGGCTACCGTAGAGGAGAGGATGGCTACGGTAGAGGAGAGGATGGTTACGGCCATGGAGGAGCTTAGTCGCCAGGGTATTGAAAACATGGTCATTGTTCAGAATAGACTGACATCTCTTGAGGAGCAATGGTCAGCTATTTAGCATAGAAACCAGTCCTTCATGGAAGTCCTCTGACGGTGGCATAGTGGTTAGCACTGGTGCCTCACAGCGCCAGGGACGCGGGTTCGAATCTGGCCCTCGGGTGACTGTCTGTGTGGAGTTTGCACATTCTCCCCGTGTCTGCGTGGGTTTCCTCCGGGTGCTCCGGTTTCCTCCCACAGTCCAAAAATGTGTGGGTTAGGTTAATTTGGCTATGATAAATTGACCTTTAGTGTTAGGGGGAATTAAATACGTGGGGTTACGGGGATAGGGTGCGATATGTGTCGGTGCAGGCTCGATGGGGATTCTGTGTGAGAAAGCAGGGGCAGGGTACTGGATTTGGATGATCAGCCATGATCGTATTGAATGGTGGAGCAGGCTCGACAGGCCGAATGGCCTACTCCTGCTCCTAGTTTCTATGTTTCCAGTGCAGAAACGGGTCCTTATGGCCCCCCTGAAGTGAAGCAATGTGCTGTCAAGCCACTTGCTAGCTCTGAAGTGGGGCTGACCCAAGAGAGGGATGTTGGTGGCAGAGAACAAGGAAGTGGGGGCTCCTCTCCAAGCGCTCACATGACCATGCTACTGCAAAGTCCTCGGTCAGAGCCCCACCAGAGTCCTCACCCAACTGAAATTGGCGTCTCAGCCCCTGCAGGAGCAGCAGACTATTGCCGAGCCCTCACAGGTTCACAACCCCAGAGGACACCCGCCAAAGGTGTCGAGACAGGAGCAGCAAGAAAGTGAGCAAGGGGCCTCCACATCTGCTGAAGCCACAGGGGAAGCACCATGTAGGAGCACGCATAAGAGGCAGATAAAGCACAATTATTCACAAAGGTAGTCACTTGGGTGTTCTGTTGTATTGATTTTTGACAAGCCATTCTTGAATTGTTATGATAAACAGATTTGATGGCAAACTGTTGAAGTTGTGGCCTGTGTCATTTCGCAAATGGGACTTCCACATTGAGGGCTTAGGGCGACTTGTAATTGTCAGTATTGTGGTCAGAGTGATAGGAATCCGCAGGGTCTTGTCCATTGTCGATGCTCTGGTAAGAAGGTGCGAGGCAAAAGTGTTTGATTGTGCAGGCTAAGCAAATCTGGCCAACATGAGTGCGTCCCTTGCATCCCGGGCAGCAATATGGTTGTGTGCTGGCGCCTTCTGGCTTATGCAGCTTCAGGTGGGTGAGCAGCAGCTTGGCACTCCTGTTGTTGCTCCTGCTGTTGGTGCTGCTGTTGCTCATGGTTCTGCTGCTGCCGCAGCTGGTCTTCGTCCGAATCTAATGTCCAGGAGGAAAGGAAATAAATGGTTCCCATTCTTCTGGTATATACCTCAGTTGAGGAAGCGCTCAGTCAAGGTGAGGAGAGGGGTTTCCCAGGAGGTCACACTGGAGATGGGTGTCAGGCTCCAAACTTCCACAACAATGAGTAGGCCTGTTAAAAATTCCCCAGACCTGAGACAACCTGCCAATGATGATTGCTGAAAACTCCTTTGTAATGGTGGAGCTGCAGCTGTTAGTAAGCAATCCACTTGTGAGGCTACCAGGATTAACTGGCGTGTTCCAGAGGAGATGCGCAGGATGGGGGAAATGTGTTAAAATCAGACAGGCCTCTCAAAATGGGATTATAGAGGCAATTAACTGGTTGTTAAGGGCCTTAAGGGCCTATGCCGCCTCTTGGAGGCGGGATGGAAACAGGGTCTGAAACCACGAATGTGGGAAAATTGCTCAGAGGTGGGATGGAGGTGGGATCGGACCAACCTGCCATTTTTTGCGATTTTGACAACTCACACACTTCCAATCCCGCCTCCTCAGGCCTGGCAAAATCAAGCCCTATGACTCTATTCCCTTTTGAAAATTACTATTGAATCTGCTTCCACCGCCCTTTTAATCAGTGAATTCCAAATCATAACAACTCGCTAGATAAAAAAATGTCCTCTTCATCTCCCCCCTCCCCCGGTTCTTTTGCCAATTATTTGTGTTATGAATCAATTAAATTTTAAAAAGGTACTCACTGTGATTTTTCAATTCCTGTCTGCTTCGATCCACTGTGCTATATTTTCATACTCTCAAGGGTATCATTTCCGTTGCTAGTTCACTGGTTCATGTGTTTGCCCTAAATTCCTTTGAGTACTGCTTTAGCACAGCCATTAACCTGTCAATTTAAACCCCCCCTGACTTTTATTCAGAAAGAATATCTCCCTTTTACTGTAGAGACAATGTTGATGGCAATAAAATGACCCGATGGCTTTGGGATATTCAGGGAGGATGATGATTTGACAGGGGTAGACATGGGTAGACATGTGCAGCCAGCTAGCGGTGACTTTGCTATCTCTCTCAGTCTATATGAACGGTTTGTTCCCAGGGCCTGTACGACAGACTTAAGGCGTCATACTTCAAAAGTCTCAAAGCATAAGAAAAGAGAAAGAAAGCCAGTCATTTTCTGCTTTTTTTTTGTGTGTGTGTCAGCTGTGGCTCAGTGGGTAGCATTCTACTCACCTTCTGAGTCAGTAATGGTTGTGGGTTCAAGCCCCACACCAGAGACTTGAACACAAAAATCCAGGCTGACACGCCAGTGCAGTACTGAGGGAGTGCTGCACTGTCAGAGGTGCCATCTTTGTACGAGACATTAAACCAAGGCCCCGTCTGTTCTTTCAGGTGGGCGTAAAAGATCTCGCGGCACTATTTTTAAGTAGAGCAGGAGAGTTATCCCCGGTGTCCTGGGGCCAATATTTATCCCTAAAAACAACATCACAATAACAGATTATCAGGTCATTATCACATTGCTGTTTGTGGGAGCTTGCTGTGCTGCGAGTTTCCTACATTACAACAGTGACTGCACTTCAAAATGTACTTCATTGGCTGTAAAGCGTTTTGGGACGTCCTGAGGTTGTGAAAGGCGCTATAGAAATTCAAGTTCTTTCTCTCTTTTCTAACATTTTGGAGCTGCTGGAGAATTTTACAAACACCTGCCGATCGACAGATAATTAACCTCTAATTAACCTCAGGTTCAGCTTGGTGACTAATTGACCTCAGGGATGTGCCTACGTACACCAATTAGGCCTTGAGCCTTAAACGGATAGGCCAATTTGAACACAGCTCCACCTTAGCAGCAGAATAGTAAACGTCCCACCGCACTCTCAGTGCAACTTCTTGGTTTTTTTGCGTGTCTATATTCAGGGCCGCTTTTCAATTGTCAGTTTTTTTTTCCGCAGCTGCTGGTCAGCTTTTTGCTAGTTTTCTAGGTTGCTGTGAGGAAACAAGGAGAGAAGGCAGAAAGTTCCAAAAATAAGAATTCGCTTCTGTGGGTGAGTGACTGACATCGCCGTTCAGTAAATTCACTGTCGCTCACACTCTCTGTTAAACCTGAATCTAATTCGGTATGCTCCTGCCTCGGCATGATAGATGGTTACTTAATACACGTCTGTTAGAGACCTGTAATTGCTGTATCATGCTTCAGATACAACATTTTATTCCTTAAATGACTGATAATTTTGGGCTTCTATGCAGGAGTTGACAAGTGACAGCGTAAAAGCAACTTAATTTACCGACTTTGAATGAAGTAATTCTTCTGTAGGACGTACGCTGTACATGTCGACCATTTCATCATTATCTAAAAGTTTTGAATTTTAAAGTGATCTTATCGTTTTTTTTGAAGCGTGTGTAAAAATTCTCGGTGCAGTGGAGGAACAGAGAGATTTAGGGGTGCAGATACACAGACTTTATAGGCCACAAAAGGGCAGACTGAATTTCGGCTTTTATACATGCACTGAATATAAAAGAAAGCAGGTGAGATAATGATGAAAATCGACTTGCATGTATATAGCACCTTTCACAACCTCAGGGCGTCCCAAAGCGCTTTACAGCCAATGAAGTAATATTTGAAGTGTAGTCACTGTTGTAATGTAGGAAAAACAGTCAATGTGCACTCAGCAAGATCCCACAAACTGCAATGTGATAAATGACCAGATAATCCGTTCCAGTGATGTTGGTTGAGGGATGAATATTAGCCAGGACACCGGGGAGAACTCCCCTGTTCTCTGAAATAGTGCTGTGGGATTTTTTTATGTCCACCTGAGAGGGCATCAGTTTAACAATAAATAGACGGCACCTCCAACAGTGCAGCGCTCCCTCGGTACTGCACTAAAATATCAACCTGGATTATGTGCCTAGAATTTTGTGCTCGAGTCTGAGAAGCGGGACTTGAACCTACAACCTTCGGACGCAAAGGCGAGAGTGCTACTTCTGAGCAAAGGGTGACAACTATTTGCCACTCCTGTTCTGTAGCTGCAAGCAGTAGTGATTCGGTTTATATCGTGAAACAGATTCCAGAGCAGTACCTTTGAGTGCAGATAAAATAACATTAAATTGGGTCCTTCAAGCTCCCCTAATGTTGAAAAATACACTGCTCACCAAGAAAAAAACCCTGAACCATTGAGGCAGAACATAGGAACAGGAGGAGGCCATTCAGCCCCTCGAGCCTGTTCCGCCATTCAATGAGATCATGGCTGATCTGTGACCTAACTCCACATACCCGCCTTTGCCCCATATCCCTTAATAGCTTTGGTTAACAGAACTCTATCAATCTCAGATTTAAAATTAACGATTGATCTAGGTACCAACTGCCATTTGCGGAAGAGAGTTCCAAACTTCTACCACCCTTTGTGTGTAGAAGTGTTTCCTAACTTCACTCCTGAAAGGTCTGGCTCTGATTTTTAAACTATGCACCCTAGTCCTAGACTCCCCAACCAGCGGAAATGGTTTCTCGCTATTTACCCTATCCGTTCCCCTTAATATCTTGAAAACTTTGCTCAAATCACCCCCGAATGTTCTAAATTCCATGGAATACAACCCTAGTTGGTGTAATCTCTCCTTGTAATTTAACCTTTGGAGTTCAGGTATCATCCTGGTAAACCTACGCTGCACTCCCTCCAAGGCCAATATATCCTTCCTAAGGTGTGGTGCCCAGAACTGCTCACAGTACTCCAGGTGTGATCTAACCATGGCTTTGTATAGCTGCATAACTTCTGCCCCCTTGTATTCTAGTCCTCTAGATATAAAGGCTAGCATTCCATTAGTCTTTTTGATTATTTTCTGTACCTGTCAATGACATTTTAATGATCTATGTACATGGACCCCTAAGTCTCTTTGGACCGCCATTGCTTTTAGCTTTTCACCATTTAGAAAGGATGCTAGGGTTGGTCTGTGCGGAGTTAACTGACCTCAGTGGGGGTGACACTTAACCTCAATATTCCTGGGTTAAGCAGAAGCTTAATTGGACCAGCCACATAAATACTGTGGCTACAAGAGCAGGTCAGTGACTCACCTCCTGACTCCCCAAAGCCTTTCTACCATCTACAAGGCACAAGTAAGGAGTGTGATGGAATACTCTCCACTTGCCTGGATGAGTGCAGCTCCAACAACACTCAAGAAGCTCAACACCATCCAGGACAAAGCAGCCCGCTTGATTGGCACCCCATCCACCACCTTAAACATTCACTCCCTCCACCACCGGCATACCGTGGCTGCAGTGTGTATCATCTACAAGATGCACTGCAGCAACTTGCCAAGGCTTCTTCGACAGAACCTCCCAAACCCGCATCGTCTACCACCTAGAAGGACAAGGGCAGCAGGTGCATGGGAACACCACCACCTCCAAGTCACAAACCGTCCTAACTTGGAAATATATCGGCCGTTCCTTCAACGTCGCTGGGTCAAAATCCTGGAACTCCCTCCCTAACAGCACTGTGGGAGCACCTTCACCACACGGACAGCAGCGGTTCAAGAAGGCGGCCTTCTCAAGGGCAATTACGGATGGGCAATAAATGCCGGTCTTGCCAGCGACGCCCACATCCCATGAATGAATGAAAAAAAGTAAGCTAGATTCTGTGTCGCTGGACAGAAACAAGAAGTGAGAAATCTGGGGTGATTAATTCTGCTTCGAGCCACAGCTGACCAACTGTCGTGCACTGATTACTATCAACTAACACATCACAGACCAGGAATTGAACCTGGGATCTTCGCAATTGATATGGCTCAGTTCCACGCTCGAGTCTTTCACAACTCCGAGTGCCTGAGATAGCTTACAGTGTGTATATAGAGGTAGGCACACACAATACCGGGCCTGATTGAACTGCACACGGCTCAGAAACACGCACGTCATTCTGCACATTACTGAGCTGCTAGCTTTTGCTCAACTTTATGCTTTTAATTTTATTTTGAATCTGTTGAGCTGTCACTCAGCTCGGTGCCTGTAACTAGGACCTCAGGCTGTTGGTGCCCTGGAGTCTATAATCTTGGCCATGCACTAATAGCCCACTGGACGCGAACACATTAAAACAGACCTTTACTGCGGCTCTCCAGCTAAAGATGGCTTAGCCTCCTCGGTACACAGGTTGCCAAGTTTCAGAATTGAATTTCAGTGAGATTATTGGACACAGTAAATCAACCCTGACCTAGCCCCGCAGCCCCACCCCGCCCCCTCCCCCGCCCATCCCATAATTTCTTTTGTGGTGAACACTGTACGCGAAGGAGAGCGGGATTGGGTTAGTGCGCGCTGAAGGGTTTTGAAGATGTGTGAGGCAGTTGAGCATAGTGTGCAGGCGGAGAGTAAGAAACAAGGAAAGAGTGTGGTCCCGAGTGTGCAAGTGGAAGCAGAAGGAGGGGCTGTGAAGTGTCCTATGGTAATTGGAGGAGAGGCCTGGGAAGGAGCCAAATTAAACACAGCTCCATCTTAGCAGCAGAATAATACACGTCCTACAACACTTTCACTGCAACCACTTGATTATACGTGTCGCGGGGCTGTTTTTGAATTATGAGGCTTTTTTTTTAAACAGCTAGGGGTGGGAAAGATTTCTAGTGCCAGGGCTAAGGTATAGTGCTGCAGGGCTGTGGGGAGAGTAAGAGAGATGCGAAGGACAGTCTTACTGTAGCAGTTCTACAACAACAACTTGCCTTTATATAGCGCCTTTAATGTAGTAAAATGTCCCAAGGAACTTCGCCGGAGCGGTTATCAAACAAAAATTTGTCACCCGGCCACATAAGGAGCTATTAGGACAAGGTAACCAAAAGCTTGGTCAAAGACGTATGGGGGAAAATTGGGTTGCTTTGCGCCTCCTGTTAGTGCCGTGGGGGGGGATCGCTAACGGGGGGCGCAAAGCCCCTAGCGCCCGGGTGCGGCGCCGCTAACGCCTCCCGCGAAATTCAACTGGAGGTTAGCGGCGGTGGTGGCTGGTAGCGCCCCGCGGCGCTGCGCCTCCGGCAATGACATAATCGCCATGCGCAGCGCCCCGCTGACCTACCGCTGGACGCTATGTCCGACAAGGGTCAGGGTGGCATTTTTGAGGCCGGGGCGGCGATAATTAAAGGGCAGGTGCCAGGCAGCCTTTCTTTTTTGGGGCCGCCTGCCAGCACCTGCCCCCTCGCGCCTCCTGCCGCGGGGGGCTGGCCGCAATCGGTCTTTTGCCAGCACCCCGCTCCCTGGTGGCTTAATCAGGGGAGGGAGGTCTGTAATAACGCGACGCTACTAGCCGGCTGTGCGTGGCGCTGCTGCACGTAGTGCCGCGATGTTCAATGGGAGCGCGCCAAAATGGAGGGGGAGCACTTTCAGTAGTGCCTCACCTCCTGCTTGGGGCGCTACCATTGAATTTCAGGCGCGGAGGCGCTAACTTTTTTGGGACGCTAAAAGTAGCGCCACGGCGAAGTTAGCGCCCCAAAGGGGGCGCGACCCATTTTCCCCACAGAATTTAAGGAAACGACAGAGGTAGAGAGGCAAAAAGGTTTAGGGAGTGAATTCCAGAGCTTAGGGCCTCAGCAGCTGAAGGCAGAGCCACCGATGGTGGAATGTAAAAACTGGAGATGCGCAAGAGGCCATAATTGGAGGAGCGCAGAGATCTCGGAGGTTTGTAGGGCTGGAGGAGATTACAGAAATGGGGAGGTGGGGCAAGGCCATGGCGGGATTTAAAAACAAGGATGAGAATTTTAAAATCGAGGCGTTACCAGACTGGGAACCAATGTAGGTCAGCGAGCACAGGGGGTGATGGGTGCACAGGACTTGGTGCGAGTTCGGATATGGGGCAGCAGAGTTTTGGATGTGTTGAAGTTTACGGAGGGTGGAAGGTGGGAGGTCGGCCCGGCGTGTGTTGGAATAGTTGGGTTTAAATGTAACAAAGGCATGGATGATGGTTTCATGAGCAGACAAGCTGAGGTAGAGGCAGAGACGGGCAATGTTCTGGTGAGGTTGTTAAATTTCTTGCTATATTGCTGCCAGAATGTGTCTGCAATGCTGATTGAATTTACTTGCTCTGCCCTCTCTCTCCATTGTTACTGAGAAATTTGCCTGGGCATGCTGTGCCCAAGACAGGGAAAGAAAACCTTCTTCCTGCTGCCGGCTTGCTCAATTAGCACCTCCATAGCACCATGCGGCACTCTGGGGGCTCTGTTTGAAGTCAGCAGATTCTGAAGAACAAGTGCCAGCAACCAGCGTTACGAAAAGCGCACCTCCCATTCAGAGGTACAGCAGCCCTTTAAACAGCAGCAGCCCCATCGGATTCCCTGCCCTGCCGATCGGTGAACTGCCTGTAGGGGGCGGTGGCAGCTCTTCGATTTTATTAAAGAAAGAAAGACAGACTTGCATTTATATAGCGCCTTTCACGACCACCAAACGTCCCAACGCATTTTACAACCAATGAAGTCATTTTTTAAAGTGTAGTCACTGTTGCAATGTAGGAAACATGGCAGCCAATTTGTGCACAGCAAGCTCCCACAAACAGAAATGTGATAATGAGCAGATAATCTGTTTTTTGTGATGTTGGTTGAGGGATAAATATTGCCCCAGGACACCAGGGATAACTCCACTGCTCTTTTTTGAAATAGTGCCATGGGATCTTTTACATCCACCCGAGAGAGCAGACAGGACCTTGTTTTAATGTTTCATCCGAAAGATGGCACCTCCGACAGTGCAGCACTCCCTCAGCACTGCACTGGAGTGTCAGCCTAGATTTTGTGCTCAAGTCGCTAGCGTGGGACTTGAACCCACAACCTTCTGACACAGAGGCGAGGATGCTACCAACTGAGCCACGGCTGACAATGAAGCCTGAGCACCACCCGCCGGATTTACGCAATATCCGAACATCAACTCCACAGAAGTGAAAAGGCCATCTGATTTTAGGAAACAGACAGCAAAATGCAGAGAAAAAAATCAGGAAACTGCAGTGACAGGAGATACTGCCCTGGACTGTGGGACAGAATGCATAGGAATTAGTCTGGTTAAGTTAAGTTGACCTGCATAAATAAGATCGCGTAGCGCTTTTATTATTTTTGTTGTTACACAGAGATAAGTTGTAACTGAGTGAAACACGGTAACTATTTCTCTGTGTCTTCACTTTACTATGGAATATGGGGTGTGAGTGGAGTGTGAGTGGAGTGTGAGTGGGGTTTGGGTGCGAGTGTGAGTGGAGTGTGAGTGTGAGTGCGGGTGTGAGTGTGAGTGGAGTGTGAGTGCGGGTTTGAGTGTGGCTTTGAGTGACAGTGACAGTGACAGTGGGTGTGAGTGAGGGTGGGGGGTGATGGTGTGGGTGGGAGTGCGGTAGGAGAGTGGCTGGGGAGGCAGGTAGGTGTGGAGGTGCGGATGGGGGTGTGGGTGAGGGTGTGGGTGAGGGTTAGGGTGGGGGTGCGGGTGTCGGTGAGGGTGGGGGCGAGGGTGGGGGTGAGGGTGGGGGTGAGGGTGTGGGTGAGGGTGGGGGTGAGGGTGAGGGTGGGGGTGAGGGTGGGGGTGAGGGTGGGGGTGGGTTGATGGTGGGGGTGAGGGAGTGGGTGGGGGTGGGGGTGAGGGTGAGGGAGGGGGTGAGGGTGGGGGTGTGGGTGGGGGTGTGAGTGGGGGTGAGGGTGCGAGTGGGGGTGGGGGTGGGGGTGGGGGTGTGGGTGAGGGTCGGGGTGAGGGTCGGGGTGAGGGTGTGGGTGGGGGTGAGGGTGTGGGTGGGGGTGAGGGTGGGGGTGAGGGTGGGGGTGAGGCTCGGGGTGAGGGTGTGGGTGTGGGTGGGGGTGAGGGTGTGGGTGGGGGTGTGGGTGGGGGTGAGGGTGTGGGTGTGGGTGGGGTGAGGGTGTGGGTGGGGGTGAGGGTGTGGGTGGGGGTGGGGGTGGGGGTGCGGGTGGGGGTGAGGGTGAGGGTCGGGGTGAGGGTGGGGGTGAGGGTGTGGGTGGGGGTGTGGGTGGGGGTGGGGGTGTGGGTGTGGGTGAGGGTGGGGGTGAGGGTAGGGGTGAGGGTTGGGGTGAGGGTTGGGGTGGGGGTGTGGGTGTGGGTGAGGGTGGGGGTGAGGGTTGGGGTGGGGGTGTGGGTGGGGGTGCAGGTGGGGGTGGGGGTGTGGGTGAGTGTGGGGGTGTGGGTGTGGGTGTGGGTGGGGTGGGGGTGTGGGTGGAGGTGTGGGTGGTGGTGGGGTGTGGGTGAGGGTGGGTGTGGGTGGGTGTGGGGGTGTGGGTGGGGTGGGGGTGTGGGTGGGGGTGGGTGTGGTGGTGTGGGTGTGGGTGGGGGTGTGGGTGGGTGTGTGGGTGAGGGTGCGGGTGTGGGTGGGGGTGTGTGTGGGGGTGACGGTGGGGATGGGGGTGAGGGTCGGGGTGAGGGTGTGGGTGTGGGTGGGGGTGAGGGTGTGGGTGGGGGTGTGGGTGGGGGTGAGGGTGTGGGTGTGGGTGGGGGTGAGGGTGTGGGTGGGGGTGAGGGTGTGGGTGGGGGTGAGGGTGTGGGTGGGGGTGGGGGTGGGGGTGCGGGTGGGGGTGAGGGTGAGGGTGGGGGTGAGGGTGGGGGTGAGGGTGTGGGTGGGGGTGGGGGTGGGGGTGTGGGTGTGGGTGGGGGTGTGGGTGGGGGTGTGGGTGGGGGTGGGAGTGTGGGTGAGGGTGGGGGTGAGGGTAGGGGTGAGGGTTGGGGTGGGGGTGGGGGTGGGGGTGTGGGTGTGGGTGAGGGTGGGGGTGAGGGTTGGGGTGGGGGTGTGGGTGGGGGTGCGGGTGAGGGTGTGGGTGTGGGTGGGGGTGTGGGTGGGGTTGAGGGTGTGGGTGTGGGTGGGGGTGGGGTGTGGGTGGGGGTGGCGGTGTGGGTGAGGGTGTGGGTGGGGGTGTGGGTGGGAGTGAGGGTGCGGGTGTGGGTGGGGGTGGGGGTGGGGTTGTGGGTGTGGGTGTGGGTGGGGGTGTGGGTGAGGGTGGGGGTGTGGGTGGGGGTGTGGGTGTGGGTGGGGGTGTGGGTGAGGGTGGGGGTGTGGGTGAGGGTGGGGGTGTGGGTGAGGGTGGGGGTGTGGGTGGGTGTGGGGGTGTGGGTGTGGGTGGGGTGGGGGTGTGGGTGGGGGTGTGGGTGGAGGTGGGGGTGTGGGTGAGGGTGGGTGTGGGTGGGTGTGGGGGTGTGGGTGTGGGTGTGGGTGGGGTGGGGGTGTGGGTGGAGGTGTGGGTGGAGGTGGGGGTGTGGGTGAGGGTGGGTGTGGGTGGGTGTGGGGGTGTGGGTGGGGGTGTGGGTGGGGTGGGGGTGTGGGTGGGGGTGTGGGTGGGTGTGGGGGTGTGGGTGTGGGTGGGGGTGTGGGTGTGGGTGGGTGTGTGGGTGAGGGTGCGGGTGTGGGTGGGGGTGTGGGTGGGGGTGGGGATGTTGGTGGGGGTGCGGGCAAGGGTGGGGTTGCGGGCGAGGGTGGGGGTGTGGATGGGGGTGTGGGTGGGGGTGCGGGCGAGCGTGGGGGTGCGGGCGAGGGTGGGTGGGGGCGCGGGCGAGGGTGGGGGTGTGGGTGGGGGTGGGGGTGTGGGTGGGGGTGCGGGCAAGGGTGGGGGTGCGGGTGTCGTTGTTGGGTAAAGAACGTGTCAAGCTTGGCTTTTTTACCATTCTTGTTCAAGTCAAATTTCCAAGACTGTCAAAGCTCACACAGCGAGTGGATTCTCTGGAGATCCAGCAGAGGGTGGGCAGGGCCTGTGGACTGGAGAACGAGGCAGACTTCAGCACAGGTAGAAGAGAGCTAGGGGAAGAAATTTTTTTTTTAAATCCCTGCTTAGCACTAGGAGTAATTGGAGCCTGCAAACGAGAAATGTAATTAAGTTAAAGGACATTTTGCACGCTGTTTGGTACTGCACTTCTGTTTTAGTATGAGGTTATAAAGATTCATTATTTAATCCCTGTGGTTTTGCAGTTAGCTTGTTGAAAACATTGGTTTTCAGGCTGAATTTAAAAGGTGACAACGGATCTCACTGTAATTGGGATTCATGGTATTAACAACATTTCTCGCACGGTTGTTGACACAACTAATCTGCTAAGGATTACCTGGTTACTAAAGCTGATTTTCTCCAGTGGATGGTAAGTTTTAACTTGCACTGATGTGAGAGATGGAGATTGACAGCAACGGGTCACTGGGGTATTTTCATTCAGCGTGACTGACAGGCACTGAATCAAAGTGTTGGGCTGAATTTCACTTGCATTCTTGTTCAAGCACTGCGCTGCTCCGAAAGAGACCTGCAAAACTACAATCTCGGAAAGCAAGCCAACTCCCTGGCTCTTTATACTTTCTGAATTTCACCGCTCCTTCCTAAAGGTACAAAGTCGGGTGGGTAGAGCATTCCAGCAGCCCTGGTGTCCAATTGACTATCCCTCAGATGTGAGACCAGGCCGTTAGTACTGGCAGGTAATGTCCCCTTTTAGCTGAGCGGCTACACTGCCACACTGCGCTCCAGGGGTCCCGCACTGCGCTCCAGGGGTCCCGCACTGCGCTCCAGGGGTCCCGCACTGTGCTCCAGGGGTCGCTCACAGTGCTCCAGGGGTCCCGCACTGCGCTCCAGGGGTCCCGCACAGCGCTCCAGGGGTCCCTCACTGTGCTCCAGGGGTCCCTCGCTGTGCTCCAGGGGTCCCGCACTGAGCTCCAGGGGTCCCTCGCTGCGCTCCAGGGGTCCCTCACTGTGCTCCAGGGGTCCCGCACTGCGCTCCAGGGGTCCCTCACTGTGCTCCAGGGGTCCCGCACTGTGCTCCAGGGGTCCCGCACTGCGCTCCAGGGGTCCCGCTCAGCGCTCCAGGGGTCCCACACTGTGCTCCAGGGGTCCCGCACTGTGCTCCAGGGGTCCCTCACTGTGCTCCTGGGGTCCCGCGCTGTGCTCCAGGGGTCCCGCACAGCGCTCCAGGGGTCCCGCACTGTGCTCCAGGGGTCCCGCTCAGTGCTCCAGGGGTCCCGCACAGTGCTCCAGGGGTCCCGCACTGCGCTCCAGGGGTCCCGCACAGTGCTCCAGGGGTCCCTCACTGTGCTCCAGGGGTCCCGCTCAGCGCTCCAGGGGTCCCGCTCAGTGCTCCAGGGGTCCCGCACAGCGCTCCAGGGGTCCCTCACTGTGCTCCAGGGGTCCCGCACAGCGCTCCAGGGGTCCCTCACTGTGCTCCAGGGGTCCCGCTCAGTGCTCCAGGGGTCCCGCACAGCGCTCCAGGGGTCCCGCTCAGTGCTCCAGGGGTCCCGCACAGCGCTCCAGGGGTCCCTCACTGTGCTCCAGGGGTCCCGCACTGTGCTCCAGGGGTCCCGCACAGTGCTCCAGGGGTCCCGCACTGAGCTCCAGGGGTCCCGCACTGCGCTCCAGGGGTCCCGCTCAGTGCTCCAGGGGTCCCGCACAGCGCTCCAGGGGTCCCTCACTGTGCTCCAGGGGTCCCGCACAGCGCTCCAGGGGTCCCTCACTGTGCTCCAGGGGTCCCGCTCAGCGCTCCAGGGGTCCCGCTCAGTGCTCCAGGGGTCCCGCACAGCGCTCCAGGGGTCCCTCACTGTGCTCCAGGGGTCCCGCACAGCGCTCCAGGGGTCCCTCACTGTGCTCCAGGGGTCCCGCACTGCGCTCCAGGGGTCCCGCACAGCGCTCCAGGGGTCCCGCACAGTGCTCCAGGGGTCCCGCACAGCGCTCCAGGGGTCCCTCACTGCGCTCCAGGGGTCCCGCACTGTGCTCCAGGGGTCCCGCACTGTGCTCCAGGGGTCCCGCTCAGTGCTCCAGGGGTCCCGCACTGTGCTCCAGGGGTCCCGCTCAGTGCTCCAGGGGTCCCGCTCAGTGCTCCAGGGGTCCCGCACTGTGCTCCAGGGGTCCCGCACTGCGCTCCAGGGGTCCCGCACTGTGCTCCAGGGGTCCCGCTCAGTGCTCCAAGGGTCCCGCACTGAGCTCCAGGGGTCCCGCACTGCGCTCCAGGGGTCCCGCACTGAGCTCCAGGGGTCCCGCACTGAGCTCCAGGGGTCCCGCACTGAGCTCCAGGGGTCCCGCACTGAGCTCCAGGGGTCCCGCACTGAGCTCCAGGGGTCCCGCACTGAGCTCCAGGGGTCCCGCACTGAGCTCCAGGGGTCCCGCACTGAGCTCCAGGGGTCCCGCACTGAGCTCCAGGGGTCCCGCACTGAGCTCCAGGGGTCCCGCACTGCGCTCCAAGGGTCCCGCACTGAGCTCCAGGGGTCCCGCACTGAGCTCCAGGGGTCCCGCACTGAGCTCCAGGGGTCCCGCACTGAGCTCCAGGGGTCCCGCACTGAGCTCCAGGGGTCCCGTGCAGCCAGTGAACCAGCTTTTAAATTGAAAAAAACATTAAAGGGGCCGCATGGCCCCAAAAACAATTACAGGGAACATTGCTGGCAGGCTATACAACCAAGTAGGACATCAGAGCTGAATGGCTTACACCTCTGATTTCCTCACCATCGCTGTGAGGAAGACTCTCATCTGCTAACCAGTTTTACCTCACATGGAGGATCACAGAATTATACAGCACAGAAGCAGGCCATTCGGCCCATTGTGCTTGTGCCGGCTCTTTGAAAGAATTATCCAATTAGTCCCACTCGCCTGCTCTTTCCCCAAATTTTCCATTTTCAAGTATACGTCTAATTCCCTTTTGAAAGTTACCGTTGAATCTGCTTCCACCGCCCTTTCAGGCAGCGCATTCCAGATCACAACAACTCGCTGCGTAAAAAGAATTTCCTAATTTCTCAGACAATTCTGACCTGTTGCGCATCCCCGATTTTAATCATTCCACCATTGGCGGCCATGCCATCAACTGCCTGGGCCCTAAGCTCTGAAATTCCCTCCCTAAACCTTTCCATCTCTCTACCTCTCTCTCTTCTTATTTAAGACGCACTTTAAAACCTATCTCTTTGACTAAGCTTTTGGTCATCTATCCTATTATCTCCTCGTGTCTCTTGGTGACAGATTTTGCTTGATAATGTTTTGTTGAAGTGCTCTGGGATGATTTACTACGTTAAAGGCGGTAGTCGGTAGATAAATACAAGTTGTTGTAATGTCCTCATTCTTAACTTGAATCCCTTGGTATTTGAACCCATTGCCACAGTGAACAACTTGTTTTGTCAATTCCTTTCATAACCTTGAAAAGTTTGGCTCGGCCAATTCAGAGTCTTCTTTTTTACAAAGAAATTAAACTCAACTTCCTTAATCTTTCTTTCATAATTTAAATTCCTGATAACCAAAACCATCCTTGTTGCTTGCTTGTGTATCCTCTCAAAAGCAATAATATTCTTCCTCAGATTAAGGGGTTAAAAGCTCTACTCAGTACTCCGCTCAGCACCTTCAGGATAGAGCAACAATGCACCCTCTTTAGAGGTGTGATCCTGCGTTCCCATGTTCCTAAGAGGGAGTCATGCTTGAGGAGAGAGCGAGTCAGCGATAGGGCTACAACATCGCAGACCCGATTCTCCGGCTCACAATCACTGAGACCACGGCTTCCTGTTAGGCACACTGGATAATGGAATCACCTTTTTGTCAGCCGCGGCTCAGTGGGTAGCACCCTCGCCTCTGATTCAGAAGGTTGTGGGTTCATGTCCCGCTCCAGAGACTTGAGCACAAAAATCTAGGCTGACACTCCCTACTGAGGGAGTGCTGCACTGTCGGAGGTGCCGTCTTTTGGATGAGACGTTAAACCGAGGGCCCCTGTCTGCCCTCTCAGGTGGATGTAAAAAATCCCACGGCACTATTTCAAAGAAGAGCAGGGACATTATCCCCGGTGTCCGGGCCAATATTTATCCCTCAATCAACATCACTAAAAACAGATTATCTCGTCATTATCACATTGCTGTTTGTGGGAGCTTGCTGTGCACAAATTGGCTGCCGCGTTTCCTACATTACAACAGTGACTACACTTCGAAAAGTACTTCATTGGCTGTAAAGCACTTTGGGATGTCCTGAGGCCATGTGAGGCGCTATAGAAATGCAAGTCTTTCTTTTTTTTCTTTTAGATCTGTACGCTATTCCTTCAAGGCTTTTTATCAGGGAGAAACTTAGATGAAGGGCAGCGCTAATAGTTCAAGGCGCTACTAAGTTTGAAAAGGGTTGGAGGGAAGATGAGAGAAATCAGGAGGAAGTGGTTAGCTAAAGATAGCTTTCATTTTTCTAAAGCTTCATTTTGTCACTTTTGCTAAACATTTCTGGTTGACCTCCCGACCGCCATCATCGCTAAAGTGTCAAACTGTCCAAAACTCCACCACTCGCAATCCGTCCGACACTACACCTTGCTCCTGCTGATTTACATTGGCTCCCATCTCGGTGCCTTGTGATGGTTGCAATGGTAAAGATGCTATACAAATGCGAGTTATTGTTATCCACGGCGCATATGAGCATTAAGTGCTGTAGCAGTCATGGGAGGTACACCGTTATATACGATCCACGGTACAGCACAAAGAGACATCTGTGGCAATTGGAGGCAGCAGAGTGAAAGCTTAGCCGTGGAAGGAACAGATTGCAGCTTTTTCTCTATGTTTAGAGGAATAAAATGTCACCTATTTCTGCCTGTTCCGTCTCTTTGAAAGTAATCAGAGCTCTGTGAGCTTCCTACGGGTTTGCAATCTGTCTCGCTCTGTGCTCATGAAATTGCACCACAGGGAGTACAAAGAGCTTGGCAGATATGTGGTGGAATCACAGCCCTCTTCCAGGATCTGACTTCATAACCTGTTGAGCGCTCAGTGCCTTCAGTATATTTTCTGACATTGAGCAGGATTTTCTCTGAATCAAAAGGATAGGATCTCAGCGAAGGAACGGATCTTTGAGTGAAGGATAAGCTTCTGAGCAAACGAAAGTCTTGGAATAAAATCCAAAGCGTTCTATTAAAGGATAGCCTTGGAGTAAAGGATGGGCCTTTGGTTAAAGAATGGGCCTATGGTTAAAGGATAGCCATCAATTAAAGCATTGGACTTCGATTCAACGCGGACTGAATTTGCAGCATTGGGTGAGTGCAGAAAAGCAGATCTCCACCTGGGGAGGGTGGGGGGGTGGAGGTGGAGGGAAGCAACTTGGGGTGGTAGCTAGTTCCACTGGGGGGTGAGAAAGGGCATGTTTTTGCCTTGACCTCGCACATCAAGGTCAAGAGTTCCACTGAGGCCTTCAGAGAGCCCCCAAACCTTGCCCAGACTTAAGTAATCGATTCCATAATTTGGGACGGGGTCAGAGGCCATCTAAATGTGCGTCAAGAGGAGCACCTGTGCCAGTAGAATGGGACTTCTGGATTTTCAGGCCCGAAGAGTTGTAAAAATTTCTTTTTGCTTCACGATGTCTGAAATTCTTAAACCGCTATCCTCAAGTTAAGGAGAACTAAAGAGCAGTATTAAAATGTGAACATTACATTGCAAATGATTACGTACCCAGGATGAGCATGCTGCGACCATGACCACTGATATTTACTGCACTTGCTAATGTCTAACTTGTTGTTAGCATAGCAAAACTTGAAAGGGGGAGATTTTCCTACTCCCTGCCCCGAGAGAATGATTTCCCCAGCACAGCAAAGAGGAGGAAGGAACGGAGATCTGATATGTCAGGTCTCCACCCCCAGCATTGGCGACTGTGCCTTCAGCTGTTCTAGGCCCAAATCTCTGGAATTCCCTCCCTAAAACTTTCCACCTCTCTACCTCACTCTCTTCCTTTAAGATCCCGCTTAAAACTGACCTCTTTGACCAAGCTTTTGGTTACCCCTCCTACTATTTCCTTCTTTGGCTTACCGTCTACTTTTGTCTGATTACATTCTTGTGAAGCACTGGGATGTTTTTCCTATGATTAAAGCACTATTGCAGCCGTTATGCTGGGATTTTCCAGAGGTTTCAGGTAGATAAATTAGAGGGTTCGGGAGCATAGTGGTTATGTAACTGGACTAGGAAAAGTAAGAAAGAAAGAAAGAAAGAAAGAAAGACCGACCGACCGACTGACTTGTATTTCTACATCGCCTTTCATGACCTCAAGACATCCCAGGGCACTTTACAGCCAATGAAGTGTTTTTGAAATCTAGTCACTGTTGTAATGTAGGAAACGCGGCAGCCAATTTGTGCACAGCAAGCTCCCACAAGTAGCAATGTGATAATGACCAGATCATCTGTTTTTTTTTAGTGATGTTGATTGAGGGATAAATACTGGCCAGGACATCGGGGAGAATTCCCCTGCTCAGCTTTGAAATAGTGCCATGGGATCTTTTATGTCCACCTGAGAAAGCAGACGAAGCCCAGCAAAGCACTCAGTTGTATGAACCCGCCACCCAGGGGCTCTAGAAGAAGGCCCACCCCCACCTTCTCAGGACAACTAATCAATGATGGCCTTACGAGCGATGCCCACATCCCAAGACTGAATTTTTTAAGAATCTGTTGTGCACCCAGTAGACACTCAAAGAGGAAAAGCTACTCTTATCCCTTTTCCGTACAATACGGCCAGTGACAATTATTAGGTGTACGTACAGGTTGCACTGTGTATGAATGACTTCTATCTGAACTGGGAGCAGGAGTTGACTGCTGCTGCTGCCAGTTCAGGATCACTTGCTTACTTTGTCATTCTTCCTTTACAGCAGTAGCAAGTTCACAAATATCGGGACGACGTTCCTGAATTCATAAGATGTCCCTGATCATCGCATCCACGACGTGAGTTGAAGTAAAAGCAGTAAAAGTGTTGGAAATACGCAGCAGGTCTGTCAGCATAGGTTAGCACTTTGGACAGAGGCCCATTACCAGAAATCAATGAAGTGTTTCTCCCAAAGATATTGAACTCCTGTCCGGGGCGAGTTGTCCAGCTGGGTGTTTCCAGCATTTTCTGTCTCTATTTCTAGCAATTACACTTTTCCCCCCCACTTTTCAAACACTTCATTGCATTCCCTCTGCATGAGGGTATAATATGTTACACGCCTATCACAGACCTCCTGTGGAGATACATTATGTGATTTCATCCTCACAGTTATGAAAATTGCTGACCCTTTCCAAAAGCTGGTGAATATGTTTTTTTTTTTAGCTATTGCTAAGTTGTATGAAAAGCAAGGAATGTTTCTGGATTAACCATTTCAGCACCGATTTAACTAACTAAAAACCAGAATGGCCGACCTAAAGAGGACAAGCGAATGCAAGACCTTCTGGGTTCATTGGGTTTGCCCATCTTTTTAGTACCCAAGCCATGCACGCTATACCAGTGGGGGAATCCACAATAAGGGGAGAGATAAGGCCAAAGATTGCAGAAACATTGAAAAACTCATTTGATACAGTGAATGTGTATGATTTTTAATGCATGTCTGAGGTATCCCCTTACACTGATGCAAACAGGCCCTGTGTCTGTTTGCATCAACCGTAACATTTACGGATGCAATTGCTGGCCAGTCGGTGGGCAAATAGCCCAACTCTGCACCAGCAATTGCTTTCTCGTGGGCTATGCGGATGGTCTGTCAATGTGTACGTTGACAGACTGCAAGTTCCGGATTTCTCGCACGCACAAGAGGAAATCCCGAACTTGCGGTGGATTTCAAAGGAGGTATGGCGGTGTACTCTGAGAGTACGCCACCATACCCACCACAAAATCCAGGCCAATATCTTAAAATTAGTGTTAGGCCATTCAGGACCAAAATCAGGATGCATTTTTTCACACAAAGGAGTAATAGAAACCTGGACCTCTCTCCCCCGAAAGACTGTGGATGCTGGGGGTCAATTGAAATTTTCAAGATTGAGATGGATAGATTTGTGTTAGGTTAGGGTATCAAGGGATAGGGAGCTATGGTGAGTAAATGGAGCTCAGATGCAGATCAACCATGATCAAAATGAATGGCAGAGCAGGCTCGAGGGGATGAATGGCCTACTCCTGTTCCTAATGTTCCCAAGCATCAGTTAACATTGATGGGTTTACAGCCATTAAACGCATAGTTATCCGTTTATCAAGCTTACTATTATTACTGCAGCTGTGCTCGGACTGACTTTTCAGTTGAGTGTTAGTTGCCATGGGTCTGATCTCATAGCAACAACAGTAGGCAACGTTGGTGACAAGGGTAACGTTAAACTTCTCAGTGTGCTTAAACCTGAACTCGCACTTAACACACTCTCAGTGGCTTTATTAACACTACTATGGTCAATGCTTTATTGTAGCTTCCTGTTATAAACATAAGAGAGTTACTAATAAACCCAATAAGGAATTCAGGAGAAACTTCTTTATCCAGAGAGTGGCGAGAATGTGGAACTCGTTATCTTATGGAGTGGTTGAGGTGAATAGCATAGATGCACTTTCAACTGAACTCAATATGGTGAAATCCAAACTCATGTTCTCTGGGTTATTAGTGCAGGCTTTGGGATTAACTAGTCCTGCAACATAATCACTACACCATCGCAACCTCCTTATTCCTTTTGATATAAGTAAGGAATAGTGTGCAGCTGGCAAACTAGAAAAGTAACCTTTTGTGATGCACCTCAGTGGAATAGTTATTTTGCTGTAACTTTCTGAGATAATAACAGACAGACATGCTCCCGAGCATAACCTAATTATTTTTTTATAATTTGAGGTTACACAGAACCAGGGCAAATATTATCTGCATCATCTCTTGTTGATTCCAAATGACTGTGTTATGAAAAAAATACAAGATTCGCAAGCCGAGACTTTCTGACCAGCATTAATTTAACACAACCACTGAAAGAGTATTGGTTGGAGACTCAGTGCCGTGGAGTTGCCGAGGTCGCAGGTTATGTAGAAGCTGCACCTCTCGGCAGCAAGAATTGAGTTCCAGTGTAAGTCTTGATTGACAACCATGTTCTGGCCTCCCCTCGGCGTGATACTGTCAGGTTCAGACATGTCAGAGAGTGAAATGGAGGGAGGAAAGACTATCCAGAGAGCATACACTCAACCCCAGCTTCTCGTTGATCCACCAACAATCCAAGCAACGACAACAGCAACAACAACTTGCATTTATATAGCGCCTTTAATGCAGTAAAACGTCCCAAGCCACTTCACGGGAGCGATTATCAAACAAAGTTTGACACCGAACCACATAAGGAGAAATTAGGGCAAATGACCAAAAGCTTGGTCAAAGAGGTCGGTTTTAAGGAGCGCCTTAAAGGAGGAACGAGAGTTAGAGAGTCGGAGAGGTTTAGGGAGGGAATTCCAGAGCTTAGGGCCCAGACAGCTGAAGGCACGGCCGCCAATGGTGGAGCGATTAAATCGGATGCTCATTGAGATATCCATTAGTTGGACCATCCTCTATACTGGAGACTAAAGAATGATGAAGCCTTATCTGGAAGTGTGAGTTGGTGGGGTATTTGTTTTAAAAAGAATTAATTTTTATGGAGATTATTATAGCTATAACACAATATTTTAAATTCTAACAGCCAATTTAAATGTTTCCACATCCTGACTTTACACTATCTATTTAATTGCTACAATATAACATTGACTACATCAAAAGTCCTTCATTGGCTGTAAAGCGCTTTGGGACATCCTGTGGGTGTGAAAGGCGCTGCAGAAATGCAAGTCTTCCTTTAGTCTTTCTTTTTATGACAGTTACATCGAGTCTACAGCACAGAAACAGGCCATTCGGCCCAACTGGTCTATGCCAGCGTTTCTGCTCCACACGAGCCTCCTCCCACCCCTATTGTCCTTTGAATGATGTCATGAGTGGGACAGGAAACATGAAGACCCTGACTGAGGTGTAGCCTACGACAGGCATGTCCAACCTATTGGAGATGGAGGCAGAAAAATGCGTCAGAACCAGGAATTGGGGCTAGTTACAATAAAGCAAATCCCAAAACACATAGAGAGAGATTTTCCACTTGTCAGCTCTTTAAAGCTACCAGGCCTGGAGAACTGGAAAAAGCCTGCTCCTGGATTGGTTGAATTTGAGCAATCAGTCTTCCAGGAACTGGGAACTTTAAAGATCTGAGGCCCCGGAATTCCTGCCCTCTTTTTAGACATGGGAAATGCACAACCCAGCCAGGAGGGAGGAATTCGGAGCGGAACCTGACATCTGCCCCTTTTCAAGAAGAGTGCCACTTTGAAATTTCAGACGCATCAGACGAATTTAAAAGTTTGGAAATTCTGGGAGCGACTGAGATGATGTCGGAGATGGTGCAGTGAGTCTTCTTATCAACACATTGAGGATGCAGGAGGACCTCTGTATATAATGGTGTACGTTAGGGGAAACAAGACTTAGAATTACACAGAATTCACAGCACAGAAACAGGCAATTCAGCCTTACTGGTCCACTTGAGCCTCCTCCCACACTACTTCATCTAGCCCTATCAGAATATCCTTCTATTCCTTTCTTCCTCATGTGTTTATCTCGCTTCCCCTTAAATGTATCTATGCTATTCGCCTCAACTACTCCTAGTGGTAGCGAGTTCCACATTCTCACCACTCTCTGGGTAAAGAAGTTTCTCCTGAATTCCCTATTTGATCTATTAGTGACTATTTTATATTTGTGACCCCTTGTTTTGGTTTCCCCACAAGTGGAAACATTTTCTCTATGTCTACCCTATGTTAAAGACCTCCATTAGGTCACCCCTCAGCCTTCCCTTTTTTAGAGAAAAGAGCCCCAGCCTATTCAGTATTTCCTGACAGGTATAACCTCTCAGTTCTGGTATCATCCTTGTAAATCTTCTTTGCACCTTCTCCAGTCCTTCTTTATTAATTTTATAATATGGAGACCATAACTGTGCACAGTGCTCCTATGGTCTAAACAAGGCTCTATACAAGTTTAACATAACTTCTCTGCTTTTCAATTCTATCCTACTAGAAACAAACCCCAGTTTGCTTTTTTATGGCCTTATTAACCTGTGTCGCTATTTTTAGTGATTTGTGTATCTGTACCACTCGATCCCTTTGCTCCTCTTCCCCATTTAGACTCTTAGAGGATGATTCTTCCTACCAAAAATTATCACCTCACACTCACCTGTATTGAAATTAATTTGCCAATTACACGCCCATTCTGTCTTCCTGTATTTTGTCGCAGGCCCCTCAGTATTAACTACACCCCCCAATTTGGTGCTGTCCACAAATTTTGAAATTGTATTTCCGATTCCAGAGTCCAAATCGTTTATGTAAATGGTGAATGACAGTGGTCCCAGCACCGATCCTTGTGGAACACCACTTCCCACCATTTGCCAGTCTGAGTAACATTTTAATCTATTTTGCACACACTCAGCAGTGAGTCCTCCAATATTAGTTGTAGCAGAAAGTGAAACACCCTCTTATTCTGCCTCAACAGAGAGGATCAGAAAAAGGCTGGTGTTGGAAATTAAAGTCTGTAGCAAGAGTTTAAACTACAGGCTATGATAGCCATACCTTTCTGCAGAGTCTGATATTTCAGAGTCTGTCAGCTGTGGCTCAGTTGATAACACTCTCTCGCCTCTGAGTCAGAAGGTTGTGGGTTCAAATCCCACTCCGAGGGGGACTTGAGTACATAAAGCTAGGCTGACACTCCAGTGCTGTGCTGAGGGAGTGCTGCACTGTCAGAGGTGCCGTCTTTCGGATGAGACGTTAAACCGAGGTCCCGTCTGCTCTCTCAGGTGAACGTAAAAGATCCCGTGGCACTATTTTGAAGAAGAGTAGGGGAGTTATCTCTGGTGTCCTGGCCAATATTTATCCCTCAACCAACATAACAAAAAACAGATGATCTGGTCATTATCACATTGCTGTTTGCGGGACCTTGCTGTGCGCAAATTGGCTGCTGTGCTTCCCACATTACAACAGTGACTACACTTCAAAAGTACTTCATTGACTGTAAGGCGCTTTGAGATATCCGGTGATCAAAGGTGCCAAATAAATGCAAGTCTTTCTTTCTTTCCCTTTCTCACACCAGCTATCCTGTGGACTCTCGTACTGATGGTGCCCAAGAAATCTAAATTTGTTTTGCATTTTGAACACTTCTTCACGGTGGACTTGTGTCCAGTGGTAAATGGATTGAGATCACTCTAGGCTCGTTTCACTTAGGCCCCTTACATCAAGCAGAGAGAGGAAACCCATTAAATCTTGTCCGGATTCAAAATGCTGGAGATACACAGCTGGCCTTTTAGTTAAAAGAAAGAAAGACTGGCATTTCTATAGCGCCTTCCACAACCTCAGGACGCCCCAAAGCGCTTTACAGCCAATGAATGACTTTGGAAGTGTAGTCACTGTTGTGATGTAGGGAAAGGCAGCAGCCAATTTGTGTTTTTGAACTGACAACACAACTCACCCGCCTGAAACTGAAGCCCCCAGTTAAAATCGTGGCCGCGCTTCATTCTTTCTAGTGAATGGTTGATAATGAGAGCCAAACCCTTCCTCTGTCTGTGTTACCTCCTTCCTTTCGTATGTCTGTAATGACTCTTCCTTTGCCAATGAACGTTACCGTCCAACAACCCCTGCAGTTAATGTTGTTCCCATTTTGAGCCTTGCTCATTCGTTACCAGCAGCTGTTTTCAAGGCTAATTTTCAGTCTGTCAGCATCTAAAGAGAAAGATCAATTAATGTTATAGATGGGATCCTTCATCAAATTTGATTCCAATGAAGGGTCTCAACTGAAAAGTTAACCTTTTCCCTTTCAGAGACTAAGCATCGGATACTGGATGTGCACTTCCAGTATTTCCTGTTCTCTTTTTAGCTCTCTACCATTCATGGTTTTTCACTTGATCGCTCTCATTTCCTATCTGGTTGGTTCCTTTATCATTGATTTCTGCAGCCTTTACCATCTTTTGAAGCCTTTAACATGTTACCTTGAAGTGTGCAATTTCGAAAATACGTCTTAGTCCTTGGCCACTAATTGAGTCACCTCACTTAAGGTGTTACAGTGGAGTCGGGAGCCATGACCTATCGGGATAGATTTCCCCTTCATCATCTGGGGAGCGCATTGCCCTCCCTTTATAAACCCTAAGTGAGAAGTCGCACAACACCAGGTTATAGTCCAACAGTTTTATTTGAAATCACAAGCTTTCGGAGCTGCTGCTCCTTCGTCAGGTGAAGTCACACTTCACCTGACGAAGGAGCAGCGCTCTGAAAGCTTGTGATTTCAAATAAAACTGTTGGACTATAACCTGGTGTTGTGCGACTTCTCACTTTTGTCCACCCCAGTCCAACACCGGCATCTCCGCATTTATAGACCCTGCCCAGGAAATCAGGCCGGTTCGAAAGCAGGCGGCTGATCTGCTCTGGAATTCCCTCCCGATACCCCTCCGCCTCTCTCAACTCCTCTAAGATGCAGCGTGTTGTTGTGATCTGGAATGCGCTGCCTGAAAGGGCGGTGGAAGCAGATTCAATAGTAACTTTCAAAAGGGAATTGGATAAACACTTGAAAAGGAAAAATTTGCTGAGCTACGGGGAAAGAGCAGGGGGAAGTGGGACTAATTAGAGAGCTCTTTCAAAGAGCCGGCACAGGCACGATGGGCCGAATGGCCTCCTTCTGTGCTGTATCATTCTAGGATTCTATGCTCCTTAAAACCCACCTCTTTGACCAAGCTTTTGGTTCACTGTCCTAATTTCTTGTTAAATTTTGTCTGAGTACGCCCCGTGAAGCACTTTGGGATGTTTTACTATGTTAAAGGCGCTGTATAAATACAAGTTGTTGTTGCTCCACTAGATTGCCACCCAGGTAGTGAAGGCGAACATCTGTCTCATCGTTTCCAAAATTGTGCTCATTGCTCCTTCCGGTCTCTTTGTTCTTTGAGTGAATATTGATAGCATTCCATAAAATATTTACAAGGACCTTCTTCGAACACCAAACTTAGACAGATTGGTCTATAATTTCCTAATTGATGTCCTGCTAATTTATTTTTTTAACTGTCGGGATTGTATGAGCCACTCTCCAGCTGTTAGGCGCAGTCACTGTATTAATGGGACTCCTGCAAATAATTGGCTGGAGTCATCTATTCCTCATTCATTACCTTGAGGATTTCAGAGTGTATCCATCTGGTCTAGGTGTCCTGTAGGCTTTTGATGCTTTGAGTTTCTTCAGAACATATGCTTTACTGACCCCTTACGTATGTCGTAGAGTCCCCGAGCCAATTTTGAATGGATTTGGAAGTTGTCCATGGTCCACGCTCGTCAAGTGCAAAATTACAACCCATCTGCCACTTCTTGGACCTTCATAACATTCTTAACCAAAATATCTCTTGAAGGATTAAAGTGGTCTTTAACTCTTGCAGCAACACAGACAAAATATCCCATCCTGTGTAACTATCTGGTCTGTTTATGGTGAAGCTCTGGGATTTCATTAGTGTCGTGATTCACAAATAATCAGGTCAACAGCCAATAACCTGTCTGAAAAAGAAAGCAGAATGTGGAGGTTTTCAAGCATTAGAACATTCTTAGAGAAGTAGTCCATGTCTCTGTATAAGCGTGTTTGCTCGAGGGTTAAAGCTAGGAAGAGGAAATTGCTTAGCAGAGAAGCACCTTGCCTGGTGTGGGACTGTACAGCAACAACTAGCATTTATACAGCACCTGTAATGTAGTAAAACATCCCAAGGCACTTCACAGGAGTGTTATCAAACAAAACCGAGCTGTGTAAGGATTTATTAGGGCAGATGACCAAAAGCTTGGTTAAAGAGGTAGGTTTTAAGGTGCGTCTTAAAGGAGGAAAGAGAGGTAGAGGGGTTTAGGGAGGGAATTCATGCTATATAAGGGAGGTCCTGGTTTGATGATAGTCTAGGTCAAGTCAGCAGAACGGAGTAGATGGGGCCCAACAATTAGCTTCAATGCTCCTGTTAGAAGCTACCCAGGCTTTCCCCCCTCCTGATCAATATCCAGCCCTTTGCTGGAAAGAGCACAAGTGTGGATAGTAGGCGCGGATAGCATTGCACGAACACGGGTTCAGGCAGGCCCTGCTGACCCCATGATTGAATAGCCCGCTGGCACTCGTCATCTCAGCTCTCACTTGAGGAATGGCCACTTGAGCGAGGTACTAGAAGGGACACTCAGGCCCATGGGACTGCACTCCAGAAAGGGTCAGCACCTTCAGGAGGGTAGGAGAGAAAAAGGGAGAAAGGTACCTGGCAATTGTGGAGGAGAGACAGAGTAAAAAATATATAGCTGATTGCTTTGTGTCACTGTATTTGCAGCTGTCAGTGATTATATTTACTAATCACATTAATAAGAAAATAATAATTCATCACGATATTAACTACAGCAGTTGGCCTGCAGTTGCGATAAATTTGGTGTCAGCCGTGGCTCAGTTGGTAGCACCCTCGCCTCCGAGTCCAAAGGTTGTCGGTTCAAGTCCCACTCCAGAGACTTGAGCAAAGAAATCTGGGCTGACACTCCAGCGCAGTGCTGAGGGAGTGCTGCGCTGTCGGAGGTGACGTCTTTCGGATGAGACGTTAAACCGAGGCCCCGTCTGCTCTCTCAGCTGGACATAAAAGATCTCAAAAAAGAGCATGGGAGTTCTCCCCGGTGTTCTGGGCCAATATTTATTACTCAACCAATACCTAAAAAAAACAAATGATCTGGTCATTTATCGCATTGCTGTTTGTGGGAGCTTGCTGTGCGCAAATTGGCTGCTGCGTTTCCCTACGGTGACCACACGTCAAAAGTACCTCATTGGCTGTAAAGCGCTTTGGGATGTCCTGAGCTCATGAAAGGCGCTATAGAAATGCAACTCTTTGGCCCTGAAATTGTAGTACCTTCGATGGCTTACACTCAGAGTAAGCCCACGTATTCCCTTTGAAAGGCCCCGGAACTTGCGATCTGTCAAGGTACGACTGAAAAATGAGTGTTGCTGGCGCAGAGTTGGGCTATTTGCCCAACAACTGCCTAGAAATTGCCCACGCCACTCTTGCGGTGGTAAAAGCAGGCGTAGGGCCTGCTTACATCAGCGTAAGGGTATATATCAGGCTTAAATAAAACATTTAAAAATCCAAAATGATGCACATACACTTTAAATGAGTTTATGCAAACATTGGCCTGGATTAAGGTGTTTAAAATTATTTATCAAAAAATTACATTTTTATTGAGCTTGGTGCAAAGATGGGACGTATGAATAAAATTGCGATTCAGTATATTTATAATTATTAGAATTCTGTACATTGTATAATTATTTGGAGATTCCATTGCGTGTCATTAGGAGATTCCCTTCGTAAATGATTGCAATGGAATCCTCCTTTTTGATTGGAGGACCGGGCCCATGTGATCCCAGGTACGCTTGCGAACCGCCTGCGTCCCTGGGATCACGTGGGCCTTTACGCTGCCATCCGCCTGGAGGCCCAAGACCGCAGCTCTCCGCAGCCTGGACGCCTGGAGGTAAGTTCGCGAATGTTTCGCGAGTCGGAGGCGCACTCCGGACGTAGGCCTCTCCGATCACAATTTCTAGGCCTTTATTTCTTTAACCTCTTCAACAAATATATAAAGGTGGGATGTTTGGATCCTGATTCTTTCTAGTGACCTGGATGCTAAAAGCAAACATGTTGTCAACCATACTGACAATATGAAAAGAGGGAGAGCAATAGAGACAGTGGGGGTGAAATCAGCGATATATTTCCCAGTCAGGATGGTGTGTGCCTTGAGGGGAACTTGCAGGTGATGGTGTTCCCATGCGCCTGCTGCCCTTGTCCTTCTAGGTGGAAGAGGTCGCGGGATTGGGAGGTGCTGCCGAAGAAGCCTTGGCGAGTTGCTGCAGTGCATCTTGTAGACATTGCAGCCACGGTACACCGGTGGTGGAGGGAGTCAGTAGAGGCAAAAAAATTAGGGATGATCAAAAGGAAGACTAACTTGCATTTTCATAGCACATTATTACAGAAACAGCCCAAAGCACTTCATACGCAATGAATTACAGAGACTGAAGCTAAGTAGAGAAATGTGGCAATCATTTATACATGCCAACAAGATGAATGAGTAGTTAATCAGGTTGAGGGCAAAACTGTGACCAGGGCAACTCCTGCTTTTCTTCCAGTAGTGATATCTAATATATGCCCAAGCCACTATAGATAGTCTCAGTTTAACATCTCATTCAAAAAATGGCACCTTAAAATGCAGCGCTCCCTCAGTATCAACTTACATTATGTCCTTGAGGGGGGTTTGAATCCTAAACCTTCGGACATGGTTGTCAGATCTGGCTGGACCACATCAAGCACTATAGCTTCCCCGTGAATGTATCTATGCTATTCACCTCAACATTAAAACATAAATAGACCAGCCACATAAATACTGTGGCTACAAGAGCAGGTCAGAGGCTGGGTATTCTGCGGTGAGTGTCTCATCTCCTGATTCCCCAAAGCCTTTCCACCATCTACAAGGCACAAGCCAGGAGTGTAATGGAATACTCTCCACTTGCCTGGATGAGTGCAGCTCCACCAACACTCAAGAAGCTTGACACCATCCAGGATGAAGCAGCTCGCTTGATTGGCACCCCATCCACCACCTTAAACATTCACTCCCTCCACCACCGGCGTACCGTGGCTGCAGTGTGTGCCATCTACAAGATGCACTGCAGCAACTCGCCAAGGCTTCTTCGGCAGCACCTCTCAAACCGGCGACCTCTACCACCTAGAAGGACAAGGGCAGCAGGCACATGGGAACACCATCACCTCCAAGTTCCCCTCCAAGTCACACACCATCCTGACTTGGAAATATATCGCCGTTCCTTCATCGTCACTGGGTCCAAATTCTGGAACTCCCTCCCTAAAAGCACAATGAGAGTACCTTCACCACACAGACTGCAGCGGTTCAAGAAGGCAGCTCACCACCACCTTCTCAAGGGCAATTAGGGATGGGCAATAAATGTGGCCTTCCCAGCGACACCCACATCCCAGGAATAAATTTTTTAAAACTGCTCCCTATGGACGCGAGTTTCACATTCTCACCACTCTCTGGGTAAAGAATTTCTCCTCAATTCCCGACTGGATTTATTCGTGACTATCTTATATTTATGGCCCTGAGTTCTGGTCTCACCCACAAGCAAAAACATTTTTTCTACGTCTACCCTATCAAACCCTTTCATAATCTTAAAGTCCTCTATCAGGTCACTCCTCAGTCTCCTCTTTGCTAGAAAGCAAAAGTAAGCCCGGCTCCTTTTCTCCACTACCAGCCTTCTCCTTAAACCCCTCTCCCCTACCCCTTCCACTCTCACCTCCAACAATGTGGCCTTGGAGGGGGTAACCCGATACCAAGGCTTATAGGGTTAAATTATGAGGACAGGTTGCATAAACGTGGCTGGTACTCCGTTGAGTTTAGAATTTTGAGGGGTGATGAAATCGAGGTGTTTAAAATGAAAAAGGGATTAGATAGGCTAGATACAGAGAAACTACTTCCTCTGCTGGGGGTATTCCTGAACAAGGGGGCACAATCTTAAAATGAGAGCTAGGCCGTTCACCTTTGCTTGCAAGTGGATGCTCTAAGGGGCGAGTTACGGTACGAAAGGGAGGAGTTTTTTGTCCTTGAGTTTTCTTGTGTTTTTTAGCACCAACTAAAACAGCAGAAAAATGTTAATTAGGACAGAGATAAGGTAAAAAATACTGTGAGTGTCACATGCCCTTCCACAATGTAACACCTTTTAGATGAGACTAAAATCAATTTATTTGCTTTGATTGAACTCAAAGTTGCCACGGCAGCATTTTCATGCAGATCCCCCCCCTCCACACTCAAAACAATGAATAATTTCAAGGTTACAATTTTCAATTTTAAGATTGGAGTTCTCTGCCATTCACTATAATATTTAGCAGTAGCACAATGCGGCAATATTATATTCCAAAGGAAATTGGAGTTAAGGATAATTCATTTTAATTTTGAAATAAAACTACCATATGGGGGTGGGTCAGGTGGCGCTGTACCCAAAGATCTCCAGCTTGACTTTATTTGAGGATCAGATGTTTGCTGAGCCCTCAGGTTTGAGACAGTTATGGGTGTGGCGTAGACTGCTATTCTTCAAATTATCATCACAAACGTTCTTTCTCCTTCCCGCGTTCTCACCATGTCAAAATGAAGATCTATTACACCATTCGTTACTCCCACTCATTCTTTCCCAAGATCACAAAATGGAGCTGGTGCCTTCCTCAGTCTTCCCCCGCTGCCTGACATCTACAATCACTTATGAACCAAGCTAGGTGGCATGATTTGGAACTCACTGCCACATGGAAGGGTCGAAGCAGCTGGCACTGATGCATTTAAGGGGTGGCTTGGTACATATATGAGGGATACGGGGGCAGGGAGAAAAGAGATAATTAGACCGAGAGGAGGCTCGTGTGGAGTATAAACAGTGGCATAGACCAGTTGATCTAAATGAATGAAAGAAAGACATGCATTTATACAGCGCCTTTCATGACCTCAGGGCATTCCAAAGTGCTTTACAACCAATGAAGTAGTTTTTGAAGTGTTGCAATGTAGGAAATGCAGCAGCCAATTTGCACAGAGCAAGATCCCACAAACAGGAATGTGATAATGACCAGATAATCTGTTTTAGTGATGTTGGTTGAGGGATAAATATTGGTCAGAACACCAGGGAGAACTCCTCTGCTCTTCTTCAAAATATTGCCTGGGGATCTGCTATGCCTGCCTGAGAGGACAATGTCCTGGCCAATGTTTATCCCTCAAACAACATCTCCAGTAAACAGATTATTTGGTCATTTATCTCTTTGGACTTCTTTCAATTTAGTATATTGTATTCTCTGCTCACGATGTGGTCTCCTCTACATTGGGGAAACCAAATGCAGATTGGGTGATAACTTTGCAGAACACCTCCGTTCAGTCCGCAAGCGTGACCCCGAGCTTCCGGTCGCCTGTCATTTCAATTTTCCGCCCCACTTCTACTCTGGCCTCTCTGTCCACGGCCTCCTACACTAATGAAGCTCAACGGAAACTCGAGGAACAACTCCTCATCATTCGATTAGGCACTTTACAGCCTTCCGGACTCAACATTGAGTTCAACAAATTGAAGTCATAACCACTGCTCCTATTTTTTCGGACAACAACTGTTGGTAATGATTCTGCCATTGCCATTTACACCTCTCCTAGACCCATCTTTTGTTTCTTTACTTGTCCCATTACCATCTCCTGTTGCATTGCACCATCATCCCTTTTATCATTTAATCTCTCCTGCCTTCCACCCTATTACCTTTTTTTTGTTCGTTCCTCCCCTTCCCCCTTTCCCTGCCCCTGCACTTGCTTAAAACATGTTACGTCTCTAACTTTATCCAGTTCTGATGAAAGTTCATCAACCTGAAAGGTTAACACTGTTTTTCTCTCCACAGATGCTGCCTGACCTGCTGAGTGTTTCCAGCATTTTCTGTTTATATTTCAGATATCCAGCATCCGCAGTATTTTACTGTTGTGTTGTTGTGATCTGGAATGCACAGTCTGAGAGGTGGAAGCAGATTCAATAGTAACTTTCAAAAGGGACTTGGATAAATACTGGAAAAGTAGAAATTTGGAGGGCTATGGGGAAACAGCAGCGGGAGTGGGATTAATTGGAAATCTCTTTCAAAAAGCCGACACAGACAATATGGGCCAAATGACCTCCTTCTGTTCTGTATGATTGTAGGAAGGGTACGGCCTTAAACTTGATGTGGCCTCTCATAGAATCGTAGAATGCTTACAGCACAGAAGGAGGCCATTCAACCTGTCGAGCCCGCGCCGGCTCTCTGTAAGAGCACTTCAGCTAGTCCCACTCCCCTGCCTTTTCCCCGTAGCCTTGCAATTTTTTTTTCCTTCAGGTACTTATCCAATTCCCTCTTGAAAGCCACGATTGAGTCTGCCTCCACCACCCTTTCAGGCAGTGCATTCCAGATCATAACCACTCGCTACATAAAAAAGTTTATCCTCATGTCACCTTTGGCTCTTCTGCCAATCACCATAAATCTGTGTCCTCTGGTTCTCGACCCTTCCGCCAATGGGAACAGTTTCTCTCTATCTACTCTGTCTAGACCCCTCATGATTTTGAACACCTCTATCAAATCTCCTCTCAACCTTCTCTGCTCTAAGGGGAACAACCCCAGCATCTCCAGTCTATCCCTGTAACTGAAGTCCCTCATCCATGGAGCCATTCTTGTAAATCTTTTCTGCACCCTCTCTAAAGCCTTCACATCCTTCCTAAAGTGCGTTGCCCAGAATTGGACAAAATACTCCAGTTGAGGCTGAACCAATGTTTTATAAAAGTTCATCATAACTTCCTTGCTTTTGTACTCTATTCCTCTATTTACAAAGCCCATTATCCCCGTATTCCCTATGCTTTTTAACCACTTTCTCAACCTGCCCTGCCACCTTCAATGATTTGTGCATGTATACCCCAGGTCTCTCTGTTCATGCATCCCCTTTAGAATTGTACCCTTTAGTTTATATTGCCTCTCCTCGTTCTTCCTAACAAAATGTATCACTTTGCACTTTTCATCTGCCACATGTCCGCCCATTCCACCAGCCTGTCTACGTCTTCCTGAAGTCTATCACTATCCTCCTCATTGTTCACTATACTTCCACGTCCTTCTTGTCCTTCCAAACTTTCTGAGTCACTACCTTTGTGATCATAGTGGTTATGTTACTGGGCTAGTAATCCAGAGACATCAGTTCAAATCCCACCACTAGCAGCTGGGAAATTTAATTCAGTTAATTAAATAAATCTGGAATAAATCAGTAATGGTGAACATGAAACTAACAGATTGTTTTAAAAACCCATCTGGTTCACCAATGTCCTTTAGGGAAGGAAATCTGCCGTCCTTGCCAGGGATCAGGATTGCCGGCAAAAGAGCCCGGCACTCAAGAGAAGTGCCGGGCTCTTGGAGCGCAGCCGGCACTCCGCAGGGGGGGGAGCTGTTCAGGAGGCCGGGAACGGGAGCGCAGGTAGGTGCTGGCAGGCGGCCAGCAACAAAAATGGCCGCCCCGCACCTTGCCTTTAAATCGAGCCTCCCCGGCCGCAGGTAGGCCGCCCTGACTCCGTCAGACATAGCGTCCGGGCTGCTCCCAAAGATTGCGGCCGGGGTGCGAGCGGGGCGCTGCGCACGGCGATGATGTCATCGCCGGCAGTGCAGCGCCATGGGGCGCTACCGGTTAGCGCCGCTACTAACCTCCAGCTGAATTTCACGGGAGGCGTGGGCGGCGCTGCACCCGGGCGCTAGTTGCTTTGCGCTCCGCTTAGAGCGCTAACTGGAGGCGCAAAGCAACCCAATTTTTCCCCCTTAGTTTCTTGGGAAGAGAAGTCCGCATTATCCACAAAATAGTGAATGCTCTATAATGTATTAGTGAGTAAGGTTGCATGTTATTTTGTGAAAACATAGAAAGCTCTGTCTAGACTTGACCTATTTCTCATCTACATGCTGCCCCTCGGTGACATCATCCGGCGACACAACCTGAGTTTTCACATATACGCTGATGATACCCAGCTCTACCTCTCCTCCACCTCTCTTGAACCCTCCACCATCTCTATGCTATCAGGCTGCTTGTCCAACATCCAGCACTGGATGAGTAGAAATTTCCTCCAATTAAATATCGGGAAGATCAAAGCCATTGGGCTGGATTTTGACTGACCCATGGAGTCGGGTTTGGAGGCGTGTGGGGGGTTAAATTTGCAGGGTCGGGGGTCCCGACCCCATCCCGACTCCATCCCGCCTCCACGCAATTTTGACAAAATCAGTCGCGGGGTTCCCGACTCCGTCCCGCCTCCAAGAGGCGGGAGAGGCCATTAAAGCCCTTAACAAGCCCTAAATTGGCTCTGTAATGCCATTTTGAAACGTTTTAGCTAGTTTAACCCTTTTCTGACGTGAAGTACGCCTGGTGTGAAACACTCCAGTGAAACCTGGCGGGAGCACAAGTGGATAGCTGACTATGAGCTGCAGGTCCACTATTACAACGGAGATGTGATGAAGGTAGTAGTAGTATTAGGTCTGAAAGTCGCCTCTGATGCTGCTACATTGAATGTGTTCAGAGACTGCCTGGCCTTTGCTGTGAGAGGACTTGGATGCAAAAAAATTCTCTCTCTCTCTCTCTCTCTCTCTCTCTCCCCCCCCCCCCCATTTTTGCATCCAGGTCCACTCACATCAAAAGCAAGCCACGCAAGCCCTCTCTCACCAACAGTCTCTGAGACTAGGCAGTCAGCAATGATGACATCATCAGAGGCGACTTTCAGACTGAAAACACTAATTAGTTCATGGGTTCCCACATGCTGGAACTCAATTGCTCAATTAAGTGAAAATTGCATCATTCATCCACATTAATCTGGAGTCGGGGGGGAACCACGAAATGCGGATGACACGACCCCAACCCGACCCCAAGACAAAATCCAGCCCATTGTCTTCGCTTCACGCCACTAACTCTGTTCCCTTTCCACTGATTCGATCTCTCTCCCTGGCAACTGTCTAAGGCTGACCAAGTCTCTATGCAACCTTAGTGTCATATTTGATCACGAATTGAGCTTCCTTCCTCATATCCAGAAGGTACGAGCCCATGGGATCCAGGGCAATTTGGCACATTGGATCCAAAATTGGCTTAGGAGGCAGAGGGTGATGATCGAAGGTTGTTTTTGTGACTGGAAGCCTGTGTCCAGTGGTGTACCGCAGGGATCGGTGCTGGGTCCTTTGCTGTTTGTAGTGTACATTAATGATTTAGATATGAATGTAGGAGGTAGGATCAGTAAGTTCGCAGATGACACAAAAATTGGTGGAGTGGTAAATAGCGAGGAGGGAAGCCTCAGGCTACAGGACGATATAGACGGGATGATTAGATGGGCAGAACAGTGGCAAATGGAATTTAACCCTGAAAAGTGTGAGGTGATGTATTTTGGGAGGACTAACAAGGCAAGGGAATACACAATGAATGGTAGGACCCTAGGAAGGACAGAGGATCAGAGGGGCCTTGGTGTGCATGTACATAGATTCCTGAAGGCAGCAGGACAGGTAGATAAGGTGGTTAAAAAGGCATATGGGATACTTGCCTTCATTAGCCGAGGCATAGAATATAAGAGCAGGGAGGTTATGATGGAGCTGTACAAAACGCTTGTTAGGCCACAGCTGGAATACTGTCTGCAGTTCTGGTCGCCACACTATAGGAAGGATGTGATTGCATTGGAGAGGAAATTCACCAGGATGTTACCTGGGCTGGAGCGCTTCAGCTATGAAGAGAGACTGGACAGGCTGGGGTTGTTTTCCTTAGAGCAGAGAAGGCTGAGGGGGGACCTGGAGATGTACAAAATTATGAGGGGCATAGATAGGGTAGATAGAAAGGAACTTTTCCCCTTAGTAGAGGGCTCAATAACCAGGGGGCATAGTTTCAAGGTAAGGGGGCAGGAGGTTTAGAGGGGATTTGAGGAAAAACTTTTTCACCCAGAGGGTGGTTGGAATCTGGAACTCACTGCCTGAAAGGGTGGTAGAGGCAGGAACCCTCACAACATTCAAGAAGCATTTAGATGAGCACTTGAAACGCCATAGCATACAAGGCTACGGACCAAGTGCTGGAAAATGGGATTAGAATAGACAGGGCTTAATGTGCTGTATAACTCTATGACTCTATCCATTTTATCAGTGGGACCATCCATTTCCACCTTCGTAATATCGCCCATCTCCATCCTTATCTGCTGCTGAAACCCTCATCCCTGCCTTTATCACCTCTAAACGTGACTATTCCAACACACTGCTGGCCGGCCTCCCTAGTTCTACCCTCCATAACCTTGAGGTCATCCAAAATTCTGCCACCCGTGCGTTAACTCGCACCAAATCCCGCTCACCCATCTCCCCTAGATTTTCTAGATTCCCTAGATTCACTAGATTCTGGAACAGTCCCCAAGGATTGGAAGGTAGCGAAGATAACCCTGTTATTTAAGAAAGGAGGAAGAGGAAAAATGGGAAACTATAGGCCAGTAAGCCTGACATCAGCAGTAGGCAAAATACTAGAATCTATTATTAGGAACGTGGTAACAGGGCACTTAGAAAATCGTAATATGATTAGGCAGAGTCAACATGGTTTTATGAATGGGAAATCGTGTTTGACAAATCTGTTCGAGTTTTTTGAAGATGTAACTAGTAGGATGGATAAGGGGGAACCAATGGATGTAGTGTATTTGGATTTTCAAAAAGCATTCGATAAGGTGCCACACAAGAGGTCATTACACAAAATTAGGACTATTGGGAGTAATATATTAGCATGGATTGAGGATTGGTTAATGGACAGAAAACAGAGAGTAGGAATAAGCGGGACTTTTTCAGGTTGGCAGGCTCTAACTAGCAGGGTACTGCAAGGATCAGTGCTTGGGCCTCAGTTATTCACAATCTATATTAATGAGTTAGATGAAGGGACTGAGTGTAAAGTATCCAAGTTTGCTGGTGATACAAAGTTAGGTGGGAAAGTAAGCTGTGAGGAGGACGCAAAAAGGCTGCAGAGAGATATAGACAGGTTGACTGAGTGGGCAAGAACATGGCAAATGGAATACAATGTGGGGAAGTGTGAAGTTATCCACTTTGGTAGGAAAAACAAAAGAATCAGAATATTTTTTGAATGGTGAGAAACTGGGAAATGTTTGCACTCAGAGGGACCTGAGTGTCCTTGTACACGAATCACAGAAAGTTAACAAGCAGGTACAGCAACCAATTAGGAAAGCAAATGGTATGTTAGCCTTTGTTACAAAAGGATTAGAGTATAAGAGTAAAGAAGTCTTATTACAATTATACAGAGCATTGGTGAGGCCACACCTGGAGTACTGTGTACAGTTCTGGGGGGCAAAATTGGGTCGCGCCCCCTTTGGGGCGGTAAAGCGCCCCGAAAAAATTAGCACCCCCGCGCCCAAAATTCACTGGTAGCACAACAAAAGGGAGGCGGGACATTACTGGAAGCACCGCCTCCCTCTTGGGGCGCTGCAAGTGAATACCGCGGCGCTACGTGCCACAGCATCAGACGTGCCGGCACGTCGCGCCGCGGTACTGCAGGCCTTCCTCCCCTTATTAAAGGGGAGGGGCCTAGTGCAGTGCGACCCGGGGCCCAGCTGGGACACTGGGGATCGGAGTGCCGGCAAAAGAGCCCGGCACTCAAGAGAAGTGCCAGGCTCACGGAACGCAGCCGGCACCCCGCGGGGGGGCTTCACAGGAGGCCGGGGACAGCAATGGGGGCAGGTGCTAGCAGGCGGGCAGCAACGAAAATGGCTGCCTGGCACCTTCCCTTTAATTTGCGCTGCCCCGGCCGCAGGTAGGCCCCCCTGACCCTGTCGGACATAGCGTCCGCCGGTAAGTCAGGGGGGTCACTACCGAAGAACGCGGCCGGGGTGTGAGCGGGGTGCGAGCGGAGCGCTGCGCACAGTGATGATGTCATCGCCAGAGGTGCAGCGCCACGGGGCACTAACGGCTATCGCCACCGCTAACCTCCCGCTGAATTTCGCGGGAGGCGTTAACAGCGCCGCGCCCGGGTGCTCGTTGTTTTGCGCCCCGTTAGAGGTGCAAATCAACCGAATTTTTCCCCCCCCCTGGTCTCTTGCCTAAGGAAAGACATACTTTCCTTAGAGGGAGTGCAGTGAAGGTTCACTAGACTGGTTCCTTGGATGAGGGGATTGCCCTATGAGGAGAGATTGAGTAGACTAGGCCTATATTCCCTACAGTTTAGAAGAATAAGAGGTGATCTAATTGAAACATATAAAATTCTTAAGGGGCTTGACAGGTTTAATGCTGAAAAAATGTTTCTCCTGGCTGGGGAGTCTAGAACACGGGGTCACAGTCTCAGAATAAGGGGTTGGCCATTTAGGACTGAGATGAGGAGAAATTTCTTCACTCAAAGGGTTGTGAATCGTTGGAATTCTCTACCCCAGAGATCTGTGGATGCTCTGTCGTTGAGTATATTCAAGACAGAGGTCGATAATTTTTTGGGAATTAAGGGATATGGGGTTAGTGCGTGAAGTTGGAGTTCAGGTAGATCATCAGCCATGATCTTGTTGCATGGTGGAGCAGGCTCGAAGGGCCAAATGGCCTACTCCTGCTCCTATTTCTTATGTTCTGTGCTAGCTGACCTACATTGGCTCCCAGTTAAGCAATGCCTCGATTTAAAAATGCTCCTCCTTGTTTTTAGATCCCTCCATGGCCTCGCCCCTCCTTGTCTCTTCGTTTCCTCCAGCCCTATAATCCCCCTAGGCCTCTGCGCTCCACCTATGCTGGCCTTTTGAACATCCCCGATTTTGATTGCTCTGCCAATGGTGGTCGTGCCTTCGGCTGCCTGGGTACTGGGCTCTGGAGTTCCCTCACTGGATTCCTCCGGCTCTCTACCTCTCTTTCCTCCTTTAAGACGCACCTTAAAACCTATCTCGTCGACCGAGCTTTTGATCATCTGCCTCGGTATCTCCTTATTTGGCTCAGTGTCATTTTTATTTGATAACGCTCCTGTGAAGCGCCTTGAGATGTTCTATTATGTTGAAGGTGCTATATAAATATAAGTTGTTGTTGCCCATTGAACGAATCTGAAATTCCTGATTTTGTGACACTCATTGTCTGTTCCATTGATTGGGAGTGGGTGTTAATGCCTCTAATTTACTTAATGACTCCCTGTTGGTACATTAAGAGAGAGCTCGTTATGGGTGATGGGCACAGTGCCATCTTTCTTTATTCCAGGACAATGGTTACCATAGAGACCTGGGCAGAAACAGAAGGTCTACAGGGCTTTACAATGGAAATGGACTGACCTCCCTGGTCTTTGATTGGCACTACTTAATAGGCATTCGTACCCTGCAGAGAAAACAAGCATATTTTATCTAATTGTGCGTAAACATTCTCTTTTTTTTCTCTCCCTGTGTCTCAGTCTATCCGTCTGCCTTGCTGTGGGGCAATTGTTTCTCCACCCGCTATGCGTGGTGACAACTAAAACCTGCTCATGAAGACTTCCTCAGTGGGTATTTGAAACAAAATTGTAAACACGTTCCACATTTATGATTTCTCTCGATATACCCGAGAAAATCTCAAGGGTAGTGGAAATCTGGAACACTCGCCCCCAAAAAGCTGTTGAGGCTGGGGTCATAAGAACAGAAGCATTAGGAGCAGGAGCAGGCCATGCTGCCCCTCGAGCCTGCTCCACCATTCAATAAGATCATGGCTGATCTTCGACCTCAATTCCACCTTCCTGCCCAATCCCATATCCCTTGATTCCCCTTGAGTCCAAAAATCTATCGATCTCAGCCTTGAATATACTCAACGACTCAGCATCCACAGCCCTTTGGGGTAGAGAATTCTAAAGATTCACAGCCCTCTGAGTGAAGAAATTCCTTTTCATCTCAGTCTTAAAACGATTATTAAATGGGTCAATTGAAAATTTTAATACCGAGGGGGAGAAATTGGGTGTCTTTGCGCCTCCCATTATCGCCTCCGGGGGGCGATAACAGAGCGCTAACCACTTACTGCCCGGGGGCGGCGAGAATATCGCCTCCTGCCAAATTCGGCGGGATGTTTGCGGCGATGGTATGGCGGTGCGTCACGATCTCCTTCGCCCGGAGATCGTGACGTCATCGGCATGCGCATCGCCCCGGTAGCGCCCCGGACCCGAACTTCAGTTTCCCCCCCCCTGCAGCATTGCCGGGCGAAGGCACCGGCAGCTGCAGGAGGCGTTGATCGGAAGGCCGGGTGCTTCGGGGATGAAAGTTAAAGGAGAGGTTGCCGAGGTAAGTGGCTACATTTTTTTAATTGTTGGGGTCAATTTTTTTTCCTCTACTGCAGTGCATGGGGCTGATCGAGCTGATTCGCAGCCTCCGTGGGGGCCAGCTGACTGGTCCCAATGCAGAGCCTGCAGCGATGGCCCTTCCCTTTAAGGGAGGGGAGGAGCCTCGGATCGCGGCAGTGCTGCACGGCCCATTAACGCCCCGCATGTGTCCTTTAGTGCTTCAGGAAGGAAGTGGCACACTTGATTTAGCGCTCCTCTTCCTTCCTGGTAGCATGAAACCCAATTTCATGAAGGCTGGGAATCATTAGCATCTGGCGCTAAGTTTCCCAGCTTTCAAAGGTTACCGCCTCCAAACGGGGCGAGAATGAATTTCTCCCCCTGAGATTGATAGATTTTTGTTAGGCAAGGCTATGAAGGGTTATGGAACCAAGGCGGGTAGATGGAATTAAAGTACAGATTAGCCTATGATCTGATTGAATGGTGGAACAGGCTCGAGGGGCTGAATGGCCTTCACCTGCCATTTGTTCATTTGTATCCCTTCTGTTAACTAAACTGAATTTAAATTCCCCAGCTGCCGTGGTGGGATTTGAAATCACGTCTCCGGATCAGTAGTCCAGTTAACATAACCACCATGCTACCGTACCCCGAAACCCACGATCTCTACCGCCTAGAAGGACACGGGCAGCAGGCGCATGGGAGCACCACCACCTCCAAGTTCCCCTCCAAGTCACACACCATCCTGACTTGGAAATAAATCGTCATTGCGTCATCATCGCTGGGTCAAAATCCTGGAACTCCCTCCCTAACAGCACTGTGGGAGTACCTTCACCACACGGACTGCAGCGGTTCAAGAAGGTGGCTCACCACCACCTTCTCAAGGGCAATTAGGGATGGCCAATAAATGCTGGCCTTGCCGGCGACGCCCACATCCCAGGAATTAATAAAAAAAATAAACATAGCCTGCGATTACTTACTGTCTGTTCACCAAAGTATGCAGATCAGAATGTTTTTATCAGTTCCAGATCAAAAATCCCAACACTTTAAGATTGTGTTGCATCTGTTACAAAGTGCAACATCTGAACCGTTTTAGATGTACTGTTTATAATATATTAATAGAGATGCTTTTAATTTAGAAGATTGTTAGTTACAGAAGAAGCAATATGGATGAAGAGTATAGTGTGGCATGAAATTGCTAAACTCACTTAAAAAGGCCAGAGAATTTTTTTTGCAGGAAATGAGAAAATGTCAGACCGGCTGTGGTACACTTGGCCTGGCAGTACCAGGGATGGGACTAGATTCCATTCCTGAGCAACACCCTTCACCTCAATGGCAGAAAACAAAAACCAAATGGTTCCCGAAATTGGAAGAGTGCAGTTACTCCGCAGTAGTGTCAGCCGTGGCTCAGTGGGTAGCAGTCGTCAATCGATTAATATATGTTACGGGAGACAAATTGAACTTCAGGTTTTGATGTTAATATGTGGTGGAGGAATGGCTGTGCAGAGCGGCGGAATGGATTTGTATGATACAATGGAATGATCACGATGTTGTTAATATTCAATAAATGATATAATTAAAAAAAATTGGGTAGCAGTCGTGCCTCTGAGTCAGAAGGTTGTGGCTTCAAGTCCCATGCCAGAGACTTGAGCACAATAAATCTAGGCTGACACTCCCAGTGCAGTGCTGAGGGAGTGCTGCACTGTCGGAGGCGCCGTCTTTCAGATGAGATGTTAAACCGAGGCCCCGTCTGCTCTCTCAGGTGGATGTAAAAGATCCCGAGGCACTATTTTGAAGAAGATCAGGGGAGTTCTCCCCGGTGTCCCGGGGTCAATATTTATCCCTCAACCAACATCACTAAAAAACAGATGATCTGGTCATTATCACGTTGCTGTTTGTGGGAGCTTGCTGTGCACAAATTGGCTGCTGAGTTTCCTACATTACAACAGTGACTAAACTTCAAACAGTACTTCACTGGCTACAAAGCACTTTGGGACGTCCGTGAAAGACACGACAGAAATGCAAGTCTTTCTTTATACTTAGAGTGGGGGCGGGAATAGAGAGCCAAGCATTTAGGTGGGAGCTAGTTTAATAAGATTTAAACGTTTATTAAGCAGCGATTTGTCCCTATTTATTACGGGTTTCAGTTATGGCTTGGAAGAATGGAGTGCAGTGTCTGTGCCTTTCATTCTCTCCTTTATTGGCAGGCCTCAGCAAGCAAGGTGTGAATTATCCCTTGGTGCACTGCTGTTGACACTGGTCTTAACTCTGAATGAGAGAATGATACGTTAATTACCTTAAATGCTTCCTGACTTCAGTGCCAATATAATATGGGAAAAAACACAGAGCTGCAAACTCTGGCAGAGCCGTGGCTCAGTGGGTAGCACCCTCACTCCTTCCTGAATCTAGAAGTTAGATTGATGGCTTCAAATCCCAGTCCAGAACTTTGAGCACAAAAATCTAGGCTGACACTCCCAGTGCAGTACTGAGGGAGCGCTGCACTGTCGGAGGTGCTGTATTTTGGATGAGTCGTTAAACCGAGGCCCCGTCTGCTCTCTCAGGTGGACATAAAAAATCCCACGGCGCTATTTCGAAAAAGAGCAGGGGAGTTCTCCCCGGTAAACTGGCCAATATTATTCCCTCAATCAACATCACTAAAAACAGATTATCTGGTCATTATCACATTGCTGTTTGTGGGAGCTTGCAGTGCGCAAAATGGCTGATGCATTTCCTACATTACAACAGTGACTACACTTCAAAAAATACTTCATTGGCTGTAAAGCACTTTGGGACGTCCTGAGCTGATGGAAGGCGCTACAGAAATGCAAGTTATTTTTTCTCTTAGTGCCCATCAGGCTGTAGGAACATGTCACACTAATTGGTGGAAGTTGGTCTGCAATTGGGGTGAAGGCACATTGAGGGCACAGTACTCTAGCATAGAAATGCGGGTGGTTTGCGCCGCCCGTTAGCGCCATGAAATGGCGAACAACCGGCGGCTGGTGGCGGGTACCGCGGCGGCCACCATTTTCGGTAGGTTGTCAGCGCTGTCGTTGCCTGCTATCGGCAAGAGTATTTTAATGAGTCGGCGTGTAAGGCTGAATTGACGTCAGCTCATCCATTTTGGAGTTCTCCGCTCGCATTGCCGCCTGCGCTAATTCACGCCAGGATTGGCTGCGGCTAAATGTTCTTTCAGTGGCGTTAACGGCCGTGAGGAGTCTGGCAGGCCTTATGAGGATGGACGGCGGAAATTCAAACGCCTCCTTTGCCGAGGTTCTTCATTTTTTGCCTATCAGTGGTGGGGAGGGGGGGGCTTGCATTTTCTGGCAGTTTTCTGGGAGGCCTACAGTGTTTCTGGGCCAGTAAATCAATGGGCCAACTCCACTGCAAGGATTGAAGATGATCTGTGATAAAATCTCTTTCACCTGCAAGTCGTAAACAAACAAAAAAAATCGACAAACATTGGGTGGAGCACGTACGGCCACTGGTCAGGTCGATGCTTTCTTCCCCGCTCCCCTACACTGCGAGCAGGAGACTGAGGCGACCTTTGGCCTCCTTCTGAGATTAGCGCTGCAAATAGCGCGTTGCACTAGAAAATCACCGCCACGCTGATGATAACGAGCAGCCAGTACCAAAATGCCGGTAATGCCCGCGCTCTGTCGGCCGACGGCCGTTATCCTTGGCCACTAATGTTGCCGGCAGGTTTCTAGGGTTCCCTAATTTCTAGGCTTCCGTATCTAGAGAGGAGAGCGCTTGATGCGGACAACGGCTGCCTCAAAAACGGAAATTACGCTGTGTCTTCATCACCGCAAAATGGCGAAGGGCGTTCCCTTTGTGTTATGGCGCGCTCATAGCTTGTCTCCACTGGGCCCTCCGAGGTAGATAGATGGACTTTGCCGTCATGTAATTGTTTGGACTTGTATGAGAAACGTTCTGGGAGGCGGGTTTTTAAATTTGATGATGTCCCATCAGCCTGCCTGCCTTCTCCACATGAAACATAAATTCATCATCGCTCGCTCCTTGCCTCTGGCAATCAGGCCCCGCCCACAGTGATGACTGAAGGCTTCAAGATTAATAATTGCAGACCGGCTTTACATAAATTACAGCTCCGTAATTAAAAAAAAAGAAAGAAATCGGAAACGGATGTTTAGGGTTATTTTGGGAAGTGCTTCAAAATTAAATGAAGAGATTAGGTTGGAGTCTGATTATGAATACATCTGTTTCTCTCTGCTAAGCAAAACTAGGAGCTAAGTATTTACTCAGATTTAACACTAAAGCAAATCATTCCTTCATTCCTGTGACGTGTTTTAGTAACACACCAGATGTACCATTCAGAGTGCGCTTCCCTTTAATATCGATCTTTTTGTGCTTATCAAGGTTACGAATGTCAGAGCTGGAAAATTGATCCATTTCTCACTTTTTGCACCCAGCCTCCATAACAAAGAGTGCCAGGTCAAGGATTGTATCGTCACCCTTAACCCGCTGTGTATTCTGAACATTTCCTATTTTCATGTCAGGATATGTGGTTAGGCAACACAATGCTTGAGTGTGAAAAGCTACCACCCTCTGTGTGCTTGAACTCATCCAAAACCCCTGCTGCCCGTGTCCTAACTCGCACCAAGTCCCGTTCACTCATCACCCCCTCCCCTGTGCTCGCTGACTTGCACTGAGTTCCGGACCGGCAAAGCCTCGATTTTAAAATTCTCATCCTTGTGTTCATATCCCTCCAGGGCCTCACCCCCCCCCCACCCCCCGCCTCCCTTTCTCTGTAATCTTCTCCGGCCCTACAACCCTCTGAGATCTCTGCGCTCCTCCAATTCGCGCCTCTTGCGCATCCCCGCTTTGCTCCACCATTTGGCGGCCGTGCCTTCAGCCAGCTAGGCCCCAAGCTCTGGTGTTCCCTCCTTAAACTTGCAGCCTCTCTCTCCTCCTTTAAGACGCTCCTTAAAACCTCCCTCTTTGAACAAGCCTGCCCTAATATCTTCTTATGCGGCTCGGTGTCAAATTTTGTCTGATAAGGCTCCTGTGAAGCGCCTTGGGACGTTTTACTGTGTTAAAATCGCTGTATATAAATGCAAGTTGTTGTTGTTGTAGGTTGAAAATGAAAACTGATGGAGGTGAGAATTTCCAGACTTTGAAGAACACGAGAGGTATGATGAGTCATGGACGTGACCGGATGAGGTGCAGCACAAAGAACCTTCTACATGGCAGTCATCAGTGTTTCAATCTGACAGTTATCGTTTTGGAGGCTCGGCTAAGAGCCAACATTTGCTGAGAAAATCAACATGAACCAGACTCCCTAACATCTCAGTCCTTCTCCTACCGGTGTGGGTAACAAGGGATTTTGCCCCTCCGTGTACCGCAGGCAGGAATTCTCATGAGGAAAGGACTTTCCGTCGACAGGATACCTGGAATTGATAGCCAGGAACGGGAGTGGCAAAGGTTCAATGAAGGGTAGAAGGAATTGATGGCCGTGAAGGAGAGAGGAATGGGAGGAATTAAAGAAAGAAGTAAGGGGAAAGAATATAAAAGTGCTGCTTGGGGGTGGGATGGAGGGAGAGAATGGAACAGCTTGGAGCAACTCTTTGGGGTGAAGGATGCAGCAGAATGCCAGCATGAACTGACAGACAGTGGGGAGACAGGACAGAGTGACAGCATGAATCGGGTAGGTCATAGAGACAACAGAATGGCGCGGGCCAGTTCTTAAAGGGGATGGTTAATCTTGCTTTCCATCCACATCCTGCTCATTGTAGCCTTGAATCTCAGCCTGGAGAGACCTACACATCAAATCTGCTGGAACGAACAATGGAGAGTACCAGGCAAAGAGCTCAGAGTGCAGCCCCCACAGTCTCTTCTAAATTGATACAAGGAATGGCAAATCAAAATGAACCTGCAAAGTGCTGCTCAGTACCCAAAACTCCTTCACACAACGTTGAATCTCTCCAGAAGTCTCTCTCTCTCTCTCTCAGAATGCGTAGTTCAAAAATGGCACCAACAATAAAAGGCAGGAAGCGGTCACCTTTAAATAGCGCTCCCCCTTTCCCTTCATGACTGCAGAACGCTCCCCGCAACCTGTCGTTGCTAGCGTCAGGCAGTAAGGCAGGGGGCGCCACTCAATATCCGCTCCGGGGCGATAACGGGGCGTTGCGCACTCGACTGACGTCACGATCTGCCGGCGCAGGTAGAGTCATAACGGCAAAGAAGGAGGCCATTCGGCCCATCGAGTCCATGCCAGCTCTCTGTAGAGCAATCCAGTCAGTCCCATTACCCCGTTCTATCCCCGTAGCCCTGCAAATTTATTTCCCTCAAGCACCTATCCAGTCTCCCCATTGAAAACATTGAGCCTCAGAGCGCTGGCGAAGCTCATGTAATGTCAGTCAGCAATGGAGCACACACACAATGGCACGGGCCAGTTCTTAAAGGGGATGGTTAATCTTGCTTTCCATCCACATCCTTCTCATTGCAGCCTTGAATCTCGGCCTGGAGAGACCTGCACATCAAATCTGCTGGAAAGAACAATGGAGAGTAGCAGGCAAAGAGCTCAGAGTACAGCCCCCACAGTCTTTTCTAAATCGATACAAGGAATGGCAAATCAAAATGAACCTGCAAAGTGCTGCTCAGTACCCAAAACTCCTTCACACAACGTTGAATCTCTCCAGAAGTCTCTCTCTCTCTCTCTCTCAGAATGCGTAGTTCAAAAATGGCACCAACAATAAAAGGCAGGAAGCGGTCACCTTTAAATAGCGCTCCCCCTTTCCCTTCATGACTGCAGAATGCTCCCCTCAACCTGTCGTTGCTAGCGTCAGGCGGTAAGGCAGGGGGCGCCACTCAATATCCGCTCCGTCTCCGTTTCCACCACTTCTGTCAGCAGTGAATTCCAGGTCATCACCACTCGCTGCGTAAAAAAGTTTTTCCTCATATCCCCCCGTATCTCTTGCCCAAAATCTTAAATCTGTGTCCCCTAGTCCTTGTACCATAAGCTAATGGGAACAGCCTTTCCCCTTCTTGCCTATCCAAACCCGTCATAATCTTGTACACCTCTATCAAATCACCCCTCAACCTCCTTTGCTCTAATGAAAACAAATCCAGCTTCTCCAACCTGTCCTTGTAGCTGAGATCCCCCATCCCCGGAACCATTCTGGTAAATCTCCTCTGAACCTTCTCAAGGGCCTTCACATCCTTCCTGTGGTGACCAGAACTGGACGCAATATTCTAGTTGTGGCCTAACCAGTGCTTTATAAAGTTTCAGCATAACTTCTCTACTTTTGTACTCAATACCTCTATTTATGAAGCCCAAGATCCCATATGTTTTGCTAACCACTCTCTCAATATGTCCTGCCACCTTCAGTGACCTATGCACATTAACTCCCAGGTCCCTCTGTCCCTGCACACTCTTTAAAACTGTGCCATTAAGTGTATATTGCCTCACCCTGTTCCTTCTGCCAAAATGCATCACCTCACACTTCTCTGTATTAAATTTCATCTGCTACTTGTCTGCCCATTCTGCTAGCCTTTCTATGTCCTGTTGTGTTCAAGGAAGAGTGTCAGAATGAATTAGGCGGTGTGCTGTGGGGGTAAAACAAAGTCTTGCATTTATAGGGCACTTTTCACAACCTCAGGACATCCCAAAGCGCCTTACAGCCAATGAAGTACTTTTGAAGTGTAGTCACTTTATAATGTAGGAAGCACAGCAGTCAATTTGTACACAGCAAAATCCCACAAACAGCAATGTGATGATGATCAGATAATCTGTTTTGTTATGTTGATTCAGGGCTAAACATTGGCCAGGACACCGGAGAGAACTCCCCTGCTCTTCTTCGAATAGTGACAATTTTGGTTGTCATCTTCCAAAATTCCACAGATTCTAGAGGAGGCAGAGAGAAAACGGGGAACTACAGACCAGTTAGCCTGACATCAGTAGTAGGGAAAATGCTAGAATCTATTATTAAGGACATGGTAACAGGGCACTTAGAAAATAATAATAGGATTGGGCAGAGTCAACACAGATTTATGAAAGGGAAATCATGTTTGAAAAATCTGTTAGAGTTTTTTTGAGGTTGTAACTAGCAGAATAGATAAGGGGGAACCAGTGGATGTGGTGTATTTGCATTTCAGAAGGCATTCGATAAGGTGCCACACAAGAGATTATTAAACAAAATTAGTGCTCATGGGATTGGGGGTAATATTCTAGCATGGATTGAGGATTGGTTAACGGACAGAAAACAGAGAGTAGGAATAAACGGGTCATTTTTGGGTTGGCAGGCTGTAACTAGTGGGGTACCGCAAGGATCAGTGCTTAGGCCTCAGCTATTCACAATCTATATCAATGATTTGGATGAGTGGACCAAATATAGTATATCCAAGTTTGCTGATGATACAAAGCTGGGTAGGAATGTAAGTTGTGAGGAGGATGCAAAGAGGCTCAAGGGGATATAGACAGGTTAAGTGAATGGGCAAGAACATGGAATATAATGTGGAGAAATGTGAAGTTATCCACTTTGGTCAGAAAAATAGAAAAGCAGAGTATTTTTTAAATGGTGAGAGATTGGGAAATATTGGTGTTCAGAGGGACCTGGGTGTCCTTGTACATGAATCACTGAAAGTTAACATGCAGGTACAGCAAGCAATTAGGAAAGCAAATGGTATGTTGGCCTTTATTACAAGAGGATTTGAGTATAAGAGTAAAGACGTCTTACTGCAATTATATAAAAATGAGAAGTCGCACAACACCAGGTTATAGTCCAACAGATTTATTTAATTTTACAAGCTTTCGGAGCTTTTCGCTCCTTCCTCAGGTAGGTTAGCAGTGAGAGAATCTCCCAGAATTCACAATTTAAACACAGACAAAATCTATTCAAATCTTTCCCTACATCAAAGACACACTAAGAGCACAGCCAAGACAATGAGATGTGTCCCAGGGGGTCCAACGTGTCAAACCACCTGCTGGCTGCATATCCTGTCAATTTGTGTTGGTTCTTGTGTTAGTCTTTTTTTAAAAAAAAACAACAAACACCTGGGAAGACCGGCCATGATGTCAAGTCACGTTCTGTATCGTGACATGAACCCGATATCGCGATTGAGGCCATCCTCATGAGTGCGGAACTTGGCTATCAGTTTCTGCTCTATGATTTTGCGCTGTCGTGTATCCCGAAGGCCGCCTTTGAGAACGCTTACCCGCAGATCCGAGGCTGAATGCCCCTGGCTGCTGAAGTGTTCCCCGACTGGGAGGCAACCCTCCTGCCTGGCGATTGTTGCGCGGTGTCCGTTCATACGTTGTCTCAGTGTCTGCATGGTCTCGCCGATGTACCATGCTCTGGAGCATCCTTTACTGCAACGTATCAGGTAGACAACATTGGCCGAGTCACATGAGCATGTACCGTGTACCTGGTGGGTAGTGTCCTCACGTGTGATGATGGTATCTGTGTCCATGATTTGGCATGTCTTGCAGAGGTTGCCGTGGCAGGGTTGTGTGGTGTCGTGGTTGCTGTTCTCCTGAAAGATGGGTAATCTGCTGCAAATGATGGTACTTTTGAGGTTAGGCGGCTGCTTGAAGGCGAGTAGTGGAGGCGTGGGGATGGCCTTAGCAAGGTGTTCGTCGTCATCGATGACATGTTGAAGGCTGCGAAGAACATGGCGTAGTTTTTCCGCTCCGGGGAAGTACTGGACGACGTAGGGTACTCTGTTGGTTGTGTCCCGTGTTCGTCTTCTGAGGAGGTCTATGCGGTTTTTCGCTGTGGCCCGTCGGAACTGTCGATCGACGAGTCGAGCGTCATATCCCATTCTTACGAGGGCGTCTTTCAGTGTCCGTAGGTGTCCATCGCGTTCCTCCTCGTCTGAGCAGATCCTGTGTATTCGCAGGGCTTGTCCATAGGGGATGGCTTCTTTAACGTGGTTAGGGTGGAAGCTGGAGAAGTGGAGCATCGTGAGGTTGTCCGTGGGCTTGCGGTAGAGTGAAGTGCTGAGGCGTCCGTCTTTGATGGAGATTCGTGTGTCCAAGAATGAAACCGATTCTGAGGAGTAGTCCATGGTGAGTTTGATGGTGGGATGGAACCTGTTGATGCTATCGTGTAGTCCTTTCAGTGATCCTTTGCAATTATATAGGCCGTGGTGAGACCACACCTGGAATATTGTGTACAGTTTTGGTCTCTTTACCTAAGGAAGGATATACTTGCCATAGAGGGAGTGCAACAAAGGTTCACCAGACTGGTTCCTGGGATGGGGGGATTGTCCTATGAGGAGAGATTGAGTAGACTAGGCCTATATTCTCTATAGTTTAGAAGAATGAGAGGTGATCTCATTGAAACATACAAAATTCGTACAGGGCTTGACAGGGTAGATGCAGGGAGGATGTTTCCCCTGGCTGGGGAGTCCAGAACCAGGGGTCACAGTCTCAGAATAAGGGGTCGGCCATTTAGGACTGAGATGAAGAGAAATTTCTTCACTCAGAGGGTGGTGAATCTTTGGATGCTCAGTCGTTGAGTATATTCAAGACAGAGATCGATAGATTTTTGGATATTAAGGGAATCAAGGGATATGGAGATGAGGTAGAAGATCAGCCATGATCTTATTGAATGGCGGGGCAGGCTCGATGGGCCTACTCTTGCTGCTGTTTCTTATGTTTTTATGTTTTTATGTGCCATGGGCTCTTTTACTTCCACCTGAGAGGGCAGATGGGGCCTCGGTTTAACGTCTCATCTGAAAGACATGCAGCACTCCCTCGGTACTGCACTGGAGTGTCGGCCTGGATTATGTGCTCAAATCTCTGGATTGGGGCTTGAAACCACAGCCTTCTGACTCAGAGGCGAGAGTGCTACCCACTGAGGGGAGGACTGTGCCAGCTTGAATGGAGCTGAAAGAAGAATACCAGCTTAAACTAGGTTGAAGGAAAAGAAGAGAGCCTGATGTAAATGAGGAGGGCGAGGGAGAAGTCTGCCTGTATGAACTGGGGAGTTTGGAGAAGAGAGGGACTGAAAGGGTGAGGAGTTAGATGGGGAGGAGTGGTTGGTTCTGGGAGAGTGAAGACTGAGATATCTTTTGGGGATAACAACAGAAACTGCTGGAAGCACTCAGCAGGCCAGGCAACATCCGTGGAGAGAGAAACAGAGTTAACGTTTCAGGTCTGGGACCCTTCATCAGAAGTGATGATCTGGTTTGTCTGTTGAAAGTCCAAATGTCACTTTGTTTTCCTTTTTGCTTACTTAAAAAAATTATGAGTATAAAACTGCCTAAAATGAAACATTACATCAATTTCGATATAAAAATTCAAAATTTTACGGGTAAAATCCTGGCCTCTCTACAAATACACCCATCAATTTAATCGCCCTAGTAATTGGATTTCCCTTTTAGATTTTCATCCACTTATGATTTTCACTCCAATACACATGAAGGATTGTTGGATATACCTGCAGCTTAAATTACAAAGCCTGTGTAATCACTCATTATCACATGTGAAAGACTAAAAATCAAGCTTCGTTCTTGGGCTGTCAGCATTACTTGAAGCTGATGGTCAGCTCTGGCTGGCTTCCTAGTTCGGCCCGTCTGTGACAGAAAGATATATCAGCCTGGATTGGTGCCCGGGCGCTATTGGTGAAAGGCCAATAGTTGCCCTGATGCTTTAGAATTATTGACCTCCGCTGGTATACTTTTAATCGAACTTAGAACTCCTGCCGAAGCTTCAGTTGTTGAACACCCTAATGTGAGGTGGAACTGAGCGCCTTACGGACTTGAAAGGTTCCTGGTTTGATTCCCGGTCTGCTGAGTTAGCTGATGTCAGCGAGGACAATGGTTGCAAAGAAAGAAAGAGCTTGCATTTCTACAGCACCTTTCATAGCCTCAGGATGTCCCAGAAGACATTGCAGCCACTGTTGTAATGTAGGGAAACTCGGCAACCAATCTGCAGACAGCAAGGTCCCCAAGAAACAGCAATGAGATAATGATACTTTTCTGAATTCTTTCGTGTGATGCGGGCGTCGCTGGCAAGGTCAGCATTTATGGTCCATCCCTAATTGCCCTTGAGAAGGTGGTGGTGAGCCGCCTTCTTGTACCGCTGCAGTCCGTGTGGTGAAGGTACTCCCACAGTGCTGTTAGGGAGGGAGTTCCAGGATTTTCACCCAGCGACGATGAAGGAACGCTCGATATACTTCCAAGTCAGGGTGGAGTGTGACTTGGAGGGGAACTTGGTGGTGTTCCCATGTGCCTGCTGCCCTTGTCCTTCTAGGTGGTAGAGGTCGTATATTTTGGGAGGTGCTGTCGAAGAAGCCTTGGGGAGTTGCTGCAGTACATCTTGTAGATGGTAAACACTGTACCCACGGTACGCCGGTGGTGGAGGGAGTGAATGTTTAAGGTGGTGGTTGGGCTGTCAATCAAGCGGGCTGCTTTGTCCTGGATGGTATCGAGCTTCTTGAGTGTTGTTGGAGCTGCACTCATCCAGGCAAATGGAGAGTATTCCATCACACTCCTGACTTGTGTCTTGTAGATGGAATAAAGCCTTTGGGGAGTCAGGAGGTGTGTCACGTGCTGCAGAATACCCAGCCTCTGACCTGCTCTTGTAGCCACAGCATTCATGTGGCTGGAACCCACAACCTTCTGACTCAAAGGCGAGACTGCTACCCACTGAGCCACGGCTGACACTCAGGTCTCCATACTACCTTGCGGAGCTCGGACAGACTACAGTGAGCAATACCCATGAACAAATCTAAATAAGGGACAATGACACACGGGGATTATTCTTCCAAGAATGGAGCAAAACGTGAAGTATAAAAGAGGCTTGAAATAACTAGATTAAGGGGAAAAAATTTGGTTGCTTTGCGCCTTCCATTAGCGCCCTAAGAGGGCGCTAATGGGGCGCAAAGCAACTAGCGCCCGGGCGCGGTGCCGCCAACGCCTCCTGCGAAATTCAGCGGGAGGTTAGTGGCGGCGGTAACCGGTAGCACCCTGCGGCGCTGCGCAGCCGGCGATGACATCATCGCCGTGCGCAGCGCCTCGCTTGCGCCCCGCTTGCGCCTTGGCCACAATCTTCGGGAGCGCCCCTTGACTTACCGCCAGACGTTATGTCCGACGGGGTCAGGGTGGCCTACCTGCGGCCGGGGAGGCGCTATTTAAAGGCAAGGTGCGGGGCGCTGCAGCACATAGCGCCGTGATATTCCCTCGCAGCGCCCGAGAGAGAGGCGGGGCGCTTCCAGTAGCGTCCCACTTCTCTCTTGGGGCGCTAGCACTCAATTTCCGTCGTGGGGGCGCAAATTTTTCCGGGGAGCTAAAAGTAGCGCCCCGACGAAGTTAGCGCCACCTCAATTTTTAGCCCTAAATTCCCTAATTCACGAGCTCTCACTGCTGATCAGGGAATCTGCTACAATTTTGTCGATTTAGGCTCCTAAATTAGGCTCCCGGAAATTTTGTTGGAGGGGGATAAAATCTGTTCCTCTATTTCTGAAGACAACGCCGAATCTTCACGGTGCTTTTTTTCTGCTCTGTTCTTTCCTTTATTGCCCGATCAACACAATTTCGCAGCTGTGTCGCAGTCTGTGAACCAAGACTCCTGTTGCCCTCTGACATCTGTTAATAATGATTTAATTGCCCGCTGCAAGTGCATCGCTAGGCAAAACTGTGAAAGCATCGAGCACCCCCGGCCCCCTCCGGCTGCACGGCACTAAGAACCACAGTGGCACTTCTGAAGTGCGTCCAAAATCAAATCAAGATTAATATTTGTGTCCCATATTCCTAAGCTTTTCACATTCAGTAATGCTGAACTCTTATGTCTTATCAATTTAGATTAAAAAAAAGAGAAGATTTTTTTTTTTACAGACTTTTTTAGATGGACAATTTTATTACTGAATTTGTTTATGTTACTGGTTCATATTTAGAAAACTTCGACGATCTGAAGGAAGAATTGCGAGGGGTTTTTGATTGAGTAACTGAGGAGAAATTGCCTCCACTGGCGGGAGGGTCGGGAACCAGAGGACGCAGATTTAAAATAATTGCCAAAAGAACCAGGGGGGGAGATGAGGAGAATTTTTTTTTTTACGCTGCGAGTTGTTGTGATCTGGAATGCGCTGCCTGAAAGGGCGGTGGAAGCAGATGCAATAGTGACTTTCAAAAGAGAATTGGATAAATAGTTGAAAAATAATAAATTACAGCTCGATGGGGAAAGAGCAGGGGAGTGGGACAAATCGGATAGCTTATTCAAAGATGCGGCATAGGCAAGATGGGCTGAATGGCTTTCACAAACCCCTTCATAATTTTAAAGACCACTATTAGGCCACCCCTCGGCCTTCTTTCTAGCGAAAAGAGACCCAGCTTGTTCAATATTTCCTGATAGTTATAACCTATCAGTTCTGGTATCATCCTTGTAAATATTTTTTGCACCTTCTCCAGTGCCTCTATATCCTTTTTGTAATATGGAGACCAGAATTGTGCGCCGTACTCCAAGTGTGGTCTAACCAAGGTTTGATACAAGTTTAATATGGCTTCCTTGATTTTCAATTCTATTCCTTTGGAAATGAACCCCAATGCTTGATTTGCCATACAGATCAGAAAGTTCTTCAGTTCAATCTTCAGCCTTCGCTGAGTTGTCCAAGGGCAGCAGTTGAGATGCTGCATTTGGCTTCAGTCCCCTCTGAGCTAACGGGGGCAGCTTCTGATTGCTTCCCTAGTGCCACCTGTTGGAATGTGCATGTGTAGCTGTCAGGTAAGGAGAGGATTGGCTGTGAAGGCTCAAAGAACCTGCTGGTTAAGCAACGCCTCGATTTTAAAATTCTCATCCTTGTATTCAAATCCCTCCATGGCCTCGCCCCTCCCTATCTCTGTAAACTCCTCCAGCCCGACAAGCCTTGGAGATCTCTGCGCTCCTCTAATTCTGGCCTCTTGACCGTCCCTGATTATAATCACTCCACCACTGGTGGCCGTGCCTTCATCTGCCAAGGCCGTAAGCTCTGGAATTCCCTCCCTAAACCTCTCCGCCTCTCTACCTCTCTCTCCTCATTTAAGACGCTCCTTAAAACTTAGCTCTTTGACCAAGCTTTTGGTCATCTGCCCTAATTTCCCCCCCAACATGAGCCATCGCCTTTAAGAGCGAGGGAAATAAATCATCAGGAAGAATATTCGTAATGTCGCACAGGTCCCCTACAGCTGATCGGGAGTCTGCTGACATCTCAATAGCAGCACTGGTTATGAATGAAATGCCTTGAAGGTGAAAGCTGGCGTCCTGCTCCACTCAACCTGCCCAGCCCCTGTTTGAAAGATGACCCCATGATGAGAGTCACTCTTCAACATGAAAATCAGCCGTAACATACGAACTCTCCTCTCTAATCCTCTTTGCGAGTGTGTCAGCCAGATTATGCTGTGCCGAGTGCGGGAGAGTGGATAATTAAAGCGAGCATTTAGCAAAAAAAAATTGCAAATCATGAACTGTTCAATTAATATTTTATAAACACAAGAAAATGCCTTTGAACCAAATGGAGCAGTGGCAGAGACTATATCCCAGTAGTACAATATAATAATCCATGATGCCATGAATACTAAATACTTATTTAGTGACAGGACTTTGGGATAGGAAGTAGCTGCACGGAATTAATTATCGGTATTTGCAATATCCCAACTGCTCCTCTCGCTTTGTGTTTGTTTGGTGAAGATTTAGAAAACATGCCGCCACATGTTTGACGAGTTATTACAGCTGGAAAAAGATTTAATATTCAGTCTTTTAAAAAAAAAAAATGGAAAAAAAAAACACCCACACACGCGCAAGCTGTTAAAGTCAGCTCCTGGCGAAGCCTGGCTCCCACACCGAGAGTCCCATTTACTTTCTGTCATCTCTCCTCATCGCACATTCTGGCCTCATGCCAGTGTGTAGTGATGTGCAATACCACCAAAAAAAAGAAAGACTTGCATTTCTGTAGCGCCTTTCACAGTCTCAGGATGTTCCAAAGTGCTTTACAGCCAATGAAGTACTTTTTGAAGTGTAGTCACTGTTGAAATGTAGGAAACGCGGCAGCCAATTTGTGCACAGCAAGCTCCCACAAACTGCAATGTGATAATGACCAGATAATCTGCTTTTGTGATGTTGATTGATGGATAAATATTGGCCCAGGACACCGGGGAGAACTCCCCTGCTTTTCTGCGAAATAGTGCCATGGGATCTTTTGCATCCACCTGAGAGGGCAGACGGGGCCTCGGTTTAACGTCTCATCCGAAAGACGGCACCTCTGACAGTGCAGTCCCATTTGCTCTGTTACTCGCTCTCTATCGCTGTCTACCCTTCTGCATCTCTCTCTCTCTCACTCTCTATCTCTTTCTCCCTCTCTATCTCGTTGTCTCTCTGCATGTGTCTCTTTATTATATATCTTGTTTCCCACATTACAACAGTGACAACACTTCAAAAGTACTTCATTGGCTGTAAAGCGCTTTGGGACATCCGGTGGTTATGAAAGGCGCTATAGAAATGCAAGTCTTTCTTTTTTTCTTTATCCATCGCTTTATTTCTTTATCATACACAGTTTCTGGGATGCATCTCTTTCCATTTTCCTCTTCCTTTGTTTCTTTGTTTCTCTCTCTGTTAATTTTCTCTCTCTTTCTGTTTGTCTATCTCTGCATCTCTTTATTTCTGTCTTCCTTTCCCTATTTTATGCTGTTTTCATATTTTTTTTCTCTTCAGTTTTCATGATCTCTTTTCTCTTTCTGGCTATATTAAGGGTAGCCTTTGAACTTACTTTGTCTCTTTCTCTGTCTGTCGTTATTTTTCTCTCTGTCTCTGAGTTTATTTCTCTCTCTCACATCGGCTTTGGGCTAGAAATTCGTCTGGGGCAGTGGCGCTAAGCGGGCGGGATCGAATCGGCAGCCCGTTATGCACAACGTTTGATATTCAGCTCTATTGACTGCAATGGATCTGAATGTCAGGCGCGGCGTATAATGAGCGGCCGATCCGATACTGCCCGCTTAGCGCCATGACCGGAAACAAACTTCTAGGCCCCTGTCTTTCTATCTTTTGCCCCATCTCACTTGGCTGCAGTAGATTATTTTCCCGCTGTGAAGTCCCTGCCACAGATCCCTTTATGTTGCTGTCAGTGTTGGGATGTTGCAGCAAAAGGTTTTACCTGTTGTTGCCACTTTCACTTTCCAGTAAATTTAGGGGGAAAAATTGGGTTGATTTGCGCCTCTCGTTAGCGCCCCCGGGGGGGAGGGGTGGGCTAATGGGGCACAAATCCCGTGGCGCCCGGGCGCGGCGCTGCTAATGCCACCTGCGAAATTCAGTGGGAGGTTAGCGGTGGCGGTAGCCGGTAATGCCCCATGCCGCTGCGCCGCCAGCGATGACTTCATCGCCGTGCGCAGAGCCCCGCTTTCGGCCCGGCCGCAAACTTCCCTTGCGCCCCCTGATCTATCGCCGGACGATATGTCCAACAGGATCAGGAGGGCGTTTTTGCAGCGGCGGCGGCGCTACTCAAGTGGCAGGTGTCGGGCGGCCATTTTTATTTCGGCCGACTGCCAGCACCTGCCCCCTTCCCCTTTGTTTTTCGGGGTGCCAGCCACGATCGCTCAGCCCGGCACTCCTCTTGAGTGCCGGGATGTTTTCCTGGCACCCCGCTCCCCGGTGGTCCAGCGGGGCCCCGGTGTGCGCAGCACTGGGCCCCTCCCCTTTAATCAGAGGAGGGAGGCCGGCAATGATGCTGTGCAACATGCTGATGCACGTGGGGTTGTTGCATGTAGCACCGCGATCTTCAGTAGTAGCCCCCCAAGAAGGAGGTGGAGCGCTTTCAGTAGCGCCCACCTCCTACATGGGGTGCTACGACTGAATTTACGGCGGTGGGGCGCTAACTTTTTCAGGGCACTAAAATTAGTGCCCAGGCGACATTAGTGCCTCAAAATGGGCGCCGCCCAATTCTTCCCCCTTAAACTCTGCTCACTAACTCTCGGATATGACGTTAATTAAACTGAGGCCCTGTTCACTCTCTCAGGTGCACATAAAAGATCCCATGCCACTATTTCGAAGAAGAGTAGGGGAGTTCTCCCTGGTGTAAGGTTTCCAAAATTTGCAGATCACCAAAACCTAAGGAAAAAGGATTTTGGAACTACCTCAGAGTGATAAAAATGCATTTGGGCCTAACCTAAGGAATTTAAGACCAAAATCCAAGTTTTGGCATTTTAAAAACATGTCTGGGCCTGTAAAGGGACAAGGAGGTTGGTTCGACCTCTGTAAAAGCAGTTTGGCTATTGTAGTTAATTACACTGTCTGGGGAACCGGGATGACCCCACTCAAGCCCCAGCAGACATTAACATTTGAACAATAGACCCTGGGAGAAGACAGTCCCACCCAAAATAACAGGCCCCATCAAAACCGATTAAAGGGCCTATCAGAAACATGCATAATACAAATCACTCAGACCCATTCTATAGAAAGACCAAGACCAGCCTAGAAAAACCGAACACAAAATCAATCACCAGTGATCAACCAAGGAGATCGACAGGATGCAAGCCATCCCAAAAGCCATTTGACACTTACAGAGCAGTTACTGGTAACAGGCCTGCCAAAATCAGACAATGAACTGAGTAGATTTGGCGGGTAGATAAGGCCATGTTCAATGGCTGAGATTGAAGGCCTGTTAAAAAACCAGTTAACACGCTAGTAAGTCGTTATCGATTAATGAGCCCGCCAAAACCAGACAATGAACTGAGTAGATTTGGCGGGTAGATAAGGCCACTTCAATTCAGTATAATTGAAGGCCCGTTAAGCAGTTCAAGGTCGGCAGCAGAAGAAGAAGAAACAAGGAAGAAGACAAGCCGAGCTGGAAGCGAGTCGGCATCGCTCACCACTCAGACACACCTGAGTCCAGCTCGTGAAGATACCACCTCGACGGACCTCCACCCGGAGCAACAAGCAGCACCAAGTCACCGACGGCTCCACAAGGTCGACCGACACACTAGACAAGGCCTAAAACCATTGCGGAAATCAAAGGCCTCAAGAAACCAATAATCGCATATTACCCCCAACTGACCGGGTAATAGCAGGCCACCGCGACCAACAAAGACCAACTCAAGGGAAGAAAAACCCGAAGAACCGCAAAGTTTCCACTCTGCAATCTACTCCTGACTTACCCCATGGTAAGATTTTCCCAAAGACTCTAAACCCTATCGCTAACCAAAAGAAATTGGGTACTCACCAGATAAATCCAAAACGACATCCTACCGCATCAGCGGACTCGCGAAGACTGACCAGATACGCAGGTGAAGTCCTCTACTGCGTACGGGGTATGGCAGACACTAACCGCCATAAACAGCGAACCCCAAAACCGCGACTTAGCCCAACTGTCAAAGGATTGGTGAGCATTATCCCTGGTCCTTCAAAACCTAACTTAACTAGTAAAGTGGGGTTGGGAGGGGTGAAGTATTGTTCTACTGTCATTTCCCTCGCTTGTACAGAAGTGTTCCCCACCTTTAGAGTGTTAAGAGTGTTATTATTTGTGTTTTACCTTTTAATAAAGATTGAAGTTCTTTTCACCAAACTCAGTTGTCTGCTGCAACTTTTGTCACAACCCCCAAATAAGTCCAAGATCTAGAACCAAGGGAGTGGGAGCGATTCGAACTGCTCAGAAGTCAGAGGTAAAGCTGACACAAACCACCACCCCCTACACCGGTGTCCTGTCCAATAATTATCCCTAAACCAACATCACGAAAACATATTATCTGGTAATTATCACATTGCTTTTTGTGGGATCTTGCTGTGTGCGTAAATTGGTTGCCGCATTTCCTACATTACAGCAGTGACTACATTTTAAAAGTACTTCATTGGCTGTAAAGCACTTTGGAACATCCTGATATTGTGTAAGGTGCTCTTGAAATGCAAGTCTTGCTTTCTTTCTAACTGTGGTAGAAATGACTACGGATAACCAATATTCATAGCATGAATGAAAAAAACCTGCTCCCTACCTGTGGGTCAAAATCGTGCTGAGCAAAATCAGTAATGAACATTTCAACGCTTTTGAACGGAATCTCTCCATCTGCTATTTTATTGAAGTCGTTGAAAAGGTTAAAATAGGAATAGGAATTTAATTGAAATTAATTCGTATTCGCACAGCATGATCTTAACACAATAGCGGGACACTGGTTTGTATTATAATGAATGTTGAATCGTACTTTTTTTCTCAACTTTTATAATCTTCCCCTTTAAAAATAATCGGCTCAGAAAATTGGGGTGTGTGGGGTGGGAGTGGGGTGAAGGAGATCGCAGGGTTCAATCCCTGTGCCTGAATGGTGAGGCCCAATGCTCCCAGATATTGATGAAGTCTAGCGGAAAATCTGGCCTCTGCTAGCGTAATGTAAGGTAAGTGGGACCGGGGAACGCTGATTGGGGGGAAGGGGGGAGATTTTGGGGCTGAGAGCGGAAAACCGGGATTGGAATCGGGACCGGGGAGATCCGGGGTCAAAGCTGGGATCGGAGGTTACAGCGGGGTGGGGGCAGGACATCAGTGGGGTCAGGCCCAGGAGTGAAAGAGGTCGGGGCCGGGAGACCGGAAGTCGAGCTGGGTGCGGGGGAGATAGGCCGTGAGTAACAAACATTTCTTGTTTGTCCTTACTAAACTGTGCAGAATTTTGGTCTCCTTATCTAAGGAAGGATATACTTGCCTTGGAGGCGGTGCAACGAAGGTTCACTAGATTGATTCCTGGGATGAGAGGGCTGTCCTATGAGGAGAGATTGACTAGAAGAGCCTATATTCTCTGGAATTTAGAAGAATGAGAGGTGATCTCATTGAAACATACAAGATTCTGAGGGGACAATAGCAATAAACAACTTCTCCTCTGACTCCAGTCACTGCCTCCAAATGAAAGGTGTTGCTATGGGAACCCGCATGGGCCCTAGCTATGCCTGCCTGTTCATGGGACATGTGGAACATTCTTTGTTCCAGTCCTACTCAGGTCCCCTCCCTCACCTCTTTTTCCGGTACATCGATGACTGTATCGGTGCCGTTTCCTGCTCTCGACCTGAACTAGATAAGTTCATTCACTTTACTTCCAATTTCCACCCTTCCCTCACCTTCACATGGTCCATCGCCGATTCTTCCCTTCACTTCCTTGACTTCTCCGTCTCCATTTCTGGCGATCGGCTTTCGACAAACATCCACTACAAGCCCACTGACTCCCACAGCTACCTGGACTACACTTCCTCCCACTCCGCCTCCTGTAAGGACTCTATTCCATTCTCCCAGTTTCTCCGTCTCCGCCGCGTCTGTTCTGACGATGCTACCTTCCATACCAGTGCTTCCGACATGTCTTCCTTTTTCCTCAACCGAGGATTCCCCTCTATTGTGGTTGACATGGCCCTTGACCGTGTCCATTCCATTTCCCGCACTTCTGCTCTCACCCCTTCCCCTCCCTCCCAGAACCACGATAGGGTTCCCCTTGTCCTCACCTTTCATCCCACCAGCCTCCACATTCAACAGATAATCCTCCGCCATTTCCGCCACCTCCAACGTGATCCCACCACCAAACACATCTTCCCCTCACCTCTCCTTTCAGCATTCCGAAGGGACCGCTCCCTCCGCGGAACCCTGGTCCACTCCTCAATCACCCCTAACAGCCCTTCTCCTTCACCTGGCACCTTCCCGTGCAAGCGCAGGAGATGTAACACATGCCCTTTTACCTCCTCCCTTCCCACTGTCCAGGGCCCCAAACACCCCTTCCAGGTGAAACAGCGATTTACTTGTACTTCTTGCAATTTAATATACTATATTCGCTGCTCACGATGCGGTCTCCTCTACATTGCGGAGACCAAACGCAGATTGGGTGACCGCTTTGCGGAACACCTCCGTTCAGTCCGTAAGGGTGACCCTGAGCTTCCGGTCGCCTGTCACTTTAATTCTCCGCTTCACTCCCACTCTGATCTCTCTGTCCTCGGCCTATTACACTGTTCCAATGAAGCTCAACGTAAGCTCGAGGAACAGCACCTCTTCTTTCGATTAGGCACTTTACAGCCTTCCGGACTCAACATCGAGTTCAACAATTTCAGACAATAATCCCTGCCCCCATTTTTCATGCTGTATGATTTTGCCATTCCCATTTGCAACATTTTATCTTTCCTGCCTCTTACATAAGCACAGTATATTCTTTCAATTCCTTCCTCCCCTCCTAACGCCCCCCCCCCCCTGTCTCTGCACCTGCTTAATATCTGTTACATCTCCAGCTTTTTCCAGTTCTGATGAAGGGTCCCAGACCTGAAACGTTAACTCTGTTTCTCTCTCCACGGATGCTGCCTGGCCTGCTGAGTATTTCCAGCGTTTTCTGTTGTTATTTAAGATTCTGAGGGGGATTGACAGGCTAGATGCTGAGAGGTTGTTTCCCCTGGCTGGAGAGTCTAGAACTAGGGGGCATAGTCTCAGGATAACGGGTCGGCCATTTAAGACTGAGATGATGAGGAATTTCTTCACTCAAAGAGTTGTGATCCTTTCGAATTCTCTAACCCTGTGGATGCTGGGTCATTGAGTACGTTCAAGGCTGAGATCGATAGATTTTTGGACTTTAGGGGAATCAAGGAATATGAGGATCGGGCGGGAAAGTGGAGTTGATGCAGAAGATCAGCCATGATCCTATTGAATGGCGGAGCAGGCTCGAGGGGTGGTATGGCCGACTCCTGCTCCTAATTCTTATGTTCTTATGTAATATGGCAGGTGGCTCACTTCCTGCCTGGCATTTGGTGGCTTTAGAAAAATGAGTGCTACCAGAACAATTTCTAGGCCGATATCATCTTTTATTTATAACTGTCTAATTTTTAACAGGTAAACTGATGAGAAGACTCCCTCTTAAACTGCCAAATCCCCCTTTCATTCTTTCCTAAGGGGGAATAACTTCTGCAGGGCCACAGATTTCGGGATTTTACTGAAAAAAAATGGACACCATCCAGAATGTGATCCTCAAAAACAGCACCAAGCAACCCAGGAGCCCGTAAATAAACCATAAAAAAAAGAGAAAAGTACTTATTCAGGGACCCCAAATAAAGACCATGATAAGACGGTTGTGGGTTCAAGTCCCACTCCAGAGACCTTAGCACAAAAATCTAGACAGTCCAGTGCAGTGCTGAGGGAGCGCGGCACTGTCGGAGGTGCCATCTTTCAGATGAGATGTTAAACGTCAGGTGGACGTAAAAGATCCCACTGCCGCTATTTCTGGGGAGTTCTCCCCGGTGTCCTGGGGCCAATATTTATCCCTCAACCAACATCACTAAAATGATCTGGTCATTAGCACATTGCTGTTTGTGGGAGCTTGCTGTGCGCAAATTGGCTGCCGCGTTTCCCACATTACAAAAGTACTTCATTGGCTGTAAAGCGCTTTGGGGCGTCCCGAGGTCGTGAAAGGCACTATAGAAATGCAGGTTCTTTCTCTTTCTTTCCTTTTAACTCTCGCCGACGATTCTCAAGGTCCTTGAAGGTGCTGACCATGTACTTTGTACTGTGCACGGCTTTGCTTCTGTCAGAAGAATTTGACACATGTTGAAGCAGAGTTGACGACTTTGGACAGCTCTCAGGTGGAAGCTTTTTAGTTGCAAACCAGCGACACCTGCCAATATCACGGTTAAAAGCAGCAAGCTGCATCTGTCACCCCAGGCCGTAGCAGAGTTTTAATAGAGGGCTTTCATTGCTGCTGTGCATGCTGGGATAATCCATCCTCCATTGCATAAGAACATAAGAAATAGGAGCAGGATTAGGCCACTTGGCCACTCGAGCCTGCTCCGCCATTCAATAAGATCATGGCTGATCTTGGGCTCAAAGCCACTTCCCCGTCCGCTCCCCATAACCCTTCACTCCCTTATCTTGCAAAAATCTGTCTATCTCCACCTTAAATGTATTTAGTGACCCAACCCTCACGGCTCTCTGGGGCAGAGAATTCCACAGATTTACGACCCTCTGAGAGAAGAAATTCCTCCTCATCTCAGTTCTAAAAGGGCGACCCTTTATTCTGAAACTATGCCCCCGAGTTCTAGATTTCCCCACGAGGGGAAATGCATGCATCACATTCACTTTTCCCACAATTTGTGGAATCTTTTTTTAAACTGCTCACGATTCACTTGGAGAATTTAAAACGTATGGAGTAAGCCCTGTTTCACTTTCATGGGTGAATCATGAACATGCAAGAAAAGACTGACGTTTCCTACATTACAACAGTGACTATACTTCAAAAAGCACTTCATTGGCTGTTCAGGTCCTGAGGTCGTGAAAGGCGCTAGATAAATGCAAGTCTTTCTTTCTTTCTTAAACCATGGGATTCACCAGAGAAGTGAGTGCTTGCAAAACTGTTTGATCGAGAGAAAGAGAGAGAGAGTGCACACAAAAGAGAGTCACTGACATGACATGCTGATCATAGAATTAATAGAATTGCAACATCATACGGCGCAGAAGGAGGCCATTCAGGCCATCGCTCCTGTGCCGGCTCTTGAAAGTGCTATCCAATTGTTCCCATTTCCCCTGGCCTTTCCCAATAACCCTGCAATTTTTTTTTCCTTTTCAAGAATATCTCCAATGTGGCCACAGACACATACTCAACATGAGCATTTGGGTTGCATCATCTTGCCAAGCCTAAAATTGGAGAGGGAGTGGGATGGGGGTGCGTGGAACAGTGGGGAATAAGCTACGAGGGGGTAATTGTGTTGAGTGTGTCCAACGGGGGAAGGGAACCTTGCTGACTGATTGCATATATAGAGAGGGTACAGAGGAGATTTACAAGGATGCCGGCAGGACTTTAGAATTTTAGCTATGAGGAAAGGCTGGGGTTGTTTTCTTTGGAACAGAGGAGGCTGAGGGGAGACTTAATTGAGGTGCATAAAATTATGAGGGGCCTAGATAGAGTGGATAGGAAGGACCTATTTCCCTTAGCAGAGAGGTCAATAATCAGGGGCCATAGATTTAAAGTAATTGGGAGAAGGATTAGAGGGGAGTTGAGGAGAAATTTTTTCACCCAGAGGGTGGTGGGGGTCTGGAACTCATTGACTGAAAGGGAGGTAGAGGCAGAGACCCTCATCACATTTAAAAAGTACTTGGATGTGCGCTTGAAGTGCCGTAACCTACAAGAGCTGGAAAGTGGGATTAAGCTGGATAGCTCCTTGTTGGCCGGCGCAGGCTCGACGGGCCGCATGACCTTCTTCTGTGCCGTATGATTCTATGATTCTATGATCTGGAAACCACCAGCCTGCTGTCGGCAATGTTCTAGTATGTGTGCTCAATGGGTGAATCTCCCGCCCCTGCAGCTGCAGAAACTTGGCAAATCGTCCTCGTAATATTTACTCCGCTGTTGCTGAAAACCCAATGAAAATGTTAACAGCAAATGAGCAGGAGTTGCAGAGTTGCTCTGTGGAGAGACTGGAGAAGCTGGGATTGTTCTCCGTAGAGCAGAGAAGGTTAAGGAGAGATTTAATAGAGGTGTTCAAAATTATGAGTGGTTTTGCTAGAGTAAATAATCGTTTCCTCTGATGGGAGGGTCAGTAACCAGAGGACACAGATTGTAGTTAATTGACAAAAGAACCGGAGGGGAGAGGAGGAGAATTTTTTTGATCTGGAACGCGTTGCCTGAAAGGGCGGTGGAAGCAGATTCAATTGTTACTTTCAAAAGGGAATTGGATATATACTTGAAAAGGAAAAACATTTGCAGGGCCATGGGGAAACAGCAGGGGGGAGTGGAACTAACTGGAGAGCTCTTTCAAAGAGCCGGCACAGGCACAATGGGCCGAATGGCCTCCTTCTGTGCTGTCTGATTCTATGATTCTAAATAAGTGGGGAGAAAAAATGTGCTCCTGGTTTAAAAATCAGAATCGCAGGCAGGTCCGGATGCTCCGCTCAAAAGCCGATCGGATGGGTGGCAGCCCTAGATGGAGTGCTGGTGGGCTTGATTTTCGACCTAGGAACACAGGAGAAGGAGGAGGCCATTCAGCCCCTCGAGCCTGTTCCACCATCAATTTAGATTGTGGCTGATCTGTATCTTAACTCCATCTACCAGACTTGGTTTCGTAACCCGTAATACCCTTACCTAACAAAAATCTAGCAATCTCAGTTTTTAAATTTTAAATTGACCCCCAGCCTCAACAGGGGGAGACAATTCTAGATTTCCACGACCCTTTTTTTCCTGACATCATCCCTGAACGGCCTAGCTCTAATTTTAAGGTTGTGCCCCTTTGTTCTGGACTCCCCCACCAGAGGAAATAGTTTCTCTCTATCCGTCCTATCAAATCCTTTAATCATCTTAAACACCTCAATTAGATCGCCCCTTAATCTTCTATGATTGAGGAAATACAAGCCTAGTCTGTGCAACCCGTCCTCATAATTTAGGCCTTTTAGCCCCGGTTTCACGCTGGCGAATCTGCGCTGCACCCCCTGCAAGGCCTTGAGGTGCGGTGCTCCAGAACGGAACCCAATACTCCACGGGATCTGACCAGGCCTAAGTAATGCTGCCTGATGAGTCACAGAAAACAAAAAAAAACCTCACTTCAGTGCCGTGGATGTTCAAAGCGTTCCTCTGGGGAGTTGGGGGAGGGTGGATTCGACTGTGCTTGCCAGCTAGCAGTGCAGGTCATGCTCTCAGTCAGAATAACAACTCTCTCGGCTGGGATCAGAGATGTTTTCTTCAGCCTGGTCTCCGGGGGCCTTTATTTTTTGTTGTTTATTGCAATGGCTCGCACTTGTGTTGACTTGAGTACAGATAATGACTAGTTCTGTAATGACAGACAAGAACTGTTGAAAACCACAAAAAGCTTCATTCATGTAGTGCTTTGTGATTCAGCCTGGTTTGATAACTGAGGCCAATTTTATTTCTCTCGCTCATCAGATTGCAGTTGTCGCTTTGTACAGTTTACTAAACAAATCTTTTATTGAAGAGAATTGTATCCTGCCCCACGGATGGCTCAACTGATAAATGAGGGTCGATTGTGGAACTGATCCATACAGATTAAGACCCACCTCCTGCTCTCTCGACTCTATTCCCACTAAACTGTTGCGAGTTGCTCGGTGTTAGCTGTGGCTCCTCAGTGCCAGCACCTCTGCCACTGAGCCATTAGGTTGTGGGTTCATAGTCCCCACTCTGGAGAGTTGAGCATGAAAGGCAGGCTAACACTGCAGTGCAGTGCCGAGGGAGTGCTGCACTGTTGGAGGTGCTGTCTTTCGGTCTGACATATGCTCTCTCAGGTGTGTGTGTAAAAGATCCCATAGCACTATTTTGAAGAAGAGCAGAGGAGTTCTCCACAGTGTCCTGGGCCAATGTTTATCACTCGACCAACATCACTAAAATAGATTGTCTGGTCATTATCACATTTCTGTTTGTGGGAGCTTGCTGTGCACAAATTGGCTGCCGCGTTTCCCTACATCACAGCAGTGACTACACTTCAAAAGTAATTCATTGGCTGTAAAGCGCTTTGAGACATCCTGAGATCGTGATAGGCGCTGTGGAAATGCAAGTCTTACTTTTTTTTTCACCCAACTTCTCTTCCTGGTCTAACAGTTATTGTAAACAGTTCCCTCTCCTTGGGCACTGCCCCCCGCCCCCCACTTTCAAATCTGCCGTTTCATGCCCCTCTTCAAAAAGCCCACCTGCCCTTGCAAACTACCGCATAATATCCAACCTCCTTTTCCTCTCCTCTCCAAAGTCCTTGAAAGCATTGTCGCCTCCCAAATACGTGCCCAAATTTCGCGCAACTTCATCTTTGTACCTCATGTTTCTGCCCCTGCTACAGCACTGAACCGACTTAATCAAATTCAAAATAACATCCTGTGTGTGTGACTGTGGTGCACTATCCCTTCTCATCCTTCTCGACCTGTCTGCAGCCTTTGACACGGTTGATCACACCAGCCTCCTCCAACGGCTCTCCACTGCTGTCTAGCTGAGTGGGACTGCACTCTCCTGGTTCCATTCTTATCTAACCAGTTGTAGTCAGAGAATCTCCTGAGATGGCTTCTCTTCTCACCTCATAACATTACCTCTTGAGTCTCCCAAGGATCTATCCTATTTTTATTTATATGCTGCCCTTCGGTGACATCATCCGAAGATATCAGGTTTAAAATTTCCATCCTTGTTTTCAAATCCCTCCATGGTCCCACCCCACCCTATCTCTGTAACTTCCTCTAGCCCTACAATCCTCCAAGAACTCTGTGTTCCTCCAACTCTGGCCTCTTGTGTACCCTTCACTCCAGGCGTCCCAACATTGGTGGCCATGCATTCAGCTGTCTAGGTCCTAAGCTCTGGAATTCCCTCTCAACCGGGGGAATTTTTTGCGGGGGTCAGCGGGCGCGTTTGGTGGCGGGTCAGGTGGGAATTTCTTTTTTTGACAGCAAGTCAGGACCCCGCTGTCAACCCACCACCACGTGCCTTTCCCAAATGTCGGGTCTGTCAATGCTGAACAGACCCGACACGCAGCGATGGGGGAGGCAATTTAGGTGATTATGACCTTGTTAAGAGGAACTTACAAAGTATTTTGAGCTCACCTTTAAATCTTACGAGGTCGCCTACGGGGTCCCCGCTGCTTGTGGATCACGTCAGGTAAGGAGGTCGGGAGTTGTATGACCATACAATCATCCCTTTACTTGACAGCTGCAAATGTCCTATAAAAGCTCCCATCTCACAGCTGTTCACTTTCCGAGCTCAGAAGCTGTTGCTTACTGCATTTGGAAGACAGATTGAGCTTTATGCAGGTTGCAAGTGTTTGGAATTAACTCTGTATCCAGTGTCATCTCATTGGAACAACCTCTCTCACCATTGACAGATCATTTATGTCATCTCAAGTTCACCTGCCATCTATTACATCAGCACCTTGAAACTATCTCACCTTGGTCCTCATAATCCCATCACGATCAGCCCCAACACCAGCAGCACCAGGCACACCAGCAGCACCAACAACAATACCAGCCTTCTCTGCAACCAACTGGTGCTGCACAGGACACAGCATCAGCACCCAACCACATTGCTGCCCGGGCCGCCAGGGATGGCCTCACCATGGCCAGATTTATTTCACTTAACGCTGTGCACCCTGGCTGACACATGATGCGCCAGGTTGGCACCATCCCACACCAATGCCATAAAGCATCCCTACAATGCCCAAGCCATTCTTTTCACACTCATCACCATTGCGGAGGGTACTGTTATGTCTCACCATTCATTGCAACTCACTAAGCCACTTCCAAAGGTGCACACAGATCTGTCCAAGAATGCAAAGTGTTGAAAATAGAGGTTTCAATGTTTGACAGCACATTACCAGAAACCTCACATGAACATTGGCTAAAACACACAAGTGTGTGTTGTTAGTTGGTATGATTGGACTAGGATGAGGGTGAGTGTGAGTGGTGGCTAGTGAGATGGAGAAGTGATAATGTAGATAGAGAGGGATGGGTGGAGGTACAAGGTAGGTTGGTGTGAGTAAGAATGTGCAGGAGTAGGGTAGGGAAGGCAGAGTGATGGGGATGTGATGAGAGAAACAGCAGGATGAGGTTGCGTGTGGCTTTGTACTAACGTTTTGTGATCTACTGAGATCATTGAAAGGTTTGCGTCACTGCAGCCTGGTCCTCCTGATGACATCTGTGCTTGTGCCCTCCTGTGCAATGTGCAACCAGGCTGCATTGATCTCCTGGGGAGGTCTCTTCCGCCCATTGGAAGGGAAGAGAACCTCCCTGCATGCTGTGACTCCCTGCATAAAAATATGGAGGGAGTCATGGGAGAACCTGGTTGCAGCCATGCACCCCTGTGCAGTGCTTGTCAGTGTTTGCAGCACCTCAATGCTGTAGAACACTGACAGCACAACTGTCAAAATACATTTGGACATGGCCCCTTTAAGGAAACTGGTTGATGACGCATCATCAAGTGACGTCATCAGACCCGCTTCCTTCAGTATGCCGGCAAATGCGCTGGGCGGGGCTTAACAAGCCCAATCAATGTCAATTCATTCTACCTTGCAGGCTGGAGGCGGCAGCGAGGTTGGGATCCACCACCGACCCCGGCCGTATCGGACCCGCCGAGGTAGGGGAAATCATGGCCTAAATCTCTCCACCTCTCTCTCCTCCTTTAAGACTCTCCTTTGACCAAGCTTATGGTCACCTTTCTAATCTCTGCTTCCTTAGCTTGGCATCTGCTCCTCTTTGCATCTCTGTGAAGCACCTTGGGCCTTTTATTTAAAATGTGAAAGGCACTATATAAATGCAAATTGCAGTAAAACCATTCACCTTGCTGCATCTTTTTCAGTTTGATGTACTCTTGCTGCTAAGTGAGAAGATTGTGGGTTCTAGCCCCACCCCACTCCAGAACTTGAGCATGAAATCTATGCTGACATTTCAGTACAGGACTGAGGAAGCACTGCATTGTGTTTTAGAGGATATATTAAACCAGAGGACCCATCTGCCTGCTCAGGTGGACATAAAATGACTTCTGGCATTACTCGAAGAACAGGGAGTTTTCCTGGTGTACTAACCAACATTCCTCCTTTAACCAAACACAGCCAAAAACAGATTCACTGGTCATTCATCTCATTTATTGCCTGTGGGAACCTGCTGTGTGCAAATTGTCTGCCATGTTCTTCTGCGTCACAGTGACTACACTTCAAATATAACTAATTGGCTGTGAAGTTCTTTTGGATGTCCTGGGGATGTGAAAGATGCTATTATAAATACAATTCTTTCTTTACCACTCTCCCTACCATCAAAATCCTTCTTGAAACCTGCCCCTTACACCTGATTGAACTCTTCTCCCAATTCCTGCTCTGCACTTGTATTTCCTCCTCATCCATCCTGTGGCCTCTCTGAGTGCGATTATAGTCAATCTTGCTGACTGGGACTTGCTGGAGACTGCCCAAACTCACTTTGTGTTGGAACATTACAGCTAGCAGACAGAACACATTACATAGAATGACTTAGAATTCACAGCACACAAACAGGCCATTCGGCCCAACTGGTCCGTGCCGGTGTTTATGCTCCACACGAGCCTTCTCCCACCCTACTTCATCTCACCCTATCAGCATATCCTTCTATTCCTTTCTCCCTCATGTGTTTATCTAGCTTCCCCTTAAATGCATCTACACTATTCGCCTCAACTACTCCCTGTGGTAGCGAGTTCCACATTCTCACCACTCTCTGGGTAAAGAAGTTTCTCCTGAATTCCTTATTGGATTTATTAGTGATTATCTTATTTTTATTATCCCTAGTTTTGGCTCCCTCACAAGTGGAAACATCTTCTCAACATCTACCCTAACAAACCCTTAATAATATTAAAGACCTCTATCAGGTCACCCTTCAGTCTTTTTTTCCAGAGAAAAGAGCCCCAGCCTGTTCAGTCTTTCCTGATATTATAACCTCAGTTCTGGTATGATTCTTGTAAATCTTTTTTACACCTTCTCCAGTGCCTCTATATCCTTTTTGTAATATGGAGGCCAGAACTGTGCGCAGTGCTCTAAGACACTGGTCCGATCTGGGATTGGAACTCAATTCCCAGACTGACAGGCTGGTAACTAATCCAGTGCACCACCCAATCCCTTAACCGAGCGACACGATTACAATTTCCTTCTGCCTTCGACAAAAATTATCAGCCTTTGTGCTTTTTTTCTTCATGCTCAGAAGCAACAGCATAACTTGACCTAGCAAACGGCAGGGGTGAATTTAATCTGTTATTAATTAAAATACTCTGGATCACATAGTAGGCTTTGCGAGACTAGGCCTGCCCAGGGTGCAGAAAAGCTTCTAGTGAAATACATTAAATATATAGGAGACACAAGAGGATGACTGAATAAAAATTAACATGATTTGAATAAAACCTTTTTTTTTCTCATTACCGCTTTAACATCTAATATCCGAGCGCTCCCTGATTTCTCTAACCTATTGACCTCTTTCGATCATTAACAAAAAATTGCTAGCCCTCTTAGTTTACTGGCTCAGCCAGCAAATGACGGTGCGTGCGTCGCATATATTACCGTATGTGCAGTGAGTTATTCAATGCATTTACAGGAAGCGCTGCAAGGGGGGGAATTTGAATTTCTATCTTGTCAAAGTGAGTGAGATCAATCCTAGGTGCGGTGGAATTTGTTTTTTGTGTTTGCTATTTGTAGTGCCCACTAGGGGGAATGGAAGGGCATCCTTCTCCCCTTGTAGACACGATGCTTTAGGAAGGATGTCAAGGCCTTGGAGAGGGTGCAGAGGAGATTTATTAGAATGGTACCAGGGATGAGGGAATTCAGTTACGTGGAGAGACTGGAGAAGCTGGGGTTGTTCTCCTTAGAGCAGAGAAGGTTAAGAGAAGATTTAACAGAGGTGATCAAAATCATGAATGGTTTTGACACAGCAAACAAGGAGAAACTATTTCCACTGGCAGAAGTTAACCAGAGGACACAGATTTAAGGTACTAGGCAAAGAACCAGAGTCGGGAGATGAGGAGAAATATTTTTACACAGCGAGTTACTATGATTTGGAATGCACTGCCTGAAAGGGCGGTGGAAGCAGATTCAATGGTAACTTTCAAAAGGGAATTGGATAAATACTTGAAGGGGTGAAAATTTGCAAGGCGATGTGGAAAAAGCAGGAGAAGTGGGACTAATTGGAGAGCTCTTTCAAAGAGCCGGCACAGGCATGATGGGCTGAATGACCTCCTTCTGTGCTGTATGATTCTATGGTTCTATCGTTCAGTTGTAATGATGAATCTCTCTTTGCCAAAGCTGTAGCCATAGCCCACACTTATCTGTGTGGTTGTGAGTATTTACATCAATTAATTGGGATGGGGGGGGGGGTGGCTTTGGATGGATTGGATTAGCAGTACTGTATCTCTAATCTGTTGTCTCAGCTAATTAAGAGTTCTGTCTGTGAACGAGTTCTTTTCCATGCTTAAACTATAGGTATTAGGTATTGTACTGGCAATCTGTGTTTACAAAGACTGACACAGTCTAAGTGAAGCCAAAATCGTCACGCTGCTTTCTCTCCCATCTGCCTACCTGAGTCTTGATGATACTTCCTCTCCGGCTTTACCCATCTAAGTCCCATGTTGGTGTCTCCTCTTGATTACCTTCCCTTGGTGTCCCTCCCTATCTTCCATTTGAGTCTCCATGCTAGTGTCTCTCCAAGTTGCCCCACTTGGGTCTCCATACTGGAGTCTGTTCTCGTCCGTGTGGTCCCTGGAATTCTATCTGTGCACCTCAGCATCAAGGAAATTCAGAAAAAATGTGTTTTGCTATCCTGTAAATGACGCAAATGTTGTTAAACCAATAGCAACTATCTGGAGTTGTATTAAACAATGTGTTCCATTCACCAGCACTGCAAATACTTGGAACTCTAATTTTAACCAGGTGCGTGTTTAAAGTTCCAGTGACCTCCCAAACCCGCGACCTCTATGCCTAGAAGGACAAGGGCAGCAGGCACATGGGAACACCACCACCTCCAAGTTCGCCTTCAAGTCACACACCATCCTGAGTTGCAAATTAATCGCCGTTCCTTCATCGTCGCTGGGTCAAAATCCCGGAACTCCCTCCCTAACAGCACTGTGGGAGTACCTTCACCACACGGACTGCAGCGGTTCAAGAAGGCGGCTCATCACCACCTTCTCAAGGGCAATTAGGGATGGGCAATAAATGCTGCCTTGCCAGCGACACCCACATCCAATAAACAAAAGAGTGGAACGTATGTAGTTGAATGTCCAGTACCAGATAGATTATATCCAATACTGCGCTCCACTCATCAACGGTTACTTACTGATATTGAAATACTTTTATAGGTCCAGAGACTTCTAAGTGGAGCAGCAAGAGAGAATCAGGTGTAGCGAACGTCCAGTTATAACGATCAAACACCGACTCATCAAAATCAATCATTAGCCCAAAGTCTACAGAAATGGGATAGTTCTCAATTTCTCAATCCGGTGTCAGCATTAAGCACTCTCAGCTCAGGTTCCATTCAACATAAAGAGTTTGCTGTCCTCTCGGGCACTTCCAGATCAGGTCCAACAATCATCCTTTACCGCAGCCTCAGAGAGCACCCTCTATTGCACCAGTGTGATATTTCCATTTACCGCACCAGCCACCTTTGTTGTTTTGGCTGAGTGAGATTGGCAGTGCAGTAACAACCGGCGCAGAATTCTGGAGGGTTTTGCAGTGTGGATCCATGCCCATTCGGAATTAAGTGGAGACTTTTCCACTTCAGCTTCTAACATGGACCGGAACCCATCAGGAATGTGGGCAGCACTCTCGCCTCTGAGTCAGAAGGTCGTGGATTCAAGGCCCACTCCAGAGACTTGAGCGCAAAAATCTAGGTTGATGCTCCAGTGTAGTAATGAGGGAGTGCTGCACTGTCGGAGGTGCCATCTTTCGGATGAGATGTTAAACCAAGGCCTCATCTGCTCTCTCAGGTGGATGTAAAAGATCCTGTGACACTATTTCGAAGAAGAGCAAGGGAGTTATCCCCGGTGTCCTGGACAATATTTATCCCTCAATCAACATCACTAAAACAGATTATCTGGTCATTATCACATTGCTATTTGTGGGAGCTTGCTGTGCGCAATTTGGCTGCTGCATTTCCTACATGCAGTGACTACATTTCAAAAGTACTTCATTGACTGTAAAGTGCTTTGGGATGTCCTGAGGTCATGAAAGCCGCTCTTTAAATGCAAGTCTTGCAATTTTTTATGGTCTTCTAAGAAAACCATAGGGAACACACTGAGGACTTCCCAGTGGGAGAGACTGCGGGTAAGAGGACCCTTTCAGAAATTTGGCCCTTATGTCCGCATTTCAACCGAAAGAAGATACTTATCGACATTCTGACTGAACCAGAACCCAACCTGCACGACACCGGAGTAACGCTTCATCTTGTTTCTATGCTAGGACATCTTCATCAGCAACCTCCAGTGCTGGAACTGTGTACTGTATTGGTGCAGAACTGATATCCACTCCCCCAGGTAGTGCTAATGCAATATTGAAACACTGCAGCGACAACTAATTGCACGGCTCAGGTAACGCAACAACAGCATGTGATCGATGGACTCAAACCTCACTCTCATATACATTTAGAAAGCTTCCTGTGAAGGAGTCCTGCACTCAGAATGTGAGCATCACCATGGACTACAGAGGAGTTTCTGATCCAGTAGATGGGTGTCAGCTGTGGCTCAGTGGGTAGCACTCTTGCCTCTTGAGTCAGAAGGCTGTGGGTTCAAATTCCACTCCAGAACGCGTAATCTATGCTGACAGTCCCAGTGCAGTACTGAGGGAGTGCTGCCCTCTCGGAGGTTCTGTCGTTCGGGTGGACATTAAACTGATACCCTGACTGCCTGCGAAGGTGGATGTCAAAGATTCCATGGCACTATTTTGAAGAAGAGCAGGGGAGTTATACCCGGTGTCCTGGCCAACATTTATCCCTCAAACAACATTACTGAAAATCAATAATCTGGCCATTATGTTATTGCTGTTTGTCGGAACTTGCTGTGTGCAAATTTGCTGCCATGTTTCCTACATTTCAGCAGCGACTACACTTCAAAAAAATAATAATTTGGCTGTTAAGGGCTCTGGAATATCATGAAATGTGCTATGAGTCCTTCTTTTGTTTTTCAAATACTCAGTGAGGGCATGACACCAATCACGCTGAATTCAACTCCCTTTCGTTCAACAGGACAAAAACACAGAAACATATTATTGGATTTATCACACCATCCGGTATGTATATACCCCATACCTTGAAAGAAACAGCAAACAGTAATTGATTTTTAATCCCATCTGTGATGACCAGCAGGAAAGAGTCCAAGAAATGAACACAAATTTAAAATGCATCATTTGTATCACAGCTGGTGCCCGTTCAATCTTTCTATTTTCTTAATCTTTTACCTTCTAGATTAAAGACCTCTTAAATGTAAATTGTTATGGTTAACACATGAACGGTATGCTGGAGTGTCTGAGTGTAAAACAATACTTGTTTGCCTTGACTCAGAGAGTCCAGTGTAACTGGAGATCGGAGAAATAGTGGACTGTGTTCAACGCTGTAAATGGGATCGAAGGTGCTCGGAGATCTATCTGACCTGGTTTGTTAGGTACAGTACACTGGAGTCTGCAGGGAATGCATTCATAGTTTTATTGACTTTCACTTTTTTAATCAATACCTTTTCTCTTAAGCTGCTCCAAATTTTCTAAAAAAGAAATCTCTCTTGCCGTTCACGCACCACTGGCTTTCTCATTGAAACATAGAAACATAGAATCTAGGAGCAGGAGTAGGCCATTTGGCCCGTCGAGCCTGCTCCGCCATTCATATACACATTCATCTCAACATAGTGTCACGTTAAAGGGGCAGCATTTTATGGGGAAAAAATATTTGCCAGATCTTTTTTTGTCCCTTTGGTTTGTTTGCAAGCATACAAAGTGAAGGCACCAATCACGTCAAAATTCATCGTGTCACCGGCACGTGACTCCGTTGTGGTGTGTTAATTTATTCATTCAGGGGATGTGGGCATCGCTGGCAAGGCCAGCATTTATTGCCCATCCCTAGTTGCCCTTGAGAAGGTGGTGGTGAGCCGCCTTCTTGAACCGCTGCAGTCCGTGTGGTGAAAGTGCTCCCACAGTGCTGTTTGGTAGGGAGTTCCAGGATTTTGACCCAGCGACAACGAATGAACGACCGATATATTTCCAACATCAGGATGGTGTGAGACTTGGAGGGGAACTTGCAGGTGGTGGTTTTCTCATGCGCCTGCTGCCCTTGTCCTTCCAGGTGGTAGAGGTCGTGGGTTTGAGCGGTGCTGCCGAAGAAGCCTTGGCGAGATGATGAAGTGTGGCTCTCCTCTCCCTAAGCTAACAGCGGGTGCTGATGACTTCATTGATGCTTTGGAGGGAGTTGTATTAATATCACGAGAGATACAGTCAGTAACACAGGGCACCGACTGGGAAGGGTCACTGAGGTCGAGAGTGTGGGGGAACTAGATTAACATCATGTGAGATACAGTCAGTAGCACAGGGCACTGGCTGGGAGGGGTTACTGAGGCCCGAAAGTGCGAAGGAACTGGATTAACATCAGTAGAGAAACAAGCCTCAAAATTCGGCAGGGATTCTCCCAGTTTCAGATAGCTAGGTCTCCGTCATTTCCTTGCGGGGTTCAACTGCTCTCCTGCTGGAGTTACCGTGAGGGACTGGGGGGATTCCCAATGAAATTTCAGGACCATGGTCAGTGATGAGGGCACCGATTGAGCGCAGATACTGAGCCCAGTATTGCGAGAGGGCTGCTTTAACATCAGTAGAGAAAATCAGTAACACTGAGTGCTGGCTGGGAGGAGTTACCGAGCCTGGCAGTGTGAGGGAGCCGGATTATGGGGAAGGACCAGTTAAATGGGATGATAGTTCTTTCAGAGAGGCATGATCAGCCATGTTTATTGCACCCAGGTATTGCTGAAGCATAGGGGGTTAACGATTCTTTTTCAACCGTACATACCAGCATAGCCATGTGACTCTGGAGATAATCTTGCTCACGCTGGGCTGTTTGAAAGCTGCAAATTGTGAACCTTCAGGAAATTGAAGTGTTGCCTACATGGGGTGTGCTGAGCATCAGCTTGCCTGAGGCTGGAATACATGAAAGCTGGCATCAGTTCCCTCCACCACACGTCCTACCCAGTGCCCTTTATTTGTTTCTTTATGGTCCCATTACCACCCCACTTTTGCCTTGCGCAATCATCCCTTTTGTCTTTTAATCACTCCTGCCCTCCATCCTATCACAGACCTTCCACTTTGCTCTTTCCTCACCCCCATCCCCCCCTTTACCCAGGTTCTGCAAACTTGCTTACAAACTATTCAATTCTCTAACAGCTTCCAGTTTTGATGAAAGGTCATCGACCTGAAACTCTGCTTCTCTCTCCACAGATCTTGCTGGGTGTTTTCCAGCTTTTCCTCTTCAGATTTTGCATTTTCAGCATCTGCAGTATTTTGCTTTTGCATCAGCCCTGTGTTGCCGTCTGTCTTTCGACGGGATGTTAATAGAGCTCCCGTACAATGACAGACTCAGTGGGCGGAATTTTCATTGACCCGTGGAGGCGGGTTTGGAGGCGTGTGGGGTGGGAAAATAGCAGATTCGGGGGTCCCGAACCCATCCCGCCCCCAACCCGCCTCCATGCCAGTTTCACAGGAGGCGGGTACCCGACCTGTGCTGGGAGCCGCCTCCTCGAGGCGGGAAGGGGATTAGTGACAATTAACTGCCTGTTAACAGGTAGATAACAGGCAGTTTTTTGCCTAATCCCTATTTTTAGCCCTGAAGTGTGGGCTTCCCGACAGGTCCGAACCACACCGATTTAGCGAGGTGGACCGTGGGTCTGCAGGGTTTGGAGGGGTCGATATGTCCGGTGGGCAGGTGAGTGATGGGTGCATGTGTGCAGAGGTAAGTATGTAAGGTAAGTGTAAAGTGTGGAAAAAAGTTTTACTTACCTTAACTTCCTCCTGCAGGTGCCAGCCCTTCAGGTCTCGGGAGTCAGAAATCTCACCGGCACAGAAAGCAGAATGGTCGTTGAGCTGTCAAAAGCTGCAGCCTCTGCTTTTTGTTCTGCAGAGATCTCTAAATCAGCCTGAGAGGAAGGAATTAACTTCGAGGACAGATTGTCAGTGTTTGACAGCTTCAAGGAGCTGTCAAACATTGATATTTCATCTGTCAAAAGCTCTTGACAGATGAAATGTCAATCTTTGACGTCACCTGTTGCCGGGTGGCCCTTAATTGGCCTGCTGAGCCCGCTGGGCGGGCTCAACAAGGTCAATCAAGGGAAAATCGAGTGGGTTGGCCACAACTCGATGGAGGCTGGACTACAACCCCAAAAGTGGGAGTCCCGCCTCCTGCTCGCCTCCATTGATAAAATCCAGCCCAGTGTCTGCTCTCAGCTCTATTTGCCTTCGGTGGCACTGCTGCTGCCCCCCAGAGGAGTCCGAGAACACTACCTTCTGAGGGAGGCTTAGTTGAACCACGTTGTTTACTCTACAATGCTCGCATCACTGGGTCAGTTGGCTGCAATTTTTAACTCTTCCCTCAAGTCTCTCCTTGACTTTAACTTGGCAAAGAAAAGGAAGAGCAAGATGTGGAGCTGCCCAATTTGTGTCAGCTGTGGCTCAGTGGGTAGCACCCTCACCTCTGAATCCAAAGGTTGTGGGTTCAAGTCCCACTCCAGAGACTTGAGCACATAATCTAGGCTGACACTCCCAGTGCAGTGCTGAGGGAGTGCTGCACTGTCAGAGGAGCCGTCTTTCGGATAAGACATTAAACCGAGGCCCCGTCTGCTCTCTCAGGTGGACGTGAAAGATCCCATAGCACTATTTTGAAGAAGAGCAGGGAGGGAGTTCTCCCTGGTGTCCTGGGCCAATATTTATCCCTCAATCAACATCACTAAAACAGATTATCTGGTCATTATCACATTGCTATTTGTGGGACCTTGCTGTGTGCAAATTGGCTGCCGCGTTTCCTACATTACAACAATGACTACACTTCAAAAGTACTTAATTGGCTGTAAAGCGCTTTGAGACATCCGGTGGTTGTAAAAGGCGCTGTAGAAATGCAAGTCTTTCTTTCTTACCTTCCATTTCCTTTCTACTGAAGTTGTGTGAAGCAGGAGCTTCGATAGAAAGAAATACACCTGCATTTTTCCATCACAGCTTCCCAAAGCGCTTCACAGCCAATGAAGTACTTTAGAAGTGCAGTCACTGTTGGTTCACAATTCACACTGTTTCCCCTCGTGGGGGAATCTAGAACCAAGGGGCACAGTCTCAGGATAAGGGGTCGCCCATTTAAGACGGAGATGAGGAGGAATTTCTTCTCTCAGAGGGTCGTGAATCTTTGGAATTCTCTACTCCAGAGAGCTGTGGAGGTGGAGTCATTGAATATATTCAAGGCTGAGATTGACAGACATTTGAGCAACAGGGGAGCCCAGGGTTATGGGGAACGGGCGGGAAAGTGGAGTTGAGGCCAAAATCGGATCAGTCATGATCTCATTAAGTGGCGAAGCAGGCTCGAGGGGTCAAATGGCCTGCTCCTGCTTCTATTTCTTATTTTCTTATGTTCTTATGTAATGTAGAGTAAAATGACAACCAGTTTGTGCACAGCAAGGTCCAACAATCAGTAAATTGATAGTCTGTTTTAGGGATCTTCAATCTCCATGTGAGAGGGCAGACAAGCAGGTTTTGAACGTCTCATCCGAAAGACGGCGCTTCTGACTGTGCAGCACTCCTTCAGTACCGCGCTGTAGCATCAGCCTAGATTAACTGCTCAAATCTCTGAAGATTCAGAGGCAAGGGTACTACCACAAACCTAAGGCTGACACTCAATCTGCAAACTGGCATGTCCTCACATTCAGATCTCCATGTGGCCCATTAATTTCGGAGAGATTGCTTTCACTTCCTGGAATCCTGACTCACCAGACTTTCTAGTACTGTTACAGATATACTGGGCTGGATTTTGATACTGGGGCGGGTTGGGGTCGTGTCATCCACTTTTCGTGTTATCCACCCGACTGCAATTGGATGTGGGAGATTGATGCAATTTTCACCGAATTGAGCAATTGAGTTCCAGCATGTGGGAACCCATGACCCAATTAGTGTTTTCAGTCTGAAAGTCGCCTCTGATGATGTCATCATTGCTGCTGCATTGAAGGTCTTCAGAGACTGCCTGGCCTTTGCTGTGAGAGGACCTGGATGCAAAATCAGCAGCAGCTCAGAGAGAGAGAGAGAGAGAAAGAGAGAGGATTTTTTTTGCATCCAGGTCCTCTCACAGCAAAGGCCATGCAGTCTCGGAAGACATTCAATGCAGCAGCATCAGAGGCGACTTTCAGACCTAATACTACTACTACCTTCATCACATCTCCGTTGTAATAGTGGACCTGCAGCTGATAGTCAGCTATCCACTTGTGCTCCCGCCTGGTTTCACTGGCGTGTTTCACATCAGGCGTGCTTCACGTCGGAAAAGGGTTAAACTAGCTAAAACGTTTCAAAATGGCATTACAGAGCCAATTTAGGGCTTGTTAAGGGCTTTAATGGCCTCTCCCACCTCTTGGAGGCGGGAACACCGCACACGATTTTATCAAAATTGCGTGGAGGCGGAATGGAGGCGGGATTGGGTCCGCCCGTCACTTTTTGCAATTTTAACCGCCCACACACCTCCAAACCCGCCTCCACGGGTCTATGAAAATCCAGCCCACTGTTATTGTCCACTCAATGTCAACTCAAAGATTGGTAATTTTTATAGGTTTAGCTCAAGGCCTTAAGGAGCTGTTAAAGAACTATAAGGGCTTGTAAACCTACATCATTTTCACTCTATGGAAGATTTTATGTTGAAGAAATGCAGCTGATGGCAGATGCGTAGCCTTCCCATTATCAGCTATACTCCAAGTTACACAGACAACCAACAGGTCTCATCTGACAGTCGACATTTCTGACAATGCCACACTCCCTCAGTACCACGCTGCAGTTTCAGCCTAGATTAACTGCTCAAGTTTCTGAAGATTCAGGGGCGAGGATACTACCACAGAGCTAAGGCAGACGCTCAATCTCCAAACCAGCACATCCCCACATTCAGATCTCGAAGTTCTTCAATACTGTTGGGGAACGAACAGCATTGAAGAACCCATGTTCCTACAGGTCTATAACTGTGGCGTCTGATCAAGGGAGCCAGTCTCAGTGAAGTAGACAATCGGAGCCGGTGTCCTGCATTTCCACTGACACAGAACCTGGTCTCTTTGTTTTCCACAATGGAGCTGAACCTGATCAACACCCAAACTAAAAGGGGGGAGACAGCTAGGCAACATAAACCCAAAGGCTATTAAGTCCGTTCAATGCTTCTTTGCAAAATGAGTTAGTATATTTTAACTCTTGACCCTTTTGTGCCCCCTTCTCTTTTCATTACGTAGTAATTACAGCACAGAAACAGGCCATTCGGCCCAACTGGTCCATGCCGGCGTTTTTGCTCCACACGGGCCTCCTCTCCTTCATCACACCCCATGAACATATCCTTCTATTCCCTTCTCCCTCATGTGTTTATCTAGCTTCCCCTTAAATGCATCTAAACTATTTGTCTCAACCACTCCCTGTGGTGGCGAGTTCCACATTCTCACCACTCTCTGTGTAAAGAAGTTTCTCCTGAATTCCCTATTGGATTTATTGGTGACTATCTTATATTTATGGCTCCTAGTTCTGGTCTCCCACGCAAGTGGAAACATCTTCTCTACGTCTACCCTGTCAAACCCCTTCATAATCTTAAAGACCTCTATTAGATCACCCTTCAGTCTTCTCTGTTCCGTCTTTCCTGATAGTTAGAACCTCTCAGTTCTGGTATCAACCTAGTAAACTTTTTTGGGGAAAATTCAGCTGCTTGCGCCTCCCGTTAGCGCCTTAAGAGGGCGCTAATGGGGCGTAAAGCAGCTAACGCCCGGGCGCAGCGCCGCCCACGCCTCCCGAAAAATTCAGCGGGAGGTTAGCGGCAGCGGCAGCCGGTAGCGCCCTGTGGCGCTGCGCCGCCGGCGATGACGTCATCGCCGTGCGCAGCACCCCGCTCGCGCCCCGGCCGTGATCTTCAGTCGCGCCCCCTGATTTACCGCCAGACGCTATGTCCGACGGGTTCAGGGAGGCGTACGTGCGGCCGGGGCGGCGATATTTAAAGGGGAGGTGGCAGGCGGCCATTTTTGTTGCTGGCCGCCTGCCAGCACCTGCCCCCGTTGCTGTCCCCGGCCCCCGTGAAGCCCCCCCACCGTGAAGTGCCGGCTGCGCTCCAAGAGCCCGGCACTTCTCTTGAGTGCCGGGCTCTTTTGCCGGCACTCCCGATCCCTGGGGGCCCAGCTGGGCCCCGGTTCGCGCTGCGCAGGGTCCCTCCCCTTTAAGAAGGGGAGGAAGGCCTGCAATACCGCGGCGCGACGTGCCGCAGCGCGTGGCGCTGCGGCACGTAGCGCCAGGATATTCCCTCGCAGCGCCCCAAGAGGGATGCGGGGTGCTTCCAGTGGCGCCCCGCTTCCCTCTTGGGGCGCAACCACTGAAGTTCCGGCGCGGGGCCGCTAATTTTTTCGGGGCGCTAAAAGTCGCGCCCCGGCGAGGTTAGCGCCCCAAATGGGGCGCGACTCAATTTTTACCCCTTTGTTTTGTTAAACTTTATATTCAGTTTAAGCTATGCCAGAGTAGGAACAGACTGGATGTTAGACAGTTCTACCTTTCCCAGAGAGTAGCGAGCCTCTGGAATGTGTTGCCAGATGGTGTGATGGGTGCTGACTCTCTGCCTTCAAGAGGGAGCTGGACCGGTTCCTGACTGGGGCAGAGCTCACATCATAGAATAGCTCAGTTTCTTTATAGACAACACTCGGTCCGTGTGATCTCCTGGACTGGTTTCGATCGTCTGAGGGAGAGAAATTTTCCAGTTTTTTTCCCCTAATTGGCCCTGGATTTTTTCTGTTTTTTTTTACCTCTCTCAGGAGATTACATGGCTGTGGGAGCGAGGGAAGGAAGTGTCTAGACATGGTGCATGGGGCAGGCTTGATGGACTAGCTGGTCTTTTCCTGGCCATCATTTTTGTATGTTCGTATATAAGGGCTCCCCTATGCCCCAATTCTCATGGAGGATTCTACTCGAAACATTCATCCATCTTTTGGATGCTGGCATAACTGCATTTACACTTTCCATTTCAAATTTGAAGCATTTCCTCCTTATAATCTCTCTCACCCTCTCTTCTGATGGGGGGCAAACTTTGCAAGACCCAGCATCGCAAGTGGGGTCTTGTTTATGGCCAAGTTTTATTGGAAAATCACGCCGAACTGCGTTGGCTGTTATCGGAGAAGATGTCGGCTGTTTGGGGTCTCACCATATTTACCGCGCTATCGCTCTGTCTCGCTCGTGCTTTGCTCAGTCTCTCTCGCTCGCTTTATCTCAAATCAGTCCTTCCTCTGTCACTAACCACTCTGGCAAGTGTGCCAGTACCCAGAGGTCAGAGATTTGAAATCATTGACAAAAGAACTAGAGGGGAAATGAAGAGACATGCTCTCACACAGAGGGTTGTTGAGATCTGGGGCGCGCTGCCTGAAAGGGCGGTGGAATCAGACTCCATGGGAACTTTCAAAAGGCAATTGGGCAGGTACCTGAAGAGGACTCATTTACAGGGTTATGGGGAAAAAGCAGGGCAGTGGGACTGAGCACGACTGCTCTTTCAAAGAGCCAGCACAGGCACGACGGGCCGAATGGCCTCCTTCTGTGCTGTGTGATTCTATGATTCGAACCGACAAGAGTAACATTCTGAAGCCGCGCGCCGTCCTGTGAAGGAAGTAAATCGGAAGCAGATGGAAATCAGCAGGAAACTTTCAGCGGAATTACAAATAAATTCTCAGCAATTAACAGGGGGAAAAAAATAACCAAGTCGATTCAAAGATCATTTGACAATAATCAAAACTTTGTGAAGTATGCAAAGAATCAGACTCATGCACCTAAATCCCCGTCAGCTGAATATTAATAGCAGACGGAGGGTGGAGAAGTACCTTGATGGCAAGAGCCTGTGATAAACACTCAGTATGGATTTAGAAAGGGGAAGATTCAACTCGATTTGTTTGAGGAGATTTCAAAGAGATAGCTCAACTGCAATGTTCCCTTTAACTTTTTTTGGGTGCGTGGCCCCTTTAAGGGGCTGTGCGGCCCATTCAAAATACCGCACATGTGCAGTTTTTCCTTATTTTAAAAGCCGGGGTGCTGGCTGCGCGGGAGCTGCAGAGCGCTGGCGCGACTTAAAGGAAACATTGCACAACTGCCTATCATGTAGTTTATTGGGACTTTCACAAAGCACTGGATAAATTGACAGGGCCTCGGTTTAAAATCTCATCTGAAAGACGGTGCCTCCGACAGTGCAGCGCTCCCTCAGTACTGCACAGTAACGTCAACCGAGACTGTGTACTCAAGTCTCCGGAGCGGGGCTTGAACCCACAACCTTCTGACTGCGACCCACTGAGACCACGCTTAACACCTTCGGATCCTCCTTCGGTCCCACCAGATGTTAATGAAAAATAAAAGGCCAATTATCTCTTTTGGTTTTAATGTTAATGTGGAGCGCCCTCCAGTGGCCCTAGTGGGTAGAGGCATTATCTGGTGCAATACACAACAAGATCCCATGGCACTATTTAAAACAAGAGCAGGGGAGTTCTCCCCCGGTGTCCTGGCCAATATTTATCCCTCAACCAACATCACTAAAAGCAGATTATCTGGTCATTATCACATTGCTGTTGTGCGCAAATTGGCTGCCGCGTTTCCCACATTACAACAGCGACTACACTTCAAAAAGTACTTCATTGGCTGTAAGGTGCATTGGGACGTCCGATGGCCGTGGAAGGCCTCTTGGGTGGTATTCTTGTGGCGCCCATTTAGACAGTAGCCTAGCAACGACTATCCGAAGTATGGTAGCAAGCAGTGAGGCGGATAGCAACCGACTTCAGGAGGTGGACACTGACAGACTGGTGGAATGGGCAGACACATGGCAGAAGAAATTTAACACAGAGTAGTGCGAAGTTTAGATTTTGGAAGGAAGAATGAGGAGGGGCAATAAAAATGAAATGGTACAATTTTAAAGGGGGTGCAGGGACAGAGAGATCTGGGGTTGTAAGTACACAAATATTTGAAGGTGGCAGGACAAGTTGAGAAGGCTGTAAAAAAAGCGTATGGGATCCTGGGCTTTATAAACAGAGGCATAGAGTACAAAAGCAAGGAAGTTATGCTAAACCTTTATAAATCACTGGTTAGGTCTCATCTGGAGTACTGTGTCCAATTCTGGGCACCGCACACTTTAGGAAGGATGTCAAGGCCTTGGAGAGGGTGCAGAAGAGATTTACAGGAATGGTAGCAGGTATGAGGGACTTCAGTTACGTGGAGAGACTGGAGAAGCTGGGATTGTTCTCCTTTGAGCAGAGAGGGTTAAGGAGCGATTTGATAGAGGTGTTCAAAATTATAAAGTTTTGATAGAGTAAGTAAGGAGAAACTGTTTCCACTGGCAGAAAGTTTGGTAACCAGAGGACACAGATTTAAGGTAATTGGCAAAAGAACCAGAGGGGGAGATGAGGAGAATTTTTTTGTTGTTGTGATCTGGAATGCACTGCCTGAAAGAGGGGTGGGGGGGGGGGGGGATGGAGGCAGATTCAAACGTGGCTTTCAAAAGGAAACTGGATAGATAGAGGGTAAACATTGCAGGGCTTTGGGGAAGGAGCAGGGGAGAGTGGGACTAATTGGATAGCTCTTTCAAAGAGCTAGCATAGACTTGATGGACCATATGGCCTATTTCTGTTCTGTATGATACCAGGTCCTTCATGTCAAGCGAGGTGAAAACAGGCTAAAAGAAAATGTGACCAGACTGATTGCTAAACGTCTCCAACTATGTTCAGATCTACAAGAAAATCACTTGTCAAATTAAATACAAGGAAGTAATACACAGTGAAGCCAGCAAGAAAGCTTTCCCTCCAGTAATGTGCCACCTTTCAGTTTTGATCCAAGACACCATCAGATTGAAGGGATGAAGCACACAAGCCATTTGTGTTGGTCGAAAATAAGCTTTATTCATGGAAAATTGGCTTCACCCGTAATCAGAATCCCATTTATTTCAGCTAGGTAATTTCTATTAATTCTGACCCACGGAATGCTGCTCATGCTTTTAACTCCAATCTCCAAGGGGCTCTGTGCTGTGCTGTCTGTCAGCGGAGAGCAAACTTTCAGAAAGCGTTTCTGAGCTGTTAATTTAAAATAAGGAAAATAAATAAATGTATGAATTAGACTCATCTAGGCATGAAATTCCAAATGAGATCAGCAATGAGCTCCCTCCTGCACTCGCAAATCAGCCCACAGTGAAATAAACAAAGCGCAAGGGAAAGTGACAACGGGAGGGAAAGAAGGAGAGAGACAAAGAGAGAGGGGGAGAGAGAGAGAGAGAGAGCAAGGGAGGGGAGAGAAAGAAAAAAGAAAGACTTGCATTTATACAGCGCTTTTCACGACCACCGGACGTCTCAAAGCGCTTTACAGCCAATGAAGTATTTTTGAATTGTAGTCACTGTTGTAGCAGCCAACTCCCACAAACAGCAATGTGATAATGACCAGATAGTCTGTTTATTTTAGTGATGTTGATTGAGGGATAAATATTGGCCCAGGACACCAGGGAGAACTCCCCTGCTCTTCAAAATAGTGCCATGGGATCTTTTACATCCAACTGAGAGAGCAGACGGGGCCTCGGTTTAACGTCTCATCTGAAAGACGCCACCGCTGACAGTGCAGCGCTCCCTCAGTACTGCACTGGGAGTGTCAGCCGAGATATTTGTGCTTCAAGTCTCTGGAGTGAGACTGTGAACCCACAACCATTCTGACTCAGAGGGGCGGGTGCTACCAACTGAGCCACAACTGACAACAGAGAGTGAAAGAAAGAGAGGGAGGGTAAAAGAGAGAGAAAGGAAAAGAGTGGAAGAGATAGAGAGAAAGAATGAAAGAATAGAAGAAGAAAGGGAAGCTAGGAGCGCATTGGAATACTTCTGCGTGGAGATGATAAAGGCACACCTGAGGGTTTCAGTGGTAGATGGGCTGAGGTTGCGCTGAGGTTGGGGTGGAGGCAAGCAATGTTATGGCTGGTCCCACAAAGTCTCAAATTTAAAATTCTCATACTTATGTTTAAATCACTTCATGGCCTTGCCTCTCTCTGTCTCTGTCTCTTCTTTCTCACTCACTCCCTTCCTTTCTTTTCTTTTCTCTCTCACTCTTCCGTGCCTCCTATCTTTCTTCATTCCTGTCTTATCACTTCCTTCCACTATCCCCTACTTTCAAAACAGCCGTCGCCACTCCCTCTGCCAAAACCAACCATCGCCCCTTCCGTTTCTACAAGCTACCACTCCATCTCCATTCTCTCCCAAATCTGTGCCCATATTTCCCCCAACTCCCTGTTTCAATCTCTCCAATCAGTTTTCCTCTCCTGCCACAGCACTGAATGGCTCTAATCAAAGTCACCAATGGCATCCTCTGAGACTGTGGTGCATTAACCCTCCTCATCCTGTTCGACCTCTCTGCAGCTTTTGATATGGTCGACCACACCATCCTCCTCCAACAACTCTCCTCCGTTGCCCAGCTCAGTGGAACAGCCCTCGCTTGCTTCCACTCTGACCTATCTCCTGGGGCAGGGAGGAAAGCCATTTTTGGAGATGCCCCGATTTTCATCGCTCCGCCATTGGTGGCCGTGGCTTCAGCTGCCTGGGCCCTGAGCTCCGGAATTCCCTCCCTAAACCTCTCCGCCTCTCTCTCCTCTTTGAGCAAGCATTTGGTCATCTGCCCTAATATCTCCTTTGTGGCTCGGTGTCTAATTTTGTTTGATAATCGCTCCTGTGAAGCGCCTTGAGACGTTTTACTACATTAAAGGCGCTACATAAATGCAAGTTGTTATTGTTGTTGTAAATGTGCTACTGCATAAAACCAGCCTGAACTTTCACATAGAGGAAGGCGATGGGTTTAATAAGCCGTAACTAGATTTTAAGATGTTAGATAGAGTAAAGTGCTTAATACTGCACAAAAGGCCAGCTCAGTCAAGGTCTTGGGAAAGCATTGGAAAGACAGGATCAATGGGAGAATATCAGCAGAAAAATTGGGATGACAGCTAACATCTCTCCTTGGTTATTGCAAGTCGGCTCAGTGCTTTTGATGAAATCAGCCTTCCCACAATGGCTCAGCGAGTTTACTATACAGAGTAACTGCTCCACATAAATACTGTGGCAACAAGGGCAGGTCAGAGGCTGGGTATTCTGCAGTGAGTGTCTCACCTCCTGACTCCCCAAAGCCTTTTCACCATCTACAAGGCACGAGTCAGGAGTGTGATGGAATACTCTCCACTTGCCTGGATGAGTGCAGCTCCAACAACACTCAAGAAGCTCGACACCAGCCAGGACTAAGCAGCCCGCTTGATTGGCACCCCATCCACCACCTTAAACATTCACTCCCTCCACCACCAGTGTACCGTGGCTGCAGTGTGTACCATCTACCAGATGCACTGCAGCAACTCGCCAATGCTTCTTTGGCAGCACCTCCCAAACTCGCGACCTCTACCACCTAGAAGGACAAGGGCAGCAGGCGCATGGGAACACCACCACCTCCAAGTCACACACCATCCTAACTTGGAAGTATATCGGCCGTTCCTTCATCGTCGCTGGGTCAAAATCCTGGAACTCCCTCCCTAACAGCACTGTGGGAGTACCTTCACCACACGGACTGCAGCGTTTCAAGAAGGCGGCTCACCACCACCTTCTCGAGGGCAATTAGGGATGGGCAATAAATGCTGGCCTTGTCAGTAAAACCCACATCCCATGAATGAAAAAAAAATAAGCCCAGACCAGGAAGGCTCCAGGTTTAAGTCCTGGTCTATGCTAAGTTGCCCTGATCTCAGCCAAAGCTGTGCTACAATGCGACGTATCGCGTCTGGGACCACACGCCCCAACAAGGAGCGAGAACTTTTCGGAGAGGAGAGGGGAAAACGGACGGACAATACAGAACGGAGCGAATATTGGCACCAGTGCGTCAGCCAATGAGTTGGAGGCCGGGGGGGGTGGGGGCCGCGGGTCTTGAGAGTCTCCGAACTCATGACCGAACCCACAGCGAACCGAGTTTCCCGAGTACAGCGGGATTATTTCTCCAGCCAAATGCGGTGAGTGGAGGGTGGTCACCTGATCCACATTTTGCGCGTCGAACAATCCCAGCCACTTGCAGCGGTGCGGTCTCCAGGCACGAATGACTGGGGAAAATTACCCAATCATCTCCATTCTGGCCGGGAATAGTGGTGTCACTCTATGCTGCCAGTAACGTAATAAGCTTAAAAGGGTTGGGGAGGCGGGGGGGGAGACCGAGAGAGAAAACAAAAGCAATCTGATAGCATTCAGAGCCACTCCACAGGTAGAAGCCATTAGGGGACGATAACTGTTTCACGTTACAATTCATAAGCTTTAATAGAAACGCAAGTTAAGCAAGAGCTATAGATAGCGCAGAGTCCAGCCATATCAGTAAAGAGGTGAAGACAACATTAATACAGAAGCCTCACCGATCATCTCTCAAAGTTAAATAAGAATGGCGACGAGACTAAGGTTAATCCTCTAGTTTCAGGCTCCACCTGCGACAGGACACAGTTTGGTGTGCCAGCGCCTCAAATAAATAATCACGCGATGAATAAACAGAAAGGTATGTTTCATGTTCAATGCCAGTCCCACCTGTGCAGTAATGGGTACATCCAGAGTTAAAGCAGCAAGTCGGTTTTTACAGGCAGCTGTAAGTGTCTCTCACAGTCCAGGCATTCAACATGAGAGGCTCTTTCCTCTTATGCAGCGAGACAGGAGGCAGAGAGCAGCAGTGGGGAGGCTCATTGTGCAAGGAAGAATAGATTCAGTTGCAGAATAAAACCATCACTGACAGGGCTCCTGATGTTATAAAGGAATGTTGCTGCCCTGTCTCTCTCACTCGCTCTCCCTTCCCTATCACTTATTTCACGAACACTTTAGAACCTTCAGCGGGTCCTATTGAAAACCAGTATTCCCAGGATACCTGGGCAGACACCTTTTTGTGCGAATCGATAATCAGAATGTGGTTCATAAGGAAGTATTAATGGTGTCCGTCTAGTGAAATGGATTTTTACATTGCCAAGGGCAGAATGGAAACATTTGCACCACTTAGCCGCATCCAGAATGAATTAACAAAAGCATTTCAGCTTGTTTTTAAAACACTTGTAATTTGGAATGATTTAAAAAAATGTTAAAATCCATACTATGCTGCCCCCATGGTCTAATGCATGGTGACACCATTTAGTGCCGTACCCAGCCAAATAGGCAATAAAGATCCCCATGTTTCATCAATGATCTTTTAGTCAGGCGGTGGCAATTTGGGCATTGTTAGGTCAGTTAGGAAACATTTCTACACACAAAGGGTGATAGAAGTTTGGAACTCTCTTCCGCAAACGGCAGTTGATGCTACATCAATTGTTCATTTTAAATCTAAGACTGATAGATTTTTGTTAACCAAAGGTATTAAGGGATATGGAGCAAAGGCAGGTATATGGAGTTAGGTCGCAGATCAGCCATGATCTCATTGAATGGCAGAACAGGCTCGAGGGGCTGAATGGCCTTCTCTTGTTTCTGCGTTCCTGGTGTCTCCGGCTAGGGAGGGAAAAGGTTCTAACAAGGTTCCTGAATGCTGTCTGATGGCTCCAGATGCAGAGTATGCACTGTGGACAGTGGTTGAGTCACCTGGCCAGCCTCCTACCTTGCTCCCTCCATAAACCTGAGGTCACCCTAAACTCTGCTGCCCGTGTCCTATCTCGCACCGAGTCCCGTTCACCCGTCACTCCTGTTCTCGCTGACTTACATTGGAACCCGTTTCAGCAACGCCTTGATATAAAATTTCTCATCCTTCTTTTCAAACCCTTCCATGGCTTTACCCCCTCCCTATCTTTGTAACCTTCTCCAGCCCTACAACCCTCCGAGATCTCTGCGCTCCTCCAGTTCTGGCCTCTTGCGCATCCCCGATTTTTATCGCTCCACCCTTGGCGGCCATGCCTTCAGCTGCCTAGGCCCTAAGCTCTGGAATTCCCTCCCTAAACCTTTCCGCCTTTCTACCTCTCTCTCCACCTTTAAGGCGCTCCTTAAAACCTACCTCTTTGATGAAGCTTTGGTCACCTGTCCTATTATCTCATGTAGCTCGGTGTCAAATCTTATTTTATAACGCTCCTATGAAGCGCCATGGGACATTTTTACTACATTAACGGTGCAAGCCGTGGCTCAGTGGGTAGCACCCTTGCCTCTGAGGCAGAAGGTTGTGGGTTCAAGTCCCACTCCAGGGACTTGGTCACAAAAATCTAGGCTGACACTCCAGTGCAGTGCTGAGGGATTGCTGCACTGTCGGAGGTGCCATCTTTCAGATGAGATGGTAAACCGAAGCCCGTCTGCCCTCTCAGGTGGTCGTAAAAGATCCCACGGCACTATGTTGATGAAGAGTAGGGGAGTTCTCCCCAGTGTCCTGGCCAATATTTATCCCTCAATTAACATCACTAAAAATAACAGATGATCTGGTCATTATCACATTGCTGTTTGTGGAAGCTTGCTGTGCGCAAATTGTCGACCGTGTTTCCTCCATTACAACAGTGACTACACTTCAAAAAGTACTTCATTGGCTGAAAAGCACTTTGGGGGTGTCCAGTGGCCATGAAAGGCGCTATAGAAATGTAAGTCTTATTCCTTCCTATATAAATGCAAGTTGTTGTTGTCTGTTTTTTTAAATTTATTATCGGATGTGGACGCCGCTGGCAATGCCAGCATTTATTGCCCACCCGTAATTGCCCTCGAGAAGGTGGTGGTGAGCCGCCTTCTTGAACCGCTGCAGTCCGTGTGGTGAAGGTGCTCCCACAGTGCTGTTAGGGAGGGAGTTCCAGGATTTTGACCCAGCGACGATGAAGGAACGGTGATATATTTCCAAGTCAGGATGGTGTGTGACTTGGAGGGGAACTTGGAGGTTGTGGTGTTCCCATGCGCCTGCTGCCCTTGTCCTTCTAGGTGGTAGAGGTCTCGGTTTGGGAGGTGCTGTTGAAGAAGCCTTGGCAAGTTGCTGCAGTGCATCTTGTAGATGGTACACACTGCAGCCATGGTGCACCAGTGGTGGAGGGAGTGAATGTTTAAGGTGGTGGATGGGGTGCCAATCAAGCGGGCTGCTTTGTCCTGGATGGTGTCGAGCTTCTTGAGTGATGTTGGAGCTGCACTCATCCAGGCAAGTGGAGAGTATTCCATCACACTCCTTGAGGCTTAGTTGAGGATTGAGCTCAATTGTGATCTTCCCATGGTCGAATAGCCTGCCGGCACCTTACATCTAGCCTTGCAAAGGAAGGATTGTCAGCTGGACAAGCTACCAAAGAGCAAATAATGAGTCAGCACTCTTGAGAAGGGGGCGGGTGGGTGGTCCGGGAGGGGGAGGTGGTCCGGGAGGGGGGCTCGTCTTCTTCGTGCGTTTTGTTTTTGAAGATGCATCAATATATCAGACAAAATCCAGAGAGGGCAGCTGGCGTGAATGATTTTGACACATTCACGTGTCCTTCCCAAGGTAACATGGTGGCATAGTGGTTAGCACTGTTACCTCACAGTGCCAGGGACCCGGATTCAAGTCTGGCTTCGGGTGACTGTCTGTGTGGAGTTTGCGCATTGTCTGCGTGGGTTTCCTCCGGGTGCTCCGGTTTCCTCCCACAGTCCAAAGATGTGTGGGTTAGGTTGATTTGGCTATGATAAATTGACCCTTAGTGTTAGGGGGATTGGATAGGGTGGGATATGTGTTGGTGCAGGCTCGATGGGCTGAAATGGCCTCTATCTGCACTGTGGTGATTCTGTGATAACTCCAGCATCAATATCTGCGCATAATCTGAAAAGGGATATGTGGCCCTCAGTAACAAATGATTAGAGCCAAGTGAGTCCCAGAGGTCTGTCGCTACCACAGAACGAAGCTTAAGAGCAAAATCTGCAGCAGGGGTGGGGTGGGGGGGAAGTTATTTTTTTAAATTAAGAAAGCATCATATTTTCACTTCGCTGATCTATAGCCAAACAGCAGCTTGCTGAGTCGGAGAAGGGAATGCTGTGCAGGAATGAAGAGGAAATGGAAGAGAAGGAGAAATAACTAATGATGGAAAGGAAAGTAATTTAGCAACAGAGGAGTGAGGAAGGGAGCCACGCACACGCACTTTGCTTCACTTGATTTGCTTTAGGCTGCTGCAAAGTCACAAATGGTGGGGCGTTGGGGAAACAAACTAAATTCACCTCAGCGATCCTGCAAGTGCAAGTGTGCTGCAGATGCTGGTTCAGAGTGACAGGCTGCAAAAGCTGTGAATTCCTTAAGGAGCAAGATGCTTGTCTTCACAGTCAAAATAATCCTTCCCTTTTAAGCCACAGTGCACTTTGCCCCTCAAATTCCTAGAAATCTATTTATCCTCTCTCTCTGCCCTAATGCCTCCTATTTCATTGTCGCGTTATTTGTTCTCTCGCACAGCTATTGGAGAATTGCAATTATTTCCATTCCCCCTCCTCCACCGCCGCCACCCTCTCGCTATTGTTCTCAAACACTTGCTACGACATTGAGATCACCTTGTGCTCATTGTGTTGGCAGCAAACGGTCGAACGATCTTACAACACAACAAAGCGGTTCGAAGCGTAATTTTCTGATTTGCGACTAATCTATAAAAAGAGCCGAGGTAAAGGTTGTCAAAACAATTTGCAGCAGGTGGTTTTAGACAAGAGGCACATTTACAAGGAAAGGGGAAGAGTTGAATTTGTAGCACCAGCCCGCAGACCAGAAGCTTTCTAGCTGGTAGAGAATAAAAGAAATCTAATGCTTATTTCTGTAGTCGACAATATTCAGTTTAAAAGAGGACGGAGGCTTTATTTTTTTTGTTCCCTCCGATTCACTCCCCAACTTTGCCAAAGTTGTTGATGCCCCGTCCAGGGGTAATGACCCCCCACTCCACTATTTCACCCCAGTTATCTGACTATCTTTCATGTGGGTGGCAACGTAGTCAGTGTCAGAAGGAAAAGAAAGAAAGACTTTCATTGCTACAGCGCCTTTCACGACCACCGACGTCCCAAAGCGCTTTACAGCCAATGAAGCACTTTTGAAGTGTCATCACTGTTGTAATGTAGGAAACACAGCAGCCAATTTGCACACAGCAAGCTCCCACAAACAGCAATGTGATAATGACCAGATAATCTGTTTTTTTTTAGTGATGTTGATTGAGGGACAAATATTGGCCCAGTACTCCGGGGAGAACTCCCCCTGCTCTTCTTCGAAATAGTGCCGTGGGATCATTTACGTCCCCACCTGAGAGAGCAGACAGAGCCTCGGCTTAACGTCTCATTCGAAAGACGGCACCTCCGACAGTGCAGCGCTCCCTCTGTACTGCACTGGGAGTGTCAGCCTGGATTTTTGTGCTCAAGTCCCAGGAGTGGGACTTGAACCTACAAACTTCTGAGTCAGGGGCGAGGGTGCTACCCACTGAGGTGCGACAATCAGGGAGCTATTTGGCTACGGGGAGCAACACAGCCAAGTCCGATGCTGATGTCCTCCTTCCTAAGATGATTAACAACCTCAGGTCAACGCATTCACTTAAAATTGAGCTGTGTGCCATTTCAAACGATGATCAAAACCAAAAAAGTGACTCACGAATGCCTTAAATAACTAACAAAAGATTTGACCAACCTCGGCAGGCGATGTCAGTGGCGGGTCCCGGCCTCGCTGCCGGCTCCAGCCCACTGTGTAGAATAATTTTCCCCTGACTGGGCTTGTTAAGCTTGCTCAGCGCGTTTGTCGGCCAATTGAAGGAAGCGGCTCTGATGACGCCGGTTACCTTAAAGGGACCATGCGCATTGAGGTGCTGCAAACACCGACAAGCACTGCACAGAGGTGCAGGGCTGCACCCAGGCTCTCCCATGACTCCCTCCATATGCTTATGGAGGGAGTCACTGCACGCAAGGAGGTTCTCTTCCCTTCCAATGGGTGGAAGAGACCTCCCCAGGAGATCAACGCAGCCTGGTTGCACATTGCACAGGAGGACACAAGCAGAGATGTCGTCAGGAGGACCTGGGTGCAGTGGCGCAAACCTTTCAATGATCTCAGTAGATCACAAAATGTTACTGCAAAGCCACACTCAACCTCATCCTGCTGTGCCACTCATCACATTCCCATCACTCTGTCTTCCCTACCCTACTCCTGCACATCCTTACTCACACCAGCTTACCTTGCACCTCCACCCATCCCTCTGTATCTACATTATCATGTCCCCATCTCACTAGCCACCTCTCACACTCACCCTCATCCTAGTCCAATCATATCAACTAACAACACACAAGGGTAGGCACTTGTGTGGTTCAGCCAATGTTCATGTGAAGTTTCTGTTAATATGCTGTCAAACATTGAAATCTTTATTTTCAACACTTTGCGTTCTTGGACAGATTTGGGTGAACCTTTGGAAGTGGCTTAGTGAGTTGCAGTGAATGATGAGACATAATGGTACCCCCCTGCAATGGCGATGAGTGTGAAAGGAATGGCTTGGGTATTGTAGGGATGCTTTATGGTGTTGGTGTGGGGTGGTGCCAACCTGGCGCATCATATGGCAGCCAGGGTGTACAGCGTCAAGTGAAGTAAATCTGGCCATGGTGAGGCTATCCCTGGCCTCCTGGGCAGCAATGTGGTCGGGTGCTGATGCCCTGTGTCCTGTGCAGCATCAGTTGATTACGGAGAGGTTGGTGTTGCTGTTGGTGCTGCTGGTGTACCTGGTGATGCTGGTGTTGGGGATGATCGTGGTGGGATTCTGAGGACCAAGGTGAGATAGTTTCAAGGGCACCGATGCTGATGTAATAGATGACAGGTGAACTTGAGATGACAGAAGCGATCTGTCAATGGTGATAGAGGTTGTTCCAATGAGGTGACACTGGATAGAGAGTTTACTCCAAACACTTGCATCCCGCATAAAGCTCAATCTGTCTTCCAAATGCAGTAAACAACAGCTTCTGAGCTTGGAAAGTGAGCAGCTGTGAGATGGGAGCTGTTATAGCACATTTTCAGCTGTCAAGTAATGAGTTGATTCAATGGTCATACAACTCCCGACCTGCTGACCTGACGTGATCCCCGTGCAGCGTGGACCCCGTGGGCAACCTCGTCAAATGTAAAGGTGAGCTCAAAATACGTTTTAATGGGCTGTTAACAAGCTCATAATGACTTTGAATTGCTTCCCCTGCCGCTGCGTGTTGGGTCTGTTCAGCGCTGACAGACCCGACATCTGGGAAAGGCGCGTGGTGGTGGGTTGACAGCGGGGTCCCGACCCGTTGTCAAAAAAAAACAGTTTCCCACCTGACCCGCCACCGAGCGCGCCCGATGGCCCCCCGAAAAATTGCCCCCAAGGACTTTACACAGGTGTGTTGACTAGTTCACAACTAGAGGAAATTAAACCCCTTGATCATGGCACGTGTCATTTTTCATGAGCGGCCAAAATGCACTCTCCCCACTCAAGTCAGCCCCGACTGGGGATAGAACCTGGAACCCGCCTTTCATATTCTTCAGAGCAACAAGACAAGAGTGATTTCATTCTTAACTGAGCGGGCAACGGAGGAGGATGGTGTGGTCGACCCTGTCAAAGGCTGCAGCTGCAGCTGAAGGTCGTTGGGTCTCAGACGCTGGCCTGAGAAACTCCTGCAGCAATATTCTGGGACTGGTTAAGGCATTCACTTAATACTGCCCTGTGTGCTGCTCGGAACGGTGACAGAACCTCATCAGGGGCACCGGCAGACTCTCCACAATTGGACTCAGTCAGAGAGGGAACTATCAGCTAGGACATCCCGTTCCTTATTGCCATTCGCTGAGCCCTGATGGTAAACGTGTATAGACATCAGGTGAGGGCATATTTGGGCTTGACTATCATGACCTCGACATTCCACTAGTTTTCCAGCATTGACTGTTTTGCGCATGGAGAACGGACAGTGGAGTGAAGTACTAACAACAACAATAACTTGTGTTTATACAGCGCCTTTAACGTAGTAAAATGTCCCAAGGTGCTTCACAGGGGCGTTATCAAGCAAAAATTAACACCGAGCCACATAATGATATATTAGGACAGATGATCAAAAGCTTAGTCAAAGAGATAGCTTTTAAGGAGCATCTTAAAGCAGGAAAGAGAGGTAGAGGGGCAGAGATGTTTAAGGAGGGAATTCCAGAGCTTGGGGCCCAGGCAGCTGAAGGCACGGCCGCCAATGGCGGAGCGAATATAATCAGGGATGCTCAAGACACCAGAATTAGAGGAGCGCAGAGATCTCGGGCGGGGGCGGGGGTTTTAGGGCTGGGGGAGATTACAGAGATAGGGAGGGGTGAGGCCGTGGAGGGATTTGAAAACAAAGATGAGAATTTTAATATCGAGGCGTTGTTTAACTGGGAGCACAGGGGTGATGGATGAACAGGACTTGGTGCGAGTTAGAACCGTGGAATTATACCCCTGTATAAAACAAGAGAATAAAGGAGAAATACGGTGGCGGGGGGGAGAGAGAATTAAATGCTTTGTCTACAGCGAAGAACAATGTCACCGTGGCTGTGCCAGTGCCAAGGCACTGTGACTCCCACACTGATAGATGATAGAGCCAAGTGCACAGGTGATTTCAGATACGCCAGGGCAGCAAGACAAGAGGGCACAGGGTGAAGGGGCCGGTGTAGGACAAACACCAGAAGTATTTCTTTGCACAGAGGGAGAATCAGCTGGAGTGAGCTACCAGGATGGGGCCGGTCGGTGACCCCAGGACATTGGGCTCGGTTCAGCAATGGTTGGATGCTGCAATGAGAAGATGGAAGGATTGACATTCCGGAAATGATGAGAGGCTTTCTTCACCTGAGCCTGAACTATGATCTTGCAATTTAATTCCATGTAAACACACCAGCAGTACTTTGATCAATAATAATATGATTTAATAAGTGAATTCTGCTATAAATTTAATTGCTCTTTTATCTATTTTTACAGTCAGCTGATGATTCAATGCTGTTTTTTTCCACCAAAAGTGATTGGAATTATCCAATACTTTGAATTGAGCATTGTAAATAATACAGGAAAGTGGGAATTTAGAGCTAAAAATCTGAATGGTCAGATATTCGGAAATAAGCAACTTTGAATTAAGAGGAGTAGCGTATATTTACTTTATCTCCATCATTTGCAAAGTGTGTTTTCTACATTAATGACACTGTATTACTGCAAGTGGTTGTTCTCTGATTAACATTTTATTTGCCGTCACTTCTTTTGACTTTTTTTGCAATTAAAAAATCAATACATTTGGTAGCAGTCACTTTGCAGAAACTTTAGAATTTAGCTCATGGTACTCACAGATACAAAACACTGAGATCACCAGATATATTGGGAATTTGTTCTTGATTCCCTGAAACGTCGCCCACCTCTACCTTGAGCTCCTCCCCTCGCTGCTGCTAAAGGCCGTAATGTATTCCTTTATCACCTCACGCTTCCACTTCTCCAATGCTTCCTCACAGGCCTCCTGCCTCCACAAACTAATTTGCAATGCTAGGGCTTGTATCCTCACCCCAACGTCTTAAATAACGTCCCAGCCGTACATCCCTGCAGGTAACCCCATTTCCCCCATCGCTTCTCCAGCCTCTAATTGTCAGCCTTGGTTCGGTGGTTGCATTCGGGAGCCTGAAGGATGCGGGTTCAAGTCCCCGCTCCAGAGATTTGATCCAGGCCGGCATTCTCAGTGCAGTACTGAGGGAGTGCAGCACTGTCGGAGATGCCGTCCTTCAGATGGGAAGTTGAACCGAGTTCCTGTCTGTCCTCTCAGGTAGATGTAAGAATCCCTTAGCACTATTTCAAAGAAGAGCAGGGGTGTTATACATTCACTGAATAAATTTAAGAAGGAGATAGATAGATTTTTAGACACAAAAGGCATCAAGGGGTATGGGGAGAGAGCGGAAATATGGTATTGAGATAGAGGATCAGCCATGATCATATTGAATGGCGGAGCAGGCTCAAAGGGCTGAATGGCCGACTCCTGCTCCTATTTTTCTATGTTTCTATGTTATCCCCGGTGTCCTGGCCAATATTTATCCTTCAACCAACATCAATAACAAAACAGATTATCTGCTCATTATCACATTGCTGTTTGTGGGAGCTTGCTGTGCGCAAATTGGCTGCTGCGTTTCCCACATTACAACAGTGACTACACTTCAAAAAGTACTTCATTGGCTGTAAAGCGCTTTGGGACGTCCTGAGGTCATGAAAGGTGCTGTAGAAATGTAAGTTAATTCCAGCATTTGGTTTACTTCTAATTTCTGCTCCATCATCTTTCAGTCACCTTGACCCTACCCCTTGGAACTCCCCCTCTGAATGTCATCACACTGCCATCTCCCTCCTTGCTTTCAAAAGCCTCCTAAAAATCTTCCTCTTCGACCTTGCTTTCGCCCCCCACCCTCGGCCGTTCCATTTCTCTCCTCTGCTCGCTGAATTCCACCTTCCTACAAAGGGCTCAGAGCTGTCGTTCTGTAGGTAAGGAGCGTGACAGAAATGTAAGCTGTTGGAACTGATGCTGCACAGGTACAACGGTGCCAGAACCCTGAAGCATTAAAATTGGTGCCGTCAGTTAGACTCTGGCTTTTCACCTCTCGAACCTTGGGTTCAAATCTACCCACGTGTGATGGGATGAAAGCTTCCTTTGTGCAATGGCTGTGAAAAGCCGTACAAAAAAGATGAGTTTGGGGAATTCTCCATTCAGTTCCTGACTGACATAAAACATGCTCTAATCCAACGCTAATTGGCGATCTTACTGACTCAAACCCAGGTCCCAGAGGTGAAATGTTCTTCCTAAATTGAGCAAACTTACATATTTTTGCTTTAAGTAGTTTGACGAAAAAAAATTGCCCATAATTCCTTCACTAAAGCATCCAGAACATTCACTTGGATCTGTGAGACACCAGAGTCAAAGATATCGCAATATAACGTTGGAAGATTGTAGATTACGGATAATGCAATCCAGGAAACTTCCCATTTTCACTCCTACTGAGCCCCGATACAGCTGAGATTCCAGAACAGGAAACTGGCCTGGAATAGTGAGGTTAAGGTGGCAATTTTAACCTAACGTGGCAGGTGGGAAATCCACAGGATCAGGTGGAATGCCAGTTTTCACCCTGCCCATTGACTTCAATGGGAAAAAAAATCGGGCGTATAAAACTAGTGTCACGCCCGATCCCATCAGTTTCTCGATGGGCGCGTTGGGTTGAAATCGCTCCCTTAAAATTCAGAATAACAGCTCAGGTTATGAAAGCATATTTCTTGACATTATTTAAGAGGCTGACAATCTCTTCCTGTATTGTCGCAGAGGGTGAAAAGCAACAATTCACTCAGGTCTAAATCAAGGATGTCCCAGGGTGAGAGACTCGATATCGCTGTCACAATGGTCACCGTGAAAGACAGACTCGCATTTCTATAGCGCCTTTCACAATCGCAGGACATCCCAAAGCACTTTACAGCCAATGAAGTACGTTTGAAGTGTAGTCACTGTTGTAATGTAGGAAACGCGGCAGCCAATTTGCGCACAGCAAGCTCCTACAAGCAGCAATAAGATAATGACCAGATAATCTGTTTTAGTGATATTGGTTGAGACATAAATATTGGCCCCAGGACACCGGGGAGAACTCCCCCTGCTCTTCTTCAAAATAGTGCTGTGGGATGTTTTACGTCCACCTGAGAGAGCAGACGGGGCTTCGGTTTAACATCTCATCTGAAAGACGGCACCTCCGACAGTGCAGCACTCCCTCAGCACTGCACTGGGAGCATCAGCCTAGATTTTGTGCTCAAGTCCCTGGAGTGGGACTAGAGATCCACAACCTTCTGATCCAGAGGCGTGAGTGCTACCCACTGATTCACGGCTGATACATTGAGAGATAGATCCTTCAAGTTAAAGGCTTTTAAAATTCAAACTTGGCACCGGCTTATCATTATCTCTTGATTTATATCCTGAAAAATTAACTCTCTCTCTAACCTTGGTTAGATATTCTGGCCATTGATGTACAGATATACCTCCATGTGATGCAGTGTCATAGAATTCCTTCAACCAATCTCATCCTATGAACCATTATCCCTGCAATCTATCAATTTAACCAACCAGATCCCAGAACCAGGAACCAATCAATTTCTGGAAACATGTCCCCAAAGACCAACCAGAACATAGAACTAAAGCAAATGCCAAATACTGCGGATGCTGGAAATCTGAATTAAAAACAGAAAACGCTGGAAGTACTCAGCAGGTCAGGCAGTATCTGTGGAGAGAGAAACAGAATCAACAGATGCGATATTTACGCCAAATTTAACGGCAGGACCTCTTTTAAACTGTTGACAGGCGGGAACACCTGAGGCAGCAGGCTGCAGCCGGGGTGCGGAGAGGAGGGAGGGAGAGATTGGAAAGGCCTTGGGGAGTTTGGAGGTCAGGGGGATCAGAGGTCAGAGGGAAAATCGGAGGTCGGAGGGAGATTGGAGGCCAGAGGGGAAATCGGAGATCGGAGGTCTTTGGGGGCAGCGGGAAGGAGCACTCCTGCTCCTCCAAGCAGTGCTGTGAAGGAACTTACCCGATGGGTCCGGCCCTTCTCGCCTCCCCGCAAAGGCAGGGTATCCCGAGCCCTGGGTAACCTAGCCCGCAGTCATCAAAAGTCAAACTCTGCTAAGATCTGAGGCCGCAGTCTCATTAAAATGTTTAAATGACGGGCCTGCCTCTGGAGAGCAGGTTAGTCGCCCGCACCCCAACCCACCTCTGTTAAAACCAGAAGTTGAAGATGGGTAGGGGTCGGGTTTCCCATTTAAAAAAAAAAAAATCTCCCCTGTCCCTCTCTCGCCCGTTCAGGGGGGTTAAAATTACTCCCCTCAATGTTGCAATCTGTAAACTGTTAAATTTCTACCTCCTTCCAGTACTGATGAAAGGTCATCGACCTGAAATGTTAACTCTCCCCTCCCTCCACAGATGCTGCCTGACCTGCTGAGTGTTTCCACCATTTTCTATTTTGGGACTTTTTACTAAGTTAAACGGCGCTATATAAATACAAGTTGTTCTTAAATCATAGAACTACTTCTGTTGTGTCATTTCTATGGTCCATTGCTGTATCACCATCCCATAAACTGTAACAATCTACATTGGCTCCCAGTCTGGCAACGCCTCGATTTAAAAAAATCTCATCCTAGTTTTCAAATCCCTCCATGGCCTCGCCCCTCCCCATCTCTGTAACCTCCTCCAGCCCTACAACCCTCTGAGATCTCTGCACTCCTCTAATTCTGGCCTCTTGCGCATCCCCGATTTTCATCGCTCCACCATTGGTGGCCGTGCCTTCAGCTGCCAAGACCCTAGGCTCTGGAATTCCCTGCCTAAACCTCTCCGCCTCTCTATCTCTCTCTCCTCCTTTAAGATGCTCCTTAAAATCTATCTCTTTGACCAAGCTTTTGGTCACCTGTCCTAATTTGTCCTCATGAGGTTCAGTGTCAAATTTTGTTTGATAATACTCCTGTGAAGCACCTTAGGACGTTTTACTACATTAAAGGCGCAATATAAATGAAAGTTGTTGTTGTTGAAAAAAAAGTTGGTGTCAGTAAAAGTGACCCTGAAGCAGTCGAATTATCGTTAAACACCCAACTGGTTCACTAATGTCCTTCAGGGAAGGAAACCTGCCGTCCTTACCCGGTCTGGGCCTATCTGTGACTCCAGTCCCACTCGAACATCGTTGACTCTTAACTGCCCTCTGAAATGGCCTAGCAAGACTCTCAGTTGTATTAACCTCAAGGTAACTGGGGATGGGCAATAAATTTCAGCCTTGCCAGTGACGCCCAGATCCTGAGAAGGAATCAATAAAAGACTATTAGTCCGGGCTTCTGGATTACTAGTCCAGCAAACTAACCACTACATTACCGTACTCTGGTCTAATGGTACGTATAATTTCTGTAGGTACACAAATAGTGTGGACCAGTATTTTGCCCAGGATGGATGTTAGAAAGCATGAAATTAAAGTGCACTGGTAGTCGAATTCTGGGCACCACATCTCGGGAAGGATGTGAAGGCTTTGGTGAGGGCATGTAAGGAAATCTCTAAACTCAATTAAATGATTCCTCGTGATTCAGGCACGAGCATATTGTCCAAATGCTCATTTATTACTCTGACACCAATAGTATAATAACTATTATGATTATACAATAGACTCGTACAACCTGGTTTCCAGCGGACCCAAGGTGATGAAGCATGGCCTCCGTAGGCGTTGGACCTCCGACTGTCCCGTGAGCTCTAACCACAAGAAGGCTGCTACCTGTTCTTTTGTCATCTGTCCCCTGTTCAAAAACCTTCCAAGCATCCGTAAAGTACCCGCCCCCTTTAATGTGAGTCATATCACATGATGCCCAGAATGTATATTGAAGCGTGGTTCCTTCTCGCCAAACCTCCTTCTTCTTCTTAGGCAGTCCCTTGGAACCAAGATGACTTGCTTCAACATTAAAAATGAGTTCTCAGGTGACTGATGAGTCCAATGCAGGACCTACAGTCTCTGTCACAGGTGGGGCAGACGGTGGTTGAAGGGGCGGGTGGGTGGGGTGCTTGGGTTGACGTGCGCTCCTTGCGCTGCCTGCGCTTGGCTTCCGCTTGCTCCCGGCGAAGAGACTCGAGGTGTTCGCCGCCTTCCCGGATACTTCTCCTCCACTTTGTGCGGTCTTGGGCCAGGGATTCCCAGGTGTCGGTGGGGATGTTGCACTTTTTCAAGGAGGCCTTGAGGGTGTCCTTGAAGCGTTTCCTCTGCCCACCTGGGGCTCTCTTGCCGTGTCGGAGCTCCGAGTAGAGCGCTTGTTTTGGGAGTCTCGTATCGGGCATGCAGATAATGTAACCCGTCCATCGGAGCTTATCGAGCGTGGTCAAAGCTTCGATGCTGGGGATGTTGGCCTGAGCAAGAACACTGACGTTGGTGCGCCTATCCTGCCAATGGCTTTGCAGGATCTTGCGGAGACAGCGTTGGTGGTACCTCTCCAGTGCTTTGAGGTGCCTGCTGTACATGGTCCATGTCTCTGAGGCATACAGCAGGGCGGGTATCACTGCTGCTCTGTAGACCATGAGCTTAGTGCCGGGTTTGAGGTCCTGGTCTTCAAACACTCTCTTCCTCAGTCGACCGAAAGCTGCACTGGCACACTGAAGGAGGTGTTGGACTTCATCGTCGACGTCTGCCCTTGTTGACAGTAGGCTCCCGAGGTATGGAAAGTGGTCCACGTTGTCCAAGGCCTTGTCATGGATTTTGATAATCGGGGGGCAGTACTGTGTGGTGGGGACAGGTTGGTAGAGGACCTTTGTCTTATGGATGTTTAGTGTAAGGCCCATGCTCTCGTACGCTTCGGTGAAGGTGTTGACGATGGTTTGGAGTTTGACCTCCGAGTGAGCGCAGACGCAAGCGTCATCTGTATACTGTAATTCGACGACAGAGGATGGGACGACCTTGGATCTGGACTGGAGGCGACGGTGGTTGAACAGCTTCCCGTTTGTTCTGTAAATTAGCTCCACTCCAGTGGGGAGCTTACTGAGGGTGAGATGGAGCATTGCAGCAAGGAAGATCGAGAAGAGCGTTGGTGCGATGACACAGCCTTGCTTGACCCCGGTTCGTACATGAATTGGGTCTGTGGTGGAACCGTTGGTCAGGATCATGGCTTGCATGTCGTCGTGAAGCAGGTGGACGATGGTGACAAACTTTTGAGGGCAGCCGAATTTGAGGAGGACACTCCATAATCCCTCACGGTTGACAGTGTCGAAGGCCTTTGTGAGATCAAAGAAGGCAATGTACAGCAGTTGGTGCTGTTCCCTGCATTTCTCTTGTAATTGATGCGTGGTGAAGATCATGTCCATTGTGCCCCTTAGTGGGCGGAATCCGCATTGCGACTCTGGGAGGAGCTCTTCGGCCACTGGGAAAAGGCGATTGAGGAGGATTCTTGCGATGACTTTCCCTGTGGCAGACAGCAGGGAAACTCCTCTGTAATTACCGCAATCGGACTTGTCACCTTTCTTGAAGGTGGTCACAATTACGGCGTCTCTGAGATCCCCTGGCATGCTCTCCTCCTTCCAGATATGAGACCTCCAGACTTGACATAATAGCCATCTTGATGGTTTTACTGTTAATCAGTTCAACCTGACATATGGCCTTAACATTAGAAAAGGAACAGGACGACCTAAACAATTCCAGATAGTTAATGTGATACTACTTGGGTGCTTCCATTATTCTGGCCAATACCTGATACTCGCACCTCACATGGGATGTAGCCAACATGTCTGCTAGTTGCTACTTCCATTGTCCCGACTAATCTCCAATATTAGCATATCCTAATCGGACAATGGCTGAGAGATACGATGGGACACCGGACACAGAAGCAAGTTCTAACAGGGTACAGAAGAGATTTACTAGAATGATTCCAGGGATGAGGGAATACAGTTATGTGGATAGACTGGAGAAGTTGGGGTTGTTCTCGCTTGAGCAGAGAAGGCTAAGAGGAGATTTGATAGAGGTGTTTAAAATCATGAAGGGTTTCGATAGAGTAAATAAAGAGAAACTGTTTCCAATGGCTGAAGGGTCGATAATCAGAGGACGTAGATTTAAGGTGATTAGCAAAAGAACCAGAGGCGACATGAGGAAAAACTTTTTTTACGCAACGAGTGATTAGGATTTGGAATGCACTGCCTGATAGGGCGGTGGACACAGATTCAATAGTAGCCTTCAGAAGGGAATTGAATAAATACTTGAAGGAGAAAAAATTGCAGGGATATGGGGAAAGAGCGGGGGGAGTGGGACTAACTGAATTGCTCTTCCAAAGAGCTGGCGCAGACTTGATGGGCCGAATGGCCTCATTCTGTGCTGCACTATTCTATGATTCTATGATTCTGATTCTTTCATATAGGTTTTATCCATATTTGTTTTTAATAAAAAATACCATTTTAAATATCCTTTTTTTTTAAACTATGCCCTTTCAGTATTGGACATAAGCCGTCTGTCTATGGTTTGAGTCAATTCTCTTTTGTTGGCAGGAGGTGCGCATGAATATTGCATTGAAGAGCTTGTTTCATTTTTGTTGTTTACTCTTGCTCAGTCATGTGGTGTTTTTGCAGTTAGCCAGAAATCAAACGCAGATTGTTGAGATACTGGAGGAAAGGATGCTAGTGCCAGATACCAAACTGTAGCCATTGATGTCCACAGGCAGCCTTCAGAGACTCTAGTGACTTCATCAGATACCTGCTTCCGAGTTTATTTTAATCTGACCAGTTTTCTTTCCTCTTCTTTCTGTGCAAGTTTAAAACCATAAAATAGTTTGCAGCACAGAAGGAGGGTGTCAGCCTTGGCTCAGTGGCACTACTGGCGCAAATTCATGAACTAATTTCTCTTATCTGGAAGGAGGAAAGCATGCCAGGGGATCTCAGAGACGCCATAATTGTGACCACCTTCAAGAAAGGTGAAAGTCCGATTGCGGTAATTACAGAGGAGTTTCCCTGCTGTCTGCCACAGGGAAAGTCATTGCAAGAATCCTCCTCAACCGCCTTCTCCCAGTGGCTGAAGAGCTCCTCCCAGAGTCGCAATGCGGATTCCGCCCACGAAGGGGCACAATGGACATGATCTTCACCGCGCGCCAATTACAAGAGAAATGCAGGGAACAGCGCCAACCACTGTACATGGCCTTCTTTGACCTCACAAAGGCCTTCGACACTGTCAACCGTGAGGGATTATGGAGTGTCCTCTTCAAATTTGGCTGCCCTCAAAAGTTTGTCACCATCGTCCGCCTGCTTCACGACGACATACAAGCCGTGATCCTGACCAACGGTTCCATCACAGACCCAATTCATGCACGGACCGGGGTCAAGCAAGGCTGTGTCATCGCACCAACGCTCTTCTCGATCTTCCTTGCGGCAATGCTCCATCTCACCCTCAGTAAGCTCCCCACTGGAGTGGAGCTAATTTACAGAACAAACGGGAAACTATTCAACCTCCATTGCCTCCAGTCCAGATCCAAGGTTGTCCCTTCCTCTGTCGTCGAATTACAGTATGCAGATGACGCTTGCGTCTGTGCTCACTCTGAGGTCGAACTCCAAACCATCGTCAACACCTTCACCGAAGCATACGAGAGCATGGGCTGTGGTAACACAATACAGCTTCCTGTGACTCGAACTTTATTGCATCACTTCCTGTGATTAGTCCAGGATAAATACTGGACTGATCAGTTGGATCCTGGAGAGGCATAGAGTAAGACCTCTTTTGTATGTAGCACCTTTTTAGTTGATTAAAGCTTACTTTAAGTTCACCACGCGTAAGGCTCATTCTTACGACAATTTAATCAACTTTGGAAAACTTCGCACTCAAACTTTTTGGACGAACTCGGAACTAAGGATCCAGGGAATCACCCATCATGGAAAACATCCTTAAACCATCGTGTCTTGACTTGGACCCAAACACCCCAGCAGCCGGTAAGGTGTGGAAACACTGGTATCGCACGTTTGACAATTTTCTTGAATATTGTAAGGCTGATGATGACTCAAAGTTACGGATACTCATCAACTGTGTCACCCCGAATGTATTTCAGTATGTGGAGGAATGGGACAGTTACGAGGAGGCAATTCGGACGCTTAAGAGACTATATACTAAGACACCGAATGAGGTCGATGCCAGACATCTACTAGCTACAGCCCAACAAGGGCCGGAGGAATCCATTGATAAATTCCTCCAAGAGCTTCGCAGACTTAGTATGGACTGTAACTTTCAGGCGGCCTCAGCTGAGCTGTACCGTGAAGAAATGATCCGTGATGCTTTCATCTGCGGGCTTGCCTCCCCATTTATACGCCAGCGTCTACTGGAAAGTAAGACACTTGAGCTTCAGAGAGCTTATGACATGGCTTGCTCTCTAGATCTGGCAAAAAGAAATGCAGACCTTTATACAGTGCCCAGACCTCGGTCTACTGCCTCAACTACAGTCAGGCAATTTAAGAGGCCACAGGTGAACTCTATTAGGGAGGTCTTTATCCCTGACGATCAATCTGATGACTTCACTGATGAAGAGGATGATGACCCCACTGTGGCAGCCTCTTGGCAATCTAAGAAATGCTTCTTTTGTGGTGATGAGTTTCACCCTCGGAAATTCTGCCCTGCTCGCAATGCAACAAAAAGGGTCATTTTGCAAAGGTTTGCCTATCAAGAGCCTCTACGAGGGCTTATCAAGCTAAGCCCTACCGAACTGCCCCGGTAAGGGCCTATCAAGATGTTCCGGCTAACATCTATCGTGCTTCCTCTCGGGTTTCCTCTCGAAGAAACACAAAGAGTTTCAGCCACTCTTTGTGCAACGACACCAATTACAGCTGCTTGTCCTCAGAACCTATTCCATGCAGCTACAAAAGCATCAATTAATGGACATACTTTAGATGCCTTAATTGACTCAGGTAGCACTGATAGTTTCATTAGGGAACAGATTGTTGCAGAGTTAAAGCTACATGTTTTCCCATCGGACCAGGCAATTGCGATGGCTCAGTCATCACTTAATACCAGAATTTCTGGCTTTTGTATGGTTGAAATAACACTTAATGGTCACAGGTATCCCTCCACCCGGCTTTCGGTGCTCAAGGATTTATGTAGTGATCTTATCTTAGGGCTAGATTTTCAAAAGCAGCATAAGAAGCTCACCATTGAGTTCGGCGGATCCAAACCTGAACTCACTATTTCAAATATACATAAGAACATAAGAACATAAGAAATAGGAGCAGGAGTAGGCCAATCGGCCCCTCGAGCCTGCTCCGCCATTCAATAAGATCATGGCTGATCTGATCCTAACCGCCAATCTACTATCTATCACAGAACCATCTCCTGCATCTAACAGAATTGCACACACGAAATAGGAGCAGAATCAGGCTACATGGTCCCTGGGCCCGCTCCACTACCCACAGGGCCATGACCGATCCGAACCTAGACTCATGTCCAAATTCCTGCCCGCTCCCCGTAACCCTTAATGCCCTTTACTTCTAGGAAACTGTCTATTTCTGTTTTAAATTTATTTAATGATGTAGCTTCTACAGCTTTTTGTGGCAGCATATTCCATGGACCTACCACCCTCTGAGTGAAGTAGTTCCTCCTCATCTCAGTTTTGAAAGAGCAGCCCCTTATTCTAAGACTATGTCCCCTAGTTCTAGTCTCACCCGTCATCGGGAACATCCTCCCCGCATCCACCCGATCCAACCCCTTCACAATCTTATATGTTTCAATAAGATCGTCTCTCATTCTTCTGAACTCCAATGAGTAGAGTCCCAATCTACCCAACCTCTCCTCATATGACCACCCCCTCATCCCCGGGATTAACCGAGTGAACCTTTTTTGCACTGCCTCGAGAGCAAGGATGTCTTTCCTTAAGTAAGGACACCAAAACTGTATGCAGTATTCCAGGTGCGGTCTCACCAATACCTTGTACAACTGAAGCAATACCTCCCTATTTTTATATTCTATCCCCCTAGCAATGAAAGCCAACATTCCATTTGCCTTCTTAATCACTTGCTGCACCTGCATACTAACCTTTTGAGTTTCATGCACCAGGACCCCCAGATCCCTTTGCACTTCAGTACTCTCCAGTTTCTTGCCATTAAGATAATAAATTGCTCTAGGATTTTTCCTGCCAAAGTGCATCACCTCACACTTTCCAGTGTTGTATTCCATCTGCCAAATCTCTGCCCACTTACTTAGCCTGTCTATGTCCCCTTGCAGGTTTTTTATGTCCTCCTCACTCACTACTTTCCCTCCCATCTTTGTATCATCTGCAAATTTTGATATGTTACACTTGGTCCCTTCCTCCAAATCGTTAATATAGATTGTGAAGAGTTGGGGACCCAGCACTGACCCCTGTGGAACACCACTAGTTACTGATTGCCAGTCTGAGAATGAACCATTTATCCCAACTCTTTGCTTTCTGTTAGATAGCCAATCCTCTATCCATGCCAGAATATTACCCCCAATCCCGTGATTTTTTACCTTAAGCAATAATCTTTTGTGTGGCACCTTGTCAAATGCCTTTTGGAAGTCCAAATACACTACGTCCACTGGTTCCCCTTTATCCACTCTATATGTTACTTCCTCAATTACGACCTCGATTACCGTTCTGTGCATTGTCAGCAGCTTCACTGGATGAACCACGTTGGATTTGGTACTGGGTAATGAACCGGGCCAAGTGTTTGATTTGTATGTGGGAGAGCACTTTGGAGATAGTGACCACAATTCGGTAACTTTCACTATTGCAATGGAGAGGGATAGGGCCATACGGCAGGGCAGGGTTTATAATTGGGGGAGGGGTAATTATGATGCGATTAGGCAAGAATTAGGGAGTATAAGAGCAATTACTGCGTGTCCTTGATAGGTATGTCCCTGTCAGGCAGGGAGGAAATGGCCGAGTGAGAGAACCATGGTTCACAAAAGAGGTTGAATGTCTAGTCAAGAGGAAAAAGGAAGCGTATGTAAGGATGAGAAAACAAGGTTCAGTTGGGTCGATTGAGGGGTACAAGGTAGCAAGGAATGAGCTAAAAAAAGAGCTTAGGAGAGCTAGGAGGGGGCATGAGAAGTCCTTGGCGGGTCGGATCAAGAAAAACCCCAAGGCTTTTTACTCTTATGTGAGAAATAAAAGAATGACCAGGGTGAGGGTAGGGCCGGTCAAGGACAGTAGTGGGAACTTGTGCATGGAGTCAGAAGAGATAGGAGAGGTGATGAATGAATACTTTTCGTCAGTGTTCACCGAGGAGAGGGGCCATGTTCTTGAGGATGAGAGTGTGATAAAGGTGGATAGGCTGGAGGTGGTAGATGTTCTGAGGGAAGATGTTTTAGCAATTTTGAAGAACCTGAGGGTCGATAAGTCCCCTGGGCCAGATGGGATATATCCTAGGATTCTTTGGGAGGCAAGGGAGGAGATTGCAGAGCCTCTGGCTTTGATCTTTGGGTCCTCACTGTCCACGGGGATGGTGCCAGAGGACTGGAGAGTGGCGAATGTTGTTCCTCTCTTCAAGAAAGGAAATAGGAATGATCCTGGTAATTATAATGGAAAAGGTCCTGAGGGATAGGATTTATGACCATTTGGAAAGGGGCAACTTAATCAGGGATAGTCAACACGGATTCGTGAAGGGTAAGTCTTGCCTAACAAATTTGATTGAATTCTTTGAGGAGGTAACTAAGTGTGTAGATGAAGGTAGAGCAGTTGATGTCGTATACATGGATTTTAGTAAGGCGTTTGATAAGGTTCCCCATGGTCGTCTCATGAAGAAAGTAAGGAGTTGTGGGATAGAGGGAAATTTGGCCGATTGGATAAGTAACTGGCTATCTCATAGAAGGCAGAGGGTGGTGGTGGATGGAACATTTTCGGACTGGAGACCAGTTACCAGCGGTGTGCCACAGGGGTCGGTGCTGGGTCCTCTGCTGTTTGTGATTTTTATCAATGACTTGGAGGAGGGGACTGAAGGGTGGATCAGTAAATTTGCTGATGACACCAAGATTGGTGGAGTAGTGGATGAGGTGGAGGGCAGTTGTAGGCTGCAAAGAGACATTGATAGGATGCAGAGCTGGGCCGAAAAATGGCAGATGGAATTTAACCCTGATAAGTGCGAGGTGATTCATTTTGGTAGGGCAAATTTGAATAAGGATTACAGGGTCAACGGCAGGGTTCTGAGGAACGTGGAGGAGCAGAGGGATCTGGGGGTTCATATCCACAGATCTCTGAAGGTTGCCACTCAAGTGGATAGAGCAGTAAAGAAGGCCTATGGTGTGTTGGCGTTTATTAACAGAGGGTTTGAGTTTAAGAACCGTGAGGTTATGCTGCAACTGTACAGGACCTTGGTGAGACCACATTTGGAATATTGTGTGCAGTTCTGGTCACCTCACTATAGGAAGGACGTGGAAGCATTGGAAAGAGTGCAAAGGAGATTTACCAGGATGCTGCCTGGTTTGGGGGGGAGGTCTTATGAGGAAAGATTGAGGGAGTTGGGGCTTTTCTCTTTAGAGCGGAGGAGGATGAGAGGCGACTTAATAGAGGTTTATAAGATGATGAGGGGGATAGATAGAGTGGATGTTCAGAGACTATTTCCTCGGGTAGAGACAGCTGTTACAAGGGGGCATAACTATAAGGTGCATGGGGGGAGATATAGAAGGGATGTCCGAGGTAGATTCTTCACTCAGAGAGTGGTTGGGGTGTGGAATGGACTGCCTGCTGTGATAGTGGAGTCGGACACTTTAGGAACTTTCAAGCGGTTATTGGATAAGCACATGGAGCACACCAGAGTGATAGGGAGTGTGATAGCTTGATCTTGGTCTCGGACAATGCTCGGCACAACATCGAGGGCCGAAGGGCCTGTACTGTGCTGTACTGTTCTATGTTCTAACCCTCACTGTTTACCAGTATCCCTCCTCGATGCAAACCGATTATAACAAAGTCACGACGTTTCAGTCAGGAAGACCAGTCTTTTATTGCGGCTGAGATTTCTCGGCTTTTAGTAGAGGATATCATCGAGCCTTGTTCGTCGCCATGGCGCGCCCAGGTCGTTATTGTTAAGAACCCTCTACAACCTCACAAGAAACGGCTGTGCATTGACTATTCACAGACCATCAATCAATATACGGATTTGGACGCATACCCATTGCCGCGCATCGATGATATGGTTAATAAACTGGCTGAGTACACGGTGTTCTCAACATATGATCTGAAAAGTACCTATCATCAGGTACCCTTGAAGGTCTCAGACAAGCAGTATACGGCCTTTGAAGCCAATGGACGGCTGTATCAATTTTGTCGCCTCCCCTTTGGGGTCACTAATGGAGTGGCTGTCTTCCAGCGAGCAATGGATGACCTGGTCAAACAGGAAGACTTGAAGGATACGTTTCCTTATCTGGACAATATTACTGTCGCAGGTCGCAATCAGCGGGAACATGACGCCAATCTCCAACGATTTTGGGATGCACTCCAGCACCGTAATTTGACATTAAATGTGGCTAAATCCATTGAGTCACAACCAACCATCAACATCCTTGGCTATTGTGTGGGCAATGGCATCATTAAACCTGACCCTGAAAGGCTTCGCCCACTCCAAGAACTCCCGCCACCTAAGAATCCGGCCTCCTTGCGCCGGGCCCTCGGCCTGTTTGCATACTATGCTAAATGGATTCCTAACTTCTCGGACCGAATCCAACCTCTACTGAAGGCCAGCACATTCCCACTAGACACAGCGGCTGTTGCAGCCTTTAACCTCCTGAAAAAACAGTTGGAGAAAGCGGCTCTTCACTCCATCGATGAGAGTCTTCCTTTTGTTGTTGAGTGTGATGCCTCGGAGGTGGCGATCCCGGCCACTCTGAATCAGGAAGGTCGTCCGGTGGCATTTTTGTCCAGGACTTTTCAAGGGGCTAAGCTACATTATCCTCCAGTCGAGAAAGAAGCTACAGCCATCATAGAGGCAGTACGGAAGTGGAGTCATCTCCTAGCTCACCAGCACTTTACCTTAATCACGGACCAGCGATCGGTTGCCTTCATGCTCGATAATCGAAAACGGACCAAAATTAAAAATAATAAAATCCAGCTTTGGCGGCTGGAATTGGCCTCTTTTGGTTACACCATCCACTATCGACCTGGCAAGGAGAATGTGGCTCCAGATACCCTCACACGAGCATTCTGCTCCACCATGGCACCCTCTACGCTCGTAGACATCCATGATGGGTTGTGTCATCCGGGCGTTACTCGCATGCTACACTTCGTGCGGTCCCGAAATCTCCCATTCTCTACCGGGGATGTAAAGAAGATGTGCTCGGACTGCAGAGTCTGTGCGAATTGAAACCTCAGTTTTTCCGCCCCTCGGGTGGTATACTCATACATGCGACCCAGCCAATGCAACGGCTTAGCATCGATTTTAAGGGGCCGTTGCCCTCTTCAACTCGCAACACTTATCTGTTGACCATGGTCGATGAGTATTCCCGTTTTCTGTTTGCCTTTCCCTGCCCCAATATGCTGACGACCACGGTTATCAGCTGCCTTGAGCAGGTATTTGCTTTCTGTGGCATGGCATCCTATGTTCATTCGGATCGGGGCCCTTCTTTTATGTCAGGAGAACTCAAGGCCTATCTCTCGGAACGGGGTATTGCTGCCAGCAGAACGACGCCTTATCATCCGGTCGGAATGGGCAAGTCGAGCGTTTTAACGCTATCATCTGGAATGCGGTACGTCTGGCTTTGAGATCTCGGGGCCTACCCAACCAGCAATGGGAAGCAGTACTTCCAGACGCATTACACTCCACACGGTCCCTCCTTTCGACCGCCACAAATACGACGCCTCATGAACGGTTCTTCCGATTTCAGCGTCGCTCATCCTATGGGATATCTCTCCCGTCGTGGCTGACTACACCGGGACCAGTGCTACTCCGAAGATATGTCCGGGCGTCTAAGAATGACCCCCTGGTAGATGAAGTTGAGCTCACTGACGTCAACCCTACCTACGCCTATATTCGGTATCCTGACGGTCGGGAATCTACCGTATCATTGCGGGATCTGGCTCCCTGCCCGCCGAAACATAGAGGGACACCAGGGGATGATATTGTACCAGGCACATCTCTGGGCTCGCCAGGTGCCTCTCATCACGATCTGGATCTGACGCCGGCTGGTACCTCACTCCAGCGTGCCGACCTGGGGCAGACTGACTATGAGCCCGTCGGGGCTCGCACGCGCAGCCACGATCCACCCCGTACAGTACGCTCGGAAACGGATCTGCCACAGCCCTGCCCGACACCCGTTCGGGCACCAGTACACAGTCAGGATCGTCCTGACCCCTCACAGAGCGGGCTGGATCACTCGGACTCTGGTCCACGGCCCGCGGCGGGTAAACGGGCTAGGGGCCCTCTACCGCTACGAGAACCCAAACGGGTGCGGCTCTCCCTCGTCCAGCGGCTACGAAATGGAGGGAGCATCCCGGCCTCCTAATCTTTTGGGCGGGGAGAATGTGGTAACACAATACAGCTTCCTGTGACTCGAACTTTATTGCATCACTTCCTGTGATTAGTCCAGGATAAATACTGGACTGATCAGTTGGATCCTGGAGAGGCATAGAGTAAGACCTCTTTTGTATGTAGCACCTTTTTAGTTGATTAAAGCTTACTTTAAGTTCACCACGCGTAAGGCTCATTCTTACGACATGGGCCTTACACTAAACATCCATAAGACAAAGGTCCTCTACCAACCTGCCCCCGCCACACAGTACTGCCTCCCGATTATCAAAATACATGACAATGCCTTGGACAACGTGGACCACTTTCCATACCTCGGGAGCCTACTGTCAACAAGGGCAGACGTCGAGGACGAAGTCCAACACCGCCTTCAGTGTGCCAGTGCAGCCTTCGGTTGCCTGAGGAAGAGAGTGTTTGAAGACCAGGACCTCAAACCCGGCACTAAGCTCATGGTCTACAGAGCAGTAGTAATACCCGCCCTGCTGTATGCCTCAGAGACATGGACCATGTATAGCAGGCACCTCAAAGCACTGGAGAGGTACCACTAGCGCTGCCTCCGCAAGATCCTGCAAATCCATTGGCAGGATAGGCGCACCAACATCAGTGTTCTTGCTCAGGCCAACATCCCCAGCATCGAAGCTTTGACCACGCTCAATCAGCTCCGATGGATGGGTCACATCGTCCGCATGCCCGATACGAGACTCCCCAAAAAAAGCGCTCTACTCGGAGCTCCAACACGGCAAGAGAGCCCCAGGTGGGCAGAGGAAACGCTTCAAGGACATCCTCAAAGCCTCCTTGAAGAAGTGCAACATCCCCATTGACACTTGGGAATCACTGGCACAAGACCGCACAAAGTGGAGGAGAAGCATCCGGGAAGGCGCCGAACACCTCGAGTCTCTTCGCCGGGAGCAAGCGGAAGCCAAGCGCGAGCAGCGCGAGGAGCGCACGTCAACCCAAGCACCCCACCCACCCTCCCCTTCAACCACCATCTGCCCCACCTGTGACAGAGACTGTAGGTCCCGCATTGGACTCATCAGTCACCTGAGAACTCATTTTTAATGTGGAAGCAAGTCATCTTTGGTTCCAAGGGACTGCCTAAGAGAAGAATGGGCAGTACTCTTGCCTCTGGATCATGAAGGTTGTGGGTTCCAGTCCCACTCCAGTGAAATTAATCTAAGCTGACACTCAAGGGGAGTGCTGTGCTGTCTTTCTGGATGAGGTGTTAAACTAAGTCAGTGTCTGCTCTCTCATGTTTAAAGGTCCCTTGGCACTATTTTGAAGAACAGCAGGGGGAGACCTGGCCAATATTTATCCCTCAATCAACTTCACTAAAAACTGATTATCTGGTCATTGTCACATTGCTGTTTGTGGGAGTTTGCTGTGCGCAAATTGGCTGCTGCATTTCCTTCATTACAACTGTGACTCCACTTCAAAAAGTACTTCATTGATTGTTAAGTGCTTTGGGATATTGTGAAAGGCGCTATATAAATGCAAGTCTTTCTTTTTTGACATTCAGCCCATTGGGTCTGTGCCAGCTCTTTGCTTGAACCATCTCATAGTCCCCAAATATCATAGAATCATAGAATCTTACAGCACAGAAGGAGGCCATTCAGACCATCGGCCATGTGCCGACCAGATAATCTGTTGTTGTGGTATTGGTTGAGCGATTAATATTGGCAAGGACAGCAGGAGAACGCTTCGAAATAGTGTCATGGGATTTTTTACACCCACCTGGGAGAGCAGTCGGGGCCCCGGTTTAACGTCTCATCCAAAAGACGGCACCTCTGACAGTGCAGCACTCCCTCGGCACTGCACTGGGAGTAGTCAGCCTAGATCTTTGTGCTCAAGTCTCTGGAGTGGTGGGACTTGAACCCACAACCCGCTGACTCAGATGCCTACTTAAATGAACACCAGGGAATCCTGCAAGCATTGTGGCATAGGAATTCTCTGAGCAATACTTTTCTCCCTTGGACAAAATCCTAGCAGCTGCCTAAGCTCGCTCATGCGATAAATACAACCTAGGATGTAATTACTAACTGGTACGCAGCCTGGAAGTTGCACTGTGTGGTGTTATCGGACAAATGCTTAATGCAGGCTATCAAATGACTCTGTCCATATTTTAATGGAACTGTAAACCTGTTTATTTTAAATGGGTTATCCCCTTTGTTAAAATATCAGACGAAGCAATTTTATCTGAACGCATTGAGCATCCGCATGATAATAACGTTGCAGCATCATTTTAATGCTTATATGTTTCAGCCATTCGCAAATTGATAGTAAACCCAATGCAATTGAAATCACCCTGTGCTACATTAGTGGAAAATGCACTAACATATTCCCATGGAATTCCATTCCCACTGTTTGAATAAAGGCTGACCTCATTTATTTTAAATGATTATACCGTGTGACTTCAAACAGCGGATACAGAAATTCCACGTGAAGGCTTTGAGGCATCCTGTTTCTAATATCGCCGCAGTGTGGCTTTAAGCGCTAGAATTTGCTTTACAAAAAAAAAATACATGGAGCTGGGCCTCTTTTCATTAGAACAAAGGAGGTTACGACCTTTCACGACCACCTCAACAACAACAACTTGTATTTATATAGCGCCTTTAACGTAGTAAAATGTCCCAAGGCGCTGCACAGGAGTATTTTAAGACAAAAAATTTGACACCGATCCACATAAGGATAAATTAGGGCAGGTGACCAAAAGCTTGGTCAAACAGGTAGATTTTAAGGAGCGTCTTAAAGTAGGAAAAAGAGGTAGCGAGGCGGAGAGGTTTAGGGAGGGAATTCCAGAGCTTAGGGCCTAAGCAACAGAAGGCACGGCCACCAAAGGTTGAGCGATTATAATCAGGGATGCTCAAGAGGACAGAATTAGAGGAGCGCAGATATCTCAGGGGGTTGTGGGGCTGGAGGAGATTATTGAAGGGGCGAGGCCATGGAGGGATTTGAAAACAAGGATGAGAATTCTGAAATCGAGGCGTTGCTTAACTGGGAGCCAATGTAGGTCAGGACCTCAGGATGTCCCAAAGCCGTTTACAGCCATTGAAGTACATTTTGAAGATTAGTCACTGTTGTAATGTAGGAAACACACATTAGAAGAAATCTAATAGAGGCGTTCAAAATTATGAGGGGTTTTGATGATAAATAGAGGAAAACTATTTCTACTAATCAGTGAGTCGGTAAGTGGCGAATATAAATTTAAGACTCTTAGCAAAAGGGAGCGGTTAGGAGATTTTTTTAACGCAGGGTTATTAGGATATGGAATGCCCCACCAGAAACATCTGTGGAAGCAGAATCCACCATAGCTTTTAAAAGAACAATGCATAAATATTGGGGAGGGATAAAATTCAACAGCTTATGGGGCAAGGGTAGGGGAATGGGACTAAGTGGATGCCTCTTTCAGGAAGCTGTCACAGGCATGATGCACCAAATGGCCTCAGTATTTGCTGTGCAATTATTTTCTTTAAAATCAAAAAACGCACATGACCATCTGCTGTGAGAGGTAGAGCTAAATTAAAATATGTTATCATATAAATAACTGGGACGTAGAGGCTTTGGAGCGGGAAGAACATGCTAAGTCATTTAATGCACGTTCACCAAGTGTTGTAAATTAATCAGTAAATACTTTTACAAGTATTACCGTTACGTGGATAGACTGGAGAAGCTGGGGTTGTTCTCCTTGGAGCAGAGAAGGCCAAGAGGAGATTTGATAGAGGTGTTCAAAATCATGAACGGTTTAGATAGAGTAAATAAGGAGAAACTGTTTCCAATGGCTGAAGGGTCAATAACCAGAGGGCACAGATTTAAGGTGATTGGCAAAAGAACCAGAGGCGACATGAGCAAAAACTTTTTTACACAACGAGTGGTTAGGATTTGGAATGCACTGCCTGATTGGATGGTGGATACAGATTCAATAGTAGCCTTCAGAAGGGAATTGGATAAATACTTGAAGGAGAAAAATATTGCAGGGATATGGGGAAAGAGCGGGGGAGTGGGACTAACTGGATTGCTCTTCGAAAGAGCCGGCACAGACTCGATGGGCTGAACGGCCTCCTTCTGTGCTGTACAATTCTATGATTCTATTATATCAGTGCGACCTGTACCCTTCCATATTTGTAAGGAGTGTAATAGTTATAGCTTGTGTCAGTGATGCGATATTTTGCTTCTGTAAAAATGTTATAGTTCTTCCTGGGATGTGGGCAACACTGGCAAAGGAATATTTATTGTCCATCCCTAGTTGCCATGAGGGCATTAAGAGTCAACCACATGTGGGCCAGGCTGACATGGTAGCTCCCTTCTCGGAAAGCCATTGGATGGGTTTTTACAACAATCCATCACCTCTCATGCTCATTTTATTTGGTGCCAACCCACACATTACCAGATTGTTTGAGTTTAGTTCCACACCGTGCAATATTGGGGTGTGGTTCTTGGGTTGCTAGTTTAGTACCGCAATCACCAAGGCCACCATACTCTCATGGGTGAACTATCATCACATTTAGGCTGCAGTAGGCTCAAAGTGAACATTCAACACTGCCGGCCATGAGCTACATCAATCTGCGCTTGGTGACAACAATCTGACATCACCTGTTCACGCACCTCTATGACCTACCTCTTGGAATCTAACCTAAAGGCAATCTATTGAAAATTGCTAGTTTAAAAAAAATTGGTATTTAAAATGAACTATTACTCAGTGTCTCCAAACAGAGTATAATTGGCCTCACATTTATCTTGCCCATCACTGCACTGTCCCGTTAATCTATGTACGATATTGTCACTCTTGGTTAGAAGGACCAATAAAGAAAGACTTGCATTTCTATAGCGCCTATCACGACCTGAGGACGTCCCAAAGTGCTTTACAGACCATGAAGTATTTTTGAAGTGTAGTCACTGTTGTAATGTAGGAAACACGGCCAATTTGCGCACAGCAAGTTCCCGCAAACAGCAACGAGATAATAACCAGATAATCTGTTTTAGTGATGTTGTTTGAGGGATAAATATTGGCCAGGACACCAGGGATAACATAGAAACATAGAAAAATAGGAGCAGGAGTAGGCCATTCGGCCCTTCGAGCCTGCTCCGCCATTCAATATGATCATGGCTGATCCTCTATCTCAATACCATATTCCCGCTCTCTCCCCATACCCCTTGATGCCTTTTGTGTCTAGAAATCTATCTATCTCCTTCTTAAATATATTCAGTGACTTGGCCTCCACAGTCTTTTGTGGTCGAGAATTCCATAGGTTCACCACCCACTGAGTGAAGAAATTTCTCCTCATCTCAGTCCTAAATGTCCTACCCTGTATCCTGAGACTGTGACCCCTCGTTCTAGACCCCCCAGCCAGGGGAAACATCCTCCCTGCTCCAGTCTGTCTAGCCCTGTCAGAATTTTATACGTTTCCATGAGATCCCCACTCATTCTTCTAAACTCTAATACATGGGTACGGTAGCATCGTGGTTATGTTACTGGACTAGTAATCCAGAGCCGGAGATATGAGTTCAGATCCCACCACAGGCAGCTGGGGAATTGTAAATTCAATTAATTAAATAAATCAGGAATTAAAAACTAGCATCCGTACTGGTGACCATGAAACTGTCGGATTGTTGTAAAAACCTATCTAGTTCACTAATTCCCTTCAGGGAAAGAAATTTGCTGTCCTTACCCCAGTCTGGCCTATATGTGACTCCAGACCCACAGCAATGTGGTTGATTCTTAACTGCCCTCTAGTGGTTCAAGAAAGTGGCTCACCACCACCTTCTGATGGGCAATAAATGCTGGCCTTGTCAGTGATGCCCAAATCCAATGAATGAATTAAAAAAAAATACAGGCCTAGTCAACCCAATCACTGCTCATACAACAGTCCTGCCATCCCAGGAATCAGTCTGGTGAACCTTCACTGCACTCCCTCTATGCAAGTATATCCTTTCTTAGGTAAGGAGACCAAAACTGCGCACAGTACTCCAGGTGTGGTCTCACCAAGGCCCTGTTGTAAGACATCCTTGCTCCTGTACTCAAATCCTCTTGCAATGAAGGCCAACATACCATTTGCCTTCCTAACTGCTTGCTGCACCTGCATGTTTGCTTTCAGTGACTGGTGTACAAGGACACCCAGGTACCTCTGTACATCAACATTTCCCAATCTATCACCATTTAAATAATTCTCTGCCTTTCTGTTTTTCCTACCGAAGTGGATAACTTCACATTTATCCACTTTATACTGCATCTGCCATGTATTTGCCCACTCACTCAACTTGTCTAAATCACCTTGAAGCCTCTTTGCATTCTCCTCACAACTCACAATCCCACCTAGTTTCGTGTCGTCAGCAAACTTGGAAATATTACATTTGGTTCCCTCATCCAAATCATTGATATATACTGTGACTTCTCTGCTCTTATTGCTTTCTGTTTTGCATAGGCTTCCGACAGCAACAAGATTGATGTTTATTGTCCTAAAAGAGAGTTCTTAACACTGCATGCCCCATGAAGTTTAACTGCAGTTAATTCACACACTTTTCTCAAAATAATGACCCTCGTTGGGATACGGTTACACAGGTGTCCTTTGCCCAAGACTCGATGGGCCAAATGGCCTCCTTCTGTGCTGTACTATTCTAAGATTCTATGATTCTATGAAAGTATTAAAACACCATTATGTGCAAATGGAGACTCCTAGATAAACACACGCTTAAGGTGAAGTGCTCAAGAGCTGACTGAACGGAACTACCGAGCGTTTCATGTCACACAGCAAGACACATTTAAACAATTGCTCCTGTGTTATGTTCCCATCTTTTGCTGCCATCTGTTGTTGGAGCCTCAGGTCATTTTGCAGCCCAGACGTGGATTGATCCTGAGGCGGACAGATTTGCCGAATAAGCTTTCTGCAGAGATGCCACGTATCATTCCAGTGAAATCAGCGGATAGGCAGTTGTGGCACTGAGAGTTGATTCACTGAAATGGAAGTGTTAACCGTGGCTCAGTTAGTAGCACACTCACTGTATCAGAAGGTTGTGGGTTCAAGTCCCACGCCAGAGACTTGAGCACATAATCGAAGCTGACACTCCAGTGCGGTACTGAGGGAGTGCTGCACTGGTGGAGGTGGCGTCTTTCAGATGAGACGTTAAACCGAGGCCCCGTCTACCCTCTCAGGTGGATGTAAAAGATTCCATGGCACTATTTCGAAGAAGAGTAGGGGAGTTCTCCCTGGTGCTCTGGCCAATATTTATCCCTCAACCAACATAACAAAAACAGATACACATTCAACGGATCATCCTCCGCCATCTCCAGCGTGATTCCACCACCAAACACATCTTCCCCTCACCTCCCCTTTCAGCATTCCGAAGGGACTGCTCCCTCCGCGACACCCTGGTGCACTCCTCTATCACCCCCAACACCCCTTCCCCTTCGCCCCGCACCTTCCCGTGCAAGCGCAGGAGATGCAACACATGCCCTTTTACCTCCCCCCTTCCCACTGTCCAGGGCCCCAAACACTCCTTCCAGGTGAAACAGCGATTTACTTGTACATCTTGCAATTTAGTATACTGTATTCGCTGCTCACGATGTGGTCTCCTCTACATTGGGGAGACCAAACGCAGATTGTGTGACCGCTTTGCGGAACACCTCCATTCAATCCGTAAGGGTGACCCCGAGCTTCCGGTCACCTGTCACTTTAATTCTCCGCTCCACTTCCACTCAGACCTCTCCGTCCTCAGCCTCCTACTCTGTTCCCATGAAGCTCGAGGAACAGTACCTCATCTTTCGATTAGGCACTTTACAGCCTTCTGGACTCAACATTGAGTTCAACAATTTCAGACCATTACCTCTGCCCCTATCTTTTTTTCCATTTATTTTTTGTTTCTCTCTCTCACATGGCAGCTGTCTTTCATTCTGCCAGTGACATTTACACTTCACCTTGAGCCATCTTTTGTTTTTTAACTTGTCCCATTACCATCTCCTTTTGCCTTGCACCATCCTTCCTTTTGTCTCTTAATCTCTCCTGCCTTCCACCCTATCACAGACCTTCCCTTTTGTTCTATCCTCCCCCCCCCCACCACTTTCCCTGCCCCTGCACTCGCTTAAAAACCTGTTCCATCTCCAGCTTTTTCCAGTTCTGATGAAGGGTCATGGACCTGAAACGTTAACTCTGTTTCTCTCTCCACAGATGCTGCCTGACCTGCTGAGTATTTCCAGCGTTTTCTGTTTTTATTTCAGATTTCCAGTATCCTCAGTATTTTGCTTTTGTAACAAAAACAGATGATCTGATCATTATCACGTTGCTGTTTGTGGGAGCTTGCTGTGCGCAAATTGGCTGCCACATTTCCCACATTACAACAGTGACTACACTTCAAAAAAGTACTTCATTGGCTGTAAAGCGCTTTGAGACATCCGGTGGTCGTGAAAGGCGCTATAGAAATGCAAGTCTTTCTTTCTTTTTCTTTCTTTGTGACATTATTTTGAAGAAGAGCAGGGGAGTCGACCCCAGTGTCCTGGCCATTATTTATCCCTCAAGCAATATCACTAAAACAGATGACCTGGTCATTATCACATTGCTGTTTGTGGCAGCTTGCTGTGCACAAATTGGCTGCCGTGTTTTCCTACATTACAACAGCGACTACACTTCCAAAGTACTTCATTGGCTGTAAAGCGCTTTGGGACGTCCTGAGGTCGTTATATAAATGCAAGTTCTTCTTCTTTCTTTCTGTTGTTCTTATAGATCATGTTAGCAGTATACAAAGACCCTTAATGAGGCAAAAGACATTTATCAGTGGTTCATGGTCCAGGGACCCCTGTTACTGATTCTGATTATCCAGAGGTCCATTAAATGGAAACTCTTTGCAGTTCACTGGTGTTACACATATTGCTGGTCTGTTTCTCTACCCCATCAGAATGATCAAGTTACTCAGCGAATGGAACTCGAGCTCCCTGTGACCTGTACACCTTAATGTGTATAGAAAGTAAAATGTGCTATTTCAGCAGCTAATCTTCAAATGAACCAAAGATTTTAAAACGTGGTTCTCGGATGTTAAAGAGATCAGCTCCTAGAGAGATTCCAGCTTCTCCGTTACCTCAGAAATAGAGATTCTAACACTTCATTTTAAAAATGATCAGATTTACAAGAAGGGTAAATACAGCAGGTACTTTGGAAATCCTTCATTCGTCCTCCCTCTTACCCCATTCCAATTTTCTCCCAACCGCCTCTCCTGAAGGTGTTGCATCATGTTTGGATGTTGTTCAGGGCACTGGTGCTCTCTTCCCGACCTCTTTAAAATTCTCATCCATGTTTTCAAACCCCTCCATATTCTGGTCCCCGCCTTATCTCTGTAACCTCCTCCAGCCCTACAACCCTCCGAGATCTCGGCGTTCCTCCAATTCTGGTCTCTTACGCATCTCTGGTTTCCATCGCTCCACCATTGGCGGCCGTGCCTTCTGCTGCCTGGGCCCCAAGCTCTGGAATTCCCTCCCCAAATCTCTCCGCCTCTCCCCCTCTCTCTTCTCCTTTAAGACCCTGCTTAAAACCCACCTCTTTGACCAAGCTTTAGTCACCCCATCTAATATATTGGGCTAGAAATTCACTACAGCCCAGGAATGGGCAGTACAGTTAGAAAAGCTGGAGAATTAACGCCAGGCGCTAATGGTTTAGACTGTACGCAAAATTCATTCTCACTGCTCAAAGAAATGATTGGGGTGCTAAATCAAGTCTTAAAGGCCTAGCTCAGTGGCATTACACTCAAAGGGTGGACCAATATCGGGTGCAGTCTAATCGCAACTCATAATTGCCACAGGCTTTTCCCAATACTTAAAGGGGAGGTTCATTGATACTGCAGCACCTCATTCTCAGCATTGCTGGCTGTGCAGCTGCCTCAGCAAGGAGAAGCACAACAAGGAGAAGGAGCCGGAGGACTGAAGCAGGTGTTCTCATGGCAGGTCCACCTCAGTCAGGTCGTCAGGGTGAATGAATGCTTCAACAAATGCTACATACCCACCATTTGTACCACAAGCTTCACACACTGCCCAAAGCACCACACCCCCAGTGCTCACCCACCAAAAATCTCTACCTACCAACACTCACACCCACATCTCACGCCTTGCACACAGTGACAGCTATTCAACTATGGCAGGCACAAGGGTCATGAGTTATTAGAATGAATGTGATATGTGTGATGTGTTTATGCATAAATGTATTAATGGAGTTTGCAATATTTTTTGATCTCTCTCATTTCACCTTTGTGCCCAGGAGGACACTGTGATATGGCATGACACAGGGATGGGATGATAGGCATGTGGTGAGCAAAAGGGATCTGGGGTTTAAGTCATCCTGATGTGACGCTGAAGGTCTGTTTGCAGGAGGTGGCAGAGTTCTGTGACCACCACCTTGGTGATGCGGAGCCACCTAATACACTGCTCCTCACTTAATTAAAGGTAGGAGAAGTGCCCTCGGAATACCCTCAGAGGGTAAGGCCTCCTGTTGAGAGCCCTGATGGCCCTCCTCCTCCCTCTGGCTGCATGTTCCAGTCTTCCTCGCTGCCTCCACTCCCTCCGCCGTAGATCCTAGAGGGCCACGTAGACTGCCAGCACAACCCCCATTAATTTAAGCCAAGTGTAGCAATTTGATATTTTTTAAGAATAAATATAACTACTTTTTAGTTACCACAACACTCCAGATACAAAAGGAGCTTTAAATTACTGAATTAAGCTGTTACACAATGTCAAACTGACAAGAAAGCACTGAAACTCCACTAACCTGACAGCTGGGAGTCATTACTGATGATCCCTTTAAATAAGGTCCCTGGAGCTGGCTTCTGCCTGCTTGACGCCTCCTCTCCCTGTCGCTGTCTGGTCGAAGCGCTAAGGTAGGTGACGAAAATTAATTTTGCAGTTCAGGCGCCCAGTGAGCGTTGCTCACTCACTGACGTCATGATCTGCTTGGCGTTGAAGTTCCCACCGGTACCTCGTACCGGCGGCGCAGCGGGGTGACCGGATTTGCCATGCGTTGCTGGATTCACCTCGCCCCACCGCTACTGCATCAGTAGGCGCAAAAGAGAGGTGCTAACCAACTGAATTTTTCCCCCATTCTTCTTCGGCTAAGTGTCAATTTCTGCTTGACTATGCTCCTGTGAAGCATCTTGGAAAGTGTTTAATACATTAAAGGCGCTGTATAAATGCAATCTGTTATTGCTGTTGGTTCCAACAACAACTTTTATTTATGTAGCACCTTCAACGAAGTTTAACATCCCAGAGCGCTTCACAGGAGCGAATATCAAACAAAATTTGGCACCAAAACACAGAAGGAGTTATTAGGACAGCTGACCAAAAGCTTGGTCAAAGAGGTGGGTTTTCAGGAGTGTCTTAAAGGAGGAGAGAGAGGTCGAGAGGTTTAGGGAGGAAATTCCAGAGCTTAGGGCCTCGGCAGCTGAAGGCACGGCTGCCAATGGTGGAGCGATGAAAATCGGGGATACGCAAGAGGTCAGAATTGTTTCTCAAGCAAGTAGAAATCTTCATGTGCACCTCTACATAGTAAGGGTTGGCAAGCCTGAGGGGGGAGGAGAATCTGATAGGTTATACCCAATCCGATTCTCACCAAAAGTCCGCACAAGTGCAACTTCCAACCAACTTCCATCATCCTTTCAGGTAGTGCATTCCAGATCAGACCTTGCTGCGTAAAAAAAATCCTTCTCATCTCACCTCTGGTTCTTTTACCAATTACCTTAAGTCTGTGTCCTCTGGTTACCGACCCTCCTGCCAGTGGAAACAGTTTCTCCTTATTTACTCTATCAAAACTCTTCATGATTTTGAATGCCTCTATCAAATCTTCCCTTAACCCTCTCTGCTCTAAGGAGTACAACCCCAGCTTCTCGGTCTCTCCAAATAACTGAAGTCTCTCATCCCTGGTACTATTCTGGTAAATCTCCTCCGCACCCTCTCCAAGGCCTTGACATCTTTCCTAAAGTTTGGTGCCCAGAATTGGACACAATACTCCAGCTGGAGCCTAATTAGTGATTTGTGCCTCTGTTTATAAAGCCAAGGATCCGTATGCTTTCTTAACAGCCTTCTCAACTTGTCCTGCCATCTTGAAAGATTTGAGTACGTGAATGAGATAAATCACCTATTTTACATTACCTATTGCAACCACATCTTTTTACGAACATTTGTGTGGATTTGACACCAGATTAAGTAGGTAGTACCTAGTAATCCTTGTATAATGTAGGGGCTTCATACCAGACCTCACCATGGAGCCGTGCACCCCCCCACCCCCCCGCACTCCCCTCCTAGGGAATCACTAGTTAGCGATGAGCAGCAGGATCCCGGGATAATATCCCCCACCCTGTCTTGCTCAAGGCTGCTGAGGCAATTACACCTCCCACCCCAACAATTGCTTTGGAGAGGGTACAGAAGAGATTTACGAGAATGGTACCAGGGATGAGGGATTACCGTTACGTGGATAGACTGGAGAAGCTGGGGTTGTTCTCCTTAGACAGAGAAGGCCAAGAGGAGATTTGATGGAGGTGTTTAAAATCATGAAGGATTTAGATAGAGTGAGTAAAGAGAAACTGTTTTCAATGGCTGAAGAGTCGTAAACCAGAGGGCACAGATTTAGGTGATTGGCAAAAGAACCAGAGGCGACATGAGGAAAACCTCTTTACGCAACGAGTGGTTAGGATTTGGAATGTCTGATAGGGTGGTGGATACAGATTCAATAGTAGCCTTCAAAAGGGAATTGGATAAATATTGGAAGGAGAAAAAATTGCAGGGATATGGGGAAAGAGCGGGGGGAGTGGGACTAACTGGATTGCTCGTCGAAAGAGCCGGCGCAGACTCGATGGGCCGAATGGCCTCCTTCTGTGCTGTACTATTCTATGATTCTACGATTCCCCAACTGTCTTTGAACGAGGAACTTCCCTGGGCGGTGGGTCCCGGTACCACATTTGGAAGAGCCTTTACAGTCCGAGCCAGCGGTTGCGGAGGGGGTGGGGGGAGCGCTTTGTTTGCTCTCTTTGGTTTGCAGAGGATTGCTGATCGGACAGTAACTGCCTCTGCTTGGAGTAGATCAGAGCTGGTCTAATCTTGAAAGCACAGCGCTGAGGCCCCTATACGCCAACAGTGATAGTTATCTGGCACACAGTGTGAGAGGAAGCTGTCTATCAATGTCTACCTGCTGTTTCTAAAGACTTTTGCAGGTCACTGGAACATTACTTAGAGAACAGCCTGGGCACATTGTCTGACAGCTGCAGTCCTCAATAGACTTGCTGCTCCATGTGATGCTGGGCCTCTATTTGCAGATCCTAGCTATGGAGTGAAAGAAGGAAAGACTTGCATTTATATAAAAGCCTTTCACGACCTCAGGCAATCCTAAAGTGCATTTACAGACAATGAAGTCTTTTTTGAAGTGTTGTAATGTAGGAAATGCAGCAGCCAATTTGTGCACATACGGCACATGCAGTAAATGACCAGTTAATCTATTGTTGGTGATATTGGTTGTTGGGGAACTTCTTTGAATAGTGCAATGAGATCTTTTATAATCTCCAATACAACAGACAGGGCCTCGGCTTAATATCCTGTCTGAATCACAGCACCTCCAACAGTGCAGCACTCCCTCAGCCGTGGCCCAGTTGGTAGCACTCTTGGCTCTGAGTCAGAAGGTCATGGGTTCAATTCCCACTCCCGATAATTGAGCACTCCAGTACAGAACTGAGGGAGTGCCGCACTGTCGGAGGTGCCGTCTTTAGGATGAGACATTAAACCGAGGTCCCCCGTCTGCTCTCTCAAGTGGACGTAAAAGATCCCATGGCACTATTTCAAAAAAGACCAGAGGCGTTCTTCCCAGTATTCTGGACAATATTTATCCTTCAATCAGCATCACTAAAGAAACAAATTATCACACTGCTGTTTGCGGGAGCTTGCTGTGTGCAAATTGGCTGCGGGGTTTAAAACATTGCAACAGTGACTACACTTCAAAAAATACTTAACAGGTTATGAAGCACTTTCAGATGTCCTGAGGTTGTGAAATACGCTATGTGAGTGCAAGTCTTTCTTTGTCAGTACTGCACTAAAGTGTCAAACTGGATTATATGCTCACGGGATTGAACGCTCGCTCATCTAACTCCGAGACTACCAACTGAGCCAAACTGGCACGCTCTAGTGGGTGGGTAAGTGAGGGGATCGAGTGGGGCAGGAGGACTCCATGAGACCATCAGATTTCTATATTTTGCTATATTTATTGATTTACTAGCTGGCGTTTCTGTTACTAAGTACCAATAAAATAAAAATGGGAGTGGAAGATGGGAGGCCGGCTGAGTGAACATTGCAATAATCGAGTCTGTAGGTACCAAAAGCATGGATGAAGGTTTCAGCAGCAGATGAGCTGAGGCGGGGGCAGAGACAGGCAATATTACCGAGGTGGAAGTAGGAGGACTTTGTGATGGAGAGGATGTGGAGTCGGAAACTCAGCTCGGGGTCAAATAGGACAACAAAAAAGCACTTTCGTCCTCTGGGTAGCTGATTGTGATTTTTGGAGGGGGGTAATTAGAACACAGGAACAGGAGGAGGCCATTCAGCCCCTCAAGCCTGTTCTGCCCATTCATTTAGATCAAGGCTGATCAACCCCATTTTCCCGCCTTTGACCCGTATCCCTTGATACCCTTAGCCAACAAAAAACTATCGATCAGGAGTCTCCCACACGGAAAAGTTTGGAAACCCATTGAAATACATGGACCTCAGTTGCAGGAATGAAAAGGGAGTATGATTTAGATGGAAAGGGAGAGTATCTGAAAGATGATGGGAATGGGGGTCGAGAGGAAGGAGACGAATGAACACTGCTTAAGACTGAGAAATGAAAGGCTGCACACAATGCTTTAATAATTAAACAGGGAGATCGATTGACATGCTGAGCAGGAGAGTTGAGTTGTGGGGTTTTGTAAGTAGAGAAAGCATGGGCTAGTCAGTTAAAATTCTTTAATTGCAGATTCTAAAACACATTGTTTGAAAGCATCTTCCTAGTGTGTTTAATTGATGTGCAGTCCAAGTCTGCTGCGTCTCCCTGCTGTTTCTATTCACACAGTGCCTGTATTATTTTAAAGTGTTAATTGAGATATTACTGGTAGATCTGTCTCTGGTTTTTTTTCTGCGTGACATTAATGAATGCTGGATGGGCAGAAAACGAGAATAGCTTTTGAAAATGTGGCTGATCTGTCAAAAATGAGAGCGCGCATTCTGCAGCCTTGGCTTCCTGGCAGCTGCTTTGTTTCAATGTCTCGTGGCGCTTAATTTGTACCAACACTGGGTTAAGAGTTCCTCTGGTCGGTGAGCACAGTGATACTTTTGTGGAGATTATTCTTTTCCATTCAGTTGGCCTGAAATCCCAGGTCCCCACTCCAGCAGCAGGAGTTCGGTGGGGCAGGACTTCCAATGTGCTGATGGTCTCCACTGTTGACCCTACCAGAAGTCCCATGGGTCAGCTGTTGTTGCACGATGCTGAGTGGGACAAGGACAGCAAGAATGCGCGCCGACAAGGCTCGCTGCCTCAGTCAACACACTTGGTATTCCCCTCGGGAGTCACGCAGAAACGGGATGTCAATGAGCCAATACCAGAGATACAGTCGGTCATGGGTCCATCCAAGAATTCAATGGCCCTAAAGGAGGGTGACCATAGTCCCAAGAAGCTCATCTCCCACCTCTGGTACTCAGGGGGCACTTAGAATAGGAACTTAGGAGGAGGCCATTCAGCCCCTCGAGCCTCTTCCACCATTCAATTAGATCATGGCTGATCTGTATCTCGGCTCCATTTACCTGCCTTGGTTCCAAAATGCTTAATACCCTTGTCGAACAAAAATCTATCAATCTCAGTTTTGACATTTTCAATTGACCCCCAACCTCAACAGCTTTTTGGGGGAGAGTGTTCCAGATTTCCACTGCCCTTTGTGTGAAGAAGTGCTTCCTGACATCACCCCTGAATGGCCTGGCTCCAATTGTAAGGTTATGCCCTCTTGTTCTGGACTCCTCCCACCAGAGAATAGGCCAGAAGAAAAGATGCACAAGCACTAGGGTGAGTCTACAATCATTTTTTTTTGGATTATGTAACAATGAATGACTTGAATGACTGATGGACTGATTGCTTGCTGTTTGGTTAGATGAAAGAAGAATATGATGCAGAATAAGTGCCGAATACAATAGCAAAATACTGCAGATGCTGGAAAACTGAAATAACAACAGAAAATACTGGAAACACTCAGCAGGCCAGGCAGCATCCGTGGAGAGAGAAGCAGAGTTAACAGGACTGCCCTGGTAAACCCATCATTTCAGCCTGTTCTTGCCCCACGGCAAGAAAAGTTCATTCACTTTACTTCCAATTTCCACCCTTTCCTCACCTTCACATGGTCCATCTCCGACTCTTCTCTTCCCTTCCTTGACTTCTCTGTCTCCATTTCTGGTGATAGGCTATTAACAAACATCCACTACAAGCCCACTGACTCCCACAGCTACCTGGACTACACTTCCTCCCACCCAGCTTCCTGTAAGGACTCTATTCCATTCTTCCAGTTTCTCCGTCTCTGCCGCATCTGTTCTGACGATACCACCTTCCATACCAGTGCTTCCGATATGTCTTCCTTTTTCCTCAACCAAGGATTCCCCTCTACTGTGGTTGACACAGCCCTTGACCGTGTCCATTCCATTTCCCGCACTTCTGCTCTCACCCCTTCCCCTCCCTCCCAGAACCATGATAGGTTTCCCCTTGTCCTCATCTTTCACCCCACCAGCCTCCACATTCAACGAATCATCCTCCGCCATTTCCGCCACCTCCAACGTGATCCCACCACCAAACACATCTTCCCCTCACCTCCCCTTTCAGCATTCCAAAGGGACCGCTTCCTCTGCGACACCCTGGTCCACTCCTCAATCACCCCCAACAGCCCTTCCCCTTCGCCCGGCACCTTCCTGTGCAAGCGCAGGAGATGCAACACCTGCCCTTTTACCTCCTCCCTTCCCACTGTCCAGGGCCCCAAACACCCCTTCCAGGTGAAACAGCGATTTACTTGTACTTCTTGCAATTTAGTATACTGTATTCGCTGCTCACGATGCGGTCTCCTCTACATTGGGGAGACCAAATGCAGATTGGATGACCGCTTTGCAGAACACCTCCGTTCAATCCGTAAGGGTGACCCTGAGCTTCCGGTCGCCTGTCACTTTAATGCTCCGCTCCACTCCCACTCTGCTCTCCCTGTCCTCGGCCTCTTGGCAGACAAATTAAATAAATACTTTGTTTCTGTCTTCGCGGAGGAAGACACAAAAAACCTCCCAGAAATACGAGAAAACCAAGGGTGTGACGAGAATGAGGAACTTAAAGAAATTATTATTAGTAAAAAAACAGTACTAACAAAATTAATGGGACTAAAAGTCGATAAATCCCAAGGACCAGATGACCTACATCCTAGGGTTTTGAAAGAGGTGGCCATTGGGATAATGGACCCATTGGTTGTCATCTTCCAAAATTCTATAGATTCTGGAACGGTTCCTGCAGATTGGAGTATAGCAAATGTAACCCCGCTATTTAAGAAAGGAGGGAGAGAGAAAACGGGGAACTACAGACCTATTAGCCTCACATCAGTAGTTGGGAAAATGCTGGAATCTATTATGAAGGATGCAATAACTGGGCACTTACTAATAGTAAGATTGGGCAGAGTCAACATGGATTTATGAAAGGGAAATCCTGTTTGACAAACCTATTGGAGTTCTTTGAAGATGTAACTAGTGGAGTAGACAAAGGGGAACCGGTAGATGTGGTGTATCTGGATTTTCAGAAGGTCTTCGATAAGGTCCCACACAAGAGGCTGGTGAACAAAATTAGGGCACATGGAATTGGGGATAATATTCTAGCATAGATTGAGAATTGGTTAACAGAGAGAAAACAAAGAGTAGGGATAAACGAGTCTTTTTCAGGATGGCAGGCTGTGACTAGTGGGGTACCGCAAGGATCGGTGCTTGGGCCCCAGCTATTTACAATCTATATCAATGATTTGGATGAGGGGACTAAATGTAACATTTCAAAATTTGCTGATGATACAAAGCTAGGTTGGAGTGTCAGTTGTGAAGAAGATGTGAGGAGGCTTCAAGGGGATATCGACAGGCTCAGTGAGTGGGCGAGAGCATGGCAGATGGAATAGAATGTGGATAAATGTGAAGTTATCCACTTTGATAGAAAAAGCAGAAAGGCAGAGTATTTCCTAAATGGTGAAAGATTGGGGAATGCAAATGTTCAAAGGGACCTGGGTGTCCTTGTACATGAGTCACTGAAAGTGAATGTGCAGGTGCAGCAAGCCATTAGGAAGGCAAATGGTATGCTGGCCTTCATTACAGGAGGATTTGAGTACAGGAGTAAAGAAGTCTTACTCCAATTATATAGATGAGATGTCGCACAACACCAGGTTATAGTCCAACAGATTTATTTAAAATTACAAGCTTTCGGAGCTGTCGCCCCTTCGTCAGGCAAAGTTACTGTGAGAGAATCTATCAGAATTCACAGAATATAAAAACACAGAGAAAATGCATAGATTAAATCTTTCCCTACATCAAAGACACACTAAGAGCACAGCCAAGACAATGAGATGTGTCCCAGGGTGTCCAACGCATCAGAACACCTGCTGGCTGCATATCCTCTCCATTTTTTGTGTTTGTTTCTTGTGTTTGTTTGTTTTTTTTAAAAAACTGGAAAGACGGCAACGATGTCAAGTCACATTCTATAGCGTGACATGAACCCGATATCCCTATTGAGGCCGTCCTCATGAGTGCGGAACTTGGCTATCAGTTTCTGCTCGATGATTTTGCGTTGTCGTGTATCACAAAGGCCGCCTTGGAGAACGCTAACCCGCAGATCCGAGGCTGAATGCTCTTGACTGCTGAAGTGTTCCCCGACTGGGAGGCAACCATCCTGCTTGGCGATTGTTGCGCGGTGTCCGTTCATACGTTGTCTCAGTGTCTGCATGGTCTCGCCGATGTACCATGCTCTGGGGCATCCTTGTCTACCTGATACGTTGCAGTAAAGGATGCCCCAGAGCATGGTACATCGGCGAGACCATGCAGACACTGAGACAACGTATGAACGGACACCGCGCAACAATCGCCAAGCAGGATGGTTGCCTCCCAGTCGGGGAACACTTCAGCAGTCAAGGGCATTCAGCCTTGGATCTGCGGGTTAGCGTTCTCCAAGGCGGCCTTCGTGATACACGACAACGCAAAATCATCGAGCAGAAACTGATAGCCAAGTTCCGCACTCATGAGGACGGCCTCAATAGGGATATCGGGTTCATGTCACGCTATAGAACGTGACTTGACATCGTTGCCGGTCTTTCCAGTTTTAAAAAAAAAAAACAAACACAAGAAACAAACACAAAAAATGGAGAGGATATGCAGCCAGCAGGTGTTCTGACGCGTTGGACCCCCTGGGACACATCTCATTGTCTTGGCTGTGCTCTTAGTGTGTCTTTGATGTAGGGAAAGATTTAATCTATGCATTTTCTCTGTGTTTTTATATTCTGTGAATTCTGATAGATTCTCTCACAGTAACTTTGCCTGACGAAGGGGCGACAGCTCCGAAAGCTTGTAATTTTAAATAAATCTGTTGGACTATAACCTGGTGTTGTGCGACTTCTCATTTTTGTCCACCCAGTCCAACGCCGGCATCTCCGCATCCAATTATATAGGGCCTTGGTGAGACTACACTTGGAGTACTGTGTACAATTTTGGTCTCCTTACCTAAGGAAGGATATATTGCCATAGAGGGAGTGCAACAAAGGTTCACAAGATTGATTCCTGGGATGGTGGGACTGTCGTATGAGAAGAGATTGAGTAAACTAGGCCTGTATTCTCTTGAATTCAGAAGAATGAGAGGGGATCTCATTGAAGCATACAAAATTATTACAGGGCTTGATAGGGTGGATGCTGGGAGAATGTTTCCCTTTGCTGGGGAGTCTAAAACCAGGGGCCACAGCCTCAGGATAAAGGGTAGGCCATTCAGGACTGAGATGAGAAGAAATTTCTTCACACAGAGGGTGGTGAATCTTTAGAATTCTCTACTCCAGAGGGCTGTGGAGGCTCAGTCATTGGGTATATTCAAAACAGAAGTCGATAGATTTCTGACTAGTAAGTGCATCGAGGGATACGGCGATAGGGCCGGTGAATGGACTTGAGGCAGAAGATCAGCCATGATCTCATTGAATGGCGGAGCAGGCTTGAAGGGCCGAATGGCCTACTCCTGCTCCTATCTCTTATGTTCTTATGTTCTCTTACACTGTTCCAATGAAGCTCAACGTAAGCTCGAGGAACGGCACATCATCTTTCGATTAGGCACTTTACAGCCTTCTGGACTCAACATTGAGTTCAACAATTTCAGACTATAACCCAATTTTTCAGGCTGTATGATTCTGCCATCCCCATTTACAACATTTAATATTTCCTGCCTCCTACCCCAGCACAGACTGTTCCTTCAGATCCACCTCTCCCTGCCTCTGCACCTGCTTAAGATCTGTTACATCTCTAGCCTTTTTCAGTTCTGAAGAAGGGTCCTAGACTTGAAACGTTAACTCTGTTTCTCTCTCCACGGATGCTGCCTGGCCTGCTGAGTGTTTCCAGCATTTTCTGTTGTTATTTATGATGCAGTTATTGAGATTAATGGCCCAAAAATTCGGCCAAGAACGGGTGAGTACTCAGTGCGTACTCACCCGTATTCGTTCCCGAAGTGCCGGTTTCCTGCATGCACTGCGCATGCGCGGGAAACTGGCACTTCCGGTATGGCGAAGGGGGCGGTTCCTAGGTGAACCGCGTGCGCACTAGAGGCTGCACGCACGCAGCACACTTAGGTTTTTTTTCAGGTTTCAACGCGAGGGTAAGTATTGAAGATTCTACGCAAGTAAAAAGGAGGCGTAAGACCCCTTTTGAACAAGGTAAGTGGTTAATTAAGTATAATTTTTAATTTTTTTCAACAGGTTTATCTTTTTTAGAGACTTTAAAGAAAGGTAAGTTTATTTTTATAACTTTTAAAAAGTATTTTAATTTTTTCAAAAATTTAAATTTTTGTTTAAAGTGGTTAATTTATTTAACTATAGTTATTTTATTAATGTGATGGTTTTTTAAAAAATTTATTTGAGGTTTAGCTGTTCTTTTGGGGCCGATTTCAATTCATAGATTTGACAGTTCTCCTGTCAAATCTATGAATGAAAGATGGTCTGCTGCCATTGGCTCTCCATGGCCCACGTGATCCCAGGGGTCGCATCGCACTAATTGCGCCCCTGGGACACGCAAGCACTGCGCGCCGGCAGTTGGGAGAGGCCCAGGACCCAAAGTTCCTGTGGGCCCAAAACACAACGGCCGGCGCGGTGGGTGATATCGCGCGCGATCCTTACCCCCGCGGCAAGCCTCCGAATCAAATTTCTAGGCCATTATGATATCTTAAGTCAGTGAGATTTTAAAATTCTCATCCTTGCTTTCAAATCCCTCCATGGCCTCACCCCTCCCCATTTCTGTAAGCTCCTGCAGCCCTCTAACCCTCTGAGACCTCTGCGGTCCTCTAACTCTGGCCTCTTGCGCATCCCCAATTTTCATCACCCCACCATTGGCGGTCGTGCCTTCAGCTGCCTGGGCCCTAAGCTGTGGAATTCCCTCCCTGACCCTCTCTGCCTCGCTATCCTTTCAGACGCTCCTTAAAACCTCCCTCTTTGGCCAAGCTTCAGGCCACCTGTCCTAATATCTCCTTATGTGGCTCGATGTCAAATTCTGTCTGATAATCGCTCCTGTGGGACATTTTACTACATTAAAGGCGCTATACAAATACAAGTTGTTGTTGTTTGGTGCCAGATGCCAGGATGAATGGTTGCACTTTGGGGAAAGGCCAGGTGTGGGAATGGGGCTGATCAGTGATGGGAGCTGAGCTGTGATGAATAACAGATCAGGCATCAGAGAAGGTATGCGGACTGAGTTTACATCTCGAGTGGCCGATAGGCCTGCCACATTCTCTTCCTGATCTTTTGCATCATCATCACCAATAACAACTTGCATTTTAACTTAGAAAAACAACCCAGGGCGCTTCACAGGAGCATCAGCAGAGAAAAATGGACGCTGAGCCAAAGAAGGAGATATTAGGAAAGGGTGGCCAAAAGCTCAGTCAAAGAGATGGTTTTTAAGGAGGGTCTTAAAGGAAGAGAAAGGAGGTGAAAGAGTGGAGAGTTTTACGGAAATAAATTCCAACTATGTCAGCATCTACCTGACCTTTTCTACGATTTCTACCTCCAGACCTTTCTAGATAGTGTAATTGTGGAGGTGGAGTTGGAGGAGGAAGAGGCAGCAGGCAGCGACAATTGGAGAGTCTGTAGGGCACTACCTAACATATTCAGCCATTGAAGCGTCCTTTCGGCCTCCCACTGGCTTCTACAGTGTGCATTCTGGTTCGAAGGTGTGGATTGTTGAGCCACTCCTCCGCAGCATTGTTCCCATAAAGTGCTGTCCTGAGCCAGTTAAGCAGCAGGTAGCCCTTGTCCCCAAGCACCTATCCTGTCACTGGTCCTAACTGCTGTAATGGAGTTGGAACACTAGACTGCCAAAGTATAACAGCATTGTGGCAGCTCCCCACAATACAGCAACAACTTGCATTTATATAGCGTCTTTAACGTAGTAAAACATCCTAAGACACGTCGCAGGAGCGTAATCAAACAAAATTTGACACCGAGCCACATAGAGGAGAGAAAGAGAGAGGTAGAGATGCAGAGAGGTTTAGGGAGGGAATTAGGGAGCTAAAGGCACGGCCACCAATGGCGAAACGATGGAAATCAGAAGATGTGCAAGAGGCCAGAATTGATGGAGCTTAGAGATCTTGGAGGATTGTAGGGCTGAAGGAAGCTACAGAGATAGGGAGAATAACGTGCAAGAATTGCACGCCTATGATTGCTCATTAACTGCAAGATCAGGGAGTGAAACCCCTTTCGAGTTCAGTAATTGTGGTGGGGATGGTATTTGGGGCATGTACTGCCACATGAGTGGAATCAAGAGACCCCAGCACCCTGGGAGATCCTGCAACTTGATCAGTGTTTCTCGCCCTCTCATCCATCTGCTTGAGACCACTATAAACTGGTCAGTCCTGGCAAAGAGAGAATTTGTGACTTGCCTGATGCAAGTAAGCACAACAAACTGGCTGATCTGACAGACGCCTCCAGTGCCTCCCTGGAAGGAGCCTGTTGCATAAAGATTCAGTGCAGAAGTGAACTCCTCTACCACTGTGAGAGCGGTCCATCCTGTTGACCTGGGCCAGGGTCGGGGTGAAACCAAGGGGCAGGCTCAAGTCCTGCTCCACCCGCCAAAGGTCGACCGCCATTGTGGAAGACAACAAATATTGTAGCCCCTCCATCTCTTAAATCCATTAGGAAGAGGAGAGCTTTAGAAATAGAAAATGGCCATTTAGCCCCTCTTGAATTTAGGCCCCATTCATGGCTGATTTGGCACAATCACATTTTCCTGCTTTCGCTCCAGACCCTTTTATGTTCTTCTTTCACTAGTTAACTAGCACCTCTCTGCCAGCCATGACTCAGTGGGTAGCAACAACAACAACAACAACTTGAATTTATATAGCGCCTTTAATGTAGTAAAACATCCCAAGATGCTTCACAAGAGTGTTATAAGACAAAAAATTTGACACCAACCCACATAAGGAGAACTGAGGGCAGGTGACCAAAAGCTTGGTCAAAGAGGTAGGTTTTAAGGAGCGTCTTAAAGGAGGAGAGAGAGGTAGAGAGGTGGAGAGGTTTAGGCAGGGAATTCCAGAGCTTAGGGCCCAGGCAACTGAAGGCAGGGCCACCGATGGTTGAGCGATTATAATCAGTGATGCTCAAGAGGGCAGAATTAGAGGAGCGCAGATATCTTGGGGGGGTTGTGGGGCTGAAGGAGATTGCAGAGATAGGGAGGGGCGAGGCCATGGAGGATTTAAAAACAAGGATGAGAATTTTGAAATCGAGGCATTGCTTAACCGGGAGCCAATGTAGGTCAGCTAGCACAGGGGTGATGGGTGAGCAGCACTTGGTGCGAGTTAGGACACGGGCAGTCGAGTTTTGGACCACCTCAAGTTTATGTCGGGTAGAATATGGGAGGCCAGCTAGGAGTACGTTGGAATAGTCAAGTCTAGAGGTAACAAAGGCATGGATGAGGGTTTCAGCAGCGGATGAGCTGCGGCAAGGGCAGAGACGGGCGATGTTACAGAGGTGGAAATACCTCTGAGTCTCTGAGTCTCTGCGTCAGAAGGTTTGTGGGTTCAAGTCCCACTCCAGAGACTTGAGCACAAAAATCTAGGCTGACACTCCAGTGCAGTGCTGAGGGAGTGATGCACTGTCAGAGGTGGCGTCTTTCGGATGAGACATTGGCCCAAAAATTAGTGAGGGAGCCTTCGTGCGAGGGTAAGGCTTCCCCGCGATCTCTCACTGCGCGCTGGCTTTTTCATTCCCAGCTCGCACGAACTTGATGTTCTGGACAGCAGCTGGGCAGTGCTTCCGTATCCCACAGGCGCAGTTAATTTGTGCGAGCTGTGGGATCACGTGACTCAGTTAGAGCCAATGGCAGCACACCATCTTTCATTCATAGCTTTCACAGCACGGCTGTGAAAGCTATGAATACTATACCCCCCCAAAAGAACAGCTAAACCTCAATTAAATTTAAAAAAAAACCATCACATTAATAAAATAAGTATAGTTAAATAAATTAACCACTTTAAACAAAAAATAAAATTTTTGAAAAAATTTAAAATCTTTTAAAAGGTTATAAAAATAAACTTACCTTTCTTTAAAGTCTCTAAAAAAGATATACCTGTTGAAAAAAATTCAAAATAATACTTAATTAACTACTTACCTTGTTAAAAGAGGGTCTTACGCCTCCTTTCTTTATGTGTAAAATGTTCCATGCTTAACTGCACGTTCAAAGCACTAAGTGCACTGCGTGCGCGCAGCCTGTAGCACGCACGCGGTTCACCTAGGAACCGCCCCCTTTTGAAATCACCAAGTGCCGGTTTTCAGCGCATGCGCAGTGCATGCAGAAAATCAGCAATTGGAGACAGAATATGCGAGAGTACACAGTAGCGGCACTAATTTTTGGGCCAATAAACCGAGGCACCGTCTGCTCTCTCAGGTGGATGTAAAAGATCCCAAGGCACTATTTCAAGAGAAGAGCAGAAGCGTTATCCCCGGTGTCCTGGGCCAATATTCATCCCTCAATCAACATCACTAAAAATAGATTATCAGGCCATTATCACACTGCTGTTTGTGGGACCTTGCTGTGTGCAAATTGGCTGCTGCGTTTCCTACATTACAACAGTGACTGCACTTCAAAAGTTCTTCATTGGCTGTAAAGTTGTGAGTTGTGAGGAGAATGCAAAGAGGCTTCAAGGCGATTTAGACAAGTTGAGTGAGTGGGCAAATACATGGCAGAAGCAGTATAACATGGATAAGTGTGAAGTTATCCACTTCGGTAGGAAAAACAGAAAGGCAGAGTATTATTTAAATGGTGATAGATTGGGAAATGCTGATGTACAAAGGGACCTGGGTGCCCTTGTACACCAATCACTGAAAGCAAACACGCAGGTGCAGCAAGCAGTTAGGAAGGCAAATGGTATGTTGGCCTTCATTGCAAGAGGATTTGAGTTCAGGAGCAATGATGTCTTACTACAGTTGCACAGGGCCTTGGTGAGACCACACCTGAAGTACTGTGTGCTTTGGTCTCCTTACCTAAGAAGGGATATACTCGCCATAGAAGGAGTGCAGCGAAGGTTCACCAGACTGATTCCTGAGATGGCAGGACTGTCGTATGAGGAGAGATTGGGTTGACTAGGCCTGTATTCACTAGAAATTAGAAAAATGAGATGGGATCTCATTGAAACGTATAAAATTCTGACAGGGCTAGACAGACTGGATGCAGGGAGGATGTTTCCCCTGGCTGGGGGGTCTAGAACGAGGGGTCACAGTATCAGGATACGGGGTAGGATATTTAGGACTGAGATGAGGAGAAATTGCTTCACTCAGAGGGTGGTGAACCTATGGAATTCTCTACCACAGAAGGCTGTGGAGGCCAAGTCACTGAATATATTTAAGAAGGAGATAGATAGATTTCTGGACACAAAAGGCATCAAGGGGTATGGGGAAAGAGCGGGAATATGGTATTGAGATAGAGGATCGCCATGATCATATTGAATGGCGGAGCAGGCTCGAAGGACCGAATGACCTGCTCCTGATCTTATTTTTCTATGTTTCTATGTTTCTAAAGCGCTTTGGAATGTTCTGAGGTTGTGAAAGGCGCTATAGAAATGCAAGTCTTTCTTTTATCTTTCTGAATACTGCCACTGATTTGACATCAATCGGCCATTGTACATTCCGCATTTGGATAACTCTTGTGATCTGCCCTTTCACGCAGTGTCCGAGAGCGAGGCCTCCCATCTTCCCATGCCACTGGGCTGGAATTAAACACAAGTCCCACAGGCGAAAGCGCAACTTTCTGATCGACTGTTTCGCGTCGTGCCTCATACGGCAAACAGCAGTTAAGGTGCACAACATTTGGTTGAGTATTTTAAGTCCACTTGCCTTGCAACAACAAAAAATAAACAGTTTTAAAGGCATTTTCTCCCTGTTAGCATTTCAACCGTGCGATCAAAGAGCGACAGCTATTGAGGACCATTTCATCTCTGGGTGCCTGTTTGAGACTGTCAATCATATCTAACTCAATATCGGTTGAGTAGTGCCATTACAGAGTATATTACTTTAGTGTCCTGCCAACCTAATATATTGGGTCTCCCCAGAGGTGAAGGGCAATGATTAGAGGAAAGGTCTCACCTAACAGGGTAGGAGATTATTCGAAGGCGTTTTTTTTTTGTATGAGCTGTGAAAAGGGATAACACTTTGCTCTGAAATGCCGGTCTGCTGCCTGCGGCAGTTTCATCCTTTGAAGAACAGAGTCAATAACACAACAGGAAGGTATAGCAAGTGGTAGAGCACCAACCTTGTATCCAATTTGTAATAGGTTTAGCGTCATTCCCCAGCAAGATATCTGCTGCTCCTCTGCTGCTTTTAAGATTAGGTGTTTTGCTGCAACAGAGTCTGTCAGCATGGCTCAGTTGGTAGCACACTTGCCTCTAAGTTGAAGGTTTGTGGGTTCAATCCCCACTCCAAGGACATGAGCACAAAAATGATAGGTTGATACTCAGTGCTGCACTGTCAGATGAGATGTTAAATCAATCACAGAATCACAGAATCCCCACAGTGCAGATAGAGGCCATTTCGGCCCATTGAGCCTGCACCGACACATATCCCACCCTATCCCCGTAACCCCACGTATTTAATCCCCCTAACACTAAGGGTCAATTTATCATAGCCAAATCAACCTAACCCGCACATCTTTGGACTGTGGGAGGAAACCGGAGCACCCGGAGGAATCCCACGCAGACACGGGGAGAATGTGCAAACTCCACACAGACAGTCACCCGAGGCCGGATTCGAACCCGGGTCCCTGGCGCTGTGAGGCAACAGTGGTAACCACTATGCCACCGTGTTGCCCTTGTCTGCTCTCTCAGGTGGATGTAAAAGATCCTGCAGCACTATTTCAACGAGCAGGGGAGTTGTCCTGGGGCTGATATTTATCCCTCAACCAACATAACAAAAACAGATAATCTGCTCATTATCACATTGCTGTTTGTGGGAGCTTGCTGTGTGCAAATTGGCTGCCGCGTTTCCTACATTAAAGTACTTCTTGAAATGCAGTCACTGTTGTAATGTAGGAAACGCAGCAGCCAATGTGCACACAGCAAGCTCCCACAAACAGCAATGTGAGAATGGACAGATAATCTGTTTTAATGATGTTGATTGAGGGATAAATATTGGCCCCAGGACACACTGCCCTGCTCTTCCTCGAATAGTGCTATGGGATCTTTTACATCCACCTGAGAGAGCAGACGGGGCCTCGGTTTAACATCTCATCCAAAAGGTAGCACCTCCGACAGAGCAGCAATCCCTCAGCATTATACTGGAGTGTTAGGCTAGATTTTTGTGCTCAAGTCTCTGGAATGGGACTTGAACCCACAACCTTCATGACTCAAATGGGAGGGTGCTGCCCACTGAGCCACGCTATCCCAGCAAGAGCCTGCACGTTCAGCGGAGGAAGAAAACTCAGTTACACAATAGCATCTACAGATATTTTGTTAACGTGAAACTCTAAGCTGTTGCTACCAGACATCTGTTACAGAAATCAACTGGTCAGAGATATGTTTTACTTCAGGAATAATCTAAAGGGAGATGTAATCACACAGAACAATGTGCCAAAATGATTTGATAGAAAAAGCTTGAAATTGTCGCCAACATTTGATTCATAAATTTCAGACAATGCTTTGTCACCATGGGAATGACAAGTTGCTGCCTGGCTGCTGTGATTATTGGGTGTCCTTAGCCATGTTCCTTCATAACTGTGGACTTCCATCTTTTTTTGAATATTAAATATCTGGAAATCTTAGGAGTTATTTTAGCCAAAGGGTGAAAACAGGTGCTAAATGGGTGCTGTGCTAATAAGACACGCCTGTTTGAAAGTCTGGATTTAGCACAAAATTTTGGTCCTAATTGCTGATTACCATAATTTGAACTTGCCTGGAGGCGCTAAACCAGAAACCTGCAGGTTTGGCACTCAAGCACTGATTAGACGCAATTTTCGTGGAGCAGTGTATGTGGGCTCCCCGCACCCACTGCCACTGACGGTGTGGAGTCAGTGCTCTGGCTGGCACACGACGGCACGTTGCAGGATGGCTCAGGGGCCGAGGGAGAGGGCGCACAGGTTCTCGGACACGGCACTGGAGGTCCTGGTGGAGGAGGTCCAGAGGAGGAGGGATGTCCTGTACCCTCAGAGGGGGAAAGGAAGCTACCTCGCCCTCCTGTCCCTCACTCCTGCAGCAACTGGTGCTGCTCTGCCTGGCCTCATGTCCTCCTCCAGACCAAAAGGGGACCCCTAGCAAGATGGTAATGACCAAGCACTCCCTTTCTCCTGGTGACTCCTATAAGGTGTCCTATAACCCAACAGCATTTATAGGTGAAGTCCTCAGAGAATTTCTGGAATAAATGTTGCTCGAGTGTTGGTGAACTCCTGGCAAAGTGTCCCAGAAAGTCTCCCGATGTGTTTCAGAGATCCTCTTCACAGCTCCAGCAGCAATGAACAAATGGTGAGTATCCATTTATATAGCGCTTGCAATCCTCATCAATGCTGTGTTTGCTCGCTAACAGCTGGTCGCTGTTAGGCGAGAGCATTAGTTGAAGTGTCAGCCACCAAAATGCCGTGCAGCCTCTTTAATGAGCGCAAACAGGCATTGTAAGTGGCAATCAGCTGTTTAACGAGCCTCCGGGCGGCCATTCCTACCACTGGCTTCAACTCCTGAGGGCTAAACTGACGTTTCAGCTCAAGACCCGAACTTTGCCACCTCGGAGTGTCTTTAGCGCTTGAACGGGCTGCCGAAAATTGCCTCCCCCCAGGAACATAGGAACAGGAGTGGGCCATTCAACCCCTCGAGTCTGCTCCGCCATTCAATGAGATCATGGCTGACCTGTACCTCAACTCCATTGACCCGCCTTAACTCCAAATCCCTTGATTGCGTTTAGCCAACAAAAACCTATCAATCGCAGCCTTGAAGCCTCCAATTGACCTCCTGTATCTACACCCTTTTTGGGGGAGAGAGAATTCCGGATTTCTGCTACCTTTTGTGTGAAGAAAAGGCTTCTGCACTTTATTAGCTTCAAGAAGTACTGAATTAAAAAACACTCTCATGACCTGAGACACCATCACATTCCTCGCAGGTTACACTAAAATCATTTGCAAATGCTAAGCTACATTTCAAACCACGCACAAGACAAAACTATTCATCTCTTATTATTTTGGGGGGAGATTTTTGCAGGTGAAATTGAATATTGTTTTAAAAAATTACAAATCAGGAGGGAAAAGTCATTTTAGGGAACATTAAGCAATGATGTTTGTTGTATATACCAGAAACTATTGGCATTCAAGCATTAAAAAATTTAACGCAAAAGTGTATTCAAAGCAGAAATTGACTGCTGGTCGACAAGCACAAGGCTAATCAAAAGCGGCAGAGACACAGACAGTTAATATTCAACGGAATTACTAATTTAAAGATGAAAGTCCACCGTTATGAAGGAACATGGCTAAGGGCACCCAGTGTTCAGAACAGCCAGGCAACAACTCAGCGTTGCCATGGTGACAATGTGTTGTCTGAGATTTAGGAAACGGCTATTGAAGAGACGTTGTCTTGTCGTTCTGTGTGACTACCTCTTCTGTTCAAGTGTTCCTGAAGCAAAACGTACATCTGACCAGTTGATTTGTGTAGCAGATGTCTGGTGGCAAACATCCACATGGGAGGTGGATAGCGGGCACTTTAGCAGGAGGTAGTTTGGAGAGGTGACCGAAGGCACAATCATCGGGATAAGTATAAACAACAACAGCTTACATTTATACAGCACCTTTAACGTAGTAAAACGTCCCAAGGCGCTTCACAGGAGCGTTTAATCAAACAAAATTCAACACCGAGCCACATAAGGAGATATTGGCCCGTGTTTTCCAATCGGAGGCGTCCTGCGTGCGGAGGCCTCCGATCTGGAAAATATCTATGTACTTACCTGAGGGCTCCCGAGGTGCGGACACTTCCGCTCCTGGGCATCTCCAACTCGAAATGTGCAGGGCCCACGTATCCCAGAGGCGCATACGGTTCGCAAGCATCCCTGGGAGCCAATAGGAGAAAGGAATCTCCCTTCATACACTTGACAGATAGACCTATCAAATATATGAATGGCGATCACCCCTAAAACACTGTGAAACATTAAATACATTTTAAAAAACATCACATTTTTAAAATGAGTTGAAATTACAATAAATTTAATATTTTAAACAAAAATTTAATTTTTTGAAAAAATAACTAAAAGTTTTTTACGGGGCTAAAAATAAACTTACCTTTTTTTAAAAGTATTTTTAAATGATAAATGAGTGAAAAAAAATTTAAAAAATCTTTTTCAACTCTTATGCTGGTAAAAGCAGGCCTTACGTCTGCTTTTACCAGGTGTAAGATTTCTAAGGGTTTTCAGTGGGCGGAGGTTCTCCAGAAAGTGGAATTCTCCCCCCGCAGAGGCCCTTCTCTAGGGCAGGCGTCGGATCTGTCAAGAGCATTCTTGACAGATCGAAAATGCCAGTTTTCAGCGCATGCGCTTGGCATGCCTGAAACCGGCATTTACGATGTCCCTACAGCTTGTACACACCCGTAGGGATCGGAATATACAGCCCATTAGGGCAGATGACCAACAGCTTTGTCAAAGAGGTAGGTTTGAAGGAGTGTCTTAAAAGGAGGAAAGAGAGGTGGAGAGGGGGAGAGATTTAGAGAGGGAATTCCAAGGCTTAGGGCCTAGTCAGCTGAAGGCTCGGCCACCAATGGTGGAGCGATGAAAATTGGGGATGCGCAAGAGGTCAAAATTGGAGGAACGCAGAGATCTCAGATGTTTGTAGTGCTGGAGGAGGTTACAGAGATAGGCAGGGGGGCGAGGCCATGGAGGGCTCTGAAAACAAGAGTGACAATGTAGGTCAGTGAGCACAGGGAGTGATGGGTGAACAGAACTTGGTACGAGATAGGATACGGCAGCAGAGTTTTCAAGTCAAGTTTATCAATCTCAAGTTGTGTAAGACCAGAACTAGATTAGAAGTCAGGAGGTGGTTCTTTTCCCAGAGAATAGTGGACCTCTGGAACAGACTCGTGTGTTGAACACTGATTCGCTAAATTCCTTCAAGCGAGAGTGGGACCTGTTTCTGGCTGAGGCGGAGATGACCTCCTGGACCTGTCTCCATCTCCATCGGAGGGGAATTTTCCTGATTTTTTTTTTCATAGTTGGCCTGGGTTTAATCTGGTTTTTCGCCTCGTCCAGGCGATCGCATAGCTTTTGGGTGGAGTAGAGAGTGTATAAAACGTGATGGACGAGGCATCACAGTTGCGTGGGATGGACTGGAGGGACCCGAGCATCTTTTCCTCTACGTCATTGTTCGCCTTTGAGGTGAGGAGGGAAGTGACAAATGAAGTAGGCAATTCCAGAATTCAGTGGTCTGATGGCTGAAGGGTCTGCCATTGATATGTGGACAGCTGACGGGGGCCGGGGGATTGGATTTGTGAGATGGGGGTAAGGGGCGTGGTAGGGATACTTTGTAAACCAAAGGCAGAAGATGCACGTCTAGAGTTCATTATAGACATAGGAAAGGGGCAAGGCCATGGAGGGATTTGAAGATGAGAACAAAGATTTTAACATGGATGTACTGGGGGACAGGGAGCCAGCGGAGGTCAGTAGAGGGCTGATTATTATGTGTGACTTTATGTGGGACGGAATTTGGGCCACAGAGTTATGGATGAGTTTTAATTTGTGTAAGAAAGAAAATGAACTTTTAATTATATAGCACCTCAGGATGTCCCCAGGCACTTCACAGCCAATGGATTAATCTGGTCCGCTCCTCTACCACCCCCAGCACCCCTTCCCCTTCGCCCGGCACCTTCCCGTGCGCGCGCAGGAGATGCAACACATGCCCTTATACCTCCCCTCTTCCCACTGTCCAGGGCCCCAAACGCCCCTTCCAGGTGAAACAGCGATTTGCTTGTACTTCCTGCAATTTAGTGTACTGTATTCGCTGCTCACGATGTGGACTCCTCTACATTGGGGAGACCAAACGCAGATTGGGTGACCGCTTTGCGGAACACCTCCGTTCAGTCCGTAAGGGGGACCCCGAGCTCCCGGTGGCCTGTCGCTTTGATTCGCCGCTTCACTCCCACTCTGACCTCGCCGTCCTCGGCCTATTGCACTGTTCCACGGAGGCTCGGCGTGGGCTCGAGGAACAGCACCTCGTCTTTCGTTTGGGCACGCTGCAGCCCTCTGGACTCAATGTCGAGTTCAACAATTTTAGATCATAGCCTCAGTTCCAATCACATTTATATTTTATTTTATCCACCCTTTTATTTGTCCCCCCCACCTTTTTTTTCCTCCTAGAAGCTGGCAGCTGTCCTTCATTCTGCCAGTGGATTTCACACTTCATTCAGCCTTAATCTGTCACATTAACACCACCTCTAGCCTTGCATATCTCTTAATGTCTCTTAATGTCTCTTCATCTCCTCCTTTGTTCCTTTATCCCCTCCCCCTTTTCCCAGCTTTACCCTGGCCTTAAATCTATTTGATTTCCAGCTCTTCCCAGTTCTGATGAAAGGTCATCGACCTGAAACGTCAACTCTCTTTCTCTCTCTACGGATGCTGCCTGGCCTGCTGAGTTTTTCCAGCGTTTTCTGTTGTTATTTCGGATTTCCAGCATCTGCAGTATTTTGCTATCGGATTAATCTTCAAGTTGCAGGCAAACACAGCAGCCAATCTGTGCATGGCAAGATCCCAAAAAACAATAAGACCAATGGCCAATTCAACTTTTTTTTGGTTGTGTTGTTTGAGGGATAAATGTTGACCAGGGCACTGGGAGAACTCACCTGCTCTTTTGACTAGTGCCATGGTATTTTTAAATACCCACTTGAACTGATGACACCTGCGGTTCATGTTTCATCTAAAAGATGGTACTTACAACCAGACAGCACTCGCTCGGTATGGCACTGAAGTTTGAGCCTTGATTTTGTGCTCAAGTCCTGAAGTAGGGCTTGAATTGTTAACTCTGGGACAAAGGTGCTGCCAAGCTGATAAGCGGGGGTTGAACTGAGATGACCAACAAGGAGAGCTGGTCAAGACATAGAAGATTGTTTCAGCAGTATACTAGATAATATAGAGGTGTAGGTAGACAATGTTTATGTGTGAATAAGAAAGCTGTCCTGGTAATGGACCAGATGTGATAGTTTCTGTAGAGAATAATGAATACCCAAGAGTAAGTTACAGTATGGAATCTAATTAGGGTTTCAGATAATTTAATATATGGAATAATGGGTAACTGGAAGTAATACACGGGAACTTCATTACCTCGAGGACTGCTGTGGTTCAAGAAGGTGACCCATCACCACCTTCTCATGGCAATTAGGGATGGGCAATAAATGTGACAGTGCCAGTATCAACAATATCCTGAAAACAAATTTACCGGTTGGAATCTAATGGAGAGTTATGGATGCTTCATAGATAGAGAAATTTCTTCATTCAAAGGGTTGTCAATCTTTGGAATTCTCTACCCCAGAGGGCTGTGGATGCTTGGTCATTGAGTATATTCAAGACAGAGATCGATAAATTTTCGGATATTGAAGGAACCAAGGAATATAGGGATAGGGCAGGAAAGTGCAGTTGAGGTAGATCAGCCATGATCTTATTGGATGGCGGAGCAGGCTTGAAGGGCCGAATAGCCTACTCCTGCTCCTATGTCTTATGTTCTTAGAATAATGAATACCCAGGGGTAAGTTACAGGCTGGAACCCGGTTTATTTTTATTTTATTCTATTCTTGCGATATGGGCAACACTGGCTAAACCACATTTTTTGCCCTTCCCCCAGAAGGTGCTAGTGGACCTATTCCTTGCACTTGAGGTGATGGTGCTTCCACAGTGCTGTTAGGTAGGGAATACCACAGTATTTGACCCAGTGTTGATGAAGGAACCGTGATATATGTTCAAGTCACGATGGAGTCTGACTTGGAGGGGAACGTGGAGGTGATGGTGTTTGCATGATCATTTCTGTCTTGTCCTTCACTGTGGTAGAGGTTGAGGGACTTGGATGCACCGTTGAACAAACTGAAAGATCTGAAAGGTTTGAGAGTGATTGGGATCAACTCACAATTCAGTGACAATTTTTTTGTAGAAGAAAAGCTTCCATTTTAATGTAGGTCCTGGGGCAACTCCAGTAATTCACTTCAAGAGAGATGGGTAGAACAAGAGGGCCAGGGAGATAAAACAAGTGAGAGGGAGAGAGAGTAAAATGGGAGGAGAGAGATGAGGGCGGGTAGGAGGGAAAGAGAGAGGGAGAGCTGTCGGATTGTCGTGAAAATCCAACTGGGTCACTAATGTCCTTCAGGGAAGGAAACCTGCCATCCTTACCTGGTCTGGCCTATATGTTTCTCTAGCCCCACACCAAATTAGTTGACTCTTAACTGCCCTCTGAAATGGCCTAGTAAGTTGGTCAATTGAATTAAACAACGCTAAAATATGATTCAAGAGAAAGGTGCACCACCACCTTCTCGAGGGCAACTAGGTATGGTCAATAACCGCCAGCCTTGCTGGCAATCCCATATCTCAAAAATGGATAAAAAAAACTTGGAAAAATGAGGAAGGAGTAGGGATGAATGGAAGGAAAGAGAGATGACAGAGATCGGGAGACGGAGAGAGAGGGGAGTCAGTGAGGGGGAGAAAGAGAGGTATGGAAGAGAAGTGAGAGGTAAGGTGTCAGTCGTGGCTCAGTGGGTAGGATTCTGGCCTTGGGGGGTCAGAAGGCTGTGCGTTCAATCCCTACACCGGAGACTGAAGTATGCAGTCTCGATTGACACTTCTGTGCAGTACTGAGGGAGTGCTGCTCTGTCAGAGGCGCCATCTTTCGGATGAGATGTTAAACCGAGGCCACGTCAATTTATTAAATGCTTTGTGAAAGTCCAAGTAATCTACATGATGGGCAGTCGCACTACTATTTGAAATCTCCTCAGACAAATCGAGTTGGATGTTCCCTTACTAAATCCATAAGCGGCTCAGACTTCTGTGCTGTACTATTCTATGATTCTAAGAGAAGCTGGAAAGAAAGCATGGAGATAGATTCAAAATAAGACAGAGAGACTCGGTGCAAGAGAGAAACAGAGCAAGGGAGAGTGAGAGTGGTGGACAGAGAAATAAACTGCAAGGGCTAGACAAAGAGAGAGAGAAACAGAAAGAGCTAGAGAGACATGGAGATGGTTTCAGCATTGACATGGTTTTACAAATCTGTTATGTTTACTTTAAATGTTATTCTCCCCAGATAGAGCCGCCAATGATTTTAAAAATAAGAAAGAACTTGCATTTATATAACGGCTGTCATGACCTCAGGACATCCCAAAGCGCTTTTCAACCAATGCAGTACTTTTGAAGTGTAATGTAGGAAACACGGTAGCCATTTGCACAGTAAGCTCCCACAAACAGCAATATGATAATGACCAGATAATCAGTTTTAGTGATATTGGTTGAGGGATAAATAAATATAGGCCCAGGACACCGGGGGGGATCTCTCCTGCTGTTTTTCGAAATAGCGCCTGGGAGGGTAGACGGGGCCTCGGTTTAACGTCTCGTCTGAAAGACGGCACCTCCGACAGTGCAGCACTCCCTCAGCACTGCACTGGGAGTGTCAGCCTAGAGTTTATATGTCAGAGATACACAGAAGAGCACTGAGAAAATAAATTCAAATACCAGCAGAAATCCAGTTAAGGAAGAACTATCTGTGGCAAAATGAAAAGAAGAAATGAATGCCTGCAATTATAGAGCATATTACAGCCTGTGACAAGGGGAATGCGCAGGTTGTACATTCCCTTCAGTACTTATTCATATAACACACTTCTGGGCTACAGCTAAGAGATAAAGTAAGTGCTTTTCATATTTATCTAACTAAATGTGGGTCTTATTGAAGCCAATATATTAGATCTTATTTTCATATCGAAATAATTCATCTTTCTTTTAAGCTTTTATGGGAGATATGCTAAACAGTTGGATTACGAAATACAGGATAAGACTTTTATGTGACGTGGTCTCAATACAATCAGGGATAAATTGGTACGAATTGAACATTAATGCTAGTGCAGTGGTGAAGGATGTTTTCCTTTTGCCTCCCTTCGTCCTTTGAAGGTGAACACACTCTTGTTGGACCGCACGGGAGCCGACGCCCCTCTTTGAAGTGGCCACTCTTCACGCGCGAGACCAGGCGCATGAGCGGCAGTGGCTGTTTTGTTCAGAGAGGCTTCGCAGCTAAGCCTGACCTGACATCCGCACGCCAATGTACTCGTCAGGGTCACAGGTTAAAGATCAGCAAGCGGAGGGGACCACGGCTGATTACTCAGGGCTGCTGACATCAATCGACATTCAGATTTGTTCACTCAGCACAGTTCTGAATCAAATTCGGGAGCTTTCCAAACTCTATTCCTCAGTTCCACAACATCCGAAAGACTTGCATTTCTACAGCGCCTTTCACAACCTCAGAACATCCCAAAGTGCTTTACAGCCAATGAAGTACATTTGAAGTGTAGTCACTGTGGCAATGTAGGAAATGTGACAGCCAATTTGTGCACAGCAAGCTCGTTCCCACCACCAACAATGTAATAATGACCAGATAATCTGTTTTTAGTGATGTTGGCTGATGGATAAATATTGACCGGGACACCGGGGAGAACTCCCCTGTTCTTCTTTGAAATAGTGCCCTGGGATATTTTACATTTACCTGAGAGGGCAGACGGGGCCTCGGTTTAACGTATCATCCCAAAGACAGCACCTCTGATAGTGCAGCACTCCCTCAGTACTGCATATCAGCCTGGATTGTGTGCTCAAAGATCTGAAGTGAGACAATGAACCCAGGACTTTTTGACTCTGAGGTGAGTGCTACACACTGAGCCATGGCTAACAACAGAGAGGTACATTTACCAGCTGAGCCATAGGGGTGCAAAGAATGCTTGTTGCGCTTTGCGTTCCCTACTCCTCACCAGTTAGAGCGCTCAATTTTATTTCTTTCTTTCACATCACCAAAAATGTTTTGTTAAACTGTTCCGAAATACATTTTGCTATGGGGTATAAATTAAGTTATATTCTCTTCCACCTCATTTAACACATTCAAATGGTGTCAGCCGTGGCTCAGTGGGTAGCACACCTTGCTCTCTGGGTCAGAAGGTTGGAAGATTCAAATCCTGTTAACCTGCATGTAACACATTCTGTACTGCGTGTTATCCTGCGTGCGACACATTCTGCACTGCGTGTTATCCTGCGTGTAACACATTCTGTACTGTGTGTTATCCTGCGTGTAACACATTCTGCACTGTGCGTTATCCTGCATGTAACACATTCTGTACTGTGTTATCCTGCGTGTAACACATTCTGCACTGCGTGTTATCCTGCGTGTAACACATTCTGCACGGCGTGTTATCCTGCATGTAAGACATTCTGCACTGTGTTATCCTGCGTGTAACACATTCTGCACTGTGTTATCCTGCGTGTAACACATTCTGCACTGTGTTATCCTGCGTGTCACACATTCTGCATTGTGTGTTATCCTGCGTGTAACACATTCTGCACTGTGTGTTATCATGTGTGTAACAAATTCTGCACTGTGTTATCCTGCGTGTAACACATTCTGCACTGTGTGTTATCCTGCATGTAACACATTCAGCGCTGTCTGGAACATCAATTATTATGTGTTGCTGTGCTCTGTGATATTGCAGGAGTTATTTTGCAATTTGATTTTATCTTTCAGCATTTTGTTCACTTCCTTTGGTTTAGTTATGAATCAGTTTGTTTCCCTCCTTCTCGCCGTATCGTCCCCGGTGACAGGTGCCCCCCTCCGATCGGCCTCTGCCTTTTGTCACTCTATAACAAGCTGCAGGGGATAATGAAGAACACAGGCTTGGAAATTCCCTCCCAGGACCCCACGGTGTCCTTGCGGCCCAGATGCAACGTTTCACAGGGGGAGCACAGGCCCACAGCAGTCCATCACAGTTTCGGCATAGCTCGTACCTAATAAATGCTGACATTAACTTGGGGGAAAGAGTGTCACTTCATTCAGTTTCTTCACTTACTCCATCCATCCGTATCTCTGAAGAGGTGTCACGCTGATTTTATTAAATGATTTATGATCACAAATTCATTTTTTACATTCTCATTTATTATGCGGTGTCATTTTTTATCATTGCCGCATTTAATCAGCCTCTTGCCTGCATATCATTAGTCTCAGAATTGATTGTCCACACCTGTATAGGCTGGAGAAGCTTTTCGAGTGTACCTGCAAGGCGTTTGCGCTTTGCAGGGTGCATCTCAAAATAGAAATAAGATGCACAAATGGGACTCGATGATTTACGGAAAGTAAACTCGGAAGTGGCAACGTGGCTCACTAGGCCCGACAGCCTGAGGGTTAAGTGGGCCCCAGCACTGCTCCGAGTCTGAATGAATATTGAGTAGCTTCGGTGAAAGTCCAAGGCCTGTTTGTGGAACACCACCAAAGTTGGAACAAAGTCGAAGAGAAGACGAGGTAAATCGAGAAGCAGTGATGAGGTGACGCAAGCGTTGGGCGGTAAAAGACTGCAGGTTGTCGAAGGAAGGTGAGACTGAGGGAGGTAAGGGCTTTCAGGCCCTGGGAAGGAATGGATTCAATTAGGACAAGTCTAGATTTCAACACAAGATGCAGGTGGGAGAAGCGCCACATAGTAAGATGTAGTTATAGCTTAGGAGGAACAAGAAAGAAAGAAAGAAAGACATGCATTTATATAATGCTTTGCATGACCTCAGGACGTCCAAAAGCGCTTTAAAGCCAATAATGAAGATTCAGAGGAGGAATGGCCACAGTAGTATTAACACAATAGAAAGAGGCAGAGGGTTTGGAGGCTAGAGGTGAGAGAGATATTCTCTATCAGATGAAATAAATGCTGGGAATAGATGAGTATGTCTCTGAAACACAGGGTAACAATTTGGGTATAACTTTGTCGTAGTTTTCTGCTCTTATTTTGCATTTCCATTATTTGCAGGTTTTTTCCTCTTTCCTCCATCAGATGAACACAATCTTCTTGTCTGTTTTATTCTGTTAAACCATGTTCATTAAATTCAGCAAGCAGTTGTGCTACGATTGTTAACACTCCCGTTTGCACACCCTGAATCGACAGCATGAGGTGCAATGGTCGTTAGAACTCACCCACAAAATGGTTACGATTTCCCAGGAAATATCAAACAGAAAAATTTGCACAAACGGATTCACAGTGGCGTTAGAGGGAGAGAAGAACTGAGGAACTGTATGCAAAGTAACAGAGAGAGAGACTCAAGAAATTGTTCCCAATGTTACACAAGAGAGACTCAAGGAATTGTTCTCAGTGTTACACAAGAGAGACTCAAGGAATTGTTCTCAGTGTTACACAAGAGAGACTCAAGGAATTGTTCCCAATGTTACACAAGAGAGACTCAAGGAATTGTTCCCAGTGTTACACAAGAGAAACTCAAGGAATTGTTCTCAGTGTTACACAAGAGAGACTCAAGGAATTGTTCTCAGTGTTACACAAGAGAAACTCAAGGAATTGTTCCCAGTGTTACACGAGAGAGACTCAAGGAATTGTTCCCAGTGTTACACAAGAGAGACTCAAGGAATTGTTCCCAGTGTTACACGAGAGAGACTCAAGGAATGTTCTCAGTGTTACACAAGAGAGACTCAAGGAATTGTTCCCAGTGTTACACGAGAGAGACTCAAGGAATTGTTCTCAGTGTTACACGAGAGAGACTCAAGGAATGTTCCCAGTGTTACACGAGAGAGACTCAAGGAATGTTCCCAGTGTTACACAAGAGAGACTCAAGGAATTGTTCCCAGTGTTACACAAGAGAGACTCAAGGAATTGTTCACAACCAGTCTTACACGATATCCCTTTAGTTCTTTAATCTCCTATATTTTCTGGTGATGTAGTTGCATTAATTCGTCATCCTGTGTAAATTTGTTTAAATTTGTTAAAAATAGCACACGCAGGTATTATCGCTGGTGGACATGTCACTGTCCAATCACATTTGACTTGTGTTGGGTTTCCCCATTCCTTCTCTGAATTGAAGAAGTGCCCTTGATACCTCTTCTTACAGCGAGCAAAACACTCCTTGCAATCAAGTAGTGTGCAAAGGTGCATAAACACCCTGAACTTTGCTGCGTTGCAGCAGTGTTAAAGTTGGAGTGTGAATGGACAGTGATCGAACTGCTCAGCACATTTGGGCTCTGAAACCGCTGGGAGTTTCACACAGGAAGCCCATGACCTATGGGATCGCTGTGCTCGCCAGCCTACGTTGGCTCCTGGTCTGGCAACACCTCGACGTTAAAATCCTTATTTTCAAATCTCTCCATGGACTCGCCTCTCCCTATCTCTGTAACCTCCTTCGGCCCTACAACCCGCCGAGATCTCTACGTTCCTCCAATTCTGGCCGCTTGCGCATCTCTGATTTTCATCGCGCCACCATTGGCGGCCGTGCCTTCCGCTGCCTGAGCCCTAACCTCTGGACTTCCCTCCCTAAACCTCTCCGACACTCTTCCACTCTCTTCTCCTTAAAACCTACCTCCTTGACCAAGCTTTTGGTCACCTATCCTAATATCTCCTTATTTGTCTGATAATTGCTCCTATGAAGCGTCTTGGGACGTTTTACTATGTCAAACATGCTAAATAAATGCAAGTTGTTGTCGGGCAGATTGGGATTCCCAACTCCATCGTCATCCCACATGCAGCACACTCAACTCAAATGTTTTTTTATGCTCCTCGCGCTAAATGCATTGGTTGAGGGGTAAATACTGGCCAGAACTCCCCTGCTCTTCGTTTGACTAGTGGAGCGGGATATTTCAGTCCCACCTGAGAGGGCAAAGAGGGCCTCCGTTTAATGTCTCATCTAATGGACACCACCTCCAACAATGCAGAACACCATCAGCGCTGCACTGAAGTGTCAGCTCAGACTTTGTGCTCAAGTCCTGCAGTGGGGCTCAAACCCACAACCTCCTGACTCAAAGGTGAGAGTGTTACCATCGACGCTCTCTTTTGTTGGGCTATGGCTCCCTCCACTGGCTCGCCCACTAATGTCCAAAAGTGCTGGCATATGACTTTAGTATTTCCTATCCCTGTTAATTCATTAGCTCCAATCGGAGTCGAGAAGAACTTTTGAAGTGTAGTCACCGTTGTAATGTAGGAAAAGCATCAGCTAATTTTCACACAGCAAGCTCCCACAAACAGCAATGAGATAAATGATCCGATAATCTGTTTTAGTTGTTGGTTGAGGGATAAATATTGGCCAGGACACCGAGGAGGACGCCCTTTGCGCTTCTTCGAAATAATGGCCATGAGATCATTTCCGTCCATCTGAGAGAGCAGACGGGGCCTCGATTTAACGTCTCATCCAAAAGACTGCTCCTCCGACAGTGCAGCGCTCCCTCAGTATCACACTGGAGTGTCAGTCTAGATTTTGTGCTTAAGTCATAGAGTCATAGGGGTAGAAATTAGGTCGCGCCCCATTTGGGGCGCAAATATCGTCTGGACGCAAATATTAGCGCCTGGCGCTAATTATCGGCACTGACTGGAAACTTCACTTTTACCGCCCCGGGAGGTGAGTGGAGCGCTAAAGCAGGCGCTGCACACCTGTCTTAAGGCGCAAAGGCCGAGCAGTGAGGCGCTAACTCAGAGGGCTGGCGAAGCTCATGTAATGTCAGTCAGCAATGGAACACACACACAATGGCACGGGCCAGTTCTTAAAGGGGATGGTTAATCTTGCTTTCCATCCACATCCTGTTCATTGCAGCCTTGAATCTCGGCCTGGAGAGACTTGCACATCAAATGTGCTGGAAAGAACAATGGAGAGTACCAGGCAAAGAGCTCAGAGTGCAGCTCCCACAGTCTCTGCTAAATCGATACAAGGAATGGCAAATCAAAATGAACCTGCAAAGTGCTGCTCAGTACCCAAAACTCCTTCACACAACGTTGAATCTCTCCAGAAGTCTCTCCCTCTCTCTCTCAGAATGCGTAGTTCAAAAATGCCACCAACAATAAAAGACAGGAAGAGGCCCCCTTTAAATAGCGCCCCCCCCCAGCCCCACAGCGATTGATAGCGTTCCAGTCTTCTGGTCGTTGGATGCGCCAGGCGGTAAGGCAGGGGGCGCCACTCAATTTCCACTCCGGGGCGCCACAAGGGCGTTGCACCATGGAATGACGTCACAATCTGCGCGCGCAGGTGGTCGCAGCGGTAAGTTTTAGCGCCGCCGCACAATGTCAAGTTAAGTTCCCGAGCGGCGCAAACATCGCTGCGCCCGGGCGTTAGCGGCTTTGCGCCCCATTAGCGCCCTCTTAAGGCGCTAACGGGAGGCGCAACCAACTGAATTTTTACCCCATAGAGTCATAATGGCACAGAAGGAGGCCATTCGGCCCATTGAGTCCGTGCCAGCTCTCTATAGAGCAATCCACTCAGTCCCATTCCCCCGCTCTATCCCCGTAGCCCTGCAAGTTTATTTCCCTCAAGTGCCTACCCAGTCTCCCCTTGAAAACATTGAGTGTCTCCGCTTCCACCAATTCCATCGGCAGCGAGTTCCAGGTCATCACTACTCGCTGCGTAAAAAAGTTTTTCCTCACATCCCCCCTGTATCTCTTGCCCAAAACCTTAAATCTGTGTCCCATAGTCCTTGTACCATCAACTAGTGGGAACAGCCTTTCCCCGTCTAGCCTATCCAAACCTGTCATAATCTTGTACACCTCTATCAAATCACCCCTCAACCTCCTTTGCTCTAATGAAAACAAATCCAGCTTCTCCAACCTGTCCTTGTAGCTAAGATCTCTGCAGCGGGACTTTGAACCTCACAACCTTCTGACTCAGAGGTGAGGGCGCCGCCCAATGAGCCACGGCAATTGTCAAGAACGAAACTTTTCCTGAGGGAGGGAAGAGGCAGAAAAGTGCACCGAGAGCCTTATTTGAAAATAAATCTCAAATGCTGTTTAGCTCCTTCAGGCCTCCCTGCACTTTAAGATTTTTTTCTCTGTGATATAAGTGATGTCATAGAATCACAGAAATTTACGGCACAGAAGGAGGCCATTTGGCCCATCGTGTCTGTGCCGGCCAAAAAAGAGCTCTCCAGCCTAATCCCACTTTCCAGCTCTTGGTCCGTAGCCCTGTAGGTTACGGCACTTCAAGTGCATATCCAAGTACTTTTTAAATGCGATGAGGGTTTCTGCCTCTACCACCCTTTCAGGCAGTGAGTTCCAGACCCCCACCACCTTCTGGGTGAAAAAAGTTCTCAGTTCTCCTCTAATCCTTCTACCAATTACTTTAAATCTATGCCCCCTGGTTCTTGACCTCTCTGCTAAAGGAAATAGGTCCTTCCTATCCACCCTATTTAGGCCCCTCAATAATTTTATGCACCTCAATTAGGTCTCCCCTCAGCCTCCTCTGTTCCCAAAAAAGCAACCCCAACCAATCCAATCTTTCCTCGTAGCTAAAATTCTCCAGCCCTGGCAACATCCTGGTAAATCTCCTCTGTACCCTCTCTAGTGCAATCAAGCCTATGCCCCACTGCTGGTAGTTCAGCATCAAAGGCCTATCTTGAGGATTGTTTTTGAGGTGTCAGCTTTTTTTGTGGAGTTGTTGGTCACCTTTGCTAGTTTTCGAGGTTGGTGTGTCTGCCGAGAGGAAGGAAACGATCAAGGTTGAGAGTTCCTTGATGTGCCGAGAATTGTACAATGATAAATTGGGTTTCCACTTGTGCTCGGTGGAGTATGAAAATTCTCGCAGTTGAGTAGAAATATCCTGGAAGAAGTCGCACAGCACTGAAGACTGGAGCTGAATGCAAACCTAATTCATCACAAGTACATGAAGTTGATTGCTGTTGAAACGGAAGTTTAATTTGCCATGGGGGAAAAAAAAAGATTTATATCAGGAATCAATCACTCCAGGATTCCCCTCTCTACTATTACTGGTTCATTGGAGATGAACGGCTTCTAATCAATATGCCTCTGATTGGCAAGGCCCAAAGAAAACCCAACAAAATGATTTTCCATGGTGTGCCAGACAGTAACAAGTTAGATACCTCTAATCTACAATCCTGGAAAACTCACCATAGATCTACCCGCTTTATCAACCAACCATACTTCTTGATATGATTCCAGATTGTTTCTCTATTTAAACCATCCAAACTCCTTAGTACTGAGGGAATACTGCACTTTCGGAGGTGCTGTCTTTCGGATGAGATGTTAAAATGAGGCCCCCGTCTGGCCTCTCAGGTGGCCGTGAAAGATCCTACTGCACGATTTTGAAGAGGAGCAGGTGGAGTTCTACCCAGTGTCCTGGCCAACATTTATCCCTCAAACAACAGCTAAAAAACACAGATGATCTGATCATTTATTTAATTGCTGTTTGTGGGAGCTTGCTGTGCGCAAGTTGGCTGCTGCGTTTCCTACATTACATCAGTGACTATACTTCAAAAGTACTTAATTGGCTGAAAAGCGCTTTGAGATGTCTTGAAGTCATGAAAGGCGCTCTAAAAATGCAAGTCTTTCTTTTCTTTTTACATAGATCTCAACCTGCAACTCACTCCTGGGTATCCATTTCCCCATATATAAGCAATCTGATTGTCCCGATTAGATTCCACCCTGTAATGCACTCCTAATGCCAGCGATGGTTGCATCCCCATAGGGGTGCAGTAGCATAGTGTTTATGTTACTGGACTAGTAATCCAGAGACCGAGTCTAATTAATGTCATCCAATATGAGTTCAAATCCTACCACAGCAGCTGGGGAATTTAAATTGCATTAAAAAAAAAAAGTTAGTATCATTAATGGTGACCATGATTATCATCTGGTTCACTAATGTCCTTTAGGGAAGGAAATCAGATGTCCTTACCCAGTCTGGCCTATATGTGACTCCAGACCCACAGCAATGTGGTGGACTCTTAACTGCCCCTCTGAAATGGCAGCTCACCACCACCTTCTCAAGGGCAATTAGAGATGGGTAATAAATGCTGGCCTTGCCAGTGACGCCCCCATCCTGTGAATGAATAATAAAATAATATAGAACCCCTTGATTAGAATCCATCCTGTAACTCAGTCTTGGATATCTATTATGGTCCTTTACAATTTAATGCGTCTTTTCTGGTAGCCCCCATCTCTCCAGGACAAGCATTGAGACTTCTTCTTAACTTGTTCCTCCTATTTGAAATGTCGACTTCATCAAAACTTGCTGAGTGCATCCAGTTTCTCCTTTGGCTACATGATTTAAATACCTTAACAACACTGTCACAATGTGCAGTCCGCCCACTTCATGCTCCTTGGCCTTCCAGCTTGATGGCTCTTCCCAGTCTGTGGCAGCCAGCGCACCTTTTAATACTTCTAATGCGCTTTCAATTTGATTGCCGTGCAGGACCTTTTGGTATTTGCCGTAAACTGCAAAATATGATTCGCTGCGATCAATCAATAATTAATTTGGCTATCCCACTTATAATCTGTGAGAGCTCGTAGCGGAAATGGGTGACAACCAAAGGCAGCAGTGTTCCAGGTCATATATTTCTAATCCGCCAGCGAAAATTCATCATGATAAATTTGTCTCGTAAGTGACTGAAACAGCGAGTGTCTCCAACCCACAGATTTATTTCCTTTCCATTTTTAAGTGCAGTCATGAAAAGCTGAAATTGTTTCTGCGGTATTGTTTTAATTAATAATTTTCAGGAGATGTCCTGACTTTGTGACTGCTCATGCATAGCGCATGTCTATGCCTCTCTTTATCAACTGGTAATATCGCAGGCCCGCTTTCAATTGGTGCTCTTCCATGTCACTGAGTTTGGACATTACTGTTCAGAGGCCCTGGCTTGTCAGTAAGGCTCAGCAATGTATGGATGATCTAGTACAGTAACATGCTCACCTCTGAGTCAGAAGGTCATGGATTCAAGCCCCATTCCAGGGACTTGAGCACAAAATTCTAGGCTGACGCTCCAGGGCAGCACTGAGGGAGTGCTGCACTGTTGGAGGTGCCATCTTTCGGATGAGACGTTAAACCGAGGCCCCGTCTGCTCTCTCAGGTGGGCGTAAAAGATCCTATGGCACTATTTCGAAGAAGAGCAGGGGCGTTATCCCCGGTGTCCTGGCCAATATTTATTCCTCAATCAACATCACTAAAAACAGATTACCTGGTCATTATCACATTGCTGTTTGTGGGAGCTTGCTGTGTGCAAATTGGAAACCGCATTTCCTACATTACAACAGCGACTACATTTCAAAAGTACTTAATTGGCTGTAAAGCGCTTTGGGACGTCCTGAGGTCGTGAAAGGCGCTATATAAATGCAAGTCTTTTTTTGTAAATTGTGCATTCCCGATTTTAATTGGTCCACCATTGGCGGCCGTGCCTTCAGCTGCCTAGGCCCTAAGTTCTGGAATTCCTCCCTAAACTCCTCCAGCTCTCTACTTCTCTCTCTTCGTCTTTAAGTCGCTGCTTAAAACCTACCTCTTTTCCAAGCTTTTTGGTCAGCTGCCCTAATTTCTCCTTATGTGGCTTGATGTCAAATTGTATTTGATCACGCTCCTGTGAAGCGCCTTGGGATGTTTTACTAAGTTAAAAGTGCTACATTAGTGAAAGTTGTTGTTGTTGACATCATTCTTAACCATGCTCCTTAGTGATAGTGCCCTATACAGTTTAACAAATCTGCCTAATTCAATAGATGCAAAATTAGTCAGGTTCTGTCACACACGCACAATTCTCCCCGTCTGATTTCCCTCCATGTTTTGCACTCAACAATGCTTTTTGCCCCAGCACAATTAGAGTAAAATTCACCAACCTGGATGGGTAGTTGGGCTAGTGGTCATGGTACTAGACTACCAACCAAGAGGTTACGAGTTCAAAACCCACCATGGTGAGTATATGGAAATTCAATTTAGTAAGTCTGTCAATTTATAGATTGGCACCAGATAAAAAGATCATGAAAGCTGCTGGATTGCTTTATAAAACCCAACTGTTTCCTACAGTGTCTGCACTTCAAATAGTACTTGATTGGCTGTGAAGTGCTTTGGGACATCCTGAAGTCATGAAAGGACCTTTGATTCCTGTGATGAGAGGGTTGTATGAGTAGATCGGGCCGATACTCTCTGGAGTTTAGAAGAATGAGAGTTCATCTCATTGAAATATATAAGATTCTGAGGGGGATTGACAGGGTAGATGCTGAGAGGTTGTTTCCCCTGGCTGGAGAGTCTAGAACTAGAGGGCCTAGACTCAGGATAAAGGGTCAGCCATTTAAGACTGAGATGAGGAGGAATTTCTTCACTCAAGGTTGTGAATCTTGGGAATTCTCTACCCCAAAGGGCTGTGGATGCTGAATTGTTGAGTATATTCAATGCTGAGATCGCTAGATTTTTGGACTCTAGGGGAATCATGGGGTATGAGATCGGGTGGGAAAGTGGAGTTGAGGTCGAAGATCAGCCATGATCTTATTGAATGGAGGGGCCATATGGCCGACTCCTGCTCCTAATTCTTAGGTTCTTATGTTTTCCTTTTTCACTAATGTCCTTCACTTTGGCCTACATGTGACTCCTGTCCCACACTACATCGTTAACTCTTGACGGCCTCATTAGGCTTGGGCAAAAAAGAATTTGGCCCACACCCCCAGAACAATTTTTTTTTAATGTTTTAGGAAAGGGCCATTAGGCTCGATGTCTGCTCCTTTTTGATAACTCTCAGCCCAACCATGCAGCCATCACACCATATCCTTCAGTGACCTTCTCTATCCAGAATCGCATCTAGATGTCAGTTGAACCAATTTATAATGTCAATTGTGATGGGGGGAACTAGGCCAGATATGTAAAAGCACATCTTTTTACCTCCGTGTTGCCCTTGAGACCTGTGTGTATGTCCTTCGGGTCCCTAAACTTACTGTACGACATAAAGGCAACGTGATAATAATAAAAATAACAAATGCAGTTTCGTGGCAAGACTGGAGAAGCTGGAGATGTTCTCCTTGGAGCAGTGAAGGTTAAGAAGAGATTCGATAGAGGTGTTCAAAATCATGAAGGATTCAGATAGAGTAATAAAGAGAAACTGTTTCCAATGGCTGAAGGGTCGATAACAAGAGGGCACAGATTTAAGGTGATTGGCAAAAGAACCAGAGGCAAAATGAGGAAAAACTTTTTTACGCAACGAGTGGTTAGGATTTGGAATGCACTGTCTGATAAGGTGGTGGATACAGATTCAATAGCAGCCTTCAAAAGGGAATTGGATAAATACTTGAAGGAGAAAATGTTGCAGGGCTATGGGGAAAGAGCGGGAGAGTGGGACTAACTGGATTGCTCTTCGAAAGAGCCGGCGCAGACTTGATGGGCCGAATGGCCTCAACAACAACAACAACTTGTACTTATATAGCGCCTTTAATGTAGTAAAACGTCCCAAGGCGCTGCACAGGAGTATTTTAAGACAAAAAATTTGACACCGATCCAGATAAGGAGATATTAGGGCAGATGACAAAAAGCTTGGTCAAAGAGGTAGGCTTTAAGGAGCATCTTAAAGGAAGAGAGGTAGCGAGGCGGGGAGGTTTAAGGAGGGAATTCCAGAGCTTAGGGCCTAGGCAAGAGAAGGCACGGCCACCAAAGGTTGAGCAATTATAATCAGGGATCCTCAAGAGGGCAGATATCTCGGGGCTGGTGGGGGGGGGGTTGTTGTGGGGCCGAAGAAGATTACAGAGATAGGGAGGGGGTGAGGCAATGGAGGGATTTGAAAACAAGGATGAGAATTTTGAAATCGAGGTGCTGCTTAACCAGGAGCCAATGTAGGTCAGCGAGCACAGGGGTGATGGGTGAACGAGACTTGGCCTCCTTCTGTGCTGTGCTATTCTACGATTCTATCAGGTTATAGAGGTTGGCCATCTTTGCTAATGGGATCATGGGTAAGAATGACTTCCATTTTTAGTTGCTCCTCACAGATCAGTTTGACATGTGCTTGCCATGTTGCTGACTGCTCCCCACTGGATTACCAAAGATGAAATGAACATTTTCCAATCTCAGCTTGACTCAGTTGCTAACACTTTTGCCGCTAAATTAAAGCTCCGCTCTAGGACCCGAGCTCTTAATCTCGGCCGACACTTCAGTGCAATACTGAGAGGCGCTGCAACGTCAAAAGTACCATCTTTCGGAAGAGTCCTGAGCCGAGCCTCGACTTGCCTGTTCTGGTGGTACGGGTGGTACATTAAAGGCTTGTGTGACAAGCACACGGATTTCTCCCAGTGTCTGGACCTACAGTTCTCCCTCCAGCAAAAAGCTCAGCGACTGATCATTTATCATATAGTTGTTTGTGGAACCCTGCTGTGCACAAAATTGCTGATGTATTCATCTTGGTAATGACAGTGATTACACGTCAAAGTAACTCATTATATGCAAAGTGTTTCTATGATTCTATTATGTGTTTGAACAGGAAAAACTGTAATGAGCATGGGAATGGCACTAAGCGCATAGATCATTCAGAGAGCTGACACAGGCGGTCTCCTTCTGTACTGTTCTATGTTTTGAGAGAGGTAAGGAGGTGCTATTTAAATGCAGATCCCTTATGACACACGATCAACTCACCTTACCGCCAGAAATTGGACAGACCCAGCAGCAGTTTAATGCTTATCAGGATCTCCAGCCCGACAACCCTTTGAGATATCTGCGTTCCTCTAATTCTGGCCTCTTGAGCATCCACGATTTTAATCGCTCCACCATTGGCGGCCTTGCCTTCAGCGGCCAAGGCCCTAAGCTCTGGAATTCCCTCCCTAAACCTCTCCGCCTCTCTACCTATCTCTCCCCCTTTAAGACGCTCCTTAAAATGTACCTCTTTGACCAAGTTTTTGGTCACCTTATGTGGCTCGGTGTCAAATGTTGCTTTATAACGCTCCTGTGAAGCGCCTTGTGACGTTTTACTACGTTCAAGGAACTATATAAATGCAATATGATGTTGCTGTTGTACACTCCTGGCAATTGGACAAACACAACATCATCAGACCTGAAACGTTAACTCTGTTTCTCTCTCCACGGATGTTGCCTGGCCTGCTGAGTTTTTCCAGCTCTTTCTGTTGTTATTTCAGTTTTCCAGCATCCGCAGTATTTTGCTATTGTATCATCAGAGGCTGGGTCATTTGTCCTTTATCGTAGCGTCAGTGTTTATAGACCTGGGCTTCTTTTCATTGGAGAGAAAAGATTGAGCTGAGGCGGGAGGGGGGAGATGGTCTTCAAAATGCTGAGAAACATCGATAAAGTAAATGCAAGTAAACTATTTGACTGTGAGCACAGAACTGATGGACGCAGGTTTAAAAATAAGCGAGACTGGAAGATGTTTCCCCTTGAGCTTTACTGCAAGATGTCTCGTTGTGTTCCCATCATCGTGTTAGTTTATTCTGTTTCACGTAGCTTTGGGTTCTTCTGATTTTAAGGGCCCAGTTCTGCCAGATTGTAGATAACTTCCACTAAAATGGAGGAATCCTCTCCTAAGTCCCCATATGTAGAAAGAAAGTAAGACTTATACCTTTCACGACCCCCAAAGCATTTTACAGTCAATGAAGTACTTTTGCAGTGTAGTCACAGAGACTGGAGCACGTAATCCAGGCTGACACTCTCTCCCAGTGAGGGAGTGCTGCACTGTCAGAGGTGTTGTCTTATGGATGAGATGTTAAACTGAGGCCTTGTCTGCTCTCTCGGATGGATGTAAAGGGAGCTGGAGTGTCAGCCTAGATTTTTTGTGCTCAAGTCTCATGACGTGGGACTTGAACCCACAGCCTTCTGACTCAGAGGCGAGAGTGCTACCAACTGAGCCACTGCTGTCACCTTGTTCAGGTCTCATCGGCTCTAAGCTACAAATATAAGAAGAATTATGGACAGGAAAAGACCCTTTGCTCCATCGCGCCTGTCCCACACAATAGTGACACCTTGTGTATCACAATATATACAAAAGGTTGTGTGTGTTCTTTGGGTCATAGTTTTGACAGCCCTGTTTTAGAACATCCTCACATCATTACAGCAGATCTGTAACAACCAGTTATTGCGTACAAACCTAAAAAATCCTTAGTCAATGTTGGACAGTCCCTAGTGATGACTACCAATAGTAATAAATCACAGCGCTGCTAGTTGTTGCAGGACATGTATAACAGATTTGTCTGCAGATATTTGTGTTACTTACAGAAGGCAGTTAAGCCGTGTCCAAATGGGCCTTAATGCCAGCCTTTTTAGGGGGCAGGTTTGATGCCATCTAGCCCTTTACTGGTTTCATTAGTGGGGGTAGATTTTCAACTTGTCGTCTGGGCAAAAAACAAGTGACGCGGTTCTGCCACTGTTATAGAAACCGCCCCTTTTTAATATTTTTTAAACGGAAATGAAAAATCTGCAGCCTTGCAGCCTTCCATAATCTCCGACTGCCTTGTACTATCTCTTACCGTGGTATGTGGTGTCTTAGCAACGGCCCCCTTATCTCGGTATGGGCCATCTCTTCACCTGGGTGTTTATCTTTCTCTGTCTTTTGAGATTGCAAACTGTCTTTGTTGATACACTTCCCCTTTGTTCCACATTGGCTCTCTGGTTAAAATGCTAACGCAGAGTAGGCTGGGATATTTTGACCATTTAAACCATTTAAAAATATTCCAACATATATATCCAACTCCCTTGTGAAAGTTACCATTGAATGTGCTTCCACCGCCCTTTCAGGCAGCGCGTTCCAGATCACAACAACTCGCTGCGTAAAAAAAACAAATTCTCTTCATCTCCCCTCTGGTTCTTTTACCAATTATCTTAAATCTGTCTCCTCTCATTACCAACTCTTCTGCCAGAACAAAAGGAAAAAGGAGAACCACAGCCAATTAAGCATTTTTGAAGTGTAGTCACTGTTGTAATGTAGGAAACGCGGTAGCCAATTTGCGCACAGCAAGGTCCCACAAACAGCAATGTGACAATGACTAGACAATCTTTTTTTTAGTGATGTTGGTTGAGGGATAAATATTGGCAACTTAGGGTGTGTTCATGGTTGACCATCTTGCTTGACAATTACTGATAAAGATATGTAAATAGGCCGAGTAAGTACGACAGAGTCACATTTCCGACGCAGGGAAAGTCTTAAGTCGTTCTTGCCAAATAGCTACCGATTCATAGCAACTGGAACAGCTATTCCCACCCATGGTTATAATGCTAAACTTACATCATGCAATGTTGTATAGATTGCCCATATCACCCAAATGATTTCTATTGAGAAGCCGATGAGAAAGGCTGAGACATAATGTGCAAGTTTTTGAGTTCTCATGCTTGATGTGTTTCTTAGGTTCATCATCTCACTATTGTAGTGCGTCCTTGTTCTCTATGATCTGGAGTGTGCCTTCACTAGGTACAGTCCCCACCACTCACACCATCCACGCTTGGCATGGGCGGATGCTTATTTTGGACAAATGACACTGACCATTCTCTATTATCATAGACGTCAATTACAATGACGCCATCTGTAAAGTATTAAGCGCAGTTCAGACAGTTCAACAACAGCTTGCATTTATATAGCGCCTTTAACGTAGTAAAACATCCCAAGGCACTTCACAGGAACGTTATAAAACAAAATTTGACACCGAGCCACATAAGGAGATATTAGGGCAGATGACCAAAAGCTTGGTCAAAGAGGTAGGTTTTAAGGAGCGTCTTAAAGAAGGAGAGAGAGGCGGAGAGATTTAGGGAGGGAATTCCAGAGCTTAGGGCCTCAGCAGCTGAAGGCATGGTCACCAATGGTGGAGCGATGGAAATCGAGGATGCTCAAGAGGCCAGAATTGGACGAATGCCAAGATCTCAGAGGGTTGTCAGGCTGGAGGAAGTTACAGAGATAGGGAGGGGCGAAGCTTTGGAGGGATTTGAAAACAAGGATGAGAATTTTAACATTTCAATAAACTTCTTACCCCTGTACTTATCCATTTAAAAAGCTCTGCTGATTTCAGGCAAATTCTCATCTTCGAGCACTCTCAGTCAGCAGTTAGCACCTCGTTGAAGTATGACTACCTCAGTGATGAGATTCTGGGTCTAACTGTTAACAATTAGGAGGCAGTTGTTAAGTGAAGATTTCTATTTTCTTTAAATATGTTGGTTACTTCGCTTTTTGGTTTTAGCGCCCACCACGTATAGCGGGCAAATCATGTCAACATTAACTATAGGCGGTGAAGACTGTAATATGTAGAGAACCCAAGGATTGAATAGAAAGCTCTCATTACTGTATTTTGGCTACTGGTTATATCACATGCCCTCACATAATCCTTCTTTACTTCAGAATAAAACTGCCAAACAGATTTATTAACTGGTAAGTAGATAAGTGAGTAGAATCAACGACACCCCATAGATTTACGGTAGTTACAGCCTTAATTATACCTCTTTGAAAGACAGGAAAATAGCAGTCATGTAAGCTGTGCTAAATTGTGGTACAAGCTGGAATCGACACAAGAGTGGGGGAGTTTTAACTCCGTCCGTTGGAAACCTGGCGGAACGGGAGTGAAAATCCAGTTCTGGAGTATTGCATCCAGTTCTGGTCACCACACTTTAGGAAGGATGTGAAGGCCCTTGAGAGGGTGCAGAGGAGATTTACCAGAATGGTGCCGGGGATGGGGGATCTTAGCTACAAGGACAGGTTGGAGAAGCTGGATTTGTTTTCATTAGAGCAAAGGAGATTGAGGGGTGATTTGATAGCGGTTATGACGGGTTTGGATAGGCTGGACGGGGAAAGGCTTTTCCCACTAGTTGATGGTACAAGGACTAGGGGACATAGATTTAAGGTTTTGGGCAAGAGGTACAGGGGGGATGTGAGGAGAAACATTTTTACGTAGCGAGTAGTGAGGACCTGGAACTCGCTGCCGACGGAAGTGGTGGAAGCGGAGACACTCAATGTTTTCAAGGGGAGACTGGATAGGCACTTGAGGGAAATAAACTTGCAGGGTTACGGGGATAGAGCGGGGGAATGGGACTGACTGATTGCTCTACAGAGAGCCGGCACGGACTCGATGGGCCAAATGGCCTCCTTCTGTGCCGTTATGACTCTATGACTATGCCTCTGTGGCCATTTTATTAGCCTTTTCTCAGGTAGTTGAGGGGCCCGTCTAACTCAGGACTCACTGATAACATGGAAATTGGGATTCTACCACATACAGAGGACTCCAAAGCTATTTTACTGGGCTAAATAAGAAAAAGAAAAGATCTTGCATTGATATAGCGTCTTTCGCAACCTCAGGATGTTCCAAAACGCATTACAGCCAATGAATTACTTTTGAATTATAGTCCCCGTTATAATATAGGGAAACGGGGCAGCCAATTTGTGCACAGCAAGGCCCCATAAATAGCAACGAGATAATGGGCAATGTTGCTTGAGGGATAAATATTGGCCAGGACACCAGGACGAACTCACCTGCTATTCTTCGAAATAGTGCCGGGAGATCTCATCTGAGAGGGCAGACGGGGGCCTCGGTTTAACGTCTCATCCAAAAGACGGCAGCTCCGACAGTGCAGCACTCCCTCAGCACCGCAGTGGGCATGTCCGCCTGGATTATGTGTTGGGATTGCATGCTGCAGGCACTACACTCAGTAACATCCGGCGGGCAAGAAGCGGATGCCCTTAAAGGCAAGTGTAAAAATGATTTTTTTGTGGGATTGCTCCTGCGGGACCCACGTTGAAAGTTTGGGTTGCTGCCACCCGGGGCTCCCCTCCCCCCTCCCTTCCATATTCACCAATCTCCTCTCGACGACTTGCCCGATTTCTGGGTCCAGTGGCTGCATGATATCCATTGTGTCAGCTGTGGCTCAGTGGGTAGCACTCTCGCCTCTGAGTCAGAAGGTTGTGGGTCCATAGTCCCACTCCAGTGATTTGAGCACAAAAATCTATGGCTGATATGCTAGTGCAGTGCCTGTTGGAGGTGGCGTCTTTCAGATGAGATGTTAAACCGAGGCCCCGTCTGCTCCCTCAAGTGGACACGAAAGATCCCACGGCACTATTTTTGAAGAAGAGCAGGGGAGTTCTCCCCGGTGTCCTGGCCAATATTTAACCATCAATCAACATCACTAAAAAACTGATTATCTGGTCATTATCACATTGCTGTTCGTGGGAGCTTGCTGTGCAAAAATTGGCTGCCGCGTTTCCTACATTACAACAGTGACAACACTTCAAAAACTACTTCATTGGCTGTAAAGCAGTTTGGGACGTCCTGAGGTCGTGAAAGGTGCTGTATAAATGCAAGTCTTTCTTTTTATTGGACGGAATCCGTTGAGCTGCCATTTGTCGCCCATTTTGAGCAGGAAGCTCACCGCATCTGTGTTACTGAGGCCTGGCCATTAATGGGGACCAGGTCCCTCATGATGCCTCCTGTCTCACGCATTACGCTGACTGGCCACCTAGAAGTTAAAACTTCCCCTAAGGTCTCTGGATATTAATCTTACTCTAGTGGCTTGTTGCTGACCATCCATGGACTCTCTCAGCTCCATCTCTCTCTGATAGCTTCAGGTGGACTCCTCAATTTGTAGCAGACAGGCTAAGAACTACTTTCCAAAAATGACCAGGCCAAATAAAATGTAAGTGGGCATCTCTTGAGCTCAAAAACCACAAAAGATAATTATATTTGAACTGAATGGCTTAGCTCCACCCTTAGATACTGTTCGGGCACAAGATCTATATTTTGATGAAAGGTCATCAACCTGAAACATAAGAACATAAGAAATAGGAGCAGGAGTCGGCCATTCGGCCCCTCGAGCCTGCTCCACCATTCAATAAGATCATGGCTGATCTTTAACCTCAACGCAGGCCCATGGGAACACCACCACCTCCAAGTTCCCCTCCAAGTCACACACACCATCCTGACCTGGAAATATATTGCCGATCCTTCATCGTCGCTGGGTCAAAATCATGGAACTCCCTCTCTAACAGCGCTGGGGAAGTACCTTCTCGGACTGCAGCGGTTCAAGAAGATGGCTCACCACCACCTTCTCAAGGGCAATTAGGGATGGGCAATAAATGCTGGCCTTGCCAGCGACGCCCACATCCCATGAACAAACAAAAAAAAACTCCAACCTCCTTGCAATAAAAGCTCGCTTACAATTTTCCTGTCTAATTGCTTGCTGTACCTGCATGTTAACTTTCTGTGGTTCGTATACAAGGACACTCAAATCCCTCTGCCTGACCTGCTGAGTGTTTAATATCTATATTCTGGGACCATTGTATAAAAGCAAACTGAACCTGGTTTGAAGGACTGGATGCACAATGAGAGACAGAAATAAACCAATATCATGATAGATTACTGACATAAAAAAAAATGCTTCCTTTTTGTCACACAAGGCACCTTCAAGGTTGAAGAGATAACAAGATGATTTTCTTGGATTGTGAAAGTCTGTCAGCTGTAGGAGGATGGAACAATGAGACATTCCACTGATCTGTGGTTCTGTAGAAGAATGAGTCTGAATCGAAGAAATCACAATGAAAGGAGCGAATAGTTGGAGAATGAACTAAGTGGGTGGAGCAGGGATGGGGTGGGAGAAGGTTGGGAAGAGTAGAGTAGATAAGATAAAGTTCAAGAGAGTGAAACAGAGAGAGTAGCAGTTAAGAGGAGTGTTGAACTTGAGAAGGGTCTCAAACTACCTTAGTGTACTGCAACACCCTTAGAGGACAGAGTAATTATCTACGCGAGGTTCCGGTGCTTCTACACCTAGTTATTCAGATAGACCTACCGCTTTAGCTTATACAGCGAAGAGTACAATCCATCCCCGAGTTCTGTAGCAACATTAAACTAAATCTAAGTTGAGAACAGACTGGGAAAAGGTAAAACGAGTGGTACCTAGAGCAGGCTAAAGGAGCAATCTCTAATTGCCATCTGGGAGGTTCAGTTTCCACCCCCCGCCCCAACCCTCCACCCCCGCCAATGGGTGTGAGCACATAATAATGGAATTGCTTGATATGGAATTTGGCATCTGATTGTAATAAAGTTGTAAGATGTACACTAGAAGCCCAAATGGTCTGGGAAACCTAGCTATAATCTAACGGCCAAATAAGTAATTCACATACTTTACGTCTGAGCCAATTGAGAGAGACACAAGGTCCCATTTGTATTTTCATGCAGGACATAAAGTGCAGACCAAGCAGTTGTGTAGCTGTGAATGGAGACATCATTACAACGATGACTGAGAATATGTAAAACAGAGATACATCCATAACCAGAAATCTTACTTCTCTGTCTCAATCTTTCTCTATCGCTCCTCCTCGCTATTTCTCGCTTTCCCTTTCCCTCTTATCTTTCTGTTTTCATCTCCGTGTTTGTCTCTTTCCCTTTCTCTTTTCGTTTGTCTTTGTTTACTGTCAGCACGGCTCAGTGGGTAGCAATCTCGCCTCTGAGTCAGAAGGTTGTGTGTTCATAGTCCCAGTCCAGAGACGCGAGCACAAAATCTAGGCAAACACTCCAGTGGCAATACTGAGGAAATGCTGCACTGTCGGAGGTGCCGTCTTTCAGATGAGACATTAAACCGAGGCCCCGGCTGCTCTCTCAGGTGGATGTAAAAGATCCCGTGGCACTATTTCAAAGAAGAGCGGGGGAGTTATCCCCGGTGTCCTGACCAATGTTTATCCCTCAACCAACATCACTAAAAAAAAACAGATTGTCTGATCATTATTGCATTGCTGTTTGTGGGAGCTTGCTGTGCGCAAATTGGCTGCTGCGTTTCCTACATTACAACAGTGACTACATTTCAAAAGTACTTCATTGGCTGTAAAGCACTTTGGGACGTCCTGAGGTCTTGAAAGGCACTGTACAAATGCAAGTCTTTCTTTTTCACTCTGTCTCTATTTCTTTCTCCTCTCTCCCTTTCTCTAACTCGCCCCCTGTTTATTTCTCTGTCTCCCTGTTTCGTCTTAATATTGAGCGATTTCAAAACACAGAGTCCACGTACAAATCGGGAATCTGGTCACCATAACTTAACAGAATCGTTTAAACCTGTCAAAGTTCACAACTGGAGATGGGGCGAGTTTGAATGACAGGAAGTCCAAGGGTGGAAATTCACAATTGATTCCTTGGGAATCTGACACAGGAGTGATGAGATTAATCCATTTAAATTGCTAAATTTTGTCCGTGAATACATTTTGGTTTGTAATGTATTCATAAAACAGAACAAATTCTTTTGGCGATATATTTTATTAAACACACAGGGAGCTGAATGCCACTTATAGAGGAGACAATTACCGCTCAGCTTTTATGTATATTTATTCGTCTGTTGTACCCTACTGAGATTATATACCAGTGAATCAAGCCTTCTTTATCACCAGCACTGCTTTCCTCCTCTCTGCAGAAGCTGATCATAACAAGTCAGGAAAAAAGAAAGAACTTGCATTTCTACAGAGTCTTTCACCACCTCAGGATGTCCCAAAGCGCTTTACAGTCAACAAAGTACTTTTGCATGTGTAGTTACTGTTATAATGTAGGAGTTTGACAGCGACGCTGGCAGGAGACGTTTAGGGACAGCTGCGATTGGACTGTCTGCTTCTGCCCAGAGTGCCGGCCAGGTGGCACTGAGGTGCACATGAGCCATTCGGTGCCGGTTGGCAGAGAGCAGCCACTCTCCCAAATGTATACGGTCGACGCTCTAATTCTGGCCTCTTGAGCATCCCCCACTTCCTTCGCGCAACCATTGCCGGCCGTGCCTTCAGCCGCCTGGGCCCTAAGCTCTGGAATTCCCTCCCTAAACCTCTCCGCCTCTCCTCCTTTAAGACGCTGCTTCAAACCTACTTCTTTGACCACATGTTTGGTCACCTGTCCCAATATCTCCTTCTTTGGCTCAGTGTCAATTTTCGTCCGATTTACGCAACTCCCAGGGCCCCGCTACGATATAAACGGTTCGCACGGCACCACATGTGCTGCAATTGTCACCATTTACTTACAATTTAATCCTCACTCCAGGACTTGAGCTCATTGTCTAGGCTGACGCTACAGTGCCAGTACTGGGGGAGTGCTGCATAGTTGGGGGTGCTGTCTTTTAGATGAGATGCTGTTCCAGAGGCTCAGATGGAAGTTTAAGGCCATCTGGTGCTATTCAAAGAAGAGCAAGGAGGTCTCCCAATGTCCTGGCCAGCGCTCCTCCAGCAAGAATGGTTTAACTGGTCGTTCATCCTTTTCACGTTGGTGGGATCCTACTGTGCAGAAAATGGCTGCTGTGTTTGCCTATGTAACAACAGTCGAGCGCACTTCAAAGCAATTTCATATATGTGCAGCCCTTTGGGGCATATCTAGGCAACATGATGATAGACTATATAAGTGTAAATCTTCCTTTCTCTGAAGACTTTATAAAATATGATCAGCAGTACTGAGACATTTCAAATTTATAACAGTCCCAGATATGAGTGTGTGCTGTAAATCCACCAATAAACCTGGAAAGACTGCAAAGATCGGCACGTCACTGTCATTTTGCAACGCCAGCAATTCATGGGGAGACGGGGAGAAAAGGAAGAGACAAGGAAAGAAACACACACAAAATAATGAATTAACAAACGTGTTAGTTGTAACTCAAAAGTGGTCAGGAGCAGGGTTTGTTAGAATTTCAAAGGAAATTTAAGTAAGAAATGATGGGTGGTCGAAGGAAAAACGAGAAGAGAGAGAGAGAAAGAGACCGTGTCTTTGTGCATGGGGCAAAATAGGTCATAGCGAGTCGACAGCCCATTTTACATCTCTCCCCATTTTTATTTCTGCAATTAAACTATCGCACAAAATCAAGATCTACCCCTTGGAAATAAAAATCGGGAGAGGTGTAAAATGGGCCGCTGACTCGCTGTCACATCGCATTGTCAAAAGTTACTCCTTAGAGAGAGAGAGAGAGAAAAAGAGAGAGAGAATGAGAAAGCAGACGAGGGAGAAAGAGAAAGAGAAAAAGTGAGAGAATGAAAAAGCGAGCAGTAGAGAGAAAGAGTAAGATATGAGAGAAAAAGAGAAAGAGAAAATGAGAGAGAAAGAAGAGAAAGAGAAAGCGAGAGAGAATGAGACAGAGAAAAAAGATAGAGAGAATGAGAAAATGTGAATGAGAAATAGACAGATAATAAGACAATAAAGAGAAAGAGAAAGAGAGAAAGAGAAAGAGAAAGAGAGAGAAAGAGACAGAGACAGAGACAGAAGGAGAGATACTCACACACACACACATATTCTGAATTCCCTGTGAATCCTGAAGGTGGCGCTGCCGTAGCACACTTTGCCTGATGCCGATTCCTTTGCATTTTCCCCCTGGTTTTGTTCCACCTCCCCTCTTATGGAAAATGCTGACTCCTTCTGGGGTGCCACATTTTGGGTTTTATACTGGAGAATTTTTTTCCGTGGGTTCAACATTGACCACTCCCCATCCCCCCAAGAGCCAGAGTAAAGGCTTTTACTCACCCAGTATCAAATTGAATGTAGTGAGACCCGGAGATTGAACCTTTGACTGGCTGAATGGGCTTCACGATGGTGGAGAGAGGAATACAGGCCCCAGCAATCGGCAGGGGTGGCATATCTCGGTGCGAGTGTGGAGATACGCCACCCCATCCCCCGGCCCCCGCCCCCGCTGACCTCCGCTCCTGGCTCCGTCAACGCCCTTGGAGTCGGTGGGGGGGGGACAGGTACCACACTTCAGCAGGCTACATACCAGCGCATCTGGGAGGCCCTGCCCACAGAAGAGGTCAGAAGCTTCAGCGAAGAGTCCCAGGCCAGGAGAGGTATCAGACCCCCACACTTTCCCCACTTCAGAAGAAAGATTTTGCTGGTATGGCAGCCTTGACCCCCTCAGCTGGGCCCCCTCCTCAAGTTGGTTGGCCAGCAACCGCATTACCCGTGCCGGGGTCTTGAAGTAGACCCGGAGTGCTGGAACCATTGGAGACCGCAGCCCCCAACCCCCCAGCACAGCCCCCATGTCAATATTCTTGTAACAAGTGGATAGAGACTCAACAACAACAACAACGTGCATTTATCTAGCGCCTTTAACGTAGTAAAACGTCCCAAGGTGCTTCACAGGAGCGATTATCAAACAAAATTTGACACCGAGCCACATAAGGAGATATTAGGACAGGCAGCCAAAAGCTTGGACAAGGAAGTAGGTTTTAAGGAGCGTCTTAAAGGAGGAGAGAGAGGCGGAGAGGTTTAGGGATGGAATTCCACAGCTTAGGGTTTTGGCAGCTGAAGGCACGGCCGCCAATGGTGGAGCGATGAAAATTAGTTTGAACAAGAGGCCAGACTTAGAGGAGCATAGAGTTCGCAGAGTGCTGTCGGCAAAGTTCCCTTTAAGCTGCACAGCCGCGCAGCGGTCTTGAGGTCCCGCACAGCCGGCTCGCCGGCTTTTAAATGGAAAAACCGCGCATGCACGGAATTTTGAATGTGCCGCGCAGCCCGTTAAAGGGGCCGCGCGGCCAAAACAATTTAGAGGGAACATTGGCTGCCGGGCTGGTGGAGATTACAGAGATAGGGAGGGGAGAGGCCATGGAGGGATTTGAAAACAAGGATGATATTTTTTAAAGCGAGGCATTGCCAGAGCAATTTGGTCACTGAGCACAGGGGGATGATGGGTGAACGGGACTCCACCCCAAAAGTCCATCGAGGAAACTTGGGGCACAAGGTCGAGACTCACGTAACCGGATCCCGGCCTAGCTTCTGTGTTGTTCTGGTAGACCCCCACCAAAAGGTTATGGCAGGAACCCGCCAGAACGGCCATTGATATTCAGCCCAACGGAGCGTGAATCGGGTGCCCTGCCCCATTCTCTCTGGGCGAGTGAGGTTGAAATCGGGGCTATAGTATTGCTTTCGGCCTACCAGACCACAGTGCATATTCTCCGCCACTTCAGGAATCAACCAGAAGTGACCGATTTTAACCCTGCACGTACCATGACACAAGAAAAGGTTCATTGCTCTCACAAGGTGTATGACTCCACGAGCACCAACAGCCCTCTTAGGCCTTGTCCATGCAGCCATTCTATCTGTGCACTGGGATACAAGGGGGAGGAAGTGAGGCTTCAAAGAAATAAAAGGAAGACTTGCATTTCTACAGTGCCTTTCACGACCTCAGGATGTCCCAAAGTGCTTTACAGTCAATGAAGTGCTTTTGAAGTGTAGTCGCTGTTGTAATATAGGGAAACGCGGCAGCCAAGTTGTACACAGCAAGCTCCCACAAACAGCAAGGTGATAATGACCAGATGTTGGTTGATGGATAAGTATTGGCCAGGACACCAGGGAGAACTCCCCTGGCCTTCTTCAAATAGTGCCATTAGATCTTTTACATCCACCTTAGAGAGCAGATGGGGCCTCGGTTTAACGTCTCATCCGAAAGACGGCACCTCCAACAGTGCAGCAGTCTCTCAGCACTGCACTGGAGTGTTAGTCTAAATTTTTGCTCAAGTCTCTGGAGTGGGACTATGAACCCACAAACGTTTGACACAGAGGCAAGTGTGCTACCAACTGAGCCATTGGCTTCAGAGTTTTGGTCAGACCCCATCTGGAGTAATTGCGTTCAGTTCTGGGCCCCGCACCTCAAGAAGGATATATTGAAGTTGGAGGGGGTGCAGCGCAGATTCACCAGAATGATACCGGGGCTTAGTGGGTCAAATTATGAGGACAGGTTTCAGAAATGTTGCTCATATTCCCTTGAGTATTGAAGATTGAGGGGTGATCCGATCGAGGTGTTTAAAATGTTAAAAGGATTCGATAGGGTAGATAGAGGGAAACTATTTCCTCTGGTGGTGGAATCAAGAACAAGGGGGCATAATCTTAAAATTAGAGCCAGGCCATTCAGGAGAGAAATCGAGAAGCACTTTTTCACACAAAGGGTAGTAGAAATTTGGAACTCTCCCCCCAAAAGGCTGTGGGTGCTGGGGATCAATTGAAGCTTTCAAGACTGAGATGGATAGATTTTTATTAGGCAAGCGTATCAAGGAATATGGAGCAAAGGTGGGTAAATGTAGTTAAGGTTCAGATCAGCCATGATCTAATTGAATGGTGGAAGCAGGCTCGAGGGGTTAAATCCTGTTCCTAATGTTTGTAAGCAGTAAAGCTCCCACTACTCTGCCACATTGAGCACTCCCCAGTCACAAGATAGAAGCAGAGTAAAGCTCCTCCTCCACTGTCCCGTCAAACACTCCCAGATCGGGTGTGCCAAGGATTAGTTGTACAGTGTCAGCTCCCTCTATATTGCGCCAACAACAAGCCATTGGGCCAAACGTAGAAGAGCGCCCCCTTGCTGTACCAGAGTGGCATCTCTAGTCCCCTCACCAGTTGGTGCCTATCTGTGTGAAGTTCCTGAGTATTTATTTCTGCTATTTAGGAACGTGCTGGATGAAGATCACCTCGTATAAGACCCTTACAAGTAACAGCTAGCCATCGATATCTCACAGAGCTGAAATGTTGGGCTCGATTTTACCAGGCCGGAGGAGGCGGGTTTGGAGACGTGTGAGTTGTCAAAATCGCCAAAAATGGTGGGTGGGTCTGATCCCGCCTCCATCCCACCTCTGAGCAATTTTCCCACATTCGTGGTTTCAGACCCCGTTTCCATCCCGCCTCCAAGAGGCGGGATAGGCCCTTAAGGCCCTTAACAACCAGTTAATTGCCTCTATAATCCCATTTTGAGAGGCCTTTCTGATTTTAACACATTTCCCCCATCCTGTACATCTCCTCTGGAACACGCCAGTTAATCCTGGCGGCCTCACAAGTGGATTGCTTACTAACAGTTGCAGCTCCAACATTAAAAAGGAGTTTTCACCAATGATCATTTGCAGGTGGCAGAACTTTGTTGTTTCAGGTCTGGGGGAACTTTTAGCAGGCCTACTCATTGTTGTGGAAGTTTGGAGCCTGACACCCATCTCCAGTGTGACCTCCTGGGAAACCCCTCTCCCCACCTTGACTGAGCGCTTCCTCAACTGAGGTATATACCAGAAGCATGGGAACCATTTATTTCCTTTCCTCCTGGATATCAGATTCAGACGAAGACCAGCCGCGGCAGCAGCAGAGCCCTGAACAACAGCACCACCAACAGCAGGAGCAACAACAGGAGCGCCAAGCTGCTGCTCACCCACCTGAAGCTGCATAGGCCAGAAGGCGCTAGCACGCGACCACATTGCTGCCCGGGATGCAAGGGATGCACTCATCTTGGCCACATTTGCTTAGCCTGCACAATCAAATACTTTTGCCTCGCACCTTCTTACCAGAGCATTGACAATGGACAAGACCCTGCGGATTCCTATCACTCTGACCACCATACTGATAATTGCAAGTCGCCCTAAGCCCTCAATGTGGAAGTCCCATTTGCGAGATGACACAGGCCACAACTTCAACAGTTTGCCATCAAATCTGTTTATCATAAAAATTCAAGGATGGCTTGTCAAAAAACAATACAACAGAACACTCAAGTGTCTACCCTTGTGACTACTTGTGCTTTATCTTCCTCTTACGCGTGCTCCTACGTGGTGCTTCCCCTGTGGTTTCAGCAGATGTGGAGGCCTCTTGCTCACTTTCTTGCTGCTTCTGTCTCGGTTGGGTGAGGACTCTGGTGGGGCTCTGACCGAGGGCTTTGCAGTGGCATGGTTATACATAGATACATAGATACATACATAGAAGATAGGAGCAGGAGTAGGCCATCCGGCCCTTCGAGCCTGCTCCGCCATTTAATGAGATCATGGCTGATCCTCCAATTCAGTATCCCGTCCCCGCCTTCTCTCCGTAACCCTTAACCCCTTTTGCCTGTAGAAATATATCTAATTCCCTCTTAAATATATTTAATGAGCTGGCGTACACTGCCCTCTGTGGCAATGAGTTCCACAGGTTCACCACCCTCTGAGTGAAGAAATTCCCCCTCATTTCTGTCCTAAATGGTTTAGCCCTTATCCTTAAATTATGTCCTCTAGTTCTGTTCTCACCCGCCAAGGGAAACATCCCTTCTGCATCTAGTCTGTCTAGACCTGTCAGAATTTTATACACTTCTATGAGGTCCCCTCTCAATCTTCTAAACTCCAGTGTGTACATCCCTAAACTACATAGTCTCTCCTCATAGGTCAATCCCGCCATTCCTGGTATCAGCCTGGTGAATCGCCGCTGCACCCCCTCCATGGCAAGAACATCTTTCCTCAGATGAGGCGACCAAAACTGTACACAGTACTCGAGGTGTGGTCTCACCAGTGCCCTGTACAGCTGCAGCAAGGTATCCCTGTTCCTGTATTCCAACCCTTTTGCTATGAAGGCCAGCATACCGTTTGCCTTCTTGATCGCCTGTTGCACCTGCATGCTCGCCTTCAGTGACTGGTGTACAAGAACACCCAGGTCTCTCTGTACTTCCCCCTCTCCCAATTTATTGCCATTTAAATAATAATTTGCCCTCCCGTTCCTGCACCCAAGGTGGATAACTTCGCACTTGTCCACATTATAGTGCATCTGCCATTTATCCGCCCAATCACCCAGTCTGTCCAAATCGCTCTGGAGCTTCCTGGTCTCCTCCTCTGAGCCCACCCCCCCTCCTAGTTTAGTGTCGTCTGCAAATTTGGAAATGCTGCATCTGACTCCCTGATCCAGGTCATTAATGTAAATTGTGAACAGCTGGGGACCCAGGACAGATCCCTGTGGTACCCCACTTGTTACTGCCTGCCATTCAGAAAATGAGCCGTTTATTCCAACTCTCTGTTTTCTATCTGACAGCCAGTTCTCTATCCACGTCAATACTTTCCCCTTTATCCCATGAGCTTCAATTTTCCCTGCTAATCTTTTATGTGGGACCTTATCGAAGGCCTTTTGGAAGTCCAGGTACACCACATCTACTGGCTCTCCCCCATCTATTTTACCAGTTACTCCCTCAAAAAATTCCAATAGATTAGTCAAGCACGATTTACCCTTTGTAAATCCATGTTGACTCTGTCCTATCCTGTCCCCATTTGCTAAGTGCTCCGCTATTTCATCCTTAATGATGGACTCCAGCATTTTGCCCACAACTGATGTAAGGCTTACAGGTCTGTAATTACCTGCTTTTTCCCTACTCCCCTTTTTGAATAGTGGGGTAACGTTAGCTACCCTCCAATCCATGGGCACTGTTCCCGAGTCTAATGAATTCTGAAAAATCATACTTAGTGCATCCGCTATCTCTAGGGCCACCTCCTTCAGCACCCTAGGATGCATGTTATCAGGCCCTGGGGATTTGTCCGCCTTCAATCCCTTTAGCTTCCTTAACACCATATCCTTAGAGATATTGACTCGCGTCAGTTCCTCCTTTGCAAATGTCCCTATTTTTCCCGATATCCCAGGGAGGTTTTTTGTGTCTTCCTTCGTAAAGACTGACCCAAAGTATGCATTTAGTTGGTCTGCCATTTCTTTATTTCCCGTTATATATTCCCCCGTATCTGACTGCAATGGGCCAACTTTGGTTTTCACCAGTCTTTTCCTCTTGATATACTTATAAAAGCTTTTGGAGTTAGTTTTTATATTTTCCGCCAGCTTGCTTTCGTAAGCTATTTTGCCCCTCTTGATTAAGCCCTTTGTCCTCCTTTGCTCTATCTTAAACTGTTCCCAATCTTCCGCTCTGGCGCTTTTTTTGACTATTTTATACGCCCTATCTTTGGATTTTATGCTGTCTCTAATTTCCCCTGTTATCCACGGTTGAGTCACCTTTTTAGATTTCCTTTTATGCCAGATTGGTATAAACAATTTTTGCAATTTTGTCATTCTATCTTTAAATGCTTGCCATTGTTTATCTACCTCCAGTCCTCCCAGGAACGTTGTCCAATCAGACCTACTCAGTTCCCGTCTAATGGCATCATAATTCCCCTTGTTTAAATTCAGGACCTTAGTATCTGAGTCAATTTCTTCGCTCTCCATTTCGAGTGAGAAATCGATCATGTTATGATCGCTCTGACCCAAGGGTCCCCGTACAACAAGATTACTAATTAGTCCCTTCTCATTGCACAGTACCCAGTCCAATATAGCCTGTTCCCGAGTTGGTTCCTCGACATATTGATCCAGATAACCATCCCTTAAACACTCAAGGAATTCCTCCTCCTCATTATTTTTACTGATTAGGCTATTCCAATCTATATGTAAGTTAAAGTCACCTATGATGACAGCTGTGCTCTTATTGCACGCTTCTCTAATTTCCCTCGTGATGCCCTCCCCAACCTCTATTTTACTATTTGGAGGCCTATATACCACTCCTATTAATGTTTTTCGCCCCTCGCTATTTCTTAGCTCCACCCATATAGATTCTGTATTAACTGAGTTAATATCCTTCCTTTCAATTGCATTTATCCCTTCTTTTACCAGCAATGCTACCCCTCCTCCCTTTCTTTTTTGTCGATCCTTCCTAAATACTGAATACCCCTGTATGTTAAGCTCCCAGCCCTGTTCACCCTGCAACCATGTTTCCGTAATCCCAATTAGATCATAATTATTAACCTCTATTTCCACAGCTAATTCATCTACCTTGTTCCTGATGCTTCTCGCATTAAGGTATAAAACCCTCAGGCTTTTTTTATGCTCACATTTTTTATGAATTGGTTTGGCCCTTTGTTTTTTGTTCCTCACCCTTTTACCATTTATTTCTGTCTGCCTTTCACTTTCCTCTATTTCACTACATGGGTTTCTAGCCCCCTGCCATACTAGTTTAAATGCTCCCGAACTGCTTTATCAAAAATTACCCCGAGAACATCAGTTCCATCTTTGCACAGGTGTAGACCGTCCCTTTTGTATAGGTCACACCTACCACAAAACTGGTTCCAATGCCTCAAAAATTTAAAACCCTCCCTCTTACACCACTGCTCAAGCCACGTATTTAGCCTAACTATCCTGTTCTCTGTACTCTTACTAGCACGTGGCACTGGTAGTAATCCAGAGATTACTACCTTCGAGGTCCTACTTTTTAGCTTGGCTCCTAACTCCCTAAATTCTACTTGTAGGACCTCTTCCCTTTTTTTAGCTACGTCGTTGGTACCAACATGTATCACGACAACTGGCTGTTCCCCCTCCCCCTCCAGAATGTTCTGCACCCGCGCCGAGACATCCTTCACCCTTGCACCAGGGAGGCAACATACCATCCTGGAGTCTCGGTCGCGACCACAGAAACCCCTATCTATTCCCCTTACAATCGAATCCCCTATTACTATAGCCCTGCCACTCTTTTTCCCTCCCTTCTTTGCAACAGAGCCAGTCATGGTGCCATGAGCCTGGCTGCTGGTGCCTTCCCCCGATGAGTCATCCCCCCCGACAACAGCACCTAAGGCGGTGAACCTGTTGCTAAGGGAGACAACCCCAGGGGATTTCTGCACTACCTTCCTGCCCTTGCTCTGCCTTTTGGTCACCCATGTACTATCTACGCTGGCCTTAACCTGCGGTGTGACCAACTCACTAAATGTGTTATCCACAACCCTCTCAGAATCGTGGATGCTCCAAAGTGAGTCCATCCGCAGCTCAAGGGCCGTCATGCGGTCCCACATGAGCTGCAGCTGGACACACTTCCCGCACACATGGTTGTCAGGGACACAGGAAGCGTCCCTGATTTCCCACATGTTACAGGAGGAGCATGACACAGGTCCGAGCTCTACTGCCATGACTTAACCCTTATATTACTTTTTAATTTTCTAGTTTTAGTTTATTTATTGACTTTTGTTTTCCCGAAGCTTACTTAGACCAATGTATACTGTACTCCTCTTATTCCTTTTTAAACTAACCAAATCCCACTAGTTTTAGTTTTACTTTCTAGGAAGGTTTGAGGAAAGTACTTACCAGTTAGGTTGAGTGGGCGCTTGGAGAGGAGCCCCCACTTCCTTGTTGTCTGCCACCAACATCCCTCTCATGGGTTAGCCCCACTTCAGAGCTAGCAAGTGGCTTGACAGCACCTTGCTGCACTTCAGGGGGGCCATGAGACCCGTTTCTGCACTGGAAGTCCTACTCCAGAGGACTTCCATGAAGGTCTGGTTTCTATGCTCAATAGCTGACCATCGCTCCTCAAGAGATGTCAGTCTATTCTGAACAATGACCATTTTTTCAATACCCTGGCGACTAAGCTCCTCCATGGCCGTAGCCAATCTCTCCTCTACCGTAGCCATCCTCTCCTCTACGGTAGCCAAGCTTACCACGGAGGTAGCCATCCTTTCCATGGAGGTTGCCATCCTTTTCGTGATGATGCGTTCATGCGCCAATGTCTCCACAAATGTCCCTGCTCATGTTCGCGATGGACTCCTCCATTCACTCCATACTCGCAGCGACCCTGGTGACAAAACCTGCCAGAGACTCCTGCACCTGTTCCTGGAGTTCCAGCACCACTCTGCTTCTGGATGGACCCGGAGGCACAGGGTCGACATGCAGCAGAGCCGAGCTGGCAGAGTCCTGCGCCCTCCGACGAGGACTCTCCACTGCTGTCCCTGTCTCCACCATCTGCTGATGCTCACTTGTGAGCTGTGATGCACCAGGTTACAACACTACTCTATCTCATGAAGGTCCCACCGAGGTGTGAGTGTCTGCGCTGGTGCTGGGTGCGCTGAATTCTGCTGACGCCGCGCCCTCAGAATTTGCAGCTTCCTCTGAGGAGTCTTGAGGCTCAGGCTGTTCCTCCTGGACAATGGGGATAGGGGCTGTCGATGGTCCTGTGGGGGAGTAAAGGAAAGAGTTAGAGATGTGAGGTAAAGTTTGCATGCACTTTGAATAGTGCATATGATCATAAGTCAATCTGTTAGAGCATCAGAATCATTATCAGTCACTCATGCAATGTCAATGAGAGAGATGCTAAACTATTCTGTCACCAGCTTGCTCTGATGAGCCCGTCTGTCCGTCCTCCACTCTGGCGATCTCCAGGGCCGCCTCCTCTGAAGTGGTGAGCTGGGCTACTGAGGGTGGCCTTCCTCCTGTCCTCGCTCTTTCCCTCTTATTGTGGACTCTCTTTTCCTGCAATGAGGGACACAAGTGGAGTTTGAGTGAAAATGAAGGTGTGAGTGTAGAGAATCCATAGCATAGATGCTTAGCAGGAGACAAAGTGCCCTCCCTGTGTGTTGTAAGTTGTTGTCATTGCGTCACCGTGATAGGGAGTGTGAGGGCTACATGGTCGAATAGTTAAGCGAATGTGACCATACAGAGAGAGGGAATGGGTAAGGGTGCAGGGATGTAAGGGTCAAGTGGGATGTGGTGGAAGAGGTTGGCAAAGCAGAGTGCTGGTGATGAGAGGCGATGGGGATCAGATTGAGGGTCATGGGGATGGAATACTCACTTTTCCTGTGCGGAGAAGGTCGTGAAACCTCTTCCTGCACTGCAGCCAGGTTCTGCTGCACATGGAAATTGCATTTACCTCTTGGGCCACGTGCAGCCACACAGCTTTAGTCCCTGAGGAAGGAAAGAGCACCTCCTTATTTGATCTTGCTCCCTCCACCAGAGCTTGGAGGGAGGCCTCATCGAATCTTGGAGCACACTTTGGTCCACTGGTGGACATAATCGGTGAAGGAAGCACTCAGAACATTGGGCATAAAGGTTAAAGGCTGAAAAAGAAGCAAGGCTGCTTGCAGGCCTTAAATCCAGCAGCATTGATGACGTCATCGGAGGTGACTTTCTGTATGAAAAGGCTCATTGGGCCAGGGGTTTCCACACGCTGGAAATCAAGTGCCCAATTAGGGCAAAATCGCACTTTTGTCCCACTTCACATTGGAGTTGGGATCCTGACACGACGACCACCTGACACGCCCCCAGCCCGCCCCCAATGGCAAAATCCAGCCCATTGACTCTGTTGCTCTCTCCACAGGTGCTGCCTGGCCTGTTGAGTATTTCCAGCATGTTCTGTTTGTATATCAACATGTCCTACCTAGTATCTGTTTGTCAGCGTTTGTTGACAAACAAAATCAGTGTGGGGGATTTAGACTTTGCCCCAGAATGTTGCTGGGATGAACTTCTCCGAAGCTCTTGTGGAGGTGCGAGGCCCCCAGTTTAGCTTCAGCACAAACATTAGTTTGCCAACATGGCTTATTATCAGCACAGGCCACCCATCTCAAATGCGTCAAAATCCCTTAGCAGGGTGTTACATTCTGGCTGTTTATACCGAACACCATGTCTTCTTGCTGCTGCTCTGGTGTTAGTCGTGGCTCAGTTGGTAGCACTCTTGCCTCTGAGTCAGAATGGCTGTGGGTTCAAATCCCACTCCAGTAGAAACCTTAAGCACAAAAATCTAGGCTGACACTCCCAGTGCAGTACTGAGAGAGAGCGGCACTGTTACAGGTGCTGTCTTTCAAGATGAGACATTAAGCCAAGGGCCTGCCTGCTCTCTCAGGTGAATGTAAAAGATCCCATGGTGCTATTTTCGAAGAAGAGCAGGGGAGTTCTCCCCGGTGCCCTGGGTCAATATTTATCCCTCAATCAAAATCACTAAAACAGATTATCTGGTCATTATCACATTGCTGTTTGTGGGAGCTTGATGTGCGCAAATTGGCTGCTGCATTTCCTACATTACAACAGTGACTGCACTTCAAAAAGTACTTCATTGGCTTTAAAGTGCTTTGAGACATCCTGAGGTCATGAAAGGTGCTGTAGAAATGCAAGTCTTTCTTTCTTTCTTGTTACTCCCCATCATTTGTCCAAACATGGATTCTGAGTGTGTGGCTGTGTCACTCTCTGTCATTTCTCTTATATCATGTGTCCTCACTAATATGTAAGCAAACTGCTTAGAGAAAGAAAATAGCATTTTGATGGCCAAGCTCATGAGTGTTGCTGATCTCTGGGGTTATTTGTTTTCTTGATGCCAGGCTGGAGTCTCTGAGGAGATGAGATTTTTCATTGTTTATTAACATTCGATTTCGACTCTTGTGCTTTATAAATGTTATAAAAGCAGGAATCGTGGATTCTTCACGTGAGAAGCACTTTTCACACAAAGGGTAGTAGAAATCTGAAACTCTCTCCCCCAAAACACCGTGGATGCTGGGGGTCAATTGAAGCTTTCAAGACTGAGATGGATCAATTTTTGTTCGGTGTGATAAGGAATTCAGGAGAAACTTCTTTACTCAGAGAGTGGTGAGAATGCGCAACTCGCTACCACAGGAGTGGTTGAGGCGAATAGTGTAGATACATTTAAGGGGAAGCTGGATAAACACATGGGGGAGAAAGGAATAGAAGGATATGCTGATAGGGTGAGATGGAGAAGGGTGGGAGGAGGCTCGTGTGGAGCAGTTGGGCTGAATGGCCTGTTTCCGTGCTGTACATTCTACGTTATTCCATGTAATATGTAAGGGTGTCAAGGGACATGGAGCTAATGCAGATAAATGGAGTTGAGGCGCAGATCAGCCATGATTTAATTGAATGGCGGAACAGGCTCGAGGGGCTGAACGGCCTCCTCCTGTTCCTGTGTTCAAACTGCGCACGGAGGCGTCCACTTCCTTCCTGTAAGTGTTTCAGTTTTTTTTTTAAGTGGTGAAGTAGTTCGACACATCCACCAAAGACAGAGGAACATCATGAACATAACAAAAAAATTCATTCTCGGGACTTGGGCATCGCTGGCGAGGTCGTCATTTATTGCCCATCCCCGAGTTGCCCTGAGAAGGTGATGGTGGGCCTTCTTCCTGCTAACTGAGTGGCAGGCTGCTACACCTGAGTGGCTGGCCAGGCCACATCAGAGGGCAGTTAAGAGTCAACCACATTGGTGTGGGACTGGAGTCACATATAGGCCCAGACCGGGTAAGGGTGGCAGGTTTCCTTCCCTAAAGGACATTAGTGAAACAGTTTGGTTTTTATGACAATTCGACAGCTTCACGGTCACTTTTACTGAGACCAGATTTTATTTCCAAATTTTTAAAAATTGAATTAAAATTCTCAAACTGCCCTGATGGGATTTGAACTCACATCCTACATGGACTACATGACGAAAGGTCATCGACCTGAAACGTTAACTCTCTTTCTCTCTCCACGGATGCTGCCTGGCCTGCTGAGTTTTTCCAGCGTTTTCTGTTGTTATTTCCTACATGGACTACTAGTCCAGCAACATAACCACTACACCAGCAATTAATAAACCCCACCTCCATCTAAGCTGCTCTGGTACAGCGACACGAGGTTGCGATACTCAGAAGGCCGCAGCCTGAGGACTGAAGGGTACGGCCTGAGTGGGAGGGATGCAGGAGGTTGCAGAGTTAGGATGGAGGAAGGCCACAGAGGGATTGTTAATGAAAAATGAAAATCCTGAAAAAAGTCACCTCCCTAAACCGTGACCTCCACCACCGAGAAGGACAAGGGCAGCAGGTGTATGGGAAAACCACCACCTCTAATTTCCCCTCCTGACTTGGACATATTTTGCCGTTCCATCATTGTCGCTGGGTCAAAATCCAATTAACTCCCTACCTAACAGCACTGTGGGAGCACCTTCACCACACGGACTGCAGCGGTTCAAGAAGAAGACCTACCACCACCTCCTCAAAGGCAACCAGGGGTGGGCAGTAAATGCCGGCTTTGATAACGAAGCCCACACCCTGGGAATCAATTAAAACAATTGAATGCATTGAGGGAGAAGGAGGTAGCGAAGGTCAGCAAGCACAGAAGTGATAGACGAGCAGATTGCAGTGTTTTGAGTGAGTTGAGATTGTGGCGGTGGATCTCCTACCATTAGCACAAAAGGTGTTAGCCACGGCTCAGCGGTATTACTTCTCGCCTATGAGTCTGAAGGTCGTGGGTTCAAGTCCACTCCAAGGTCGTTAGCACATAATCCAAGCTGACACTCCCAGTGCAGCACTGAGGGAGTGCCGCACTGTCAGAGGTGCCGTCTTTCAGATGAGATGTTAAACCGAGGCCCCGTCTGCTCTCTCAGGTGGACGCAAAAGATCCATGGCCACTATTTCAAAGAAGAGCAGGGGAGTTCTCCCCGGTGTCCTAACCAATATTTATGCCTCAACCAACATCACTAAAAGGAACAGATTATCTGCTCATTTTCTCATTGCTGTTTGTGGGAGCTTGCTGTGCGCAAATTGCCTGTCATGTTTCCTACATTACAAAAGTGACTACTCGTTAAAAAAAAGTCCTTAATTGTCCAGTAAACACTTTGGGGCGTCCTGAGGTCGTGAAAGGCGCGATATAAATGCAAGTTATTTCTTTCAATATTATTTGTAGTACTGTACTGGGTGTTTGATCAGGAAACAGGTGGGTGAAGAGGATGTAGTAGCTAACTTCATTTCAAAGTGCCTGGAGTAGAAGAGAACATGATGGGAGGTGGAGGGAGTCAAAAAACACCTTAAGGATGGGGTTCGGCTTCTCCATTCCCCCCACATTACTATAAAGAACATTGAGACTGGAACTGTAGTGTTTATGTGAAGCTTTAATCCAGAATCAGGGCTCGAAGAAGAGTGAAGAAGAGTGAAGATCTGGTCATTTACCTCATTGCTCTTTTGTGGAGTCTTGCTGTGCGCAAATTACCCACTGCGTTTTTCTACTTTACAGCAGTGACTCAATCGGCTGCGAGGCACCTTGGGATGGCCTGAGGTCACGAAAGGCGTTCATAGAAATGCGAGTTCTTTCTTTCCTTGTTCTTCACCTAACCCTGGTGTGCCTGACCTGGGAGAGCTTGATGCTGACATCAAGCGTGCCTGTTGTGGAAAGTTTAACCAACCTCCTTTACCTTGAACAGCGCAACAACAAAAAAGCCCGATCCATAATCTATTGCCACTTGCGTCCACCAGAGGTGGCATCATTTGGGACAACAGCATGACTGAGAAACTAGAGCGAATCTACTCAATGTGCATGTTAGCAGAACTGTTGGATGCTGCTCTTGTTTAAGTGGCTTTCACTGTGTGTCTCCATGATGAGATGACAATTGTACAAGCAAGTACTGGCAGTATGATAGATGGGGTTCTGTTAAAAAATGTGTGTGACTGTCAGGGTATCAACGCTGATTGACAGATGAACTGAAGCACACTCGCTGCTAGAAATGAAAAAAAATTATTAATTTATGTCAGATTTGTAAAACTCGATGGAATGAAACCCATCAGTTCTTTTTCCCTAACGCCACCCCACCACCCCCCCCCTACACTCAATTTTTTCCTCTCTCTTCTGAAGGCACTAGCTCACGCTGAGCTAATCTTTCCCCGGTGCCGAGTACGTTGTGCAATTGTCAATTTGGCTGACAGGTGTCGAGGCAGCAAGTGTTAGAGGGTTAAAGAAAGAAAGAACTTGCATTTCTATAGCGCCTTTCCCATCTTCAGGACGTCCCAAAGCGTTTTGCAGCCAATGAATTACTCTGGAAGAGCAGTCAACTGTTGCTATGTTGGGTAGCACGGCAGGCAATTTGCACACAGCAAGATCCCGCGAATGAGATGAGATGTCTAGTTAATCTGTGTCTTTTGGGGGTCGTTGGTTGAGGGAGGGAAGTTGACCAAGGCAGCCTATCCCTCATGGCGACATCACAGCCGATCCCATGCTTGCCCTTATCCAATATCCGTAAACACTCATTTTCCGGAAGGGACAGTATAACAAAGAAATAAAAGAAAGTCTTGCATTTATACAGCGCCTTTCACAACCTCAGGACGTCTCAAAGCACTTTACAGCCAATGAAGTACTTTTGAAGTGTAGTCACTGTTGTAATGTGGGAAACAGGGCAGCCAATTTGCACACAGCAAGCTCCCACAAACAGCAATGAGATAAATGAGATAAATGACCAGATGATCTGTTTTTGTGATGTTGGTTGAGGGATAAATATTGGCCAGGACACCGGGGATAACTCCTCTGCTCTTCTTTGAAATAGTGCCATGGGATCTAAAGTCCACCTGGGAGGGCAGACGAGACCTCAGTTTAGCGTCTCATCCAAAAGGCGGCACCTTCGACAGTGCAGTACTCCGTCAGTACGATTTTAAAATTCTGATCCTTGTTTTCAAATCCCTCCATGTCCTCGCCCCTCCGAATCTCTTTAACCTCCTCCAGCCCCACAACCCTCCAAGATATCTGCACTCTTCCAATTCTGGCCTTTTTCACGTCCCCGATTTTCATCGCTCCACCAGTGGCGGCCATGCCTTCAGCTGCCTAGGCTCTAAACCTCTCCGCCTCTCTACCTCTCTCTCCTCCTGTAAGACACTCCTTAAAACCTACTGCCCCAATATCTCCTTATGTGGCTCGGTGTCAAATCTTTGTTTGATAATGCTCCTATGAAGCGCCTTGGATGTTTTACTATGTTAAAGGCGCTATATAAATACAAGTTGTTGTTGTTGTACTGTACAGGGAGTGTCAGCCTAGATTTTGTACTCAAGTCTCTGGAGTGGAACTTGGGATGATTATATCCCACCCTAGCATTGTTAGTAGTCAGAGAGAGGCTGGTATCTTGTCTCCTTTCCTTGCGCAGCTCATGACCTTTACCCAGTGGGACTTGCAAGCATTCCTTCCCATCCGTTACTATGTCTGAGTGTTAATGCCTCTATTTACGTGACACATCAGGATGAAGGCATTCATTCATATCCAGTACCGCATGGACCCTGAATGTCTTAGTGCCGATACTGTTCTTGTACAGTGAACACAGGGGTTAAAGTGATTATTTCATCACTCTCCCGCTAGTGTCGCAGTGTAATTCCTGCATATGAACCATATACAGTGGGTCCGCCAATGGCTTAGTGTAAAACTGAACTGCACAGACCAGGAAAATCCCAGCATTTGCTAATCTTAGCTCAGGTGGCGGTAGGGGACCTACAATTTACCTGAGTGGGTGAGGGGGACTATCAGCCAGTGCTCCCACTCATGATCGCTAACCACTGAGCTGTGTTAGAAAGGGGCTGTGTATGGACGTCAGGTGAGGAGAGGCTGGGAGGGCTCAGCAGTGATGCCCCCTGTAGATGACCTGCCCACCAACTCTCACTATCTCGGCTCGCACATGAGGAGCGGGCACTCAGACGTAGGCACTGTACCGTGGCGTTGATGATGTTGGCACAAAATCTGTACCAGTGGTGATTTGTAATTGCTTGTGCAAATATTGCACGGTTTGAAAGAATCGGAATGGCAAATGAGTACAGTTCTATGAGCGAGCACTGGCACTGCATGGTGGGCCGAGTGGCCACAGGCACGCACACTCAATGGGCTGAATGGGCACACACTCAGTGGGCTGAATGGGCGTACAGTCAATGGGCTGAATGGGCACACACTCAATGGGCTGAATGGGCGTACAGTCAATGGGCTGAATGGGCGTACAGTCAATGGGCTGAATGGGCACACACATTCAATGGGCTGAATGTGCACAAACTCAATGGGCTGAATGGGCACACACTCAATGGGCTGAATGGGCACAAACTCAATGGGCTGAATGGGCACACACGCAATGGGCTGAATGGGCACAAACTCAATGGGTTGAATGGGCACACACTCAATGGGCCGAATGGGAACACACTCAATGGGCTGAATGGGCACACACATGATGGGCCGAGTGGCCACAGGCACGATGGTCCAAACGGCAGCCTTCTTTACTGAGATGGTTGTGATTCTATCAATAGTCCTGGGATATTTGTGCAAGTATAGGATTTATTTGGAGGGACACAGAATACAAAATCAAAGAGGCAGTGATGAGTTTGTAGAAGTCAGTGGCTATTAGGATGATACCAGGATATAGTTATGATAAGAGACTTTGACAAAATAGCACTATATTCACCGGAGCAAAGAAGATAAGGGAAGGATCTAATAGAAGTGTTTCAAATGGTGAAGGATTTAAGAAGGTAAATAGGGAAAGATCATTTCCACTGGGTGGTGAATTGGGATCAAAGGGGGCGGGTAGACTCAGGAATTAGTACTAAAAGTATAAAGGGGATGGGAGAAGAAATCTTTTCATGCAAAGGTTATGAATATATAGAGGACTAAGCGGAAAAATTGAGTCACGCCCCCTTTGGGGTGCTAACTTCGCCGGGGGGCTACTTTTAGTGCCCCGGAAAAATTAGCACCCCTGCGGCCAAAATTGAGTGGTAGCGCCCCAAGAGGGAAGCGGGGCACTACTGGAAGTGCCCCACCTCCCACTTCGGGCACTGCAAGGGAATATCGCGGCGCTACGTGCCGCGGTATTGCAGGCCTTCCTCCCCTTCTTAAAGGGGAGGGGCCTTGCGCAGCGCGACCCGGGGCCCAGCTGGGCCACTGGGGATCGGAGTGCCGGCAAAAGATCCCGGCACTCAAGAGAAGTGCCGGGCTCATGGAGCGTAGCCGGCACTCTGTGGGGGGGGTGGGTAAGGAGGCCGGGGACGGCAGGGGAGGCAGGTGCTGGCAGGCGGCCAGCAACAAAAATGGCCGCCCGGCACCTCGCCTTTAACTAGCGCCTCCCTGGCCGCAGGTAGGCTCCCCAGACCCCGTCGGACATAGCGTCCGGCGGTAAGTCAGGGGGCGCTACCGAAGATTGTGGCCGGGGCGTGAGCGGGGCGCTGCACACGGCGATGACGTCATCACTGGTGGCGCAGCGCCACGGGGTGCTAACGGTTAGCACCGCCACTAACCTCCTGCTGAATTTCGCGGTAGGCGTTGGCGGCACCGCGCCCGGGCGCTAGTTCCTTTGTGCCCCGTAATGGGAGGCGCAAAGCAACTGAATTTGTCCCCCCTAGAGTTTCCGCTGGTTTTACCTGAAATTGGCCAAACCAGCGTAAAAGATTGAGGAACTTTAAGTGCAAGTTACGTCCAGCATAAACCGAGTTTACGCGATCTTTAATGCTGGTTTAAGAAACTTCACGTGGGAAGCCAGCCCCGCCCACAAGACTGGCCACACCCCCAGATTGAAATACTGAGCATGACGAGTTTCTGCCCATTTTTTATTTTTTTTTAATCCATTTACGGGATGTGGGCATCACTGGCGAGGCCAGCATTTATTGCCCATCCCTAGTTGCCCTTGAGAAGGTGGTGGTGAGCCGCTGCAGTCCGTGTGGTGAAGGTACTCCCACAGTGCTGTTAGGGAGGAAGTTCCAGGATTTTGACCCGATGACGATGAAGGATCGGTGATATATTTCAAAGTCAGGATGGTGTGTGACTTGGAGGGGAACTTGGAGGTGTTGGTGTTCCCATGGGCCTGCTGCCCTTGTCCTTCTAGGTGGAAGAGCTCGCGCCCGTTTGCGACACTTCGAGGAGGCTCCTCAAATTCAGCATTTTTTTTAGGTTCACTAGTCACTAGTCGGCACCTTTTAAAAGTTTTAAACATATTAAAAAATATTTAATTTACTAAGAAACTAGCCAGTGGACACCAATGAAACTAGTAAATGGTTCAGTATATTTTTTTTAAGTCATTTTCAGTAATTTAAAATCGGGTTTCTCACAGGTGGTGGACTGGACACTCTGATTAAAAATGTTTATTTTTTGTGATGAACCCATTTTCGGCTGCATTGATGAAACTGCAGCAGGTTATCGCTCTTAAATATGTCAGGGAATACTTTTTAATGCAAGAAAAAATAAACAATTACATTCTAAACAATTGCGCTGGTTCGTGGAAGGTTTTACGCTGATGATTAAGCAAATGAGTTTGGGCAGAAACTTGAACCATAACTTCGATTTGGAAAAACAGCGCAATTTGCGCCCGGATTGCCAATTGCGCCCAAAGCGGAAACTCCACCCCAGAATATGGACCATGATACCACAAGGGGCTACTGAAGTTGACTCAGTCGCCACAGGGGTGAAATTGGTCATTGACGATAGCACAAAATGCCTGATAGTGAATCGCAGGCCCGTTTTACACCATCCCCAATTTACTTCTCCATTTGAAGTCAATGGGGTTTAAAAGAGGCTATCGATTCGGTATCACCCGCTTTCGCATTACTGTCCATCACCAAATTTACCCCCAATGTTTAAAAGGGATTTAGGTAAGCACTTGAAGAGTAAAAGGTATTAACAGGTTCAGGGAAATGGAATGAGAGAAGATTGCTGCAATGAGGAGCTAGATCCAGCCCAGGTATGATATATTTATATAGCGCCTTTCATGACCACCAGATGTCCCAAAGCGTTTTACAGCCAATTAATTACTTTTTGAAGTGGAGTCACTGTTGTAATGTAGGAAACGCGGCAGTCAATTTGTGCACAGCAAAGTCCCACAAACAGTAATGGCCAGATAATCTGTTTGAGTGATGCTAATTGAGGGATAAGTATTGACCCCAGGACACCGGGGATAACTCCCCTGCTCTTCTTCGAAATAGGGCCGGGATCTTTTACATCCACCTGAGAGAGCAGACAGGGCCTTGGTTTAACGTCTCATACGAAAGATGGCACTTTCGACAGTGCAGCACTCCCTCAGTACTGCGCTGGAGTGTCAGCCTAGAATTTTGTGCTAATTTCTGGAGTGGGACTTGAACCCACAACCTTTTGACCCAGAGAGCGAGAGTGCTACCCACTGAGCCACAGCTGACGATGGACCACATGGCCGCCTCCTGAGCTGAAATATCCATGAGTCTATGAAATTGACAGCTTGTACACATTTCCTCTCATAACATCGCCTATGGAAGCTCAACAAAAGTCAAGAGTGGGAGTTGAGACAATTGGAAAAGAGAGGCACTGAATGATGGCTGAAGGAGAATGAATATGTACGGGCATATAATTGGCAAATGAAGTTCAACACAGATAAATGTGAGGTACTACGTTTTGGTAGGAAGAATAGGGAGGTCATTTATCATTTGGAGGGTGCGAGTCTAGGTGGGGTAGGGGAACAAAGGGATCTTGGAGTACAAATACACAAATCACTAAAAGTTGTGACACAGGCTAATAAGGCCATAAAAAAGCAAACCAAGCACTATGGTTTATTTCTAAAGGGATAGAATTGAAAAGTAGGGAAGTTATGCTAAACCTGTATCGAACCTTGGTTAGACCACACTTAGAGTACTGCGTACAGTTCTCGTCGCCATATTATAAAAAGGATATAGAGGCACTGGAGAGGGTGCAGAGAAGATTTACAAGGATGATACCAGAAATGCGAGGGTAGCATATCAGGAAAAGATGAACAGGCTGGGTCTCTTTCCTCTTGAAAAAAGAAGGCTGAGGGGTGACCTAATAGAGGTCTTAAAAATTATGAAAAATGTTGATAGAGTGGATACAGAGAGAATGTGTGATGGAATACTCTCCACTTGCCTGGATGAGTGCAGCTCCAACAACACTCAAGAAGCTTGACACCATCCAGGACAAAGCAGCCCGCTTGATTGGCACCCCATCCACCACCTTAAACATTCACTCCCTCCAACATGGCTGCAGTGTGTACCATCTACAAGTTGCACTGCAGTAACTCGCCAAGGCTTCTTTGGCAGCACCTCCCAAACCCGCGACCTCTTCCACCTAGAAGGACAAGGGCTGCAGATGCATGGGAACACCACCACCTCCAAGTTCCCCTCCAAGTCACACACACCATCCTGACTTAGAAGTATATCACCAATCTTTCATCGTCGCTGGGTCAAAATCCTAGAACTCCCTCCCTAACAGCACTGTGGGAGTATCATCACCACACGGACTGCAGCGGTTCAAGAAGGCGGCTCACCACCACCTTCTCAAGGGCAATTAGGGATGGGCAATAAATGCTGGCCTTGCCAGCGATGCCCACATCCCATAAACGAATTTAAAAAAACTTGTGTGGAAGAGGCCATCAATATAACATAGTCACCAAGAAATCCAATAGGGAATTCAGAAGAAACTTCTTTACCCAAAGAGTGGTGAGAATGTGGAACTCGCTACCACAGGGAGTGGTTGAAGCGAATAGTATAGATGCATTTAAGGGAAGGCTAGACAAGCATATGAGGGAGAAGGGAATAGAGGGTTATGTTGATAGATTTAGATGAGGAAAGACGGGAGGAGGCTCGAGTGGAGCATAAACGCCGGCATGGACTGGTTGGGCCGAATGGCCTGTTTCTGTGCTGTATTTCCTATGTAATCCTATGTAATATGTCGCTAGCGATGTTGGTGGGTGAGAGAGTTAAGGCCCTGGTTTTATATTCCTACCTGGGTTTCACTCTCGTGCCTCGGGAAGTTCCGCGTCACCAGTGCGGTCTTGGGAACTTATCCCTAACATATATCTGTCCTTCGTTCAGTCAATTGTGTTGGTTATATTACAGTCTTTACATTTATTGCTTTTTTCCTTTGCATTAAATGGCCGAAGTGAAAAATTATTCAGCAATTTAGACGATGGGTTAAAAATATTACTAGTGTAAATGTTCTACGCGAGACACAGAATAAAAAGCAATGTAAGAACAGAGTCCATAAATATAGACTTTTCGTGGATGAAACTTGTGAACAGAATTTTCATCTGCGCTTCAGAAAGTGGGAGGAAAGTAATTTGATGTCAAGTTGGCTTCATTTAAGTGTCCTGACAGCTTGTGGGAGGTACGTTCACAGTCTGCTATTCAATGTCGTTATCTGTGGGGCTTTGAAAGGAGTAATCAAGCACTCTAGCTGTAATCCCAGGCTTCAGCTGTTAGATGAGTTGAATTAGGAGTCATTCAGGAGGCTGGCAGGACTGTCAGGGTGGAATTGAGAGTGGAAGGGTCAGTCCGAATGTGTTGGTTATCTGTGGAAACACAGCTCCAGTTGGAAGATCTCATCAACCCCTGTTTACATTGGCTCAGCGATGAGCAAGAGATATCAATTCATGCGCCTTATTGACTTCTGATTATGTGGTATTTGGGCCTGTGCGATTTTCCAACTGTAAGTGCTTCCTGAGCGCGGGATTCTGGACTATATGGCCAAAACTCTGCTGCCCGTATCCTAACTCGCACCAAGTCCTGATCACCCATCAACCTCTGCGCTCGCTGACCTACATTGGCTCCCGGTCCGGCAGTGCCTTGATATTAAAATTCTCATCCTTGTTTTCATATCACTCCACAGCCTTGCCCTTCCCTGTCTCTGTAACCTCCTCCAACCCTACAATCAATGCACCCCCTATTTTTTTTGTTGGGTACACGGAACCTTTAACGTCTCATTCAAAATGATGCGCAAGCGCAAAATCTCCCATTGAAAAGCGGGTCCCGGGCTGTGCGGGACCACCAGACAGCTGCGTGGCCGTGCAGCTTAGCAGGAACGTTGCCTACAACCCTCCGAGATCTCTGCGCTCCTCCAATTCTGGCCTCTTGAGCATCCCCAATTTCCATTGCTCCACCATTGGTGGCCGTGCCTTCAGCTGCCTAAGCTTTGGAATTCCCTCCCTAAACCTCTCCACCTCTCTACCTCACTCTTCTCCCCTTTAAAACGCCCCTTAAAACCTACCTCTTTGACCAAGCTTTTGGTCACCCATCCTAATAGTTTCTTATGTGGCTCGGTGTCAAATTTTGCTTGATATTCGCTCCTGTGAAGCGTTTTGGGACTTTTTACTACGTTAAAGGCACTATATCTTGTACACCAGTCACTGAAGGCGAGCATGCAGGTGCAACAGGCGGTCAAGAAGGCAAACGGTATGCTGGCCTTCATAGCAAAAGGGTTGGAATACAGGAACAGGGATACCTTGCTGCAGCTGTACAGGGCACTGGTGAGACCACACCTCGAGTACTGTGTACAGTTTTGGTCGCCTCATCTGAGGAAAGATGTTCTTGCCATGGAGGGGGTGCAGCGGCGATTCACCAGGCTGATACCAGGAATGGCGGGATTGACCTATGAGGAGAGACTATGTAGTTTAGGGATGTACACACTGGAGTTTAGAAGATTGAGAGGGGACCTCATAGAAGTGTATAAAATTCTGACAGGTCTAGACAGATTAGATGCAGAAGGAATGTTTCCCTTGGCGGGTGAGAACAGAACTAGAGGACATAATTTAAGGATAAGGGCTAAACCATTTAGGACAGAAATGAGGGGGAATTTCTTCACTCAGAGAGTGGTGAACCTGTGGAACTCATTGCCACAGAGGGCAGTGTACGCCAGCTCATTAAATATATTTAAGAGGGAATTAGATATATTTCTACAGGCAAAAGGGGTTAAGGGTTACGGAGAGAAGGCGGGGACGGGATACTGAATTGAAGGATCAGCCATGATCTCATTAAATGGCGGAGCAGGCTCGAAGGGCCGGATGGCCTACTCCTGCTCCTATCTTCTATGTATCTATGTATCTATATAAATGCAAGTTGTTGTGATTTTGTTGTTTCTGATTGCATGATTATGGAATGTAGGGGGAAAAATTCAGCTGCTTGCGCCTCCCGTTAGCGCCTTAAGAGGGCGCTAATGGGGCGTAAAGCAGCTAACGCCCGGGCGCAGCGCCGCCCACGCCTCCCGAAAAATTCAGCGGGAGGTTAGCGGCGGCGGCAGCCGGTAGCGCCCTGTGGCGTTGCGCCGCCGGCGATGACGTCATCGCCGTGCGCAGCACCCCGCTCGCGCCCCGGCCGTGATCTTCAGTCGCGCCCCCTGATTTACCGCCAGACGCTATGTCCGACGGGTTCAGGGAGGCGTACGTGCGGCCGGGGCGGCGATATTTAAAGGGGAGGTGGCAGGCGGGCATTTTTGTTGCTGGCCGCCTGCCAGCACCTGCCCCCGTTGCTGTCCCCGGCCCCCGTGAAGCCCCCCCACCGTGAAGTGCTGGCTGCGCTCCAAGAGCCCGGCACTTCTCTTGAGTGCCGGGCTCTTTTGCCGGCACTCCCGATCCCTGGGGGCCCAGCTGGGCCCCGGTTCGCGCTGCGCAGGGTCCCTCCCCTTTAAGAAGGGGAGGAAGGCCTGCAATACCGCGGCGCGACGTGCCGCAGCGCCGCGCCAGGATATTCCCTCGCAGCGCCCCAAGAGGGATGCGGGGTGCTTCCAGTGGCGCCCCGCTTCCCTCTTGGGGCGCAACCACTGAAGTTCCGGCGCGGGGCCGCTAATTTTTTCGGGGCGCTAAAAGTCGCGCCCCGGCGAGGTTAGCGCCCCAAATGGGGCGCGACTCAATTTTTACCCCGTAGTGTCTTCCTGAGAGTCCTTTATATCTAGAGGACTAGAATAGAAGTCATGCTGCAGCTATACAAAACCCTGGTTAGACCACACCTGGAGTACTGTGAGCAGTTCTGGGCCCCAGACCTTAGGAAGGATATGTTGGCCTTGGAGGGAGTGCAGCGTAGGTTTACCAGAATGACTTCAAGGGTTAAGTTACGAGGAGAGATTACACAAACTAGGGTTGTATTCCTGGGAATTTAGAAGGTGAAGGAGTGATTTGATCGAAGTTTTCAAGATATTAAGAGGAACAAATAGGGTAGATAGAAACTATTTCCACTGGTTGGGGATTCTTGGACTAGGTGGCATAGTCTAAAAATTAGAGCCAGACCTTTCAAAAGTGAAGTTAAGAAAATCTTCTACACACAAAGGTGGTAGAAGTTTGGAACTATCTCCAACAGATGGCAATTGATGCTAGATCAATTTTTAATTTTTAATTTGAGACTGATAGCTTTCTGTTAACCAAAGGTATTAAGGGATGTGGGGCAAAGGCGGGTATATGGAGTTAGGTCGCAGATCAGCCATGATCTCATTGAATGGCGGAACAGGCTCGAGGGGCTGAATGGCCTCCTCCTGCGCCTATGTTCCTATGATTCCAAACGGTAGGGCGTCACATGTGTGTGATTCCAGATTGCACGGAGTCATAACCACAGAGTGTGTTACACAGGTACAACAGAGTGTCCCAAAGACCCAATGTGTCGTTCCCTCTTTTAAGTTAGTCTGCATTTTGCATTAAAAAGAAAGACTTGCATTTATATAACGCTTTTCACGACCACAGCCAATGAAGTACTTTTTGAAGTGGAGTCACTGTTGTAATGTGGGAGACATGGCGGCCAATTTGCACAGAACAAGCTCCCACAAACAGCAATGTGATAACGACCAGATAATCTGTTTTTGTAACGTTGATTGAGGGATAAATATTGGCCAGGACACCAGGGATAACTCCCCTGCTCTTCTTCAAAATAGTGCCATGGGATCTTTTACGTCCACCTGAGAGAGCAGACGGGGGCCTCGGTTTAACGTCTCATCTGAAAGACTCAGCACTGCACTGGAGTGTCAGCCTAGATTTATGAGCTCAAGTCTCTGGAGCGGGACTATGAACCCACAAACTTCTGACTCAGAGGCGAGAGTACTGCCCCCTGAGCCACGGCTGACACAGTGAGAAACAATAGTGAAAAAAATAATAGTTCAAGACATCAGGGCCGAGAAATTCAGGCACGGCCATATCTGGGTGGTGTTGGGTTGGGGTAGGGGTGGGGGAGTGGGGTAGGTGCAGGATACATTCCCTGCACCTGAACGGTGAGGCCCAAGGCTCCCCAAATATTGGCCCCATTTCCAAGCCTGCGAACTGCGCAGAGTAACAGGCAGCTACCTGAATTCCTTTAAGTGAGAGCTTGATCTGTTTTTGGCTGGGGCCGAGACCACCTCGTACAAGATGTAGGTGCCCTCCGATATAAATCAGGGCGGGTGTGATCTCCCGGACTAGTGTCCATCACCTAAAGGGGTTAGAGAGTGGAATATTTCCAGATTTTCTTTTGTGCTAATTGGCGTGGGGATTGTAACCTGGCTTTTAGGCTCTCCCAGGAGATTCCATGGCTCTGGCTGGAGTGGGCGAGTGTGTCTCTATTATGATGCTAAAGGTAACACAACCACATGGGACAGTCCAGATGGTCTTTTCCTCTCAGTCATTCTCGTTTGTTTGAGGAAAGTATTACCGATGCTATGTGCTGTAGTGTGATACCTTTTTAAGAACACAAGAACATTAGAATTAGGAGCAGGAGTCGGCCATACGGATCCTCGAGCCTGCTCCGCCATTCAATAAGATCATGGCAGATCTTCGACCTCAACTCCACTTTCCCGCCCGATCTCAATATCATTTATTTCCCCCAGAGTCCAAAAATGTATCTATCTCAGCCTTGAATATACTCAACAACTCAGCATCCACAGCCCTTTGGGGCAGAGAATTCCAAAGATTCACAACTCTCTGAGTGAAGAAATTCCTCCTCATCTCAGTCTTAAATGGCCGACCCCTTATCCTGAGACTATGCCTCCTAGTTCTAGACTCTCCAGCCAGGGGAAACAACCTCTCAGCATCTACCCTGTCAATCACCCCTCAGAATCTTTTATCCGTCCTTCCCACCCTCCCCTTCGACCCTGAGTCATGATGGCGTTTGAGTTCTACAGGCAACTGCAGTTCTCCAACAGCTCACCCAAGTGGTTATTCCTCACATGTCGGCTATTTGACCATGGAAATTGTGAGCTGAGTCCAATACTACCTCTGCTGACCCACCAGCTTCCTGGCTGGAGTTGCTATGCAACCCCCCCCCCCGAATGATGACAACCCTTTCTTTGTTCTGGCTGTAAAGGTCCAATGTAAAAAAGTTTTTGAGGGCAAATCGCAACCCAATTCACACTGGGGAGTTGGCCCACTGCACAAAATAGCCTCCTAATTCAACACTAAGCTGTCAATCTCATTCAGTAAAAGTGACCATGAAGCCGTCAGATTGTTGGTTCACAGATGCCCCTTTAGGGAAGGAAACCTGCTGTCCTTACCCGGTCTGGGCCTAAATGTGACTCCAGTCCCACACCAATGTGGTTGACTCTTAACTGTCCTCTGAAGTGGCCACTCAGTTGTACCAAACTCGCTCCTGGCGTTTCAAGAAGACCCACCACCATCTTCTCAAAGGGCAACTCGTGACCTTGTCAGCGACACACACATCTCAGGAATGAATATCAAAAAAAAAATCCACAATGAAAAAATTATGAAAAGAAGCGGCCTTCAAAGGGTGCAAGAATCCTTTATTCATTCACGAGTAATTAAATAGATGAATCCAAATTACAGGGATATGTCACCATCACTGCCACTTTTGCAGATCAAACAGTTGCAAAGTGTTATCATTATCTGTGACATCCTTTTATTTTAGGCTGGCTGTTTCTGATGATTTTTTTTGGGGAATATTTTGGCAGCGTTGGAGCACTGGTTTACAAGGGTTGCTGGGCTTCATATTGTGGCAGGTTACAATTCACTAGTATACAGTGAGGACACTTCACCGATGGCTCAGCAGGTGCCACTCCAGAGAACTGAGCCCAATAATCGAGGCTGACAATCTAGTACGGTACTGAGGGAGTGCTGCACTGTCGGAGGGGCAGTACTGAGGGAGCGCTGCACTGTCGGAGGGGCAGTACTGAGGGAGCGCTGCACTGTCGGAGGGGCAGTACTGAGGGAGCGCTGCACTGTCGGAGGGGCAGTACTGAGGGAGCGCTGCACTGTCGGAGGGGCAGTACTGAGGGAGCGCCGCACTGTCGGAGGGGCAGTACTGAGGGAGCGCTGCACTGTCGGAGAGGCAGTACTGAGGGAGCGCTGCACTGTCGGAGGGGCAGTACTGAGGGAGCGCTGCACTGTCGGAGGGGCAGTACTGAGGCAGCGCCGCACTGTCGGAGGGGCAGTACTGAGGGAACGCTGCACTGTCGGAGGGGCAGTACTGAGGGAGCGCCGCACTGTCGGAGGGGCAGTACTGAGGGAGCGCTGCACTGTCGGAGGGGCAGTACTGAGGGAGCTCTGCACTGTCGGAGGGGCAGTACTGAGGGAGCGCTGCACTGTCGGAGGGCAGTACTGAGGGAGTGCTGCACTGTCGGAGTGGCAGCACCGAGGGAGCGCTGCACTGTTGGAGGGGCTGTACTGAGGGAGTGCTGCACTGTCGGAGGGGCAGTACTGAGGCAGCGCCGCACTGTCGGAGGGGCGGTACTGAGGGAGCACTGGACTGCCAGAGGGACAGTACCGAGGGAGCTTCGCACTGTCGGAGGGGCAGTACTGAGGCAGCGCCGCACTGTCGGAGGGGCGGTACTGAGGCAGCGCCGCACCGTCGGAGGGGCAGTACTGAGGGAGCACTGCACTGCCGGAGGGACAGTACCAAGGGAGTGCTGCACTGTTGGAGGGGCAGTACTGAGAGAACGCTGCACTGTCGGAGGGGCAGTACTGAGGGAGCGCCGCACTGTCGGAGGGTCCGTACTGAGGGAGCTCCGCACTGTCGGAGGGGCGGTACTGAGGGAGAGCTGCACTGTCGGAGGGTCAGTACTGAGGGAGCGCTGCACTGGCGGAGGGGCGGTACTGAGGGAGCGCTGCACTGTCGGAGGGTCCGTACTGAGGGAGCGCTGCACTGTCGGAGAGGCGGTACTGAGGGAGTGCTGCACTGTCGGAGGGGCAGTACTGAGGGAGCGCCGCACTGTCGGAGGGTCAGTATTGAGGGAACGCTGCACTGTCGGAGGGGCAGTACTGAGGGAGCGCCGCACTGTTGGAGGGTCAGTACTGAGGGAACGCTGCACTGTCGGAGGGGCAGTACTGAGGGAGCGCTGCACTGTCGGAGGGGCAGTACTGAGGGAGTGCTGGAGAGTCAGAGGGGCAGGACTGAGGGAGCGCTGCACTGTCGGAGGGGCAGTACTGAGGGAGTGCTGCACTGTCGGAGCGGCAGTACTGAGGGAGCGCTGCACTGTCAGAGGGGCAGTACTGAGGGAGCGCCGCACTGTCGGAGGGGCAGTACAGAGGGAGTGCTGCACTGTCGGAGGGGCAGTACTGAGGGAGCTCTGCACTGTCGGAGGGGCAGTACTGAGGGAGCACTGCACTGCCGGAGGGACAGTACCGTGGGAGCGCTGCACTGGCGGAGTGGCAGTACTGAGGGAGCACTGCACTGTTGGAGGGGCAGTACTGAGGGAGTGCTGCACTGTCGGAGAGGCAGTACTGAGGCAGCGCCGCACTGTCGGAGGGGCAGTACTGAGGGAGCACTGGACTGCCGGAGGGACAGTACCGAGGGAGCGCCGCACTGTCGGAGGGGCTGTACTGAGGCAGCGCCGCACTGTCGGAGGGGCGCTACTGAGGCAGCGCCGCACCGTCGGAGGGGCAGTACTGAGGGAGCACTGCACTGCCGGAGGGACAGTACCGAGGGAGCGCCTAAATGTCGGAGTGGCAGTACTGAGGGAGCGCTGCACTGTCGGAGGGGCATTACTGAGGGAGTGCTGCACTGTTGGAGGGGCAGTACGGAGAGAACGCTGCACTGTCGGTGGGTCAGTACTGAGGTAACGCTGCACTGTCGGAGGGGCAGTACTGAGGGAGCGCTGCACTGTCGGAGGGTCGGTACTGAGGGAGCGCCGCACTGTTGGAGGGTCAGTACTGAGGGAACGCTGCACTGTCGGAGGGGCAGTACTGAGGGAGCGCTGCACTGTCGGAGGGGCACTACTGAGGGAGTGCTGCACTGTCGGAGCGGCAGTACTGAGGGAAGCTGCACTGTCAGAGGGGCAGTACTGAGGGAGCGCAGCACTGTCGGAGGGGCAGTACTGAGGGAGCGCTGCACTGTCGGAGAGGCAGTACTGAGGGAGTGCTGCCCTGTCAGAGGGGCAGTACTGAGGGAGTGCAGCACTGTCGGAGGGACAGTACCGAGGGAGCGCCGCACTGTCGGAGGGGCAGTACTGAGGCAGGGCTGCACTGTCGGAGGGGCAGTACTGAGGCAGCGCCGCACTGTCGGAGGGGCAGTACTGAGGGAGCACTGCACTGCCGGAGGGACAGTACTGAGGGAGCACTGCACTGCTGGAGGGACAGTACTGAGGCAGCGCTGCACTGTCGGAGGGGCAGTACTGAGGGAGCGCCTAACTGTCGGAGGGGCAGTACTGAGGGAGCGCTGCACTGTCGGAGTGGCAGTACTGAGGAAGCGCCGCACTGTTGGAGGGGCAGTACTGAGGGAGCGCTGCACTGATGGAGGGGCAATACTGAGGGAGCGCTGCACTGGCGGAGGGGCGGTACTGAGGGAGCACTGCACTGTTGGAGGGGCAATACTGAGGGAGCGCTGCACTGCCGGAGGGACAGTACCGAGGGAGCGCCGCACTGTCGGAGTGGCAGTACTGAGGCAGCGCTGCACTGTTGGAGGGGCAATACTGAGGGAGCGCTGCACTGTCGGAGGGTCGGTACTGAGGGAGCGCTGCACTGGCGGAGGGGCGGTACTGAGGGAGCGCTGCACTGTCGGAGGGTTCGTACTGAGGGAGCGCTGCACTGTCGGAGACGCAGTACTGAGGGAGTGCTGCACTGTCGGAGGGGCAGTACTGAGGGAGCGCCGCACTGTCGGAGGGTCAGTACTGAGGGAACGCTGCACTGTTGGAGGGGCAGTACTGAGGCAGCGCAGCACTGTCGGAGGGGCAGTACTGAGGGAGCACTGCACTGTCGGAGGGGCAGTACTGAGGGAGCGCCGCACTGTCGGAGGGGCAGTACTGAGGGAGCGCCGCACTGTCGGAGGGGCAGTACTGAGGGAGCGCCGCACTGTCGGAGGGGCAGTACTGAGGGAGCGCTGCACTGTCGGAGGGGCAGTACTGAGGGAGCGCTGCACTGTCGGAGGGGCAGTACTGAGGGAGCGCGCACTGTCGGAGGGGCAGTACTGAGGGAGTGCTGCACTGTCGGAGGGGCAGTACTGAGGAGCGCCGCACTGTCGGAGGGGCAGTACTGAGGGAGCGCCGCACTGTCGGAGGGGCAGTACTGAGGGAGCGCTGCACTGTCGGAGGGGCAGTACTGAGGGAGAGCTGCACTGTCGGAGGGGCAGTACTGAGGGAGCGCTGCACTGTCGGAGGGGCAGTACTGAGGGAGCGCTGCACTGTCGGAGGGGCAGTACTGAGGGAGCGCTGCACTGTCGGAGGGGCAGTACTGAGGGAGTGCTGCACTGTCGGAGGGGCAGTACTGAGGGAGCGCCGCACTGTCGGAGGGTCAGTACTGAGGGAGCGCTGCACTGTCGGAGGGGCAGTACTGAGGGAGCGCCGCACTGTTGGAGGGTCAGTACTGAGGGAACGCTGCACTGTCGGAGGGGCAGTACTGAGGGAGCGCTGCACTGTCGGAGGGGCAGTACTGAGGGAGTGCTGCACAGTCGGAGGGGCAGTACTGAGGGAGTACTGCACTGTCGGAGGGGCAGTACTGAGGGAGTGCTGCACTGTCGGAGCAGCAGTACTGAGGGAGCGCTGCACTGGCGGAGGGGCGGTACTGAGGGAGTGCTGCACTGTCGGATGGTCCGTACTGAGGGAGCGCTGCACTGTCGGAGAGGCAGTACTGAGGGAGTGCTGCACTGTCGGAGGGGCAGTACTGAGGGAGCGCCGCACTGTCGGAGGGTCAGTACTGAGGGAGCGCTGCACTGTCGGAGGGGCAGTACTGAGGGAGCGCCGCACTGTTGGAGGGTCAGTACTGAGGGAACGCTGCACTGTCGGAGGGGCAGTACTGAGGGAGCGCTGCACTGTCGGAGGGGCAGTACTGAGGGAGTGCTGCACAGTCGGAGGGGCAGTACTGAGGGAGTACTGCACTGTCGGAGGGGCAGTACTGAGGGAGTGCTGCACTGTCGGAGCGGCAGTACTGAGGGAGCGCTGCACTGTCAGAGGGGCAGTACTGAGGGAGCGCCGCACTGTCGGAGGGGCAGTACTGAGGGAGCGCTGCACTGTCGGAGAGGCAGTACTGAGGGAGTGCTGCCCTGTCAGAGGGGCAGTACTGAGGGAGTGCTGCACTGTCGGAGGGACAGTACCGAGGGAGCGCCGCACTGTCGGAGAGGCAGTACTGAGGCAGCGCCGCACTGTGGAGGGGCAGTACTGAGGGAGCACTGCACTGCCGGAGGGGCAGTACTGAGGGAGTGCTGCACTGTCGGAGGGGCAGTACTGAGGCAGCGCCGCACTGTCGGAGGGGCAGTACTGAGGGAGCACTGCACTGCTGGAGGGACAGTACTGAGGGAACGCCGCACTGACGGAGGGGCAGTGCTGAGGGAGTGCTGCACTGTCGGAGGGGCAGTACTGAGGGAGCTCTGCACTATCGGAGGGTCAGCACTGAGGGAGTGCTGCACTGTCGGAGGGGCAGTACTGAGGGAGCTCTGCACTGTCGGAGTGACAGTACTGAGGAAGCGCCGCACTGTTGGAGGGGCAGTACTGAGGGAGTGCTGCACTGTCGGAGGGGCAGTACTGAGGCAGCGCCCCACTGTCGGAGGGGCAGTACTGAGGGAGCACTGCACTGCCGGAGGGACAGTACCGAGGGAGCGCCGCACTGTCGGAGGGGCAGGACTGAGGCAGCGCCGCACTGTCGGAGGGGCAGTACTGAGTGAGCACTGCACTGCCGGAGGGACAGTACCGAGGGAGCGCCGCACTGTCGGAGTGGCAGTACTGAGGGAGCGCTGCTCTGTTGGAGGGGCAGTACTGAGGCAGCGCCTAACTGTCGGAGTGGCAGTACTGAGGGAGCGCTGCTCTGTTGGAGGGACGGTACTGAGGGAGCGCTGCACTGTCGGAGGGTCCGTACTGAGGGAGCGCTGCACTGTCGGAGAGGCAGTACTGAGGGAGTGCTGCCCTGTCAGAGGGGCAGTACTGAGGGAGCGCTGCACTGTCGGAGGGTCCGTACTGAGGGAGCGCTGCACTGTCGGAGAGGCAGTACTGAGGGAGTGCTGCCCTGTCGGAGGGGCAGTACTGAGGCAGCGCTGCACTGTCGGAGGGGCAGTACTGAGGCAGCGCCGCACTGTCGGAGGGGCAGTACTGAGGGAGCGCTGCACTGTTGGAGGGGCAGTACTGAGGGAGTGCTGCACTGTCGGAGTGGCAGTACTGAGGGAGATCTGCACTGTCGGAGGGTCAGTACTGAGGGAGTGCTGCACTGTCGGAGGGGCAGTACTGAGGGAGCTCTGCACTGTCGGAGTGGCAGTACTGAGGAAGCGCCGCACTGTTGGAGGGGCAGTACTGAGGGAGTGCTGCACTGTCGGAGGGGCAGTACTGAGGCAGCGCCCCACTGTCGGAGGGGCAGTACTGAGTGAGCACTGCACTGCCGGAGGGACAGTACTGAGGGAGCGCCGCACTGTCGGAGAGGCAGTACTGAGGGAGCGCTGCACTGTCGGAGGGGCGGTACTGAGAGAGTGCTGCACTGTCGGAGGGTCAGTACTGAGGCAGCGCCGCACTGTCGGAGGGTCAGTACTGAGGCAGCGCCGCACTGTCGGAGGGTCAGTACTGAGGGAACGCTGCACTGTCGGAGGGGCAGTACTGAGGGAGCACTGCACTGCCGGAGGGACAGTACCGAGGGAGCGCCTAAATGTCGGAGTGGTAGTACTGAGGGAGCGCTGCACTGTCGGAGGGGCATTACTGAGGGAGTGCTGCACTGTTGGAGGGGCAGTACTGAGAGAACGCTGCACTGTCGGAGGGGCAGTACTGAGGGAATGCTGCACTGTCGGAGGGGCAGTACTGAGGGAGCGCCGCACTGTCGGAGGGTCCGTACTGAGGGAGCGCCGCACTGTCGGAGGGGCGGTACTGAGGGAGAGCTGCACTGTCGGAGGGTCGGTACTGAGGGAGCGCAGCACTGGCGGAGGGGCGGTACTGAGGGAGCGCTGCACTGTCGGAGGGTCCGTACTGAGGGAGCGCTGCACTGTCGGAGAGGCAGTACTGAGGGAGTGCTGCACTGTCGGAGGGGCAGTACTGAGGGAGCGCCGCACTGTCGGAGGGTCGGTACTGAGGGAACGCTGCACTGTCGGAGGGGCAGTACTGAGGGAGCGCCGCACTGTTGGAGGGTCAGTACTGAGGGAACGCTGCACTGTCGGAGGGGCAGTACTGAGGGAGCGCTGCACTGTCGGAGGGGCAGTACTGAGGGAGTGCTGCACTGTCGGAGCGGCAGTACTGAGGGAGCGCTGCACTGTCAGAGGGGCAGTACTGAGGGAGCGCCGCACTGTCGGAGGGGCAGTACTGAGGGAGCGCTGCACTGTTGGAGGGGCAGTACTGAGGGAGCGCTGCACTGTCGGAGGGGCAGTACTGAGGGAGCGCTGCACTGTCGGAGGGGCAGTACTGAGGGAGCGCCGCACTGTCGGAGGGGCAGTACTGAGGGAGTACTGCACTGTCGGAGGGGCAGTACTGAGGGAGTGCTGCACTGTCGGAGGGACAGTACTGAGGGAACGCTGCACTGTCGGAGGGGCAGTACGGAGAAAGGAAAAAAAATAAAGACTTGCATTTATTTAGCGCCTTTCACGACCACCGTACATCTCAAAGCACATTACAACCAATGACGTACTACTGAGGTGCATTCACTGCTGTAATGTAGGAAAAGCAGCAGCCAATTTGTGCACAGCAAGATCCCACTAACAGTAATATGATAATGACCAAATAATCTGTTTTTTTGTTGCTGGTTGAGAGATATATATTGGCTCAGGAAACCGGGGAGAACTTCCCTGCTCTTCTTCGAAATAGTGCGGAGGACAGACGGGGCCTCGGCTTAACGTCTCATCCAAAAGACGGCCCCTCCAACAGTGCAGCGCTCCCTTCGGTACCGCACTGATTTTAGATGGAGACACTTTTGAACTTTTCCCTTTTGCAAAAGGTGGTGGACTTGCTGACGAGTTCCAGCATTTTCTCTCTCTATTCCTGATTTATTCCAGCAGATGTGGCATTCCTTTTAAACTCTGCGAACAATTTTTGCAATAATGAGAATCCACCTCTTTATGCTTCAGCACTGCTCTGCATATAATGACTCATGACCTCTGGCACATTTCTCTAAAAACACAGACAATTAGCGGATTACAGAATCTGGTAAATTAACACCAGTCTACAGAAACACTTTTTTTTTTGAAAGTTGCAAGCACTCAAGGTGAAGATGAATTATTGTTTCTTAATAGATTCCATTTCAAGTCCTTTCTATTTGCATCATCCATTCATTACCTCTGACAATGTAACTCCACCAGCAATTTGTCAAACCTTGACCTCTCGAGAGGTGTGCACTCGGGGAGGTGAAGTCAAACCTCGCTGACAAATTAAAACGACGGCGATAGATTTAATATTTTCGTGGTGGTAGCACGTTCCATCAGCAACAATAAGAGAAAAGCCATAGATTGGTAAACATAGATGAACCTCAAGGTCACTGGATCCAAATGAATTTAAAGGTCAGTGGACTGGATGGGTGGGATGACATCAACATTATCCTTTCAAATTCTGGATCCTCAGTTCAAATTCAGCCCCGACTACTTGGGATGAAAGTTTCCTCTTTCTGCCAGCCCTGTGCAAAAATTAATTTGAGTAGACTCGCTCTAGTTCCTAGTGGGCAGAAAACTGCTCTTAATTTTCCATCTCACTCTGAGGGTCCATGGGTTGCCTGAGGTGGGGAATGGAGAAGAGGAAAATCACACTGGTGCAAACGTGTGTGTGTGTGTGTTTCTGGGAGGCTGGGAGTACAGCTGAATGTTGGGACAGAGTAGAGGGCGACTTTCTCTGCATCTATCCATGTTATATTTAACTGGGAGAGCTCGATACTGACACTGGATGCCCAATACCTCAACATGTCCCAAACCACTTTAAAGCCAATGATAAGGTAGTCGCTGTTGGAATGTAGGAAACGCGACATCCAATTTGCACACAGCAAGCTCCCGCAAACAGCAATGTGATAATGACTAGATAATTGTTTTAGTGATACTTGTTGAGGGATAAATATCGGCCAGAACACCAGGGAGAACTGCCCTGCTCTTCTTCGAAATATAACTATGGGATCTTTTATGTCCACCCAAGAGGGCAGGTTGGGCCTCGATTTAACATCTCATCAAAAAGACGGCACCTCCAACAGTGCAGCTCTTTCTCAGTACTGCACTGGAGTGTCAGCATAGAATTTTGTGCTCAAGTCTCTGGAGTGGGACTTGAACACACAAACCTTCTGTCTCAGAGGCCAATGTTTTTGTAAAGATTGGATTTGGTTCTGGCTGAAAACTTGCTGACACGACTGATGCACGCACGGGAACAATGGCGACTGGAATGAAGTGCCTAATGTACCCCAGGAAAGAGTAAATGGCTTCAGGAAATGAGGGGAAAACAGTTCTTAACTCTAAGGATTTTAATTACAAGTAAATTGCTAGCCAAGGAAACAGTAATCAGCAGGTACTTAAAGCAAATTTAGTTTGTCTTTTGCAATTAGTAAATAGCTATATATTTATGTAAATTTGTGTTATTTTGAGCTCATTCCCCAGTGGTTAATCATGTGTGGGTTGAAGTCTCTTTGTTCACAAGTTGTTGCAAAAATTCAAATTGGCACTGAAAGTTACACAAATGTTTGTTAGACTGAACATCCAACAACAACAACTTATATTTATACAGCACCTTTAACATAGTAAAAAGTCCCAAGGCGCTTCACAGGAGCGTTATCAAAACAAAATTTGAAACCGAGCCGCATAAGGAGATATTAGGACAGGTGACCAAAAGCTTGGTCAAAGAGGTAGGTTATAAGGAGCGTCTTAAAGGAGGAGAGAGAGGTAGAAAGACTTAGGACCTTGGCAGCTGAAGGCACGGCCGCCAATGGTGGAGCGATTAAAATCGGGGATGCTGAAGAGGAGTGCAGATCTCTTGGAGGGTTGTGGGGCTGGAGGAGATTACAGAGATAGGGAGGACGAGGCCATGGAGGGATTTGAAAAGAAGGATAAGAATTTAAAAATCAAGGCGTTGCTTAACCGGGAGCCAATGTAGGTCAGTGAGCACAGGAGTGATGGGTGAACAGGTGTGTCTTCTGTTTATGGCTGAATTGGAGTTTATTTAAGAGGCAGGAAAAGGTCAATTCCCCCAATAAACCCATTCCAGGGTTAAGTGAATAGATAAACACTATGTTAGAAGGTTGTGGGTTCAAGTCCCACTCCAGGGACTTAAGCACGTAATCTAGGCTGACACTCCAGGGCAGTGCTGAGGGAGTGCTGCACTGTCAGAGGTGCCTTCTTCCGGATGAGACGTAAAAGATCCCACGGCACTATTTCGAAGAAGGGCAGGGGAGTTCTCCCCGGTGTCCTGGCCAATAATTATCCCTCAACCAACATCTGGTCATTATCGCATTGCTGTTTTTGGGACCTGGCTGTGCGCCAATTGGCTGCCACACTTCTTACAGTACAACAGTGACTCCATTTCAAAAGTATGTCCTGAGGTCATGAAAGGTACAATATAAATACAAGTATTTCCTTTTTTTCTTAATATATATCTTTGAAAAACACATGGTTTATATGTGACTTGATATAAGAGCGAGCAGTCGAAGAACTTGCTACCTGAAGCCTCGAAGGGAAGGGAACAAGCAGATGGATCCATCAGCCCATTAAATTATCTGTAATGTGCTCTTACTCTACACCAGAGACAGCCCACCAAGTATAGTACAGAAATGCTTGTGCAACTAGGAACATACAGATTAGTCCTGTCGAGATAAAATCAATCAGGTTTGGCAAGCACTTTAAATAAAATGCTGCTTCAGGCAATTTTCCTCAACAGTGGATTCCTCATCTTCTGTCCAATTATTTTTTTTTTGTGTGTGTTTTATTGCCTCTTATTTTAGTGTCAAACTGCAAAGAGCTCAGAAGTACGGTGGCCCCTTGCGGACACCCCCATTGTCACTCCCGCATATTCCAGGAAAAGGCGCCCCGATGCCTTGAGCTTGACTCACTGTGCTGGCTCCATGGATGGTATCAAAAGATTTTTATTGTGGGATTTTTTTTTGACAGAAGACAGAAAGAAAGAGATGACGTCTCTGATTTGAGTGTTTGATGCCTGTCGGTAATGTAGTTTTATTCATCAAGGAGACAGAATCCAAATGACAGAAAAGACATTAGTGGGCTGTGCAATCAGACTTTATCCTATGGAAATTCCTACAGATAATTCGGATGTGTGTAGTTACTGGAGCTTCCACTCTATTCCAATTGGCCATTTTCCCCTATACATGGATTCACTGTGAAAAGTGCGTGAAAACTTAATCAATAACAACAATAGCAAGCAGGAATAAGACTCAAGTTACCTGGATTTCGAGGCTGGAATTGGCAATATTTGGGGACCTCAAGTTGTGCCCCCTCTTACAAATTGGCATCTCCAGCCTTACTATTGCAGTTCTGGTTAAGGGTCTCAACAACAACTTGCGCCTTTAACATAGTAAAACGGCCCAAGGCGCTTCACAGGAGCGTTATCAGGCAAAATTTGACACCGAGCCACATAGGGAGATATTAGGCCAGGTAACCAAAAACGGGCGTCTTAAAGGAGAGAGACATAGAGAGGCAGAGAGGTTTAGGGAGTGAATTCCAGAGCTTAGGGCCTTGGCAGCTGAAGGCACGGTAGTCTCTCTCTCTGTGACAGTTGTCTGATTCTATGTGAAATTCATTTGTCCAGTTTCAACCCACTTGGAACTAGTTGTGTGTCCACACGAAATTGGCACTCTGGCAGAGTAATAGCCAGTAGATCGGTTGTTGTAGTAAATGGACATGTCACACTTCTGTGGCAATAGATGCTCATCTGAGCTTAAGGCCAACGCTGAGACACAGGAGAAGCAGTATTTGGTGAAGCTATACCTTATCTGAATGTATTGGATGCTCATTTTACCGCACTGGTTCATTAAATTATGAGGGGAAATTCTTGGCCGTATTCTTAACAAAATATTTATCATAATAACCTTGCCACCTCCGTCCTCCACAGTGGCTGGTCTCGTGCACATGTAATTGCTTCCTCTGAACTGTATGTGGCTCTGTACTGGGAGTCAATTACTTCAGCCTGGCCTTTCACCTTGCTACAAGGTTGACATTGATTGAAAAATAAAGTGGAAATTTATTACAAATCCTGTTTTATTTTCTATTGATGGGCCGTATCTTACAGGTGTTGGTAATAATTGTGTCTCATCGTTCAGAAGGGTTGCGAAGAATTTTGTTGTCAAGTTTAACTGGGCACAACATGGAGGATTTGAACTTTGACCTGGCTTCTTGGTTCTATAATCAACAAAAATGAGAAGTCACACAACACCAGGTTATAGTCCAACAGTTTTATTTGAAATTACGAGCTTTCGGAGCTCTGCTCCTTCTTCAGGTACAGGTACAGTGAGGGAATACAAATCGATTACACAGTATATATAGACAGAGAACAATGTGTCTGCAGAGATACAATCCGTCAGGGAGGCATTACATCAAAGACACATCAGAGTACAGCTAAGACAATGAGGTGGGTCACAGGGGGTCCAACGTGTCAAATGCTGCCGTCTGCAGTTAAGCTTTTAACTTTTTTTTAAAAACTGGAAAAACAGACAACGATGTCGAGTCACGTTCTGTAGCGTGACATGAACCCAAGATCCCGGTTGAGGCCGTCCTTATGGGTGCGAGAACTTGGCTATCAGTTTCTGCTCGATGATTTTGCGTTGTCGTGTGTCTCGAAGGCCGCCTTGGAGAACGCTAACCCGCAGATCCGAGGCTGAATGTTGCCAAGTTCCACACCCACGAGGACGGCCTCAACCAGGATCTCGGGTTCATGTCACGCTACAGAACGTGACTCGACATCGTTGTCTGTTTTCCCAGTTTTTAAAAAAAAGTTAAAAGCTTAACTGCAGACGGCAGCATTTGACACGTTGGACCCCCTGTGACCCACCTCATTGTCTTAGCTGTACTCTGATGTGTCTTTGATGTAATGCCTCCCTGACGGATTGTCTCTCTGCAGACACATTGTTCTCTGTCTATATATACTGTGTAATCGATTTGTATTCCCTCACTGTACCTGTACCTGAAGAAGGAGCAGAGCTCCGAAAGCTCGTAATTTCAAATAAAACTGTTGGACTATAACCTGGTGTTGTGCGACTTCTCATTTTTGTCCACCCCAGTCCAACACCGGCATCTCCGCACTATAATCAACAGGAACTGTGCTTGGTTTCAGTGTAGGTCAGAACTGTGAGTACATCAACCCCTTAGTATCTTGAGGGCACACCAGGCTAAATGTATTTTATTTCTTACGTGGATAAGGTTCTATAGATCTGTCTTAATGATGGGAAAAAGTAAGTAATTGCCAAGCTCTGTGACTTTAATGATCTTTCAATTTGTCTACTCTTATGATTTAAAGTTAGCCGGTCTTTAAGTAATGGGGCCATTGATTATTTTGTGATAGACCGATATGTATTGGCCTTGGGCAGTTGTTTTAGTGCAATTTTGCCGTCTATAAAGTTGATATACAAATACTGATAAAATGGTTGAATGAAATGATTTATTGAGAGCCTCAGGATTTGATCAAACAAAACTTTCAGTTTCACAAGGGCACAGGTTCGCAGGTAATGAAGGACAAAGATATTAATCTTTCTTTACCTACAGGGTAATCAATAGCCGAAGCCAATTTCGTGGAAGATGGTGGAAGCCGGGGCACTGAACTCATTTAGGAAATAGCTGGCACAGGCACGATGGGCCGAATGGTGGCCTTCTTTGCTGCAAGATTCTATACTGTCATGGGTAAAGAGTAGGGACTAGAAGGATGAGGTGAAATGGGCCAGAGGGTCCTCTTCACCTGAATGTACCTTATGAGTAGGACTTGTGAATTCAACCATTGTGGTCACATTCAATGATGAAATATTTGCCAGCTCCCCTCAGACACTTGCATTTTCTGGATTTTTCCGCTACGCAAAATCACCTAAAGTAAATTTTAATCTACCTCGGCCAGTGGGAAACTGAACAGGATTAGATCGTCCGCTCGTTATACACCCCACCCAATGTTAGGAACACAAGAACAGGAGGAGGCCATTCAGCCCCTTGAGCCTGCTCTGCCATTCAATTCTTCTTCTTCTTCTTCTTCTTCTTCTTAGGCAGTCCCTTGGAACCGAGGATGACTTGCTTCCACATTAAAAATGAGTTCTCAGGTGACTGATGAGTCCAATGCGGGACCTACAGTCTCTGTCACAGGTGGGGCAGATGGTGGTTGAAGGGGCGGGTGGGTGGGGTACTTGGGTTGACGTGCGCTCCTTGCGCTTGGCCTCCGCCTGCTCCCGGCGAAGAGATTCGAGGTGTTCGGCGTCTTCCCGGATGCTTCTCTTCCACTTTGCGCGGTCTTGGGCCAGGGATTCCCAGGTGTCGGTGGGAATATTGCACTTTTTCAAGGAGGCTTTGAGGGTGTCCTTGAAGCATTTTCTCTGCCCACCTGGGGCTCTCTTGCCGTGTCGGAGCTCCAAGTAGAGCGCTTGTTTTGGGAGTCTCGTACCGGGCATGCGGACGATGTGACCCGTCCATCGGAGCTGATCGAGCGTGGTCAAAGCTTTGATGCTGGGGATGTTGGCCTGAGCGAGAACGCTGATGTTGGTGCACCTATCCTGCCAATGGATTTGCAGGATCTTGCGGCGGCAGCATTGGTGGTACCTCTCCAGTGCTTTGAGGTACCTGCTGTACATGGTCCATGTCTCTGAGGCACACAGCAGGGCGGGTAGCACTACTATTTTGTAGACTATGAGCTTGGTGCTGGGTTTGAGGTCCTGGTCTTCAAACACTCTCTTCCTCAGGCGACCAAAGGCTGCACTGGAACACTGAAGGCAGTGTTGGACTTCGTCCAATGAAGGCCATTCAATTAGATCGTGGCTGATCTGCACAGCAACTCCATTTACAAGAATTTGCTCCATATCCCATGATACCTGTACCTAACGAAAATCTATCTATCTCAGTTTTGAAAGCTCCAACTGTCCCTCAGCATCCACAGACTTTTGGGGTTGGGGGGGTGGGGGGGGGATGTTGGCGGGGATGGGGGGCGTGGAGAAAGTTCCAGATTTCTACTACCCTTTGCGTGAAAAAGTGTTTCTTGATTTCGCGCCCGAATGGCATCCTATTTGACCCTGAGCTGAGCTTCTGATACAATATCCTCACCATCACCAAGACCACTACTTCCACCTCTGTAATATCGCCCATCTCTGCTCCTTCCTCATCCCATCTGTTGCTGAAACCCTCACCCATGCTTTGGTTACCTCCAGACTTGACTATTCCAATGCTTTCCTGGCCCGCCTCCCATCTTCCACCCTCTGCAAACTTCAGCTTCTGCAAAACTCTGCTGCCCGTGTCCTAACTCGCACCAAGTCCCGTTCGCCCATCACTCCCGTGCTCCCTGACCTGCATTGGCTCCCAGTCCACCAATGCCTCAAATTTAAAATTCTCATCTTCATTTTCAAATCTCTCCATGGCCTTACCCCACCCAACCCAACCCTGTAACCTCCTACAACCCCCAGAGATCTCTGCGCCCCTCCAATTCTGGCCTCTTGTGCATTCCCACTCCCTTCGCTCCAACTTTGGCGGCCATGCCTTGAGCTGTCTGGACCCAAAGCTCTGCAATTCCCTCCCTAAGTCTCTCCGCCTCTTTATCTCTCTCTCTCTCTCCTCCTTTTAAGAAATTCCTTAATACCTACCTCTTTGACCAAGCTTTTTGGTCATCTGTCCTAATATCTTGTTCTTCGGTTCGGTGTCAATTTTTGTTTAAAAATCGCTCCTGTGAAGTGCCTCGGGATGGTTTGCTAGTTAAAGGTGCTCTATAAATGCAAGTTGTTGTTGCTGTTGCGTGCACTCAGGTCATTCAACTGCTATTTGACCCAGGAAGTCACAGCAATTACACCTTGTGGCCTTCAAGAGACCTGCAAAGTCCTACACAGCTGCACTTTAGCAGCAGAACCGTGCAGTGTCTGTCGCATGGTATGATGTTCCTGTCCTTATAAAACCGCACAACCTCTGCCCTACCTTGAACAGCGCATGGCACATCTGCTAGTATGTAAACACAATCTTGGATTAAATACACATCTGTCACACACCAAATGTCACAGTTTGTTATAGACCCAAAACAATTGCACAAAAAAAAATCACATTCATTGACCTGGAGCCTGAAATTTACATATAATATTTACTGACGTTTAATTACTGATGTTTAATTAACCTGAGCAAATTATAAGTAACTGCAATTGTCTGGATTTCCTTAAAGGGAAAGGCCAGTTCCGTAGCTGAACTGCGTGATGCTTTGGGAGATCGGCAAAATAAATAGAATATAATGGCATGGCTGAGATGACAGCATACATTAAAGGACTGCTCCAAGTTCATTCAAAAATTTAATTCAATTTTTTTTTTAAAGTGACATAGTTGGAGCTCCTTTGTGCTAATTGTTCGGTGTCAGCTGTGGCTCAGTGGTTAGCACTCTGGCCTCTTGAGTCAGGATATTGTGGGTTCAAGTCCCACTCCGCAGTCTCGAGCCCATAATCCAGGCTGAAATTTCAGGTCAGCACTGAGAGAGAGCGGCATTGTCAGAGGTGCTGTCTTTTCAGATGAGACATAGGAATATAGGATCAGGAGTAGGCCATCAGCCCATTGAGCCTGTCCCGGCATTCAGTTGGATCATAACTGTATCTCATAACTCATCTTTCAGATGAGACGTTAAACCGAGGCCCCGGTTGCTCTCTCGGGTGGACGTAGAAGATCCCAGGGCACTATTCCGAAGAAGAGTAGGGGGGAGTTATCCCCGGTGTCCTGGGCCATTATTTATCCCTCAACCAACATCACTAAGATAGATGATCTGGTCATTTAGCACCTTGCTGTTTGTGGGAGCTTGCTGTGCGCAAATTGGCTGCCGCGTTACACCGGTGACTACACTTCAAAAAGTGCTTGATGGTCTGTAATCGCTTTGGGACGTCCTGAGGTCGTGAAAGGCACGATATAAATATTTTATTTCTTTTAATGTATGCTGTCATCTCAGGCATATTCCCAGAGGGATGAGAGAACAGTTGGAGGTAGAGTCAGTGTGGGTCTACCCTGAAGGGGCTCCCTTCCTTGGAGCCTAGTTACGTGGCAGAAGACCAGGTAGCAGGTTCAGGTAACAGATGGTGAGTGGTCGGCGAGAGGAAAAAGGAGATGCGACTGTATTTAAAAAAAAATAAATAAATATGGATTTATAAGGTGATCTCATCACACCGTGCCTATCGGAATCTGATGCTGCCTGAGAATCCCGTTTCAAGGTCTACGTGACGAGAACGTCTCACTCTCTACAGGGCTGACAAAGTGCATGCAGTGCACCAGGAGCTGCCCCAGGGCTTTCATGTCCTATTAAACAGAGATGACAATATAATATGTTCACCTGCAAACTGAGCTCAAAACGACAACAGCAGAACCTTATTAAATAGCCGTCATTGTGTGTTTTTTTTCTCTCTCTCTTTTAATTCAGAGGTGCGCACGCCACTCCTCTCTGATTCTTAACAGCTGCGGAGAACAGGTTTTTTTTCTCTGTAACGTGCTGGTGTTGATGATTTACATCTCATTATTGTGCACGGCCTAATTGGCATTGCGTTTAATCTCTTAAGAACCCCTCGCACTGCTGCCTCGGAGTCAATCACATCAAAAAAAATAAACAGCCTCTTGCCAATCTTCCCACCCCCACCCCCCCCACCCCCAAATAGTATAGTTTCGTTGGCAAATAACAAAAAAACGAATAATCGTTAAACTTTCTCGATGTAGCCAGTAAGTATGCAACCGTGTATAGAAATCTACCACTTACCAGGGGGGGCAGGATGCTGCAAGATATTTGCTTGATCCTGAAAGCTGGCTTGCTTCTGTCGCCTGTATATAAATGAGGACACTTGTAACTCCTCGTTGCCTGAAACAGTGCAGCTTAATGGGTCTGTAATCATCATCCGCACTTGTCAGCCTCTCCAACTATTGAGCAGCAGTGAAAAGCAAGCAGACTGAGCAGGCCCGTTAATTATTCATTATTGAATGTGTATAATTGAAAAAATGTCTGTAACATTACCTAACCTGTAAGGTACAAGTTGGGTTTCACTGCCAATCATCTCTCGCTCTTTCGCGCTTGCATTCTTTCTCTCTGCCTCACCTATTTCCTTTTGTTTTTTTTTAAATTTGTTTATGGGATGTGGGTGTCGCTGTCAAGGCCAGCATTTATTGTCCATCCCTAATTGCCCCTTGAGAAGGTGGCGGTGAGCCGCCTTCTTGAACCGCTGCAGTCCGTGTGGTGAAGGTACTGTTTGGGAGGGAGTTCCAGGATTTTGACCCAGTGACGATGGTGTATGACTTGGAGGGGAACTTGGAGGTGGTGGTGTTTCAATGCGCCTGCTGCCCTTGTCCTTCTAGGTAGACCACCTTTCTAGGTTAACCACCTTTCTCTCTGGCTGATGTTTTTTCTCTCCTCTTTTTGACTCCACATAGAATACAAATTTCAATTGTCCATATCACATCTAAATTGAGTCTGTGTGCAAATATACCCTTAGGATATGTAGGAAAATGTTTGGAGAGAAAAATGAACAGTAAAACTACATTAAATTGATCTGCTTTTGGACTCTGCAAGTAGCTCGGGTGGTGGACACAGTGTCCAATGTGGCACTGACTCATACAGGCCAGGGGCAGGCCCAGTTCAGTCTATGCTTAGTTCACCTTCAGTTCAGTTGAAGCTTGGAACATTATCAGCACGCAGTGTCAGCCTTGGCTCAGTGGTATCTGAGTCAGAGGTTGTGGGTTCAAGCCCCGCTCCCGCGCCTAGTCTAGGCTGACAGTTCAACGCAGTACCAAGGGAATACGTCATGGTTGAAAGTGCTGTCTTTCAGGTGAGGTGCTGTCTGCCTTTTAATTGTAAGAGAGCGGGGATTTCTCCAGGGGCCCTGGCCAATAGTCTTCCCTCAATCAACATGCTCTGGGGGATAAAACAACAGATTATCCACTCGTGCATCTCACATGCTGTTTCTGGGATCCTGAGGTGCCTTGTTTGTCTATATAATCTTGTATAGATTTAGATTTATATCCTATTGATTTTTGGACTCTAGGGGAGTCAAGGGATATGGGGATCGGGCGGGAAAGTGAAATTGTGGTCGAAGATCAGCCATGATCTTATTGAATGATGGAGCAGGCGCGAGGGGCCGTATGGCCGACTCCTGCTCCTATTTCTTATGTTCTTATAACAACAAAATCTGAATTTTAAGATGGTATCAGCCATGGCTCAGTTGTAGCACACTCGCCTCTAAGTCCGAATGCCGTGGGTTCAAGTCCCACTCCAGAGACTTGAGCAGGCTGACACTTCACTGTTGGAGGTGCCGTCTGCACAAGATGCAGTGACTATACTTCAGAAGTACTTCATTGACTGTAAAGTGCTTTGGGATGTCCTGAGGTCGTGAAAGGCACTGCAGAGGTCCCACAAACGGATTATCTCTTTTTTTTTAGTGAAGTTGGTCGAGTGATAAATATTGGCCCAGGGGAGAACTTCCCTGGTGTTCTTCAAAATAGCGCCAAGAAAATCGGGGATGCTCAAGAGGCCAGAATTGGAGGAACACAGAGATCTTGGAGGGTTGTGGGGCCGGAGGAGGTTACAGAGATAGGCAGGGCCGAGGGCCATGGAGGGATTTGAACATCAGGATGAGAATTTTAAAAACGAGGCGATGCCGGACCTGGAGGCATTGCGGGTCAGCGAGCCATGGGGTGATGGGTGAACGGGAGTTGGTTCACCTAGATACCTCCAATTAAAAATTGGGCGAAGAACAAGAAGCTTTCTGTGAGGCTTTTCATGAAGACCATGGCCAAGAGGTTCCGCTAGTTTGCGCTGGTTTTATCAGCCCAATCCGGCTGAAATCGTCCAAACTAGCTCGAAAGATCCCGGTTACCATTCTTAAATACAGCAAGAATATTTTTTTAATGCAAAGAAAAATAAATAAAGGATTCCGCTCTATTGCGCTGGCCAATTGCGAGGGTTCAGGGAAGATTTTGCGCTTGTGATTATAAAGAAAAGAAAGAACTTGCATTTACACAGCGCCTTTCACGACCTCAGGACGTACCAAAGTGCTATTTGAAGTGTAGTCACTGTTGTAATGTGGGAAACGCGGCAGCCAATTTGCACAGAGCAAGCTCCCACAAACAGCGATGTGATAATGGCCAGATAATCTGCTTTTTTAGCTATGTTGATTGAGGGATCAATACTGGCCAGGACACCGGGGTGAACTCCACCTGCTCTTCTTCGAAATAGTGGCCGTGGGATCTTTTACGTCCACCTGAGAGAGCAGACGGGGCCCTCGGTTTCACGTCTCATCCGAAAGATTATGCAAATGACTTTGGGCGGAAACTTGAGCCATAACGTCACTTCGGAAAACCAGTGCAATTTGCGCCCGGATTGCCGATTGCGCCCAAAGCGGAAACCTCAGCCCCCCCAAGCATTTTTCTGAACCACGGAGCCCTGGTCGTGAAGGGGAAAAACCTCACGTAGCCGGAGCTACATTTTTTTCCACGAGATGCAAATGAGCTGCTGGCAGATTAAAACCATGTGCTTCCGTACGGCATTGCAATCTGTTCAAAAAAAATAAACATGGTCCAAGGCTAAACAGTACAGCAAAGAGTGGCACTCCGTGTCTTCATGTACGTCTTCTCAATATTGTTCAGGTTTTCTCATTAACACTCTGTTACGGAAGTAAATATTTCGTTCCAATGTAACACATGGTATTTTGGGATTGTAGATAGTGATTGAATAATGAGACTGCTGTCAAAGCTATTTGTTCCTACGTCTGTCAGCCTAACGGTATGACCTGGTTGATGTGTCTGTGAAAAGCGTTGAAAAACAAAGAGCGCCGACTCTGAGAGGGACCAGATTCTATGTTGCTCTCCTGGCTGGCCTCCCACTCTCTGTACACTTGAGTCCATCCAAAAGCTCTGCTTTTCTGTAACCTAACTCCCGCCTTGTCCCGTTCCCCCATCGCCCCTTGTGCTCACTGACCTACATTGGCTCCCGGTCCAGCCACGTCTCAGTTTTAAAAAAAATCAAATTTTTTTTTCATTGATTTCAAATCCCTCCATGGCATTGCCCCCTCCCTATATCTAGAACCTCCTCTGGCCCTACAACCCTCCGAGATCTCTGCGCTCCTCTAATTCTGGCTTTATTGCACATCCCCAATTTCAATCGCTCTACCATTGGCGGCCGTGCCTTCAGCTGCCTGGGTCCTAAGCGCTGGAATTCCCTCCCTAAACCTCTCCACCTCTCTACCTAAGAGGGCAGATGGGGCCTCGGTTTAACGTCTCAGACGGCATCTTCGGCAGTGCGGCACTCCCTCAGTACTGCATTGGAGGGCCGGCCTTGATTATGTGCTCAACTCTCTGGAGTGGGACTTGAACAAAGTGGACAGAGACCTCATGGGGGAGTGAGTGTCATTGCGCACCACTCCGAAGATAGGCCAGGCCTTTGGATCCAGATTCACACAACCTCAGCGAGAATACTTTGAACCAACACTGCGGTTATGGTGTGAGTGTGACCTAAGTTATGAGGAAAGGTTCGGGAAGGTGGAATATTTCCCATTGGGAAAGGGGAGATTTTCAAATACCAGGAGACAGAAATAAAGTTAGGAGCAAGTCAAGCAGAATTTTGTTAGCTTAAGAATTTTTTTTTATTCTCGGGTTAGAAGTAGCAGATTCCCTTCCCTGTGGGACATTAGTGGAACAGTTGGGATTTTACTACAATCCGACAGCTTTCACGGTCATTTCCCTGGTGGCAGCCCACAGATCACCTAATTTATTGAATTCAATTTCACAATTTGCTATGGTGGGACTTCAAGTAATGATCTTTGGGTTGCTAGGCCATAACCGTAAATGTGACCATCACACTGTGGAACCTTTTATATTACCACAAAATGTTATTGAAGTGAGCAATATAAATTAATTAAAGAGACAATTAAGTGTGTTTCTGGAGAAAGGTTTGAGGAATACGGTGAGAGGGGTTAGATGGGATTGAGGGATATGGTGAAAAGGATGGATGGGATTGAGGAATATGGTGAGTGGGGTGGATGGTGGGATTGAGGGATATGGTGAGGAGCGTGGATGGGATTGAGGGAAATGGTGAGAAGGATGGATGGGATTGAGGAATATGCTGAATGGGGTGGAGGGGATTGAGGGATATGGTGAGAAGGGTGGATGGTATTGAGGGATATGGTGAGAGGGTGGATGGAATTAAGGGATATGGTGAGAAGGCTGGATGGGATTGAGGGATATGGTGAGAAGGGTGGATGGGATTGAGGGATATGGTGAGAAGGGTGGATGGGATTGAGGGATATGTTAAGAAGTGTGGATGGGATTAAGGGATATGGTGAGAGGGTGGATGGGATTGAGGGATATGGTGAGAAGGGTGAATGGGATTGAGGGATATGGTGAGAGGGTGGATGGGATTGAGGGATATGGTGAGAAGGGTGGATGGGATTGAGGGATATGGTGAGAAGGGTGGATGGGATTGAGGGATATGGTGAGAAGGGTGAATGGGATTGAGGGATATGGTGAGAGGGTGGATGGGATTGAGGGATATGGTGAGAAGGGTGGATGGGATTGAGGGATATGGTGAGAAGGGTGAATGGGATTGAGGGATATGGTGAGTGAGGTGGATGGGATTGAGGGATATGGTGAGAAGGATGGATGGGATTGAGGGATATGGTGAGAAGGGTGGATGGGATTAAGGGATATGGTGAGAGGGTGGATGGGATTGAGGGATATGGTGAGAAGGGTGGATGGGATTGAGGGATATGGTGAGAAGGGTGGATGGGATTAAGGGATATGGTGAGAGGGTGGATGGGATTGAGGGATATGGTGAGAAGGGTGGATGGGATTGAGGGATATGGTGAGAAGGGTGGATGGGATTGAGGGATATGGTGAGAAGGGTGGATGGGATTGTGGGATATGGTGAGAAGGGTGGATGGGATTAAGGGATATGGTGAGAAGGGTGGATGGGATTGAGGGATATGGTGAGAAGGGTGGATGGGATTGAGGGATATGGTGAGAAGGGTGGATGGGATTGAGGGATATTTTAAGAAGTGAACAGATGAGGTTGATCTATCAACAAAGCGATAGGTTTATTCAGCCTAATAGCCTTTTCCTGTTCCTAAGGATTTGCATTCTACGTCACACTCCAGGGCTGCAGAAAAGAACAGAGCACTTCAATAAAGCATCGTGATTTCAGTCCCTTAAATCCATGTTCAGATTCAGTTCAGAGAAGAAGGTTAGTGGCCTCACTGTGACACAATTTAAGCATAAATGAGGTGAATGCTAAAGGTTTTAATTTGCTGTCCCAGTAGTCGTGACTTTCCAATGTAAACATGTCTGAAATCTAACAAAAGACTTGGTAATTAAAGCTTCGCAAGAATCAGGATTAGGTGTGTGGAGAATGTACTATAGATACAGAAGAGAGAAAGAGGGGTAGGGGAGGGGTGTTACACAATGTGTACAGGTTGCTGAATATCATTCATTTCTCAGAAGCAAGCTGGTATTTTGCAAGTTCTGATGTTATAACGGCGAAAGTTATGTTCAACTTAAAAGAACCTTGGTTAGACCACGCTTAAATTACTGTGCACCGTTCTGGTCCACATATTACAGAAGGATATAGAAGTGCTGGAGTCAGTGCAATAAAGATTTAAAAGGATGATGCCAGAACTGAGCAGTTATAACTATCAGGAAAGATTGAACAGGCTGGGGCTCTTTTCTCTGGAACAGAAAAGACTGAGGGGTGACCTAGTAAGAGGTCTTTAAAATTATGAAAGGGTTTAGATAGGGTAGACGTAGAGAAGATGTTTCCACTTGTGGGGGAGACCAGAACCAAGGGCCATAAATATAAGATAGTCACTAATAAATCCAATAAGGAATTCAGGAGAAACTTCTTTGCCCAGAGAGTGATGAGAATATGGAACTTGCAACCACAGGGAGTAGTTGAGGCGAATAGTGTAGATACATTTGAGGGGAAGCTCATGTGGAGCATAAACACCGGCATGGACCTGTTGGGCCAAATGGCCTGTTTGTGTGCTGTAAAATTCTATGTCCGAATAGGTGTTATAATTATACTGTATTTTTTCACCTCTGATGTCCTGCTTTAGTTATTGTAAATGTGCACCACTTGTCACAACATCGCGCATTCCTTTTTATAGACAGCCTGGTTACCTGGACAATCTACTCATCAGGAGGTGCTACTTGGTACGCTTCCTTTTATTTTCACTGTCCCCCTATGTTCCCTCTGTGCCTTGTCTGAGATATGATTGGACGCCCAGAGGTGTCTCGCTGGCTCCACAAGGACAAGGGTAGACCTCCAGCAGTGGTCCTCCAGGTAAGTCCTGATGGTGACGATCAGGAGGGGTGGTGCGGGGGTGGGGTGGTGGGGGGTTGTGATTTGAGAGTAAAAGGAGGTGGGGTGGGGACTGAGCGGGGGCCAGTAATGTCCTTTGGGACTGCTGTAGAGCTGGGAGGAGTATTCCTGCTCTTCCCAGTTCCACGTTCAGGTATATTTTTTTTAAACACTTGCCTTTTTGGTGGCGGCCATCAGCGGCTCCTTTAGGAACTCGAAGAGTCAGTGCCAAACTTCATAAGGGAGGTCTGACCTTCTGCGTCTGACTTCAGTTCCATATTCCTGCCCAACTTGTGTTAGCTTCTCCCAGCTAGACAGGGAGTAAAAGACTTGGGCTGTGGGTTGGTAGCGGGTTTGAGTTTCGGCAGGTTCCAGGTCCCACCTCTGATTTCAGCCATCCAGAAAATGCGATTTTGCCTTAAGTGACATACTTAATGTGTCCGTGCGCCCAATATGTGGGTTCGGGTCTGCTGACCTCTGTCAGCCAGCTGTATTTAAGGGGCCCATGCAGCTTTGTTTCAACTCCTTCCTTTCCTGTTGCTTCTCCTTTTGAAATTGTTGCCATGACTTCTGCAAGAGCTAAGGCCTCTCCCCGCTTTGATGATGACTCCCTCCATGGTCTTGTGGAGGGAGTGAGAGGGCGCCAGGAGGTACCCTTTCCCCTCATCCGGACGGAGGAAGCCTGCTCAGCAAAGCAAAGCAGCCTGGCTGCAAATTGCTGAGGAGGTGAGCTCCAGATCGTTGTGTGCTCGCTCCTGGGTCCAGTGCAGGAAAAGGTTTAATGACCTGGTACGCTCAGCAAAAGTGAGTGGAGCATCACACTTGCCGTCAATCTGCTCCCCATCTCCTCTCATCACCAGCACTCTGCATTGTCAACCTACTCCTGCACATCCCACTTTACCCTTACATCCCTTGCACACTTAACCATCCCTCTCTCTATGTACAGAATCACTTCACCATTCTGCTATGCACCCCTCACACTCGCTATCACTGTTATGCATTGACAACAACTAACGCACAGGGAGGGCCCTTGGTATTGGCACCTCACTCCATCTTTGTCTCCCTCTAAGCATCTATGCTATGGATTCTCTACACTCACTTCATCATTCTCACTCAAACTCCACTTGTGTCCCTCATTGCAGGAAAAGAGATCCCACAATAAGAGGGAGAGGGGCAGGACAGGAGGTGGGGCACCTTCCATTACCCAGCTGACCACCGCTGAGGAGGCTACTCTGGAGATCATAGGAGGTGCTGAGGATCTGGAAGTGGTGGACGGTCAGACGGGCGTAGTAGTGCAGGCTGGTGACAGAATAGATTTGCAGCCCTCTCAGTTACATTGCATGAGTGACTGATATGGGATCTGATGCTCATACAGATTGAGTTATGAACATCTGCACAATTCGATGTGCATGATACGTTAATATCACATGTCTAACTCATGCCTTTACTTCCCCACAGGACCATCGAGAGCTCCCCTCCCCACTGTCCAGGAGGAAGAGCCGGAAGACTCCTGAGAGGAAGATGCAACCTCTGAGGGCACAGTGTCAGCAGAATTAAGCGCACCCAGCACCAGCGCAGATACGCACACCTCGGTGGGTCCTTCGAGAGATACAGTCGTGTTGTCACCTGGTGTATCACAGTGCACAAGTGAGCATCAGCAGATGGTGGAGACAGGGATAGCAGTGGAGAATCTGCGTCGGAGGCCACAGGGCGCTCCTAGCTCTGCTCAGCTGCATGTGGACCCTGTGCTTCTGGGGCCATCCAGAAAGAGAGCGGTGCTGGAATTCCAGGAACAAGTGCAGGAGTCTCTGGCAGATTTTGCACCCAGGGTAACTGCGAGTGTGGAGAGGATGGAGGAGTCCATCTCTAACATGAACACTGCCTTTGTGGAGGCATTGGCGCATAAATGCACCACCATGGATAGGATGGCAACCTCTGTGGAAAGGATGGTTACCTCAGTGGAAAGGATGGCTATGGTCATGGAGGAAATAAGTCGCCAGAGTCAGGAAAACATGGTGACTGTTAAGAATAGAATAACATCTCTGGAGGAGCGATGGGCAGCTATTGAGCAGAGAGACCAGAGCTTCATGGATGTCCTTTTGAGGAGGACGTCCTTTTGAGGAGGATGTCCTTTTGAGGAGGACGTCCTTTTGAGGAGGATGTCCTTTTGAGGAGGACGTCCTTTTGAGGAGGACTGCCAGTGCAGATATGGGTCCTCATGGCCCCCCTGAAGTGCAGCAAGGTGCTGTCCAGCCACTTGCTAGCACTGAAGTGCGGCTGACCCATGAGAGGGATGTTGGTGGTAGGCAACAAGGAAGTGTGGGCTCCTCTCCAAGCGCTCACATGACCATGCCACTGCAGAGCCCTCGGTCAGAGGCCCACCAGAGTCCTCACCCAACTGAGATGGCTGTCTCAGCCCCTGCACCGCCGCAGGAGGAGCAGACTGTTGCCGATCCCTCCCAGGCTCGCAAACCCAGAGGACGCCCACCAAAGGTGTCGAAGCAGGAGCAGCATGAAAGTGAGCAAGGTGCCTCCACATCTGCCGAAGCCACAGGGGAAGCACCGTGTAGAAGCACGTGTCAGAGAAAGATGAAGCACCTATAGTCACAAGGGTAGTCACTTGGGTGTTTTGATGTAATACATCTTTAATATAATCATCGCCATTTCAATGTCAATAAAGAAATGCGATGGCAAACATTCACAGAGTTTGCCTATGTGTGCCCAGAAATGGAAGTGTCACAGTGAGGTGCCAGGGCACCTTTCATCTGTAATGATGGTGGTCAGAGTGATAGGAACCCACACTTTATTGTACATTGTGTATGGTGTGTTAATAAGGTGGCAGCCACATGTGTTTGCTTCGTCAACTTAAGCGAATCTGGCATAGATTAGTGCATCCCTTGCATCATGGGCAGAAATGTGCTCGCGTGCTGGTGGAACTGGCGCATCCGCCTCCGCAAGGTCCTCCTCCTCCTCCTCCTGCTCATCTTCATCCTCCTCTGAGGAGGCTGTGCGCTGAGCCACTTGTTCCTCAGGCAGCGGTAAGCCACACTGCTGTGCGATGTTGTGCAGTGCACAGCAGACCACGATGATTCTGGAGACCCTGGCTGGTGAGTACTGTACGGCTCCACCTGATCTGTCGAGGCATCTGAATCGCATTTTGAGCAAGCCGATGGTTTGCTCGATGATGCTTCTGGTGGAAATGTGACTGATATTGTAGCGCTCCTCAGCTGCGTTTGATGGCCTCCTTAACGGCGTCATTAGCCACGTCTTCAGGGGATAGCCCTTGTCTCCAAGTAGCCATCTGGAAAGTTAGGGTGGCGGATTGAAGAGCTGAGGCACAGCAGACTGCCGCAGAATGAACGAGTCATGGCAACTGCCAGGTTACTTTGTGCAAACATGCATAATGTTCTTCCTGGATGTTAAGGGAGTGGAAGCCCTTGCGGTTGTAAAATACAGCTGGGTTGTGATGGGGTGCCCTAATGGCCACATGTGTGCAGTCTACGATGCCCTGCACCTTTGGCAAGCCTGCCATATTTGCAAAGCCAACCACAAGCGCGGTTACACTTGGGCCATCCGTGGAGAAGTGGATGTAATTATACGCCTTTGCAAAGAGGGCATCAGTTACCTGCGTGATGCAAGTGTGTGCGGCCGACTGGGAGATGCCGCTGATGTCTGCTGATGATTCCTGGAAGGACCCTGAGGCAAAAAAATTGAAGGCGGTGGTGACTTTGACAGCCACTGGTAAGGAGTGTCCACCCGCTCCTCTGGGCTCCAGGTGTTGGTGCAGCATTGTGCAGATGTCAGCGACAACGTCTCCGAAAGTCTCAGCCTCCTTTGGCACTGCTGCTCAGTCATGTTGAGGAAGCTCATCCTCGGCCTGTAAACCCTGTGTTGGGGGTATCTCCTGCGGTGAGGTGCAGCCCTGCGCTGACGCCCTCTTCCCTGTGCAGCATCAGGTGGGCGAGGAGGAGGTTGGCGCTCCTGTTGTTGCTGCTGCTGTTGTGCCTGGTCCTGCTGCTGCCGCGGCTGCTCTTCCTCCGTTTCTGAGGACCAGGATGAGAGGGTATAAATGGTTCCCATTCTGCTGGTATAAATGTCAGTTAAGGATTAGAAGTTATATGCGCTCAGTCAATCTGGAGAGAGGGTTTTCCCAGGAGGTCACAGTGCATATGGATCTCAGCTTCAGCACTTACAAGATCAGTAGACCTGCAAAAAGTGTTCCAACACCTGGAAAATACAAAGTTCTGTCATCTGTAAGTCAGCCATGTTAGAGCTCCAGTTTTTATGCTGGAGCTGTAGCTGTCAAGAAGTCAGGCACTTGCTGAACCCGGCACAATCAGCTGGCGTGGTTTGCGAAAGGCGTTGAACATGCTGAACATGTAACAAAATTGAAATGCCCTCTTAAAATCAGCTTATCCAGGCAGTTAACAAGCTGTTAGCTGCCTTAAGTGCCTCTCCCGCCGTTTGGTGCCGGGACCGATCGGAACTCCCAGAGCCGGCACTTGGCAAAGTAGCGTGGAGGCGGGTTGATGGCGGGATCGCAACCCGCCGTTCATCAAAACGATTTTAACCTTTGACCCGCCTCCAAACCCGCCCTCTCAGTGCCGATAAAATCGCGGCCTTGACCTCTGAACCTCCCCCACATTCACAGTACCCAGAGATTGGCTGGTCCAGCTGCCACTGAAAGCAGCTTCTGCTTTCCTAGTTCTGGGATTCCCGGCAGCTTTAAACACATGAGAAAGTACATGAAAAAAGGTCAGGAAAAGACCAGCTAGTCCATCAAGCCAACATGGTACATCCCTACCTCTGCTGTCAGCAACCACATAGGAGAAGCAAAAAACCAGAGGCCACTTTAGAAAAAAAACTCTGCGACTCTCAAAGGCGATGAAGCCAGCTCCAGGAGATCATTGTGACTGGTGATACTGTACCCCCATTGACCCACCTATCTTCCATAGGTCACAATATTTACCACACACCAGCTTTCCCCAACTATTACACTGAGTTTCTTCTCTGGAATTCGTTACCAAACTTCCCCTGCTCTTCTTCAAAAAGTACCTTGGCTTCTTTTATGTCCACCTGAGAGAGCAGACGGAGTCTCGGGTTTAATAACAAGGGCAGTGGAAATGTGGAACACTCTCCTCCAAAAATCTGCGAGATGAGGCTGGGGGGGTCAATTGAAATTTTCAAAACTGGTTGAAATTTGTTAAGCAAGGACATTAAGGGTTACGGAACCAAGACGGGTAAATTGAGTTTTTTAAAATTTATTGCATGTGGGTGTTGCAGGCAAGATCAGCATTTATTGCCCATGAGAAGGTGCCTTCTTGAACCGCTGTTCCTATTAGCAGTTTGGTGCAACTGAGTGTCTCGCTAGGCCATTTCAGAGGGCAGTTAAGAGTCAACCACATTGCTGTGGGTCTGGAGTCACATATAGGCCAGACCGGGTAACGATGGCAGATTTCCTTCCCTAATAGGACATTAGTGACCCAGATAGGTTTTAACTGATATTAGCTTTTTATTTCAGATTTATTTAATTGAATTTAAATTTCCCAGTTGCTATGGTGGGATTTGAACTCATATCTGTGGATCAATTCAGATCTCTGGATTATTAGTCCAGTAATATAACCACTATGCTACCGTTCCCGTTAAGATACGAATCAACTATGATCTAGCTGAATGTCGGAACAGGCCCGATGGGCTGAATGGCCTACTCCTGTTCCTATATTCCTGTGTCTCATCTGAAAGACGGTACCTCCAGCAGTGTAGCACTCCCTCAGTATGGCACTGAAGTGTCAGCCTGGATCATGTGCTCAAGTCTCTGGAGTGGGTCCAAAAGACCAGTTATGATGTTTTGAGTACAAGACCCTTCCTCAGAGCTGAAAACTGGCGGATAAAATGAACTGAACGAGTCAGTGCCTTCAGGGGAGGTGGGGAGAAAAATAAATACAATTCAATTAAATGACAGGAACATGACAAAAACAGGAGAAGAGGAATAAGCCTGCCATGTTCTGTTAATCTTGGAGCTAGTTCGCAACGAGCCTGCCTTGCTTTGCTTGTCTTAATATCAAGATGATATATGTTGGAGGGAGGAGTAATCTCACCCGGTATTCCACTGGCTCTAGACATCATTAATATTGTCACTCGAAGCAAAAGTAGAAGCTGTGGCCTTATCTTGTACCTTCATCCCTCACCTTGATGATTGTACAATGCAACCGCATCAGTTCACTCACTGAATCCTCGTGCATTGTTGCAAACAAAAGAACTGTTGGGAGTTATCTCGTGTTAGCAGCATAAATCATAGAATCATAGAATGGTTACAGCACAGAAGGAGGCCATTCGGCCTGTCGAGCCTGTGCCAGCTCTCTGCAAGAGCACTTCAGCTAGTCCCACTCCCCTGCACTTTCCCCGTAGCCCTGCAAATTTTTTTTCTTCAGATACTTATCCAATTTCTTTTTGAAAGCTGTGATTGAATCTGCCTCCACCACCCTTTCAGGCAGTGCATTCCAGATCTTAACCACTCGCTGCGTAAAAACGTTTTTCCTCATATCGCCTTTGGTTCTCCTGCCAATCACCTTAAATCTGTGTCCTCTGGTTCTTGACCCTTCCGCCAATGGGAACAGTTTCTCGCTATCTACTCTGTCTAGACCCCTCATGATTTTGAACACCTCTATCAAATCTCCTCTCAACCTTCTCTGCTCCAAGGAGAACAATCCCCAGCTTCTCCAGTCTATCCAGGTAACTGAAGTCCCTCATCCCTGCAATCATTTTCGTAAATCTTTTCTGCACCCTCTCTAAGGCCTTCACATCCTTCCTAAAGTGAGTTGCCCAGAATTGGACACAATACTCCAGTTGAGGCCGAATCAGTGTTTTATGCAGGTTCATCATAACTTCCTTGCTTTTGTACTCTATGCCTCTATTTATAAAGCCCAGGTTCACATAAAAGATCCCATGGAGCCATTCTCCTGGATTGTAGACAGTTTCTTTCTGGTGCACACTCTACAGGCACTGACTCGTGCTAAGGTATGACCCACAGGTGTCCTTCGGTACCCTTACCTCAGGGACTATTCTTCATGTGTGAGCAGAGTGCTGGCAGGTTTCTGAGTGGGGAGTTGGGTGGGGGAGAGGAAACATCACAATCGAGGCCAATGTGGATGTCTCCATACTAATGCCGTTTGGCAGTGGACAGAGCTATTTGTGATACCAGAACCTGGATAAATTCAATATTGTCCCTAAACTAAAAGTACAATCAAAATGGACTAATTTTCAGTCTAATGTAACTGGGAAGGGGAGTAAAAAATTAGAGATTAGGAAGCAACTGTGGCGTAGGGGGTAGCACTCTCACCTCTGAGTCAGAAGGTTGTGGGTTCAAGTTCCACTCCAGAGACTTCAGCACAAAATCTAGGCTGATACACTGTACTCCCTCAGTACTGCACTGTCAGAGGTGCCAGCTTTCAGATGAGACGTTAAACCGAGGCTCCGTCTGCCCTCTCAGTTGGACATAAAAGATCCCACGGCACCATTTTGAAGATTCCTCGCCAATATTTATCCCTCAATCAACATCACTAAAAAAACAGATGATCTGGTCATTATCCCATTGCTGTTTGTGGGAGCTTGCTGTGCTCAAATTGGCTGCCATGTTTCGCACACTGCAACAGTGACTACGCTTCAAAAAAAAAGTACTTCATTGGCTGTAAAGAGCTTTGGGACATCCTGAGGTGGTGAAAAGTGCTGTAGAAATGCAAGTCTTTCTTTTACTGAAAGTGAATGGTAGCAGAGCTTGAGGCAAAGAATAATTTAATCAAAGCCTGCAGCGTGTACTCCATGAAGTCTCATGGCTTCAGGGCCAACAAGATCAAAGAAACTTGCTGCTGAGCAACACCTACCGCCCCCTCACTCAACTGCTGAAACTGCACTCCTCCATGTTGAACATCACCTGGACAAAGTTCGAAGGAAAACTCGGGCACAGAATGTACTCCAGGTGGAGGTCGACAATGCCCACTACCAAGAGTGGTTCAGTGGTACCACCACCAACTGGCCAAGTCCATGAGGACATAGCTGCCATATCGGACCTACATCAGGTAATGAGGGAACCAAGGTAGTAACCTACTTGACCTCATCCTCACCAACTTACACAGACACATCTATCCATGGCACAAAAACAGAAACTGCTGGAAATGCTCAGCAGGTCAGGCAGCATCTGTGCAGAGAGAAACAGAGTCAAAGTTTCAGGTCAATGATCTTTCCTCAGATGATAGCAATGGTAGACGTGACCACCGCACAGTCCTTGGGAAGGCAAAGTCTCATTTCCACAATGCGTAAGAATATAAAAATTAGGAGCAGGAGTAGGCCATACGGCCCCTTGAGCCTGTTCCACCATTCAATAAGATCATGGCTGATCTTCGACCTCAACTCCACATCACACCCGATCCCCACATCCCTTGATTCCTGAGTGTGATTGTGGCACTACCACCGCACGAAATGGGACGATAGATCTAGCAGCTCAAAACTGGGTATCCATGAGGAAACGGAACGCCATCAGAACCATAAACCATCACTATCTGCGACCTCTTGCCCTGGCACTGAAGGGATAATTACTAGTCCTAGCCCCTTTTGGGCTACCCCGGATCAAGCGTATTCGCCAGACGTTCACCTTCATCTAAAGTTCGAGGTAGCCGAATCCTAAAGACGCTTAATTGAGTCTAAAGGTCCAGACTATCTCTCCCTGAAGGAAAGGAACAGCCTGAAGATGTTACCGTCCTCCAGATAGCACTTTTAATAAGTTTAGCTAGACTGTAACGTTCCGGATATCATGAGGGTCCGGAAAACTCCCCCAGATTCTGCAACTCCTCACCAAAGAGTGTACAGAGATTGAGTTTGCGAGTTTGATACAGAAGTACTATGTGAGACAATTCTAAAAATATATAGATTTATTAAAGAACCGACATGCAGTTTACAGTAGGTGTTTCAATCGCAACATTAACAGTTCCAAATACAAAAAGCTTTTACAATTCTATTATCAGAGATCCTTATTCTCAAATCTTAACTTCGTTACATTTTTACATTTCTTAGTCTATTCCAGGATATCCACCAAAATCAAATACAAGTACCTTGATCCCCGAGACTCAAAGAGTTGAAGACTTACAGAGCTTGCCTCTGAAGCCTAAGAATCGCTTTGCCCCTTCAAACGAATCTGTCTTCCCATTTGAAAGTCCAATTTTTATACCCTTTCTCAGTGTATTTCCTTTGAAGTTTTCTGCTGATGTAAGCTAATTATCTCTAGTCATTTTTCTGCTGGCCCCTGTTATTCTTACAGTCAGTTCAGCTGGTAGCAAGCAGACTCGTGTCTCTCCTTTAGGTGTTTCATGTTCAACACAAAAACAATGTGACGGGTGGTGCCTTCCCCACTCGATGCCATTCTTACCAAGGTCTTCTGTTTGTATCTTTTGCATTTAGAACACCTCAACTGGATGCACCATTGTCTTCTTAGTTACCTCAACTGGTTGCATTAAGAATTATGTCTCTACCCTAGGTGTTCGAAGCTCATCATAAAAAACAGTGTAACAGCAGTGGTTCTATTTGATGTCATTTTTACGAAGGCATATGTTTCTTTATCTTTCTGTGTTTCATTTCAAAGTGTTGGTTTAAGACATCTTAACAGGGTATACCATTGTGTTCTTTCCAAGGCTTCAGACTTCCAGGAACCTCTAACCTTCTGTTTCAACGAGGCTATTGATTCAGTGTCAACAACTTATCTTATCTCAACAGCCTGTATGTTGTTTACAGCTTTAGATTGTTGAGGCTTCCAGATTTTCAAGCCCAGTTTGTCATGTTTTAATAAAGTCAAAATTATTTTACAGGATGGTGTATTTTTCTGAATAGGTATATTGCTTATTCCTTCACAGCACATCCTCACTCCTTAATTACCATCAAGCCGTGAAACAGTGTGGAGTGCAGAAGGAGCCAACACCAGGCATACCTTAGAATGAGGTAGGAAACTCGCGATATCTAAACACCAATAAATGGCATTCAACAGTCCCACTATTAATGGATCCGCGCTCTGTAGCCCCACCACATCCAGTTGAAAATAATGGCAGACAATCAGTCAACTAACAGGAGGAGGATACTGAATGAACATTCTCATCCGTAACTGTGATTTTTTTTTCTCTACACAAAAAAGTTCCCATTAAAGTCAGAATGCTGACTTTCTCTCTGTGCAGGGAGGGGGTGCGGGGGCTGGGGGGGGGGGGGGTGCGGGGGCGGGCTTCCAAAGGCAGTCAGCTGCTATTGCACTTAGCTCTGGCTTGTGCTTTTTTTTGGACAGATTACCTCTAATAAATGACTAGCCTTAACCACTCGTACTCTGACAGAAACAACGCCAGCAATAATGAAAGAAATTCAGCCAGGGACTAATCGCTAAACTGGTTTCCCAGGAGTTAAGTGCTGGGAAATTAACTTTCAGCCCTGCACTTAAGTGTGAATAAAGCCCTTGCCCACTGAACCACATCAATGTAAAATTACAACTTTGTTAAATCATGTATAACTTAATAATAACTCGTCGTATTGTAATAAGTAACATTTAAAATAAAGGTCTTGAACAAAGCTTAGTATATAAATACCTTATTACTCTTGTTTTCAAGCCACATTGTGCAGCACAATTTGTTATACAAGTTGTCTGTTTTGTCTCAATTTGTCGAAGGAAGGAAGTTATTTGCATTTATACAGCAGCTTTCACAACCTCAGGATGTCCCAAAGCGCTTTACAGCCAATGAAGTACTTTTCTTTTTAAGTGTAGTCACTGTTGTAATGTAGGAAACGCGGCAGCCAATTTGCACACATCAAGATCCCACAAACAGCAATGAGATAAATGACCGGATGATTTGTTTTTGGTGATGTTAGGTGAGGGATAAATATTGGCCAAGACACCGGGGAGAACTCCCCTGCTCTTCTTCGAAATAGTGCCGCGGGATCTTTTACGTCCACTCGAGAGGGCCGACAGGGCCTCGGTTTAATGCCTCATCTGAAAGATGGCACCTCTGACCGTGCAGCACTCCCTCAGTACTGCACTGGGAGTGCTTTTACTTCGAAGCTTGCACATGGCTGTTTTGAGCAAGGTATTTTTAGTCGCAGAATTTGCAACGACAATTAATAAATGTGGAGCTTCAGAAACAAAAAGCGAACAGCTGCATTGCAGAATGTATCTAATTGTCAACTTTTCTGTTTTTCAGTTCTAATATTTGCATTTTGATAGATCCTTATCACGTCAAAATGTCTGTCGGTATTCACACAATTAATTATCTTTGGAATGCAGTGACTGTTGTTATGGAGGCAACTACAGCAACCAGTCTACGACAAAAACAATACCACCACCTTGCATTTATATAGCGCCTTTAGCATAGTACAATGTCCCAAAGCGCTGCACAGGAAATTAATCAGACAGAAATTGACACCATGCCAAAGAAGGAGACATTGTGACCAATGAAAAGGTAGGATTTGAGGAGTGCCTTAAAGGAGGTGGAAGGGCGATGAGGGAATTCCAGAGCTTAGGGCCCAGGCAGCTGAAGTCACGGCCACCAATGGTGGGGCAAAGGAATTGGGAGATGCACATGAGGCCAGAGTTGGAGGAATGCAAAGTTCTCGGAAGGTTGTAGGGCTGGAGGAGGTTGCAGAGGTCGGGATGGGGCGAGTCCACGGAGGAATTAGAACACGAGCAACATCCGGCAAGCAGTCATAAGATGAATAACCAGTTGAACTGTGGGTTTTATTTGGTGTTGGCAGTTGAAAGAGGAAGAGACCAACTCAAAAACTCCCTTCTTGATGGATAATGTCCACCTAAACCACCAGAACAGGCAGACGGGACCTCAGTTTAACTTCTTATCTATAAGATACACCTGTCAACAATGTATCAGAACTGCACTTCACTGCCAAGCTAGATTATGAGCTCGAACCCGAGTATGGGACTTGAATCCATAAACATAGCGGTTATGTTACTGGACTAGTAATCCTGAGGCCTGGACTAATGATGCGGAGTCATGAGTTCAAATCCCACCACGGCAGCTGGGGAATTTAAATTCAGTTAATTAAATAAATCTGGAATAAAAAGCTAGTATCAGTAATGGTGACCATGAAACTACCGGATTGTTGTAAAAACCCATCTGGTTCACTGATGTCCTTTAGGGAAGGAAATCTGCCGTCCTTACCCAGTCTGGGCCTATATGTGACTCCAGATCCACAGCAATGTGGTTGACTCTTTACTGCCCTCTGAAATGGCCCAGCAAGCCACTCGAGGGCAATTGGGGATGGACAATAAATGTTGGCCTTGCCAGCGAGGCCCACGTCCCATGAATGAAAGAAAAATCTGGCTCCAAGGCAAGAGCGGTACCATTTCAGTCAAGTTTACATTTACAACAGTGACTGCACTTCTCAAAAGTAATTTGTTGGCTGCACAGCAGTTTGGGTAGAAAGAAAGAACTTGCATTTATACAGCACCTTTCATGACCAGAGCCAATAAGTTATTTTTCAAGTGTAGTCACTGTTGTAATGTAGGAAACGCGGCAGCCATGGAGGGATTTGAACATAAGGATGAGAATTTTTAAATCGAGGTGATGCCGGACCTGGAGGCAATGTGGGTCAGCGAGCCCAGGGGTGATAGGTGAACGGGAGTTGGTTCACCTAGATACCTCCAATTAAAAATTGGACGAAGAACAAGAAGCTTTCTGTGAGGCTTTTCATGAAGACCATGGCCAAGAGGTTCTGCTAGTTTGCGCTGGTTTTATCAGCCCAGTCCGGCTGAAATCGTCCAAACTAGCGCAAAAGATCCCGGTTACCATTCTTAAATACACAAAGAATATTTTTTTGCTGCAAAGAAAAATAAATAAAGGATTCCGTTCGATTACGCTGGCCGATTGCGAGGGTTCAAGGAAGATCTTATGCTTGTGAGTACAAAGAAAAGAAAGACTTGCATTTCTACAGCGCCTTTCATGTCCTCAGGCTGTCCCAACGCGATTTACAGCCAATGAAGTACTTTTTGGAGTGTAGTCACTGTTGTAATGTAGGAAACACAGCAGCCAATTTGCGCACAGCAAGCTCCCACAAACAGCAATGAGACAAATGACCAATTAATTTGTTATTGTAGTGGTGACTGAAGAATAAATATTGGCCAGAACACCCAGAGAACTTCCCTGCTCCTCTTTGACGAGTGAAATGGCATATTTTATATCCAACAGAGCAGGCAGACAGGACATCAATTTAATGTTTTATCCAAAAGACAGCACCTCTAGTGATACAGGTCCTCCTGAAGTATTATCCCAGATTATGTGCTTAAGTACTGGAGTGAAGCATCTATAATGTTATGGCACTAAATCCAAGTGTATTCATGGTAACCTCTTCCTAGAACTAGCTTACAAATTACTTGATTGATTCAATTCAATTTTACAAATTGCCATAAATGGATCTGAACTCTCACCCTGCTAGTCTCATTTCCTAAACACCGCACAATACCCAGCACCTTTTCCCTTGCAATCACTTACTGACAAACTACTTCAGAGCAAGTTGGCAGTGAAGGTGGCTGGAAAGGCTGATACAAGTATATAAATTGTTAAGAAAATTGAGACTGATTTCTCGTCGTTGCTGACGTCTTTATTCTCCCAAGCTTCGAATGAGGGACTATTGTAGCCTTGTTTCTGCATCTTTTGCCTCTGGGCAATTGAAAGTCAAGCTGATCGATGAACCTGATTAGGGTGGCTGACTCCTCAACGGTGTCTACTATTAGCAGTTGTTAGCACAAAATTGAAAACACATGGAATCGGAGGCAACCTTTTGACATGGGTAAGAAATTGATTCCAAGGTAGGAGATGGAGAGTAAGGATAATAGATACATACTCCAATTGGTAGGATGTGGTGTCCCCCCAGGAATCTGTACTGGGGCCTCAGCTTTTCACTATATTTACCAATGACTTAGATGAAGGAATAGAGAGCTGTATAGTTTGCTGATGACACTAAGTTAGGTGGCACGGTAAATAGAGTAGATGGGAGCGGAAAGTTGCAAAGGGACATTGATAGATTAAGTGAGCGGGCAAAACTGAGGCAGATGGAGTTCAATGTGGGGAAGTGTGAGATCATCCACTTTGGACCTAAGAAAGATAGAGCAAAGTATTTTCTAAATGGCGAGAAGCTGGGAACTGTGGAGGAGCGGAGAGATTTAGGAGTTCATGTACAGAAATCACTAAAAGCTAGTGGACAGGTACAAAAAATAATTAAAAAGGCTAATGGAATCTTAGCTTTCATCTCAGGAAGGCTGGGATACAAAGGGCTGGAAGTTCTGTCACAACTGCACAGAGCTTTGGTTAGACTGCATCTGGGGTACTGCGTTTAGTTCTGGGCCCTGCACCTCAGGAAGGATATATTGGCCTTGGAGGGGGTGCAGCGCAGATTCACCAGAATGATACCGGGGCTTAAAGAGTTAAATTACGAGGACAGGTTGCATAGACTAGGTTTGTAATCCTCAAGTGTAGAAGATTAAGGGCTGAGCTAATTGAGGTGTTAGGATGATTAAAGGATTTGATAGGGTAAATAGAGCGAAATTATTTCCTCTGGTGGGGGGAGTCCAGAACAAGGGGGCATAACCTTAAAATTAGAGCCAGGCCGTTCAGGGGTGATCATAGAATCATAGAAATTTACAGCAGAGAAGGAGGCTATTTTTCCCATCATGTCTGTGCTGGCCAAAAAAGAGCTCTCTAGCCTAATCCCACTTTCCAGCTCTTGGTCCATAGCCTGTAGGTTACAACACTTCAAGTACATATCCAAGTACTTTTTAAATGTGATGAGGGTTTCTGTCTCTACCACCCTTTCAGGCCATGAGTTCCAGACCCCCACCGCCCTTTGGGTGAAAACATTTCTCCTCAACTCCCCTCTAATCCTTCCACCCATTACATTAAATCTATGCCCCCTGGTTATTGACCTATCTGCTAAGGGAAATAGGTCCTTCCTATCCACTCTATCTACACCCCTCAGAATTTTATACACCTCAATTAAATTTCCCCTCAGCCTCCTCTGTTCCAAAGAAAACAACGCCAGCCTATCCAATCTTTCCTCATAGCTAAAATTCCCAAGTCCTGGCAACATCCTCATAAATCTCCTCTGTACCCTCTCTAGTGCAATCACATCTTTCCTGTAATGTGGTGACCAGAGCTGTACGCAAAATTCTAGCTGTGGCCTAACTAGTGTTTCAAGCATAACCTCCCTGCTCTTATATTCTGTGCCTCGGCTAATAAAGGAAAGTATCCTGTTTGCCTTCTTAACCACCTTTTCTGATGACAGGCAGCACTTCTTCAGACAAAGGATAATGGAAATCTGGAACTTCCCAAAAAGCTGTGGATGCTGGGGGTCAATTGAAAATTCAAAACTAAGATTGACAGATTTTTGTTCAGCAAGAGTATTAAGGGATATGGAACCAAGGCGGGTTGATGGAGTTAAGATACAGTTCAGCCATGATCTAATTGTAATGGCGGAACAGGCTCAAGGGGATGAATGGCATCCTCCTGTTCTTATAATCCTATGTTCCTACACTTTACCTGCCTGAAGATTGTGACTGTTGTGGCTCCAGTGGAGTTGCTGATACTTGAGTCAGACTTTCAAAGTTTATATCAGGCGCAGGACAGCTGCTATCACTGCCACTTGAAAGATGAATCAGTATCAATTCAAATGCCAGGAGAAAGAGCACCAGCAGCAGGATTTTAGTCTGTGTTTTTCTAGTCTGCAAAGCTTTCAACGAGCAGCCTGCAAGGCTGAGCCTTGAAAGCAGAATTTCAAGTGTTGAGCATCCTATTCGATGTTGAGCCAGGTTGTTAAAGCTGAACCATTATTACTCACGAGCTTTTAGGGTTGAGGACCACAGTGTCTTTGTTAAAGTCACATCCCCGATTTTCATCGCTCCACCATTATTTTCAGCTGCCTAAGCCCTGAGCTCTGGAATTCTCTCCCTAAACCCCTCCGCCGCTCTCCCCTCCTTGAAGACGCTCCTTAAAACCTACCTCTTTGATCAAGCTTTTGGTCACCTGTCCTAATAGCTCCTTATGTGGCTCGGTGTCAAATTTTGTTTACATTGGATTACATAGGATATACGGCACAGAAACAGGCCATTCGGTCCAACCAGTCCATGCCGGCGTTTATTCTCCACTCGAGCCTCCTCCCGTCTTTCCTCATCTAAATCTATCAGCATAACCCTCTATTCCCTTTTCCCTCATATGCTTGTCTGGCCTCCCCTTAAATGCATCCATACTATTCGCTTCAACCACTCCCTGTGGTAGCGAGTTCCACATTCTCACCACCGTCTGGGAAAAGAAGTTTCTTCTGAATTCGCTATTGGATTTCGTGGTGACTATCTTATATTGATGGCCTCTGGTTTCGCTCTTCCCCACAAGTGGAAACATTCTCTCTGTATCCACTCTATCAAAACCTTTCATCATTAAAGACCTCTATTAGGTCACCCTGCAGCCACCTTTTGTCAAGAGAAAAGAGACCTAGCCTGTTCATCCTTTCCCTCGCATTTCTGGTTTGATAATCGCTCCTGTGAAGCGCCTTGGGACGTTTTACTACGTCAAAAGCGCTTTATAAATGCAAGTTGTTGTTGAATGCTGCAACACACTACAGCACAAAGTGAGGGGACGCAGGCCTGTGATTTCTCATATAACTAGCTCCTGATTTCAATCAGGCCACCAGATAGTCGCTCAGTCGAGGCCAGGCACTCTCTCCATAGGAAGAGACACACAAAACCTTTGGACTGTTAGTTCTATGCTGGAAATCTGAAATAAAAACAGAAAATGCTGGAAACACTCAGCAGGTCAGGCAGTAGCTGTGGAGAGAGAGAAACAGAGTTAATGTTTCAGGTCCATGACTTTTCATCAGAACTGGAAAAAGTTAGAGCTGCAACAGGTTCAAAGCAAGTGCAGAGGCAGGGAAAAGGGAGGAAAGAACAAAAGGGATGGTCTGTGATAGGATGGAAGGCGGGAATGATTAAATGACAAAAGAAAATGCATTTATTTGAAGCAGTTCAAAGCACTTCAGCTTGAGATAAATTGCTTTGGAAATGCGGACCAGTCGTTACGTTCACCTGAACCACCAGGATAGCAGGCGGGGCTCTGGTTTACATCTCATTTGAAGCTTGGCATCACAACGCTTCCTCACTGCTTCGTTTTATTAATTAACAAATCAATCCACCAGCACAGCCAGTCCCATCTCCGTCCAATTCTTCCTCTCTTGTCTCATCCTGAATGACCTTCGATGTTCCGTAAAGCATTAATAGATTGTAATCCCTTACACAGGATGCAACTGTGTCTCCAGTTGTATTAACTGCTGCGCGTTCAATCACAAGAAGTGACTCCTAATGGAAAGTGCCTCACGGACATTGAGTGAAGACTGGACTAGGATCAGTCTTCAAGGTTACAAAGTGAACTGACATGGACCAGTGTGATCTCCAGGACTGGTTTCGATCACCTGAGAGGGTCAGAGAGGAATTTTCCAGAGTATTTTGCCCCTAGGTTTTTCTGGGGATTTTTTGGCCTCTCCCAGGAAATAATTTGGCAGGGGCGGGGGATGTTGACGGATTGTGGGGTGGGGAGTGGGGGTGGGTGGGAAGTGTCTAGCCATGGTGCTCCAGGCACCATGAGTGTAGGACAAGCTTGTCCTAGATCCCTTTGGGACTATCCCGAATCAGGCGTATTTCTCAGATGTTCACTTTCAACTAAAGTTTGAGGTCGCCCAATCCTAAAGACGCATAACTGGGTCTAAACGTCCGGTCTATCTCTCCCTAAAGGAAAGGAGCAACCCGAGAATGTTACCATCCTCCACTTTTATTAAGTTTAGCCAGACTGTAACGTCCGATATTATAAGGGTCCAGAGATCTCCCCTCAGAAATGTACCTCTTCACCAAAGAGTGTACAGAGATTGGGTTCACGAGTTATTGATACAGAAGACTTACGTGAGACAATTCTAAAAATATATAGAGTTTTATTAAAAGAACCAACATGCATTTTACAGTTGGTGAATTGGTCAATGTGAATGTTAACAGTTCTAAAATGAGAAAAAATACAATCTTATTTTTAACAGAGAATCTTACTTTTCAATCTTAACTTCGCTACTGTATTAGAGTTCTTAAAATTTTCTATACAGGATATCCATCAACTATCAAGGTAGCAGTTACCTTCAATACCCAAGGTACAAAGAGTGGAGGACTACAGAGCCACCCCTGTAGTTGAGAATCACTTTGCCCGATTAAAGCGAGTCTGATTATCTCATTCGAGACTTCAATATTTATACCCTTTTTCAGTTGTATTTCATAAGGTTTTTGTTGATCCCAGTTAATTATCACTAATCATCTCTTAGCTGACCCCTGTACTTCTTACTGCTGCATCATCAGTAGTTATTGGGAGTTTACCATTTATGTTCAAAGGGCAATGTCCTTTGTTTGTGCGGTATCCTATACATCATGTGTCAATCTTAAGAAGTTTAATCAAGATCATTTATCCAGGGTTGATCAATGTCCTTATTTTTTATTCGTTTATGGGATGTGGGTGTCGCTGGCAAGGCCAGCATTTATTGCCCATCCCTAGTTGCCCTAGAGAAGGTGGTGGTGAGCCGCCTTCTTGAACCGCTGCAGTCCATGTGGTGAAGGTACTCCCACAGTGCTGTTAGGGAGGCAGTTCCAGGATTTTGACCCAGCGACGACGAAGGATCGGCGATATACTTCTAAGTCAGGATGGTGTGTGACTTGGAGGGGGAATTGGAGGTGCTGGTGTTCCCATGCGCCTGCTGCCCTTGTCCTTCTAGGTGGTGGAGGTCGCGGGTTTGGGAGGTGCTGCCGAAGAAGCCTTGGCAATTTGCTGCAGTGCATCTTGTAGATGGTACACACTGCAGCTACGGTACGCCGGTGGTGGAGGAAGTGAATGTTTAAGGTGGTGGATGGGGTGCCAATCAAGCGGGCTGCTTTGTCCTGGATGGTGTCGAGCTTCTTGAGTGTTGTTGGAGCTGCACTCATCCAGGCAAGTGGAGAGTATTCCATCACACTCCTTACTTGTGCCTTGTAGATGGTGGATAGGCTTTGGGGAGTCAGGAGGTGAGACACTCGCCGCAGCATACCTCGCATCTGACCTGCTCTTGTTGTCACAGTATTTATGTGCCTGGTCCTGTTAAGATTCTGGTCTATGGTGACCCCCAGGATATTGATGGTGGGGGATTCGGTGATGGTAATACCGTTGAATGTCAAGGGGAGGTGGTTAGACTCTCGCTTGTTGGAGATAGTCATTGCCTGACACTTCTGAGGAGTTGTGAATGGCGTTGAACACTGTGCAGTCATCAGCGGACATTCCCATTTCTGACTTTATGTTGGAGGGAAGGTCATTGATGAAGCAGCTGAAGATGGTTGGGCCTAGGACACTGCCCTGAGGATCTCCTGCAGTGATGTCCTGGGGCTGTGATGATTGACCTTCAACCACCACAACCATCTTCCTCTGTGCTAGGTATGACTCCAGCCAGTGGAGCGTTTCCCCCCAATTCCCATTGACTTCAGTTTTACTAGGCCTCCTTGATGCCACACTCGGTCAAATGCTGCCTTGATGTCCAGGGCAGTTACTCTCACCTCACATCTAGAATTCAGCTCCTTTGTCCATGTTTGGACCAAGGCTGTAATGATGTCGGGAGCTGAGTGGTCTTGGCGGAACCCTAACTGGGCATCCTTGAGCAGGCTATTGGTGAGTAAATGCCGCTTGATAGCACTGTCGATGATACCTTCCATCTCTTTGCTGATGATTGAGTGTAGACTGATGGGGCGGTAATTGGCCGAGTTGGATTTGTCCTGCTTTTTGTGGACAGGACATACCTGGGCAGTTTTCCACATTGTTGGATAGATGCCAGTGTTGTGGCTGTCCTGTTTTAATAATATAGAAACATAGAAACATAGAATCTAGGAGCAGGAGTAGGCCATTCGGCCCGTCGAGCCTGCTCCACCATTCAATACGATCATGGCTGATCATTCAAAATCCAGTACCCTGTCCCTGTTTTAATCCCCACAGTACACATATCCCACCCTACCCCCGTAACCCCACGTATTTAATTCCCCCTAACATATCCCATCCTATCCCCATAACCCCACATATTTAATCCCCCCCTAACACTAAGGGTCAATTTATCATAGCCAAATCAACCTAACCCGCACATCTTTGGACTGTGGGAGGAAACCGGAGCACCCGGAGGAAACCCACGCAGACACGGGGAGAATGTGCAAACTCCACACAGACAGTCACCCGAGGTCAGATTCGAACCCAGGTCCCTGGCGCTGTGAGGCACCAGTGCTAACCACTATGCCACCGTTTTGCCCTGTGGAGATGCCGGTGTTGGACTGGGGTGGACAAATGTGAGAAGTCGCACAACACCAGGTTATAGTCCTACAGCTTTATTTGAAATCACAAGCTTTCGGAGCGCTGCTCCTTCGTCAGGTGAAGTGAAGAGAAGCATATAGGCACTATATATGCTGTGCCTATATGCTTCTCTTCACTTCACCTGACGAAGGAGCAGCGCTCCGAAAGCTTGTGATTTCAAATAAAGCTGTTGGACTATAACCTGGTGTTGTGTGACTTCTCACATCTGTTTTAATAAGGTTACTTATTCAGGGTCAACAACTGTCCTGTCCCAAGAAGGCCAGAATTCTTTCATAGCTAGGATTTCCAAATCCAACTTGTCATGTTTTTAAAGAAGTTATAAGGTAAAATTCCTTCATAAAGTAGTGTATTTTTCTATAAAGGTTATAAGGTAGAATTCCTTCACACATACACCAACTGGTCTCTTCCTGCCCATCATTTTCTTACCTTTCTTTTCGTTCCTGGGATGTGGGTGTCGCTGGCAAGTCCCTTCAGTGATTGCCCATCCCTAATTGCCCCTTGAGAAGGTGGTGGTGAGCCGCCTTCTTGAACCGCTGCAGTCCATGTGGTGAAGGTGCTCCCACAGTGCTGTTAGGGAGGCAGTTCCAGGATTTTGACCCAGCGACGACGAAGGATCGGCGATATACTTCTAAGTCAGGATGGTGTGTGACTTGGAGGGGGAATTGGAGGTGGTGGTGTTCCCATGCGCCTGCTGCCCTTGTCCTTCTAGGTGGTGGAGGTCGCGGGTTTGGGAGGTGCTGCCGAAGAAGCCTTGGCAATTTGCTGCAGTGCATCTTATAGATGGTACACACTGCAGCTACGGTACGCCGGTGGTGGAGGAAGTGAATGTTTAAGGTGGTGGATGGGGTGCCAATCAAGCGGGCTGCTTTGTCCTGGATGGTGTCGAGCTTCTTGAGTGTTGTTGGAGCTGCACTCATCCAGGCAAGTGGAGAGTATTCCATCACACTCCTTACTTGTGCCTTGTAGATGGTGGATAGGCTTTGGGGAGTCAGGAGGTGAGACACTCGCCGCAGAATACCTCACATCTGACCTGCTCTTGTTGTCACAGTATTTATGTGCCTGGTCCTGTTAAGATTCTGGTCTATGGTGACCCCCAGGATATTGATGGTGGGGGATTCGGTGATGGTAATACCGTTGAATGTCAAGGGGAGGTGGTTAGACTCTCGCTTGTTGGAGATAGTCATTGCCTGACACTTCTGAGGAGTTGTGAATGGCGTTGAACACTGTGCAGTCATCAGCGGACATTCCCATTTCTGACTTTATGTTGGAGGGAAGGTCATTGATGAAGCAGCTGAAGATGGTTGGGCCTAAGACACTGCCCTGAGGATCTCCTGCAGTGATGTCCTGGGGCTGTGATGATTGACCTTCAACCACCACAACCATCTTCCTCTGTGCTAGGTATGACTCCAGCCAGTGGAGCGTTTCCCCCAATTCCCATTGACTTCAGATTTACTAGGCCTCCTTGATGCCACACTCGGTCAAATGCTGCCTTGATGTCCAGGGCAGTTACTCTCACCTCACATCTAGAATTCAGCTCCTTTGTCCATGTTTGGACCAAGGCTGTAATGATGTCGGGAGCCGAGTGGTCTTGGCGGAACCCTAACTGGGCATCCTTGAGCAGGCTATTGGTGAGTAAATGCCGCTTGATAGCACTGTCGATGATACCTTCCATCTCTTTGCTGATGATTGAGAGTAGACTGATGGGGCGGTAATTGGCCGAGTTGGATTTGTCCTGCTTTTTGTGGACAGGACATACCTGGGCAGTTTTCCACATTGTTGGATAGATGCCAGTGTTGTGGCTGTCCTGTTTTAATAATGATGTGGAGATGCCGGTGTTGGACTGGGGTGGACAAATGTGAGAAGTCGCACAACACCAGGTTATAGTCCTACAGCTTTATTTGAAATCACAAGCTTTCGGAGCGCTGCTCCTTCGTCAGGTGAAGTGAAGAGAAGCATATAGGCACTATATATGCTGTGCCTATATGCTTCTCTTCACTTCACCTGACGAAGGAGCAGCGCGCCGAAAGCTTGTGATTTCAAATAAAGCTGTTGGACTATAACCTGGTGTTGTGCGACTTCTCACATCTGTTTTAATAAGGTTACTTATTCAGGGTCAACAACTGTCCTGTCCCAAGAAGGCCAGAATTCTTTCATAGCTAGGATTTCCAAATCCAACTTGTCATGTTTTTAAAGAAGTTATAAGGTAAAATTCCTTCATAAAGTAGCGTATTTTTCTATAAAGGTTATAAGGTAGAATTCCTTCACACATACACCAACTGGTCTCTTCCTGCCCATCATTTTCTTACTTTTCTTTTCGTTCCTGGGATGTGGGTGTCGCTGGCAAGTCCCAGCAGTGATTGCCCATCCCTAATTGCCCCTTGAGAAGGTGGTGGTGAGCCGCCTTCTTGAACCGCTGCAGTCCATGTGGTGAAGGTGCTCCCACAATACTGTTAGGGAGGGAGTTCCAGGATTTTGACCCAGCGACGATGAAGGAACGGCGATATATTTCCAAGTCAGATGGTGTGTGACTTGGAGGGCAACTTGGAGGTGGTGGTGTTCCCATGCGCCTGCTGCCCTTGTCCTTCTAGGTGGTAAAGGTTGCAGATTTGGAAGGTGCTGTCGAAGAAGCCTTGACGAGTTGCTGCAGTGCATCTTGTACATTGTAGATTGTCTAGGCTTGCATATTAAGAATGGCTATCAACTTATCCCACAATCCTTGTGGCCGAAAAAAAACACTATCAGCAACAGCGCTGGGATTTAACAAGGCTAAGGCAAACTATAAATAAGGAACTCATTCCAAGGGGAAAATTAAATGTTAAGATGCACTGAAGCTTTGATGGGATCAGCATAATGGTTAATTCCATTAATTGACGACCATGCTAATTTTTCCAATTTACAACCTGGCCTGTTGATGACTGTATCTTACTAATCTTTCAGATGAGACGTTTAACCGAGGCCCCGTCTGCTCTCTCAGGTAGATGTAAAAGATCCCATGGCACTATTTTGAAGAAGAGCAGGGGAGTTGTCCCCAGTGTCCTAGCTAATATTTATCCCTCAACCAGCATCACTAAAAAGCAGATTATCTGGTCATTATCTCACGGCTGTTTGTGGGAGCTTGCTGTGTGTAAATTGTTTGCCGCGTTTCCCACATTACAACAGTGATTGCACTTTAAAAGTACGTCATTGGTTGTAAAGTTGTAAAGCGCTTTGGGACGTCCTGAGGTCATGAAAGGCGCTACATAAATGCAAGTCTTTTATTTCTCTGATGACTGACAAAGTTTGTACAAGTTAGTGATGGGGAAAGTACTTCATTGGCTGCTTGGGTGCTGAGTGACAGCCTACTTACTGGAACAATGCTAGACCTCCAGAATAGTGGGTACTGTTGTGACGGTGGAGCTGAGGCACAACGTTAGGGCAGAGTAAAGAGATCTTTACCCCTCAACTATGAGTTTAGATGAATGAGAGGTGATCTTATTGAAATATATAAAATTCTTAAGGGGCTTGACAGGGTAGATGCAGGGTGGATGTTTCCCTTGGCTGGGGAGTCTAGAACCAGAAGTCACAGTCTCAGAATAAGGGGTCGGCCATTTAGGACTGAGATGAGGAGAAATTTCTTCACTCAAAGGGTTGTGAATCTTTGGAATTCTCTACCCCAGATGCTCAGTCATTGAGTATATTCAAGACAGAGATACTAAGGGAATCACGGGATATGTGGATCGGGTGGGAAAGTGGAGATGAGGTAGAAGATCAGCCATGATCTTATTGAATGGCGGAGCAGGCTCGAAGGGCCGAATTGCCTACTCCTGCTCCTATTTCTTATTTTCTTATTTTCTTAACTTATGCTACATCTGAATTGGTTGTCCAAAATAAGAAAGTGTCCCATTGTTTCACACTAACATCCTCATTTTGGTGAACACAAAAAGTTTTATTTAAAAAAAGTTTTACCCAGTTTAATTTTTTTTTTTACGTTCCGTTTTCATAATCTGTTTTGGCTCTGAAATTTTTCAATCTATCTCACATCCACAACAATGAAAACAGCACAGATGGATTCCTGATTAAGGACTGAACATGTAATCATCCGACTGCAGGAATACAGATGGGGTGTGAAATCGACACTTATTGTTTCTGCTTTCAGAAGGGAGCTCAGCGGAGACTCCATGCGGCTCGGAGTCATGCAAGCAATATCACACCTGCCAATCGAGTGTAAAGAAGGTGGAAATTAAGTATGTGTCGTACAAAGGATTGGCCCAGTAGGAGTTGGAGATGTATGTGCCTCACGGGGCTGTTGTTGCCTGCAAGAACTTTGATGAATTGCCCACACAGCATGGCGAGGGACTTGGCGCAAAGTATTATTTTGGGCATCAGTGTCGCTTTCAGCAGCTTCTGATCCTGGTCTTGCTTGAAGTCAGCGTGACATTTATGGCTGTGTTGATTGGCTTTCTGTGATCTTCGAACGTTGTGGGGATATTGGTGGGGGCATTATTCACATGTGCTACACATACCGCCTGTCAGTTGTTAAAGGAGCATCGCAGGTCTTATTGTGTCATCAGGAACTATTTCAGGAGGTGGCACAGGCACCGAGTGACTTGCGAGACCAGCATGATAGCCTTGGAAATTCAATGCACTGAGCTTGAATTATAGCACCTGGACTGTGGCATGAGGACCAATCATATCGAGTTATATGCCACTTTAAGTGCCACTGATGCGGTGAATACAGAATTTAGTTACTTTCAGGCCAGGAGAACAAGAGGCGTTAAATTTAAATTGGTCAAAAGCAAGAGATCTTAAGAAAAGATTCTTAGGGTAATCGGTGTTTGGAATAATCTGCTGAGAATGAAAGAAGAAAGACTTGCATTTCTATAGCGCCTTTCACAATCTCAGGACGTCCCAAAGCGCTTTACAGCCAATGAAGTACTTTTTTTTGAAGTGTAGTCACTGTTGTAATGTAGGAAACGCGGCAGCCAATTTGCACACAGCAAGCTCCCACAAACAGCAATGTGATAATGACCAGATAATCTGTTTTAGTGATGTTGATTGAGGGATAAATATTGGGCCAGGACTCCCCTGCTCTTCTTCGAAATAGTGGCGTGGGATCGTTTACGTCCACCCGAGAGGGCAGACGGGGCCTTGGTTTAACGCCTCATCCAAAAGATGCCACCTCCGACAGTGCAACGCTGCAATGTGGAATCAGTGGTGTTTTTTTTCTAGGTTAAAGGTGCTATATAAATGCAAGTTGTTGCTCGGGGAGCCAGGCTGACTGCGTTACAGAAGGATGAGCTCAATGTGCTGAATTGCCTTTTGTCACCCGAGACATTTTCTAATATGATTAGATCATTTGTGCAGCTGCCTCTTGTAAGACATGCGGAAATCGCCCCTCGCCCCGTCAAACAGTTTCCAAAGTGCAGACCCGTCGAACAGACAACACAAGACCCAATGAATCTGTGAAACTTGTTTTACTCAGCAAGAGATTACAAGTAACCATCCGATAGTTATGTAGCATATAATAATTCCAGTTATACCTCGGCATACACAGAGCTATCCCTTTACTTTAAGCTCAAGCAAAACACCACATACATACTTGTTTTGTGTGTTGTGTTTTGAGATTGCTTTTGACCCAGTCCCCCGGCCATACAGAGAGGGAGGGGCTGGAGCCTGAGGGGGAGTTCAGGGGAGTTTGGTCCCCTACCTCATGGAGAGAGGTTTGGCTGTCTGTTACAGTTCTGGTTTGGCGGTCTGTTACAGTTCTTAATGTAATGTCCTATTTACAGTGTTTTAATAAATAGTAAAAAGACATCCTGTCTCCTTGACTAATGAATGTTAGGTCAAGATGTAAAACTGGCGACGAGGATGGGATTGTGTGTGGAGTGCTGGACTCGGCATTGCAGAAACAGCTGTTAGCGGACAAGGCCCTGACGTTCCGACTGGCCGAGGAGAAGGCTTTAGCAGCAGAGGCTGCGTCGATGAACACAGGTATGCTACGTATAGAAGCAGCGCCACCTCGGGCCGCCGAGGGTGTGCACAAGACCACACACGCAGCTGATGCTGCGAGTGACAGGGAGGCAACTAAACAGACAGGAAGAAAATGTTTCCGCTGTGGGGCTCTCCATGGTGCCACTACATGCAAATTTGTGTCAGCGGTATGTCATTTCTGTAAGAAAAGAGGACACATAGCTCGTGTCTGCATGAAGAAAGCTCAGGCTGCTGCAGCAGAGCCAACACAAGCATCGCAGACACACACCCTGACACGGGAGGACAACGATGAGTATACAGTGTATACCACGGAAGCTGAGCAGCGACACCACAGACGGTGGGGATACACAGCAAATGTGATCATGAATGGGGCACCACTCGGCATGGAGGTGGATTCAGGCTCAGCGTGTTCGTTGATAAGTGAAGAGACTTACAATAGGCTGTGGCCAAGTGAACCCCCGGTGATGGCTCAGGTCAGTGGCGTGCTACGGCAGTGGTATCAAGCCCAACTCCAAGTGCTGGGTATGATTCATGTGAAAGTTAAGTATCGGGCAGTCAAGGACACACTTCCGCTTTATGTGGTGGCGGGGCAGGGCACAAGCCTGCTGGGCAGAGATTGGTTTGAGCCCCTTGGTATTGGAGTGACAGGAGTACACACGGTACAGCGACAGCCCATAATGCCTATGTTGGAGAACTATGAAGAGGTTTTTGGTGAGCTCGGGGCCTGTCGGGGACCACCAGTCTCAATCGAAGTGGACCCAGGGGTAGCGCCTAAGTTCTTCAAGGCGCGACCAGTTCCTTTTGCGTTGCGCAAGAAGGTGGATGAGACCCTGGATAAGCTGGTGAACCAAGGGGTTCTTATACCAGTGAAGAACTCCCGTGAACTCCCCCTCAGGCTCCAGCCCCTCCCTCTCTGTATGGCCGGGGGACTGGGTCAAAAGCAATCTCAAAACACAACAATACTAACACCAGCGAGTGGTCAATCCGGCAGGGACTAGACGTATGATTTCTGGCAACTGACCAGGTCGCCCGGCTGCAACAGTGAGTGGTCTTGAAACAGTATCTTTTATACCCCAAAATTTGGCAACCCAGTCACTGTGTACGTGTCCCTAACTATACGGCATAATGGTCATTAATTGTTTCTCAGACCCTCTTATCACTAGTCCGTTAGGCATCCATGGGCCTTCACAATTACATTCCAAAATCTGAAGATGTTTCCACAGCTCAATAGTCTGTTCCCTCAGGACTCTCAAAGCATGCTTTCCTTATCTTGGTAAAAGGCAGCTGGCGGCCTTTCACAGCTTACAGCCGTAACAGTTCATTTAGCAAAGTTCTGTTCCTGGCCAAGGTCTTCTTTATCTGTCAACGGTTTTCGTACAAAAGTTCTCACAGGAACCTCTCAACTTCCCGAAGCATGCTGGTGTATCAAAATATGGTCAAGATTTTTTTTTCAGTTTTGTTCAAGTTACAGCAATATTTACAGCAAATGGCTTATTCTTACACTCTCCTTCTTCCCCTTGACATAAACTCCCATTCCTTTCCACTGATTCCACCACAACCCCTCCCTCCACCCCCACTCTCACCACTAGCTCAGGCAGAATTAAAGAAAAAAAGACTTTCATTTATGTAGCATCTTTCACGAACTCAGGATGACCTAAAACGTTTTACAGCCAATTAAGTACTTTTGAAGTGATGGCAATGTAGGAAATGCAGCAACTAATTTGCACACAGCAAGCTCCCACAAGCAACAATGAGATAATGACCAAATAGTCTGTTTTAGTGATGTTGGTTGAGGAAACGTATTGGCCAGGGCACTGGGGAGAACTGAAAGCACGAAATTCTGAGGCCAGAGTGTTACCAACTGCGCCACGGCCGACCATGTAAAACTTAGGCTTCTTGTTCAACTAAAGTTGAGCTTCAAATCCCACATCCTGTACTTCTCCAAAGCTGCTTAACTCCACCTCCGCAACATTGCCTACCTAAGCCCCTAGCTTAGCTCCTCTGCTGCTGAAGCCCATATCCACATTATAGTTACCCCAGGAGCCAGTGGCACAGCTTTTGCCTTTGTGCGATAGTGTAAAACGGGTGATAGCGAGTCGGCAGTCCATTATCCGTCTCTCCCCATTTTTGTTTCCATTTACTTCACTGTCACATCAATGCCTCTGGCGGTACGAGGTCATGTTTGCAGGCAGGGTCGTTGTGCCTTTGGTGACACGGTTCTATAGCCGGGGATGATGTGCCTTTTAAATATTTTAATGAGGCTGGCATTGCAAGTTAGGGCATAAGAAGTAGGCGCAGCAGTAGACCATTCGGCCCCTCGAGCCTGCTCCGCCATTCAATAAGATCATGGCTGATCTTCGACCTCAACTCCACTTACCCGCCCAATCCCCATATCCCTTGATTCCCCTAGAGTTGGGTACGGGCAGCATAGTGGTTATGTTACTGGTCTTGTAATCCAGAGGTCTGGACTAATGATTCGGAGACAAGTTCAAATCCCACCACAGCAGCTGGGGAATTTAAATTCAGCTAATTAAACCTGGAATTAAAAAAAAAAGCTAGTATCAGTAATGGTGACCATGAAACTACTGAATTGTTGTTAAAAACCCATCTGGTTCACTAATGTCCTTTAGGGAAGGAAATCTGCCGTCCTTACCTGGTCTGGCCTATGTGACTCCAGACCCACAGCAATGTTGGTTGACTCTTCACTGCCCTCTGAAATGGCCCAGCAAGCCACTCAGTTGTATTCAAGAAGGTGGCTCACCACCATCTTCTTGAGGGCAATTAGGGATGGGCAATAAATGCTGGCCTTTGCCAGTGATGCCCACATCCCGTGAATGAATAAAAAAAAGTCCAAAAATCTATCGATCTCAGCCTTGAATATACTCAGTGTCTGAGCATGCACAGCCCTTTGGGGCAGAGAATTCCAAAAATTCACAACCCTCTGAGTGAAGAAATTCCTCCTCATCTCAGTCTTAAATGGCCGACCCCTTATCCTGAGACTATGCCCCCTAGTTCTAGACACTCCAGCCAGGGGAAACAACCTCTCAGCATTTACTCTGTCAATCCCCCTCAGAATCTTATCTGATTCAATGAGGTCACACCCTGTGTTCTGATGTTTTCTTTTGCTGCTAATTGAGATTCACTGAAAACCTGAATAACTAACGTCACCATATTATAAAACGCAAATAAGTACGGGAAATGGAATTGTGTTTTCAAAGGCAGAATTTGATGACTGTTTGAACTTTCAGAAATTTCCAGGCCGCCCGCTCAAACTGGACTGTCGGGTTCAAAACCAGATGGATGGCAAACCAACCGCAGCATAGTAAAGTGGAAGTGGCGCCGGGCACCACAGCTCTGTATCCCAGCCGTGGGAATTACTTCGAAACAGCTGTCACTGAAATTTCAGTCTCCAACTGACTGCAACAAAATCTGATTGGCAAAAACCAGGTTCAACGGTCTCCCGGTGGCTAACAATGTGATAAAATTCAAAGTCCTTTACTTTGCGTCATTGGAAAGAAAGCCTTTTGAAGTGTGGTCACTGTTGCAATGTAGGAAATGGGGCAACCAATCTGCGGACAGCAAGCTCCCATAGACAGCAACGTAAGCTAGCAGTGTTGCTGTTGTACGTAACAATTGTACATGTTTCAATCGTAATGAAAATGGCTATTATTCTTTTACCATTCAATTAGCAGGCATCCTACCCCAAAAGAACAACATAAAATCGTATCTGTGCTACAATTGCCTTCAGCCTTCAGCAATCGTAGGAGGCAGCTGTGGCTCAGTGGATAGCATTCTTGCCTTTGAGTCAGAAGGATGTGAGTTCAAAACCCACTTCAGAAGGTGAGCTTGAGCGCACAAATCTCAGCTGACACTCCAGTGCAGTACTGAGGGAGCGCTGCACGGTGGGAGGTACCGTCTTTCAGATGAGACGTTAAACCGAGGCCCTGTCTGCCCTCTCAGGTGGACGTGAAAGATCCCATGGCACTATTTCGAAGAAGAGCAGGGGAGTTCTCCCCGGTGTCCTGGGGTCAATATTTATCCCTCAATCAACATCACTAAAAGAGTTTATCTGGTCATTATCACGTTGCTGTTTGTGGGAGCTTGCTGTGCGCACGAAATGGCTGCCGCGTTTCCTACATTACAACATTCCTGCTTCTGATCAGTATTCAGTAACTTCTGCTGGCAATTGTGTGTCAGTGTGGACACTGGTTGCAGGCCGGAACCAGCCCCCACTCAGAGTCATATACGCTGCCGATCAACTGGACAGATTCTCAGGCTATCGCATTTGAGAACATCGGTTCATTCTGGGTGCAGCTCGTAGAAGGCAATTGGGTGAGAAAGGCCACATGGCTGTAAAGGCGAGTGCCTGAATTTCCTGACCATTAATTTAAAGCAGGCAATCCAATAAACTCGGGTGCAATAACAAAACAATCTGCCCCTCAGTGTTTTGGCATCAAGTCACAGCCAATTTTAAATTGCAGTTCATTGTGGTTCTAATGACAAGATTGTACTTGAACTTCAATTCCCATCTTTGAGACACTGTAATGAAATTTCTGCATCACTGCCAGAAACAGAACAAGATCTGAATTTTCCATTTCCTTCAGCGTACTAACCCAATTAAGAAATACTTGGATCCCTTTTGAGTAACTTTCCTCAGCTCTATATTCGATCCAGCAAGTGTAAGGCCGAAGCCAAATAAACTCTACCACAGGCTGTGCAGGCTTTTACCTTGGTAGGCCGCATTCAGTCGAATGTTGTGGATAGGCTAAGATTGGGAGTGTTTGAGAGAATTCAGACTTTGTACAGTGATAAAGAAAAAAAGAGCTTGCATTTCTATAGCACCTTTCACCTTAGGACATCCAAAAGTGCTTTACAGCCAATGAAGTACTTTTTGAAGTGTAGTCACTTGTAATGTAGGAAAGACAGCAGCCAATTTGCACACAGCAAGCTCCCACAAACAGCAATGTGATAATGACCAGATAATCTGTTTTAGTGATGCTGGTTGAGGAATAAATATTGGCCAGGACGCTGGGGATAATTCCCCTGCTCTTCTTCATAATAGTGCAATGGGATATTTTGCGTCCACCTGAGAGAGCAGACGGTTTAACGTCTCATCTGAAAGACAGCACCTCCGACAGCGCAGCACTCCCCCAGTGCTGCACTGGAGTAACAGCTGAGATTTAAGCATTCAAGTCTCTGGAGTGGGTCTTGAACCCACAAACTTCTGACTCATAAGTGAGCATGCTACCCACTGAGCTGACACCTTATAACAGTTATGTGAATCCTCTACAAATGGCACACAGCTCCTGCGTGTGATATGAGTGACAGCGTGTGCTTTTCAATAGTGTGTTGACTCAGCTCTTTCCTCACCTTATATTCTGGCTACACTGCTGAGTCATTCTTCCTACAAAGCTTTCTTGAGTTTTACACATCTAAACTGGAAAGAATTCTTGAAGAGGGTTGATCACTATCAGGTGCCATTATAAAAAAAATACACAGATTAACACTCTATTCTGCGGCGAGTGTCTCACCTCCTGACTCCCCAAAGCCTTTCCACCATCTACAAGGCACAAGTAAGGAATGTGATGGAATACTATCCACTTGCCTGGAAGGGTGCAGCTCCAACAACACTCAAGAAGCTCGACACCATCCAGGTCAAAGCATTCTGCTTGATTGGCAGCCCGTGCACTACCTTAAACATCCACTCCCTCCACCACCGGCGCACCGTGGCTGCAGTGTGTACCGTCTACAATATGCACAGCAGCAACTTGCCAAGGCTTCTTCGGCAGCACCTCCCAAACCCGCGACCTCTACCACCTAGAAGGACAATGGCAGCAGGCGCATGGGAACACCACCACCTGCAAGTTCCCCTCCAAGTCACACACCATCCTGACTTGGAAATACATCGCCGTTCCTTCACCGTCGCTGGGTCAAAATCATAAGAACATAAGAAATAAGAGCAGGAGTGGGCCATACGGCCCCTCGAGCCTGTTCCAACATTCAATAAGATCATGGCTGATCATCGGCCTCAACTCTACATTCCCGCCCGATCTCCATATGCCTTAGAGTCCAAAAATCTATCTATCCTGAAAAATCCTGGAACTCCCTCCCTAACAGCTCTGTGGGAGTACCTTCACCACACGGACTGCAGCAGTTCAAGAAGGCTGCTCACCACCACCTTCTCAAGGGCAATTAGGGATCGGCAATAAATGTCAACCTTGCCAGCGACGCCCACATTTCTTCGGCTTCCTGTTTTTAATTTTAATTTTGTTTTCAACCCAAATTGGGGAAGCTGTGGCTTGGAGGAGATGTGGAGCAATACTGATAGCCACACTTGAAGAAAAATGAGAAGTCGCACAACACCAGGTTATAGTCCAACAGTTTTATTTGAAATCAGTGATTTCAAATAAAACTGTTGGACTATAACCTGGTGTTGTGCGACTTCTCATTTTTGTTCACCCCAGTCCAACACCGGCATCTCCGCATCATGGACACTTGAAGAAGAGAGAGCTCCTTTTTGTTACTCGATGAAAGTATTTCGCCTTCGGGAGCAACATGTGTTGGAATCCTGGAAGGAAATGGATTTAAAACAAGACCGCGGTGCTGAAACAGCAGGCAGGCTTCCAAACTGGTAGAACAGTAAGGGCATCCCACGGAGTTGAAGGCTTCGCCTCCCACTGGCTAGGTGAATGCACTGTTATCTGGTGCTGTGACAGCCCCAACCAGCGCAACCTCCCCTCCTGCTGGATTCAATCTACTTCAATCGCTCCACAGGCTCCAACCCAGACGTGGCCTTGGAGGGCGGGGAGCGAGCTTCCCTGTGCTCATGCAGCTGCTTTCTGACCTCAGCCAACTTGATATTGTCCCCGTCTCGACGTGACGTACATTTGTTTAAGCGTCTGTTATTTTTTTTCTCCTCGAGCTTTTCTCCCGCTGCTTATCGCAGCTGTTTGTTTCCTGCGATCAGGTGCATCGTTTCCTCTGCTGTTGCTTTGATGAAGGCTCTTTTTTTCATAGAACTTTATAGAAATGTCATCACGCAAACAGGCGGTTTGTCCCAACCAGTCCCTGTCACGCAACCATTGTCAGCCGTGGCTTAGTTGGTCGCACCCTCGCCTCTGATTCAGAAGGTTGTGGGTTCAAGTCTCACTCCAGAGACTTGAGCACAAAAATCTAGGTTGACACTCCAGTGCAGTGCTGAGGGAGTGCCGCACTGTCTGAGGTACTGTCTTTCGGATAAGGCATTAAACCTCTCAGATAGACATAAAAGATACCATGGCACTATTTCACAGAAGAGCAGGTGAGTTCTTGCTGGTGTCCTGGTCAATATTTATCCCTCAATTATCATCAAAATAAAACAGATTATCTGGTCATTATCACATTGCTGTTTGTGGGAGCTTGCTGTGTGCAAATTGGCTGCCGCGTTTCCTACATTACAACAGTGACTACACTTCAAAAAGTACTTCATTGGTTGTAAAGCGCTTTGGGACGTCCGGAGGTCGTGAAAAGCGCTATATAAATGCAAGTCTTTTTTTCTTGTTGGTGTTTAACCTCCGCACGAGCAGTACTCCTTCCTGTGTGCCCGCCCCCCTGTTCTTATATTCAACAGTGCATTCCACAAACTCACAACACTCTGTGTAAAAAATAACTTTCCCTGCTCTCTGTCCTAAATCTCTTGCAGTTAATCTTGTATCTATATGTCCTGCCTTCTGGACCTGTCAATCAGGTCTGTTTGGGGTGGTGTTTAGCCCAGAGCGGGTTTCGGACAGGCGGACTGTAGATTGCAATCGCATTCATACATTTTAGGCCCGAGCTTTTTCAACCCCCGGGCCTCATCCTGGCGGTCAGCTTCCCACCTGAGCTAAGCTTCATCACCAAGCCTGCCCATTTCCACCTCCATAACATTGCCCAACTCTGCCCCTTGCTTCAGCTCATCTGCTGCTTAAACCCTCATCTGGACCTTTATTACCTCTAGTCGCAACTATTCCAATGCTCTCCTGACTGGCCTCCCACCTTGCACCCATCGTAAACTTGAGCTCATCCAAAACTCTGTTGCCCGTATCCCAACTCGCACCAAGTACCATTCACCTATCGCCCCTCTGCTCATTGACTTACATTGGCTCCCGATCCGGTAAGCTCCTCCAGCCCGACAACGCTCCGAGATCTCTGCGTTCCTCCAATTCTAACCTCTCGTGCATCCCCGATTTTTCATCGCTTCACCATTAGCGGCCGTGCCCTCAGCTGTCTGGGCCCTAAGCTCTGGAATTCCCTCCGTACACCTCTCCACCTCACTTTCCTCCTTTTAAGATGCTCCTTAAAACCTATATCTTTGACCAAGCTTTTGGTCACCAGACCTAATATCTCCTTCAGTAGCTCGGTGTCAATTTTTGTGTCTGAAAATCGTTCCTGTGAAGCGCCTTGGGACATTTTGCTATGTTAAAGGTGCTATATAAATGCAAGTTGTTGTTGTTGTTGTTGTTGGTGAGGTGAATGGCATGTCATCCCAGTGGCACTTGAGGTTCCTCTACCAGTCTTGGCAGGTGAATTGTCATAGGACTAAAAGGAGGCCTGAGAGGAAACATCTCTTCTGTGTGTGGAGGAGTGAGAATCTGTGCAGTCAGCAAATTGAGAGAGAACCACTTCAGCTCACTCTACAATGCAAAGATTTCCATTTTATTCATTCTTGGGATGTGGGCGTCACTGGCAAGACCAGCATTTATTGCCCATCCCTAGTTGTCCTTGATAAGGTGGTGGTGGGCCTTCTATTTGAACCCCTGCAGTACATGTGGTGAAGGTGCTCCCACAATGATGGCAGCAAGGTAGTTGCAGGATTTTGACCCAGCGACAAATTGCTTCTGAGAAGCTGTTTTTTTCCGGGTTTTCTTTTCGTTCCGGGATGTGGGCGTTGCTGGCAGGACCAGCATTTATTGCCCATCTCTAATTGCCCTTGATAAGGTGTTGGTGAGCTGCCTTCTTGAACCGCTGCAGTCTGTGTGGTGAAGGTACTCCCACAGTGCTGTTAGGGAGGGAGTTCCAGGATTTTGACCCAGCGACAATGAAGGATCGGCGATATACTTCCAAGTCAGGAAGGTGTGTGACTTGGAAGCGAACTTGGAGGTGATGGTGTTCCCATGTGCCTGCTGCCCTTGTCCTTCTAGGTGAAAGAGGTTGCGGGTTTGGGAGGTGCTGCTGAAGAAGCCTTGGCCAGTTGCTGCAGTGCATCTTGTAGATGGTACACACTGCAGCCACGGTACGCCGGTGGTGGAGGGAGTGAATGTTTAAGGTGGGGGATGGGGTGCCTATCGTGCGGGCTGCTTTGCCCTGGATGGTGTTGAGCTTCTTGAGTGTTGTTGGGGCTGCACTCATCCAGGCAAGTGGAGAGTATTCCATCACACTCCTTACTTGTGCCTTGTAGATGGTAGAAAGGCTTTGGGGAGTCAGGAAGTGAGACACTCGCCGCAGAATACCTAACATCTGACTTGCTCTTGTTGCCACAGTAATTATGTGGCTGGTCCAGTTAAGTTTCTGGTCAATGGTGACCCCCAGGATGTTGATGGTGGGGGATGTGGCAATGGTAATGCCGTTGAATGTGAAGGGGCGGTAGTTAGACTCTCGCTTGTTGGAAATAGTCATTGCCTGTCCCTTGTTTGACGTGAATGTTACTTGCCACTTATCAGCCCAAGCCTGAATGTCGTCCAGGTCTTGTTGCATTTGTGCATGGACTGCTTCATTTTCTGAGGAGTTGCGAATGGCACTGAACACCATGCAGTCATCAGCGAACATCCCCGCTTCTGACCTTATGTTGGAGGGAAGGTCATTGATGAAGCAGCTGAAGATGGTTGGGCCTCGGACACTGCCCTGAAGAACTCCTGCAGCGATGTTCTGGAGCTGAGAAGAGGACTGTCTGCAAAGCATAGCATTTAGTTTTGCTGTTGTGATCCCTTGGTAATGTCCTTGTCTCATATCTCCTTGAGGTGGGAGTTAACTCCTCTTCATTGTGGCCATCATGCTCTTCTGTGACCTCATTCTTTAAACAGGTGTCTGTATGTCAAGTAGGGTCTCACCCTCTCATCTTACTCTCATGTCCACTGTTTTATTTTGGATCTGCATTTCCTGGTTCCAATTCACATGCGTCTTCACAATGTTTTGTCCAAGTGACTGGATACCCATTTAATCGAAGCGAGAAGTTCATAACTTCTGCTTGGCTGACTTGGCAGCAAAGGTCAAGAAGATCACTTCCTGTTGTACTTAATTCCCATGATTGAATTTATTGGATGGTTTGACTTAAAGTGGTTGTAAATTAAGAAGTAAAAAACAAGCATTAAACATCCAACTTATATTTCTGAGTGAGTGCTTGGGAATTTGCTGTCCGAATAACTTGAGCAGTTGCACAAAATGACACTACTCCTCACCATTCAAGGCTCATATTAGCTCCAACTGTTCCCGTTTAATTAGCTCCTTCCTAATGCAGGCACTCAATAGCTCAGCCAAACGAGTGAATAGGAGCGTCAGCTTTTTTAGGAACAAAGATAAAATGTACTAGGCTCTCTCCTTTTTGACAGTCTGCAATGCCACCTACCCAGCTTCTCACCATGTCCCTTAATCACTTGTCTCTCTCTCTAGAAAGGTATCTCATTGTCTCTCAAACTCATTGCCTGTTTGAATGGCTTTTATTAGCTGTAGCATTGCTACCCAAAACCTTAGCCTATCTACTCAGCATTTTCTGTTTTCACCAGATTTCCAATTGGTTTTGCCCAAGAGAGATAATCTTTGCAAATTTTTCGAAGGTCTTTAAGCTTCAGGAGCCTGCGGTTAAGGACTTATTTGCAGCTTGCCGCCGTTCCGGTGAGGTAAATCCATTTAGCCAGCACCCTGTGTTAGTGACTGTGCGGCAAAAAATGGCAAGGCTGCTCTGCAGGTAACTGGGGGACCGCCCGCATCAGTCAGGCTGCCGCTGCGCCTGATTGTCCCATCCGGATTGTCCCATCCGCACTCTTATAAAACATGACCCCGAAGCTAGACTCTCACCATACAAAACTTCCCCTTGTACCTCTGACAGTTTTAATCCAGCTCCCTTTGACCATGGCAAGGAGTGTTGTCATCCTCTGTGCAACTGCTCATGGTATTGGGACAGCAAATGCCAAGCACTCGACGATGTAAGTTGGATGTTTAATTATTTTTTTTTAACATCTTTAATTCTGCGGAGGACAGCGCTGGTTCTCCAGCATGCCTTGTTCGCCACTCCCAAATTATTCTCGAAAGGTTGGGCCTGATTCCCTGCATGACCTGATGCATTCAACTTATGACTATTTGGTCTCCCAGGACAAGTCAACATGGACTGGTTGCCATTGGAAGCTACTGAAAATCCTGAAGAACTGATGACTCAGGATGTTCCTCTGCGTTAGGAACCTCCTTTTGCCTGATTTATGTGATCGTTCCAGTCCCTAAGATGTTTTAACGAGCGCCCTGTTGCCAGTAATAACCATGATGAATTACATTTTCAATTTTTACTATTAAAAAGTGACATCAGCAATGCCTCTGCATTTAAAAAAAAAATTAAACTGTTGCAAATTTTTACCATGAGATATTTTTGCAATTTATTTTGAATAGTGAGATACAGACTTCAGGCAGGAGGGAACGAAAGTCTGTGCAATTATCTCCTTTCTTTCATGTGGGATATTTCTATGGATTTAATAACCATAAACTTGTGCCAGAAATTTAATGCAGAAATGTTTTTTTTCTACAACTGGTGCATATTTTAAAATTTGTTTATGGGATGTGGGCGTTGCTGGCAAGACCAGCATTAATTGCCCATCCCTAATTGCCCTTGAGAAGGTGGTGGTGAGCCGCCTTCTTGAACCGCTGCAGTCCGTGTGGTGAAGGTGCTCCCACAGTGCTGTTAGGGAGGGAGTTCCAGGATTTTGACCCAGCGATGATGAAGGATCGGCCGATATACTTCTAAGTCAGGATGGGGTATGACTTGGAGGGGAACTTGGAGGTGGTGGTGTTCCCATGCGCCTGCTGCCCTTGTCCTTCTAGGTGGAAGAGGTCGCGGGTTTGGGAGGTGCTGCCAAAGAAGCCTTGGTGAGTTGCTGCAGTGCATCTTGTAGATGGTACACACTGTAGCCACGGTGCGCTGGTGGTGGAGGGAATGAATGTTTAAGGTGGTGAATGGGGTACCAATCAAGCGAGCTGCTTTGTCCTGGATGGTGTCGAGCTTCTTGAGTGTTTTTGGAGCTGCACTCATCCAGGCAAGTGGAGAGTATTCTATCACACTCCTTACTTGTGCCTTGTAGATGGTGGAAAGGCTTTGGGGAGTCAGGAGATGAGAAACTCGCGCAGAATACCTAGCCTCTGACCTGCTCTTGTTGCCACAGTAATTATGTGGCTGGTCCAGTTAAGTTTCTGAGGGAATTGGCTGGGAAGAGTGATTTTGTTAGTTAAAGGGAGCTGGATTAAAATTGTTAGAGGTACAACAACAACAACAACAACACCTTGCATTTATATAGCACCTTTCATGTCGTAAAAAATGTAATGGGACAAAATTTGACACCAGTCACATAAAGTGATAGTGGGACAGGTGACCGAATGCTTGGTCAAAGAGGTAGGTTTTAAGGATCCACTCAAAGGAGGATAGAGAGGCAGAGAGGTGGAGAGGTTTAGGGAGGGAATTCCAGAGCTTAGGGCCCAGGCACCTGAAGGCCAGGCCGCCAATGGTGGAGCGATGAAAATCGGGGATGCGCAAGAGGCCAGAATTGGAGGAGCGCAGAGATCTCTTTGGGTTGAAGGATTGGAGGAGGTTACAGAGATAGGGTGGGTCGAGGCTATGGAATTCAAGTGTGAGTTTGGGCAGTGAGTGCCAACAGAGAATTTGGCCGTCGGTGGTGGGGGATGGGTCACCACCGCTAAGCCAGATATCCACACGCAGGTCACAGGCACGACGGGCCGAATGGCCTCCTTCTGTGCTGTAAGATTCTATGATTCTACTGAGTGGCTGCTCTGCTTAATTTTATACAATTTCCCTCCCTCCAGAGCTGGGTCATGACTTAACCAGTTATGTGGCTATTACTGCAGAGACACATAATGAACATTGTGGCTGCTGAATATCAATCAGGCAGGCTCTGCCACTGAAACTAAGATAATCCTACAGAGCGAGCTCATCCAGTGGGGGAAAAAAAATCAACATTTCTCTTTAATAACAACAGAAAATTCTGGAAACACTCAGCAGGCCAGGCAGCATCCTTGGAGAGAGAAACAGAGTTAACGTTTCAGGTCGATGACCCTTCGTCAGATCTGGAAAAAGTTAGAGATGTAACAGATTTTGAAGCAAGTGTAGGGGCAGGTAAAGGGGGGAGGGGAGGAAAGAACAAAAGGGAAGGTCTGTGATAGGGTGGAAGGCAGGAGAGATTAAAAGACAAAAGGGATGATGGTGCAAGGCAAAAGGAGATGGTAATGGGACAAGTAAAGAAACAAAAGATGAGTCTAGAGGAGGTGTAAATGGCAATGGCAGAATCATCAACAGCTGCCATGTGAGAGAGAAAAAAATATAGGGGCCGAGGTTATGGTCTGAAATTGTTGAACTCAATGTTGAGTCCAGATGGCTGTAAAGTGCCTAATCGAAAGATAAGGTGCTGTTCCTCGAGCTTAATGTTGAACTTCGTTGGAACAGTGTAAGAGGCCGAGGACGGAGAGCTCAGAGTGGGAGTGGAGTGGGGAATTAAAGTGACAGGCGACCGGAAGCTCGGGGTCACCCTTATGGACTGAATGGAGGTGTTCTACAAAGTGGTCAACCAATCTGCGTTTGGTCTCCCCAATGTAGAGGAGACCGCATTGTGTGCAGCAAATACAGTATACTAAATTGCAAGAAGTACAAGTAAATCGCTGTTTCACCTGGAAGGAGGTTTGGGGGCCCTGGACAGCGGGAGGGAGGAGGTAAAAGGGCATCTCCTACGCTTGCACGGGAAGGTTCCGTGAGAAGGGGAAGGGGTGTTGGGGGTAATAGACGAGTGGACCAGGGTGTCGCGGAGGGAGCGGTCCCTTCAGAATTCTGAAAGCGGGGTAGGGGAAGATGTGGGTTTTTTTATTCGTTCCTGGGATCTGGACGTCGCTGACAAGGCCAGCATTTATTGCCCATCTCTAGTTGCCCTTGAGAAGGTGGTGGTGAGCCGCCTTCTTGAACCGCTGCAGTCTGTGTGGTGAAGGTACTCCCACAGTGCTGTTCGGGAGGGAGTTCCAGGATTTTGACCCAGTGACGATGAAGGATCAGCGATATACTTCTAAGTCAGGATGGTGTGTGACTTGGAGGGGAACTTGGAGGTGGTGGTGTTCCCATGCGCCTGCAGCCCTTGTCCTTCTAGGTGGAAGAGGTTGCGGGTTTGGGAGGTGCTGCCGAAGAAGCCTTGGTGAGTTGCTGCAGTGCATCTTGTAGATGGTACACACTGCAGCCACGGTACGCCGGTGGTGGAGGGAGTGAATGTTTAAGGTGGTGGATGGGGTGCCAATCAAGCAGGCTGCTTTGTCCGTGATGGTGTCGAGCTTCTTGAGTGTTGTTGCAGCTGCACTCATCCAGGCAAGTGGAGAGTATTCCATCACACTCCTTACTTGTGCCTTGTAGATGGTGGAAAGGCTTTGGGGAGTCAGGAGATGAGAAACTCGCGCAGAATACCTAGCCTCTGACCTGCTCTTGTTGCCACAGTAATTATGTGGCTGGTCCAGTTAAGTTTCTGGTCAATGGTGACCTCCAAGATGTTAATGGTAGGGGATTTGGCGATGGTAATGCCATTGAATGTCAAGGGGAGGTGGTTAGAATCTCGCTTGTTGGAGATAGTCATTGCCTGGCACTTCTGTGGCGCGAATGTTACCTGCCACCTATCAGCCCAAGCCTGAATGTCGTCCAGGTCTTGTTACATGCGGGCATGGACTGCTTCATTATCTGATGAGTTGTGAATGGCACTGAACACTGCAGTCATCAGCGAACATCCCCATTTCTGACCTTATGTTGGAGGGAAGGTTATTGATGAAGCAGCTGAAGATAGTTGGGCCTAGGACACTGCCCTGAGGAACTCCTGCAGCGATGTCCTGGGGCTGTGATAATTGACCTTCAATCACCACAACCATCTTCATTTGTGCTAGGTATGACTCCAGCCAGTGGAGCATTTTCCCCCTGATTCCCATTGACTTCAACTTTACTAGGGATCCTTGATGCCACACTCGGTCAAATGCTGCCTTGATGTCAAGGGCAGTCACTCTCACCTCACCTCTGGAATTCAGCTCCTTTGTCCATGTTTGGTAGTGGGATCACGCTGGAGGTGGCAGAAATGGCGGAGGATGATCCGTTGAAAGTGAAGGCTGGTGGGGTGCAACGTGAGACAAGGGGTACCCTATCGTGGTTCTGGGAGGGAGGGGAAAGGGTGAGAGCAGACGTGCGGGAAATGGAACGGACACGGTCAAGGGCCTTGTCAGCCACAGTAGAGGGGAATCCTCGGTTGAGTAAAAATGAAGACATATCGGAAGCAGTAGTATGGAAGATGGCGTCATCAGAACAGATGCGACGGAGACAGAGAAACTGGGAGAATGGAATAGAGTCCTTACAGGATGCGGGGTGGGAAGATGTGAATCCAGGTAGCTGTGGGAGTCAGTGGGCTTATAGTGGATGTTTGTCGATAGCCTATCCCCAGAAATGGAGACAGAGAAGTCAAGGAAGGGAAAGGAGAAGTCGGAGATGGACCATGTGAAGGTGAGGAAAGGTGGAAATTGGAAGCAAAGTGAATGAAATTTTCTAGTTCAGGGCGAGAGCAGGAAATGGCACCAATACAGTCATCAATGTACCGGAAAAAGAGGTGAAGGAGGGGACCTGAGTAGGATTGGAACAAAGAATGTTCCACATATCCCACGAAAAGGCAGGCATAGCTAGGGCCCATGCGGGTTCCCATAGCAACACCTTTAATTTGGAGGAAGTGAGTGGAGTGAAAGGAGAAGTTGCTCAATGTGAGAACAAGTTCAACCAGGCGGAGGAGGGTGGTGGTGGATAGGGACTAGTTGGGCCTCTGTTCAAGGAAGAAGCGGAGCGCCCTCAGGCCATCCTGGCGGTGGATGGGAGGTGTAGAGGGATTGGACGTCCATAGTGAAAAGGAAACGGTTGGGGTCAGGAAACTGGAAACTGTTAAAGTGGCGGAGGGCGTCAGAAGAGTTGCAAATGTAGGTGGGAAGAGACTGGACAAGGGGAGAAAAAATAGAGTCGAGATAGGAAGAGATAAGTTCCGTGGGGCAGGAACAGCCTGAAGCGATGGGTCTACCGGGGCAGCCCTGTTTGTGGACCCTTCATCACAGACCTGAAATGTTAAATCTGTTTCTCTCTCCATGGATGCTGCCTGACCTGCTGAGTGTTTCCAGTATTTTCTGCTATTTTAAATTTCTGACCCCTGGTCCTGCCTAACCTATTTAATTGAAACAAACTGTCAACTGGAACACAATCTATTCCCTTCATTATCTCTTAAACCTCAATCAGATCACCCCGTAAGTCTACGCTTCTCTTAAGTGTAGAGTGCCAACTCTTTTAGCCTATCTTGATAACTGAGATGCTTTAGACTGGGAATTAGTCCAGTGGCTCCTCCTCTGCACCCTTTCCAAAGCCTCAATATCACCCACCATGTGAGGAGACCAAAACTGGACACAGTATTCCAAGTGCGGCCTGACTAAGATCTTGTACAAGTTGATGTTTTTTTACAGAGAAAGAAAGAAAGACTTGTGTTTCTATAGCGTCTTTCACGACTTCAAGATGTCACAAAGCGCATTACAGCCAATGAAGTACTTTTGAAGTGTAGTCACTGTTGCAATGTAGGAAACGCGGCAGCCAATTGGCTCACAGCAAGCTGCCACACACAGCAATGTGATAATGACCAGATAATCTGTTTCAGTGATGTTGGTTGAGGGATAAATATTGGCCCCAGGACACTGGGGAGAACTCCCCCCTGCTCTTCTTCAAAATAGTGCCGTGGGATCTTTTGCATCCACCTGAAAGAGCAGACGGGGCCTCGGATCAATGTCTCATCCGAAAGACGGCACCTCTGACAGTGTGGCACTCCCTCAGTACTGTCCTGGAGTGTCAGCTTAGATTTTTGTGCTCAAGTCTCGTGGAGTGGGACTTGAACCCACAACCTATTGACCCAGAGGTGAGAGTGTGTCCCATTGAGCCACAGCTGACACCATAGTGTAACTCTGTAAAGGGCATTCCATTAAAGTGAGAGCGGCAATATATTTACAGACTATAAAAGTTGGATTTGTGCCAGTATTTTGGTCAGTTCATTCAACTGTCTTAGAATTCATTTGCAATTTGAGTCACACTGTTTATCATCTTTATTACAGTGACCATTTGTTTCCTGCTGTTGATTAAAATGATCTTCAGTAATGAATTTAATTTACAAGATTTTGTGGCAACATCTTAGGCCGTGATTTTCTCATCGGTGTCGGATGGGGGCGGGTCAGCTGGTTTCCGGTTTCCAGTCCCACCCCCAGCTGCCTCCACTCTGCAGACGTGATTTTGACTTGATTGACCTTGTTAAGCCCGCACTACGGGCTTACCGGCCAATTAACAGGAAGCGGGTCTGATGACGTCATTTGATGATGCGTCATCTGCCAGTTTCCTTAAAGGGACCATGCGCAATTTTATTTTGACAGTTGATTTTTCAGTGTTTGACAGCATTGAGGTGCTGAAAACACTGACAATCACGGCACAAAGGTGAACTCTTGCACCCAGGCTCTCTAATGACTCCCTCCATATGCTTATGGAGGGAGTCACAGTACACAGGGAGGTTCTCTTCCCTTCCAAGGGCGGAAGAGACCTCCCCAGGACACCAACTTACCTTGAACCTCCACCCAACCCTCTCTATCTACTTTATCACTTCCCCATCTCACTAGCCACCCCTCATTCTACTGCAAGCATACCAACTAACAGCACACAAGGGTGGGCTCTTGAAAGGTTTAGCCAATGTCCATGTGAAGTTTCTGGTAATGTGCTGTCATATAGTGAAATCTCTTTTTCAAAAAGTGCCCCTTATTGGACAGATCTGAGTGCACATTGAGAAGTGTCTTACTGAGCTCCAGTGATTGTTCAGTCATAACTCCCTCCCCCCCCCCAACCCCCGCCCCACTATAGTGATGTGTGTGCATGGAATGGCTTGGACATTAAAGGGATGCTTCACAGTGCTGGTGTGGGATGGTGCCAACCTGGCACATCATGTGGCAGCCAGGGTTAACAGCATCAAGTGAAGTAAATCTGGCCATGGCGATGCCATCGCTGGCCTCCCGGGCAGCAATGTTGTCGGGTGCTGATGCCCTGTGACCTGTGCAGCATCAGGTGATGGCGGCGAAGGTTGGTGATGAGGTTGGTGATGTTGGTGTTGGAGATGATTGTGGAAGGATTCAGAGGACCAAGGTCTAATTGTTTCATTGGCTCCGATGTTGCTGGAATAGATGGCAGCTGCAGGTGAGATGACAGAAGCGATCTGTCAATGGTGAGAGAGGTTCTCCCAATGAGGTGGCACTGGATATACAGTTGGATTTAAAAACTTGTAAGCTAAAGAAATCTGTATATATTTTTAAAATGCAGTAACCAACATTTTCTTTGATCTGAAACTCACCATGTGCAACATTGCATCCTTGACACCACTTCTGCAGCTGTCATCTTTTCACAAACATCAGAGCAGACTCACAACACGCCAGGTTGAGCTGGCGTGTTCCCAGAACAGCGGGTAACCCGTGGGGGAGAAGGTAATTTTACAAGTAAGCCTCAAAAGATTCTTAAATTGGCTCTTAACAAGCCATTTAAGTAGGTGAATTATCTCCCCCACCGCTTGGTGTCGGGTCAGTTCTGCGCTGACAGACCCGACACCTGGGAGACTCACGTGGAGGCGAGTTGACAGCCGGTTTCCTACCCGCCGTTAATCTTTGCGATTTTTGACAGCAGTCCCGCCTCCAAACCCGCACTCTGGGCGCCGGCAAAATTCGGGCCTTAATCTCACTAGCTAGATCTTAGAGCCTCAAATTCCAATGAACAACACCAGATCTGAGTGCTGTTAATAAAGGAGATGGCGATGCAGTCAATGGTCCCTAGTATCAGCAGTGAGAACATAAGAACATCAGAAATAAGAGCAGGAGTAGGCCATTTGGCCCTTCAAGCCTGCTCCGCCATTCAATAAGATCATGGCTGATCTTCTACCTCAACTCCACCTTCCCACATTAGCCCCATATCCTTTGGTTTCCTTAGTATCCAAAAATCTATCGATCTCTGTCTTGAATATACTCAACGCCTGAGCATCCACAGCCCTCTGGGTGAGAATTCCAAAGATTCACCACCCTCTGAGTGAAGAAATTTCTCCTCATCTCAGTTCTAAATGGCCGACCCCTTATTCTGAGACTCTGACCCCTGGGTCTAGACTCTCCAGCCAGGGGCAACATCCACTCAACATCCACCCTGTCAAGCCCCATAAGAATTTTAGACTGAGTGCTGGCAATGATCACGAGTGTCAGTAGTGAGATCCGGCCTATCAAGCCACCTTCATCCAGAGTCTGTGTATGATTAATATATGATGGACTTTCCTCCCTCCACAGTCACATGACCTGTTGATCCTCTACACTGAGGAACACATGTAGTTTCATTCCATACCGTCCCTTAAAAACAACCAAGGCCTGCTGCTAATGTCTCTCTAGCCATGGGTCTCCCTTCTCAACACATATCGAGCCAGCTCACTTTTAAAGGTTATCAGTTGCCCTCGAATAAACTCCCTTCTCCTGTTCACTAACCTGCTGTAATCAAAGATGTTTTAATTACTCTCAACCTTGAGGCTTATAAAGTTTGTCCTAGTTTCTTCTAGCCACACGCTCATTGTCCAAGTTACATAGCTTGTTTACTTCCACCTTATCTACACCTTTCATTAATTTAAAGTCCTGGATCGTATGTCCTGGAATACAGCAACCATTCTATGATTCTATTTATCTCCCTTCGTTTATTTTCCAGAGTGAAATAAAGTTTAGTGACTTGAGCCTTTCGGCAGTGGGCCTCAGGCCTTATTGCGCTGAAAAAGAAGGAAAGACTTGCATCTATATAGCACCTTTCATGACCACCGGACGTCCCAAAGCGCTTTACAACCAATGAAGTACTTTTTTTTTAAGTGTAGTCACTGTTGTAATGTAGGAAATGCAGCAGCTAATTTGCATACAGCAAGCTCCCACAAACAGCAATGTGATAATGATCAGATCATCTGTTTCTCGCGCTGTTGATTGAGGGATAAGTAAAGGCCAGGACACCGGGGAGAACTCCCCTGCTCTTCTTCCAATAGTGCCATAGGATCTTTTATGTCCACCTGAGATGGCAGATAGAGCCTTGGTTTAACGTCTCACCTGAAAGACAGCACCGCCGACAGTGTAGCACTGGTGTGTCAGCCTAGGTTTTGCTCTCAAGTCTCTGGAGTGGAACTTGAACCCACAACTTTCTGACTCCGAGACCAGAGTGCTACCAACTGAGCCATAGCTGACATGAGTGGACCCGATGTGCTGCGATTAGCCAGTCAGCGAAGAGGAGGCCAAGATCAGTGTGGCAGTGGCCCTCAGATAAGTGACACCGGGCGGGAGGGGGTGATCAGAAACACCGGCGAACTTTCAATAAATGTGGAGTCGGGAGGATCGATCCTCCTAAGGTAATTTCCAGAATTTTGACCCAGCGACGATGAAGGAACGGCGATATATTTCCAAGTCAGGATGGTGTGTGACTTGGAGGGGAACTTGGAGGTGGTGGTGTTCCCATGCGCCTGCCGCCCTTGTCCTTCTGGGTGGAAGAGGTCGCGGGTTTGGGAGGTGCTGCCGAAGAAGCCTTGGCGAGTTGCGCAGTGTATCTTGTAGATGGTACATAGCCAAGTATCCTCCCGATCACATTAGAATACGCCCGAAATTAAAATGGGCATCAATCAACATAAATAATCTGCACCCAAGGAAACGCTGGACCCACACCAGTATATTTCTTCTTTGAGTCTTAAAATTTATAGTTTCAACTCATTTCACCGTCATTTATGCACCTCAGGCCGAGCGTGTTTCATAACCTGCAATTGGGGAAGCCTTTCAATTTTTACCGTGACTTATACTTTGCGGAAAAAATCCATTCAAAGAAACGGATAACACAGAGCTGGATACATTTGTGATTTTTTATAGAAAAAACGCTCAAAAAATTGCAATCAAAAGACCAGAAAAAATAATTTCTTTCCTGTTGCGTCTGAAAATCTGGTCACAGTGTTGAGAGACCCTTCGAACAAGTGCAATTGAATGATTCTCGAGAGTTTGGAGGAAGCGTGGCCAGTTTTGTGGGTGGAGATTGGCTCGGGCGGAGGGTTTGATGGACGGATGTAAAGGGTCGAGGAGACTTGGACGTGTTGTAGTCACTTGCATGGCGTATTTACGCCCAATGCTCCGCCATCTTTTATGCCACGGAATTGGTGTGCTTCCGGTTTTAGGGGTTTCTCTGCGCGCAAAAAGGGGAGGAGGCTCCAGGCCGAGTTCCGTAGAATGAAGCTCAAACTTAGGAAATTGGGCCACTCTTGTAATAGAAAGTGCTTAGTAGAGAGCGTGATATTTTATCTCTGAAGGTGATTGTGGAAGAATCCTCTGCTTCCCTTTAAATGGGAACAGTACAGCATCTGCTCACATCATGAAGGAGAGCTTTGTGAAAAGGGCATATTGGCATTTAACATTAAACAAGAGGCCATTGCACTGTTGACCAAATAAACACAACTGTCTTTTCTTGCAACTACCGAGATTTCTGCTACACATTTCATTGCAATCGCAGTCTGCCCTGGTTATTAACACAGCTGGTTCCCAACAAACAGCTATGTGATAATGACCAGATAATCTGCTTTATTGGGTTTTTTTAAATTTCAGATTTCCAGCATCTTTGCGTTTGTATTATCTGATTTAATTATGTTGGTTGAGGGATAAATATTGGCCAGGACACCGGGGAGAACTCCCCTGCACTTCTTCGAAATAATGCCGTGGGATCCTTTACCTCCACCTGAGAGAGCAGACGGGGCCTCGGTTTAACGTCTCACTCCTATTCCCATGTTCCCAACTCTCCAGCCTGTGGGTAACTATCTGGGTGGTTTGGGAAACGCAGCATGGAGAAAGATCAGTTCTCCCGCCTCAGACCCCCTGATCCTGCCATTTCCATCGAATCATAAGAATGATACAGCACAAAGAAGGCCATTCGTGCCTGTGCTGGCTCTTTGGTACAGCTATCCAATTAGTCCCGCTCCCCTGCTCTTTCCCCATAGCCTTGTAAATCTTTTCCCTTAAGTATTTATCAAATTCCCTTTTGAAAGTTACTATTGAATCTGTTTCCTTTCAGGCAGTGCATTCCAGATCATAACAACTCGCTGCGTAAAAAAAAATGTTTCCTCATGTCTTCTCTGACTCTTTTGCCAATCACTTAAATCTCTGTTCTCTGGTTACTGACCCTTCTGCCAATGGAAAAAGTTTCTCCTTATTTACTCTATCAAATAATGATTTTGAACACCTCTATCAAATCTCCTCTTAACCTTCCTTCCATCTAATCCATCTTTCGGATGAAACGTTAAACTGAGGCCCCGGGTGCTCTCTCAGGTGGACGTAAAAGATCCCATGCGCTATTTCGAAGAAGAGCAGGTAAGTTATTCCCAGTGTCCTGGGCCAATACTTATCCCTCAACTAACATAACAAAAAAACAGATTATCTGGTCATTATCACATTGCTGTTTGTGGGCGCTTGCTGTGCGCAAATTGGCTGCCGCGTTTCCTACATTACAACAGTGACTACACTCCAAAACAACTTCATTGGCTGTAAAGTGCTTTGAGACGTCCGGTGGTCGTGAAAGGCGCTATATAAATGCAAGTCTTTCTTTTTCTTTGTCTAAGGAGAACAACCCCAGCTTCTCAATTCTCTCCACATAACTGAAGTCCCTCCTCCCTGGTACCATTCTAGTAAATCTCCTCTGCACCCTCTCCAAGGCCTTGACAGCCTTCCTAAAGTGCGGTGCCCAGAATTGGATGCAATACTCTAACTGAGGCCTAACCAGTGTTCTAAAAAGATTTAGCATCACTTCCTTGCTTATGTACTCTATGATTCTATTAATAAAGCCAAGGATCCCATTTGCATTTTTAACAGCCTTCTCAACTTGTCCTGCCACCTTCAAAGATTTTTAACAAGGAAATTAAGTCATTGGTCCGGAATTTCCTTGGAGCTGCTCACGTTTCCTCACCGTAAATTTGCTGAAATTGTGTCGGAAACTCAGTTAACTTAATGCGTGGGGACGGCGACAGAACGGTAGTATCTCTGAGGAAACCCTCGACCATTGTATTAACAGAGTAACCGTTAGGAAACACGTATTGGGCTAGATTTTTCTCACTATCTCCTGGGCATAATATATCGAGGAAATTTGGGAAAGGCGGAACGCGCGCCGTTAATTGGACCCGCCAGACTCTCGACTACGCACTCTGCCCCACCGTAAGTCTCCGAGTTAAAGGGGGAAATCTGCCCCGTTCTGTTACTTTACAGAAATATTTCCCTCACCGGGTAATGTTTAGTTAATCAGGTAAAGGGTGGAACGGGAGTAATTCTGCAATTCTACTAAAAATCTGACACAGCTGTTAATTCTTAGGTTTAATGAATCTTCATATCATCGTGTTTACAGTCCATAATTCCTGTTTTAGTCTTCAAAGGAAGCTCATTTAGTCACACTTACCCATAAAGAAAACTTTTGCTCGTATAGCTTAAATTTGTTTTCGAAGCAGGGAGGTAATCCATTTATTCATTAAGCCTCACTGGAGAGAATCAGAGTCTTTATCAGTGAAGTCCACCGATTCCAAGATGCCTTTATTTATTTTTTCCCATTTCTCTCTAAATTGCTGCAGATATCAACATTTTAAATTATTCAGAGGAGCTGCAGGATTCTGCTCAGGATCTTTCAGATAGCACAAGAAACGCACATTAAAGGTATCAGACAAAAGTGTTAGGTATTTTAGTTTTGGTGTGTATGTGTGTGCGTGTGTATGTTTGTGTGTGGGAGTGTGTGTGTGTGTACGGGTGCGCGCTCACGTGTGTGTGTGCTGCATGTGTGCGTGTGTGTTGTGTGCATGCGCAAGTGCGTTTGTGCAGGCGTGCATGCTTGTGCACGTGTGTCCGCTTGCGGCGGGCGGTATTATTACGCTGGTTGTTCACTGAACCATTATTAGCACACTGTCTGTCAGTTCCAGCTTCCTGGCCTCAGCTGACAACTCTAGGGCACTCTGCAGTGCCAACGAGCTCCAGTAATGCGAAGGGAACACACCTAAAGGGAGAGGGGTTATTAGCGAGGTGGATGAACAGCCCTCAGTCAACTCGCCCTCCACTCCTGATATAAAAAAGCACAACTATTCCTTGAGGACAAATCCTCAAATCTTGCGGTGACAGAAGTGTTAGGAAATGTATTTTTGTTCCTTCTTCTGACAGATGCTACTTTCTGTTGCTTAACGGGAAGGAAGTTAGGGAAACGAGGGTAATTTAGACTTTGGGGCGATATTGGATCAGCTGCCCCTTATACATCTCTCCTGAGTTTCATTCGCTTGCCCATTTGAAATGAAATTTTGCAATCGGTGTCCTACAGCTGGTGCTCATAAAACAACGGGCGTGCTGCTCGCCCATTTACTTGGCATCAATGGGACAGGCCGAGTTACCCTCCCGCCCCCCCATAAATTGTCAAGTGCTGGCCATCGTAATGTTTGCAACATGGTGTAAAGAAACCTAATCTGGTTGCTGGACTCGCTTTGCCAAGGGACCGGGGAGGGGGTGCGTGGTGATTTAATCCCTATCTGCCTGACGGAAACTGGGCGGGTGGGCAGTTAAAATCATCGTGGTTACTTGCCTGCCCTAGGGTCTCAGGATCCTACACCATCTGTGCTTTTTTGACACGCTCTCCAGAGCCGGCGGGGTCCTTCTTCACATCTGCATGTCGGGCCCCGATGACATCAATTTTAGCTCGGGCCTGAGCGGGGGAGGGGGCGGGGGGTGGAGCTGCGGTTTTACCATCAGGACAACCTGTGGCAGAAGAGGATGAGCCCCCGAGAAGAGGCTGAAGAGGGTAAATTGTGTTTCTTTCCTTTTGTGGGGCCAGGAGGAGCAGGAGTGTCACTCTGGGCCCCACAAAGAAAGCCTTAGGCCTCTCCTGCCCTGGAGTCCTCACACCCCTCCCACTTCCCACCAGTCTACCCGAGCATGAGACCACCTGCATCAGGCCCCCAGAACCCGATCCCACCGTTTGTGGGCGGCCGCCTGATTTTTCACCGCTTCCTGACTTCCTGCCCGGAACAGGCCCCGGGAGTTAAAATAATCAACATCATCCTCAACCAATAATACAATAGCAAAATTCTGCGGATGCTGGAAATCTGAAATAACAACAGAAAGTGCTGGAAACACTCAGCAGGTCAGGCAGCATTGAGTTTTGAGTCGGGGACCCTTCGTCAGAACTGGAAAAGGTTAGGGAAGAGCGATTTTTAAGCAGGGGCAGGGAGGAGGGGAGGAAAGAACAAAGGGAAGGTCTGTGATAGGCTGGAAGGCAGGAGAGATTGAGTGACAAAAGGGATGATAGTGACCTGATCAAACACGAGAAGGGAAACAGAAAGCAATGAAGATGAACAAGTTTGAAGAGACGAACGGAAATCCCGTCGGAGAGAGCAGAACTTCTTCAAGGTGGGCATTCTTAGAAGAGAAGTGGCAGTGAACCAAACACTAATACAATAGCAAAATACTGCGGATGCTGGAAATCTGAAATAACAACAGAAAGTGCTGGAAACACTCAGCAGCATCGAGGAGAGGGAAACAGAGTCAACGTTTTGAGTTGGGGACCCTTCGTCAGAACTGGAAAAGGTTAGAGAAGGGAGATTTTTAAGCAGGGGCCGAGGGGAGGGGAGGAAAGAACAAATCTCTCCTCCCTAACCTTTTCCAGTTCTGACGAAGGGTTCCACCCGAAACGTTGACTCTGTTTCTCTCTCCTCGATGCTGCCTGACCTGCTGAGTGTTTCCAGCACTTTCTGTTGTTCTGTTGAACGCATTGAATGGCGGTGCAGGCTCGAAGGACCGAATGGTCTACTCCTGTACCTATTTTCTATGTTTCTATGTTTCTATGTTGTTAGTTCAACCTCAACCAACATCACTTGAAACAGATTTTTTTTAGTCATTTATCTCATTGCTGTTTGTGGGAGCTTGCTGTGCGCAAATTGGCTGCCGCGTTTCCTACATTACAACAGTGACTGTACTTCAGACGTAGTTTATTGGCTGTAAAGCGCTTCGGGACATCCTGAGGTCATGAAAGGCGCTGTATAAATGCGAGTTCCTTTTGTTTTTCTTTTCGCCTCTCTTCCCACCTGCCCAACACCCACCCGGAGTTAAAATCGGATGTTGAGTTTTGTTCAGTGATAGTTACCAGAACGCCATTAGACTGAACTGCCTCCTCTTTCTTTTTAATCACAATCAGTGTGCTAACAAATGATATAACAACCTGCTCATAAATAACAAGCAAGCTAGATTTCCGCTTGACGCTCGTGCTACTGTCAGTGTTCTGTCTGAAAGTGAATACCTGAGACAGTTTGATGATCCAGAGGGAGAGAAGTTCAGGATTATAACACTTCACTGCTTATGCTCAACACAACAGAAATGAAGCCATTAGGGAGAAGAAAAGACAGTATTAAAAACACAAAGAAGTACAGTGTTGAGTTTCAAACCATGCCAAGTGGATGTAGAGCTGTCCGAGTTGCTGGAGTCATTCGACATGTAACAACGAATCGTGCGAACATTGTGACGTAACCTTTGGAATGATCAAGATCCCACCTACACATTTTCCAAACCTCCTCTGGCTGTAAAATAACTCGTCAAGAAGCGCATTAATGAGTCGCTCAATAGGAAATGTTTTTACATCAGTCAGTGTCTCCTGACAGACTGGGTCATAGGAACGTTCAGCCCGTTGAGCCTGTTCCGCCATTCAATTAGGTCATGACCGATCTGTACCTCAACTTCATTTACCCGCCTTTGCTCCATATCGCTTGATACCTAGCAGAAGTCTATCGATCTCAGTCTTGAAAGTTCCAATTGTCCCCCAGCATGCATAAACTCTTGGGGGAGAGAATTCCAGATTTCTATCATCCTTTGTGTGATTCCTGATTTCCCTCCTAAATGGCCAAGCTCTAATTTTAAGATGATGGTTGTAATGACGGTGAAACTGTCAGTGCTCGCCTTCATTACTGTGTAAAACTGACGGCAACTTCTGGCGTCCACACATGCGCAGTTAAACCTGGAAACCCAGAACTTGCTGTCAGTGATACCTTGTTTCTCCACAGGATGCGCTCTTGCAGTCTTCGCAGATTCAATCAACACAGAATCAGTGAATTGACGTGAACTTCAACGCTTTACGCATTTCTCGCTGGAAGAAACATTGAAAATGTTATGCCTTGTTGAATGAGGTGTAACTGAATATTTAACGGCATACTAAGTCATAATTACTGCTGAACAACCTCTCTGGCCCTGAAAAACTAATTGTATATGTGTAGCATTCCATGATAAAAATTCAATTGACTTTTAAAATAATAAAAATTATTTTTTTTTTAAGTTTGTTTATGATATTTCAGCTTCTACCATAATCCCATGTGCATGTCCCAATCTTTATTTTGCTTTCTGTAAAATTATTAAAAAGTGAATGATAATCAGTGCTTTTTACTTCCTGGTTTGCGGGCTGTGAGAATTCTTCAATCTGATTGGCTGCTCAGCCTGCTTGATGACTTCACTGTTGCTGGATGCCACAGATCCCCTATAGATGGCGCCAGATAGAAAGTCACGTCGGAATAGGGGAATCACCGCCACAGAGCCCACTAAATCTTTGTGGGCAGCTCTCTTCGAGCTCAGTGGCGAGCGTCGTCCCTTTGCCACTTACCACAAAATCCGGACCTTATGTCCCATTGTTCTTGATTCCCCCACCAGAGCAAATAGTTTCTCTGTATCTACCCTATCGAATCCTTTTAGCATTTTTATCACCTCGATCTCATCTCCCCTCGATCTTCCATTCACAAGGGAATATAAGCCAGGTTTATGCAAACTATCATAATTTAACCCTCTAAGCCCTCTTTTCCATGATAGTGCCAGTAAAAGAAATACATAGAAGTTATAACACAGAAGCAGGCCATTTGGCTCAACCAGTCTGTGCTGGTGTTTAGTCTCCATGCAAGAAAATATTTCTAATCATATTTACTGATCCTGTTCCCCTACTGCTTCATCCACCTATCCAGTGATTGGCGTTGGCGGTTCCTACAGTCTCACGGGTCTTGCTCGATTGCCTTTGGGAATGAGAGAGGAATTTCCCAGACATTTTTCCTGTATTGGCCAAAGATATTGTTTCCTCTGTTTTTTCTTTGTCTTTCACAGAAGATTACATGGGAGTGTGGGGGCATGAGTTAATGGTACATGTCTGCTGTATAATGTCTGGATAAAATTCTAACAGGACTAGACAGACTAGATGCAGGAAGGATGTTCCCGATGGCAGGGGAGTCCAGAACCAGAGGTCACAGTCTAAGGATAAGGGGTAAGCCATTTAGGACTGAGATGAGGAGGAATCTCTTCACCCAGAGAGTGGTGAACCTGTGGAATTCTTACCACAGAAGGCAGTTGAAGCCAATTCATTAAATATATTCAAGAAGGAGATAGATATATTTCTTAAGGCTAAAGGGATCAAGGGATATGGGGAGAAAGCAGGGACAGGGTACTGAATTTGAATGATCAGCCATGATCTCATTAATGGCGGAGCAGGCTCGAGGGGCCGAATGGCCTACTCCTGCTCCTATCTTCTATGCTTCTATGCTTGGATGGGACAGGCTGGATGGACCAGTTGGCCTTTTCTTGTCCCTCTTCTTCACGTGTTCGTATGTAGTTGAGATGCTGAGAGATTGTTTCCCCTGGCTAGAGAGTCTATAACTCAGGGGCATAATTGCAGATAAGGGGCCGGCATTTTAACAACAACAATTTGTATTTATATAGCACTTTTAACGTAGTAAAACGTCCCAAGGCACTTCACAGGAGTGTTATAAGACAAAACATTTGACACCAAGCTACTTAAGGAGAAATTAGGGCAGGTGACCAAAAGCTTGGTCAAAGAGGTGTGTTTTAAGGAGAGTCTTAAAGGAGGAAAAAGAGGTAGAGAGGCGGAGAGGTTTAGGCAGGGAATTCCAGAGATTAGGGCCCAGGCAGCTGAAGGCACGACCAACAATGGTTGAGCGATTATAATCAGGGATACTCAAGAGGGCAGAATTAGAGGAGCACAGATATCTCGGGGGCTGTGGGGCTGAGGAGATTACAGAGATAGGGAGGGGGCGAGGCCATGGAAGGACTTGAAAACAAGGATGAGAATTTTGAAAACGAGGCGTTGCTTAACCAGGAGACAATGTAGGTCAGCGAGCACAGGGGAGATGGGCGAACGGGACTTGGTGTGAGTTAGGACACGGACAGCCGAGTTTTGGATGACCTCAATTTTATGTAGGGTAGAATGTGGGAGGCCAGCCAGGAGTGTATTGCAATAGTCAAGTCTAGAGGTAACAAAGGCATGGATGAGGGTTTGTAAGGGGGCGTGTCTCAGACGGTGCTGGTGTGAGGTTAGGCCTTAGTTGCCTATACTATTGCTTGCTCTGGTCTCCGGCCAGCCTTTTTGCAATAAGCACCTGTGAGTGGTTCGACCCACTCGCCCTTACGGTTCTAACACTGGACTTAGGTGCAGGGAGCAGTAATGCAGAGAAAAACTCAAATAGACCCGGTTGAATAGTACGAAATGGAAATCTTTATTGCATGGCATCTAAAATCATGAAATACATGTCATAGGCGCAAATCAAAGATAGTACAAGTATACATACATTCATAAAGCTTGGTCTATGGAAATGGAGAACACACGGCACATCGTAAAAAGGGGAACACATTATCTCTTAACCTTATTAAAACCACCCTCCCTTAACAATACCTACACTACGTCTGGATTTGTAGGATCGGAAATCATGCTCACCACTCGTTTTACTTCGGAGATTTTAAAGTGAGGCACTCAGCTCGTTTCGCTGCAGCACCTGACTGTCACGTGTTTGGAAGGGTTTCTGCACCCCACTTGTTTACTTTCGCTGCTGCGAAAAGCAGGCCAGACTCTCTGTTGCCATGAAGAACTCGACGGAACTCGGATAAAATTCAAAGAAGAGTCTTCCTGTGTCCGATACAGGTTGTAGTCGGTAGAACTCAAAGAAGAGTCCTGTATTTAAATTTTCGGGCGCGGTCGGGGTTTACTGACCGTGGCGGCACGTGGAATTTCTTCTCGTCTTCTTCTCGTCTCGTCTCCTCGGGCCTCCGGGTCCAGACACCATTTACCGACACTCGGGATGGTGTGCCCTGTTACTTGCCCTTGTCGGGGCGGCTCGTACCGATTGAGCTCCACCCAACACTCGAATAACCGACCAGTACGGCTAAGAGTCAAAGGGGTAAAAATTGAGTCGCGCCCCATTTGGGGCGCTAACCTCGCCGGGGCGCTACTTTTAGCGCCCCGAAAAAATTAGCGGCCCCGCGCCGGAACTTCAGTGGTTGCGCCCCAAGAGGGAAGCGGGGCGCCACTGGAAGCACCCCGCATCCCTCTTGGGGCGCTGCGAGGGAATATCCTGGCGCTACGTGGCGCTGCGGCACGTCGCGCCGCAGTATTGCAGGCCTTCCTCCCCTTCTTAAAGGGGAGGGACCCTGCGCAGCGCGAACCGGGGCCCAGCTGGGCCCCCAGGGATCGGGAGTGCCGGCAAAAGAGCCCGGCATTCAAGAGAAGTGCCGGGCTCTTGGAGCGCAGCCGGCACTTCACGGTGGGGGGGCTTCACGGGGGCCGGGGACAGCAACGGGGGCAGGTGCTGGCAGGCGGCCAGCAACAAAAATGGCCGCCTGCCACCTCCCCTTTAAATATCGCCGCCCCGGCCGCACGTACGCCTCCCTGAACCCGTCGGACATAGCGTCTGGCGGTAAATCAGGGGGCGCGACTGAAGATCGCGGCTGGAGCGCGAGCGGGGTGCTGCGCACGGCGATGACGTCATCGCCGGCGGCGCAGCGCCACAGGGCGCTACCGGCTGGCGCCGCCGCTAACCTCCCGCTGAATTTTACGGGAGGCGTGGGCGGCGCTGCGCCCGGGCGTTAGCTGCTTTACGCCCCATTAGCGCCCTCTTAAGGCGCTAACGGGAGGCGCAAGCAGCTGAATTTTTCCCCCAAAGAGTCAACAAAGTCCAGAGAGCAAAACAAAAGGCTGCCCGTCCAGGAGAGCAATACCAGAGGATAAGAGTTCAGCCCGAGTCAAGAGAATAAGAGACCGATGGACATTTGTTCTCTATAGTTATAGTGCTGTGTCCACTTATCACCCGCTCAAATCTTAATGTTTGTCCTTTGTGTAATATTTGGCGCTCAAAACTCCCAGCATGGGGCGATTATCTTCTTTAACGGGTTTCGGTAGCACCTGAAATTGGCCAACTATCCGTTAATGTTTTCCCCATTGTTGAAACCAGCCAGGATGTGTATGAATCGTCTCCCTGACTGGTTTTGGGGCCCCCCCGAATACTGGCTTAATCACCCGTCAATGTCTCTCTCATTGTAGAGCCGGGGGGGTATTTGTGTATTGATGTGTCTGGATGGGCCTTCGATTGCCCAGTACAATGATCCTTACTGTGCATAGGAAAACGATTCCAGCACTTATATCTTTGCTATTGTTCCAAATGCAAGCAGGTTGCATCCTGTCTTTATCAATGTTTACCGAGTATGATCCAATCTCATACTGAATGTATATTCGACGCCATCTTGTCTGCCCACTGTGTTTCTGGAAGCTTCTGCCACGATGCGCGACGGCCATCTTACAGGCTTCTGTGTCCTTTAGTATCAGGACAGCATTTCGTTTAATAAAACTGATCAAACGAATCTGCTTCTCTTATGCTATTTTGAATCGCGATAATTGCGAAACTTTACAGGTTGCAGCAGCGGATGAGCTGAGGCAAGGGCGGAGACGGGCAATGTTACGGAGGTGGAAATAGACGGTCTTAGTTATGCTGCAGATATGTGGTCGGAAGCTCATTTCAGGGTCAAATATGACACCAAGGTTGCGAACAGTGTGGTTCAGCCTCAGACAGATGTTAGGGAGAGGGATGGAGTCAATGGCTAGGGAACGAAGTTTGTGGTGGGGACCGAAAACAATGGCTTCAGTCTTCCGAATATTTAATTGGAGAAAATTTCTGCTCATCCAGAACTGGATGTCGGACAAGCAGTCTGACAATTTAGAGACCGTTGAGGGGTCAAGAGAAGTGGTAGTGAGATAGAGCTGGGTGTCGTCAGTGTACATGTGGAAACTGACGCTGTGTTTTCGGATGATGTCGCCAAGGGGCAGCATGTAGATGAGAAATAGAAGAGGGCCAAGGATAGATCCTTGGGAGACACCAGAGGTAACGATTTGGGAGCAGGAAGTGAAGCCGTTGCAGGTGATTCTCCGTCTAGGTTAGATAGATAAGAATGGAACCAGGCGCGTGCAGTCCCACCCAGCTGGACGACGGTGGAGAGGCATTGGAGACGGATGGAGTGGTCAACGGTGTCAAAGGCTGCAGACAAGTCAAGAAGGACGAGGAGGGATAGTTTACCTTTGTCACCGTCACAAAGGATGTCATTTGTGACTTTGATGAGAGCCATTTCGATACTGTGGCAAGGGCGGAAACCTGATTGGAGGGATTCAAACATGGAGTTGCGGGAAAGATGGGCACGGATTTGGGAGGCGACAACATATTCAAGGACTTTGAAGAGGAAAGGGAATTTGGAGATGGGGTGGTAGTTTGCAAGGACGGAGGGGTCAAGGGTTGTTTTTTTGAGGAGGGGGTGATGACGGCAGATTGGAGAGAGAGGGGGACAGTACTGGAGGAGAGAGAACCATTAACAATGTCAGCTGATATAGAAGCCAGAAAAGGAAGTTGGGTGGTCAGCAGCTTGGTGGGAATAGGGTTGAGGGAGCAGGAAGTGGGTCTCATGGACACGATGAGTGCGGAGAGGTCATGAGGGGAGATCAGAAAGAAACTGGAGAAAGATGTGAGTTCAGGGCTAGGGAAGGGGGGAACCTTAGAGGAAGTTTGGCCCGGTGGGCTAGAGGAAGGAAGTGAAGTGGCAGAGGCAGCTGAATGGATGGTCTCAATCTTAAAGACAAAGAAGTCCATGAGCTCTTCACACTTGTTGTTGGAGGTGAGGATGAAGGAGACAGGGATTTAAGAAGGCGTTTAGCATTGGAGAATAGAAACTGGGGTTTATCTTTGCATTCGAGAATGATTCTGGAATAGTGAGCAATTTTGGCAGATGAGAAGCGGGACCCTGATAATGTTTTATGTGGCCTCTTACACTGTTCCAATATAGCTCAACGTAAGCTCGAGGAACAGCACCTCATCTTCCGATTAGGCACTTTACAGCCTTCTGGACTCAACATCAATAGACCATAATCTCGACCCCTATTTTTTTTTCTCTCACATGGCAGCTGTTGATGATTCTGCCATTGCCATTTACACCTGATCTAGACTCATCTTTTGTGTCTTAACTTGTCCCATTACCATCTTCTTTTGCCTTGCACCATCATCCCTTTTGTCTTTTAATCTCTCCTGTCTTCCATCCTATCACAGACCTTCCCTTTTGTTCATTCCTCCCCTCCTCCCTTTCCCTGCCCCTGCACTTGCTTAAAAATCTGTTACATCGCTAACTTTTTTCAGTTATGACGAAGGGTCATCGACCTGAAACGTTAACTCTGTTTATCTCTCGCCACGGATGCTTCCTGACCTGCTCAGTGTTTCCAGCATTTTCTGTTGTTATTTCAGATTTCCAGCTTCTGCAGTATTTTGCTATTGTATTAATGCTTTATGTGGTCTAGCCAGATTGTTTAAAATTCATTCCTGGGATGTGGGCATCGCTGGCAAGTCCAGCATTTAGTTCGCATCCCTAATTGCCCTTGAGAAGGTGGTGGTGAGCCGCCTTCTTGAACCGTTGCAGTCCGTGTGGTGAAGGTCCTCCCACAGTGCTGTTAGGGAGGGTGTTCCAGGACTTTGATCCAGTGACGATGAAGGAACGGCGATATTTTTCCAAGTCAGGATGGTGTGGGACTTGGAGGGGAACTTGGAGGTGATGGTGCTCCCATGTGTCTGCTGCCCTTGTCCTTCTAGGTGGAAGAGGTCGTGGGTTTGAGAGGTGCTGTCAAAGAAGCCTTGGCGAGTTGCTGCAGAGCATCTTGTAAATGGTGCACACTGCAGCCACGGTGCGCCGGTGGTGGAGGGAGTGAATGTTTAATGTGGTGGATGGGGTGCTAATCAAGCAGTTTGCTTTGTCCTGGATGGTGTCAAGCTTCTTGAGTGTTGTTGGAGCTGCACTCATCCAGGCAAGTGGAGAGTATTCCATCACAGTCCTGACTTGTGCCTTGTCGATGGTGGAAAGGCTTTGGGGAGTCAGGAGGTGAGACACTCGCCGCAGAATACCCAGCCTCTAACCTGCTCTTGTTGGCACAGTATTTATGTGGCTGCTCCAGTTAAATTTCTGGTCAATGGTGACCCCCCCAGGATATTGATGGTGGGGGATTCGGTGATGGTAATGCTGTTGAAAGTCAAGGGGCAGTGGTTAAACTCTCGCTTGTTGGGGATAGTCATTGCCTGGCACTTTTGTGGTGCTAATGTTACTTGCCACTTATCAGCCCAAACCTGAATGTCATCCAGGTCATGCTGCATTCGGGCATGGACTGCTTCATTATCTGAGGAGTTGCGAATGGAACTGAACACTGTGCAATCATCAGCGAACATCTAAACCAGTTGTCCGCCTTATCCGTTCAAGTCTGCATCCCTTGGACTTAAGGGAGCAAAGTTGAGGGCTGTGCCAGGGGGAACGACCAGGTTGAGAGAGAGTAATTGTTTTAATAGGGACTAGGGCATCAAAGGTGTTGGTGAGGGAGTAGTAGAGCAGATCGGTAGCTACAGAAATGTCGTGGTGAATGGAGGGCCAAAGACTGGACAGTTGAGATTTTTTCATAAGTGCAGTTAAAAGAGAGTTGGGAGAGAGTTTTTCCAGGGGCAGACACAGAATGAAGTAGGGACAGGTGGAATGGAAGGGGACTGTGGGTGGAGAGCGATACAAGGAATTGGTCAGAAATGGCCTTATCTCCGATTGACACGATGGGAGTAGCGAGGCCATGAGAGATGGCGAGGTCGAGGGGGTGGCCGTGAATATGGGTTGGGGAGGAATTTCTTCACCCAGAGGGTTGTGAATCGTTCTAATTCTCTGCTCCAAATTGCTGTGGATGCTCAGTCATTGAGCGTATTCAAGGCTGAGATAGATAGATTTTTGGACTCCAGAGGAATTAAGGGATATGGGGATAGGGCAGGAAAGTGGAGTTGAGGTCGAAGATCAGCCATGATCTTATTGAATGTTGGAGCAGGCTCGAGGGACCGTATGGCCGACTCCTGCTCCTAATTCTTATGTTCTTATATACTGGACAACTCACCAGCGCAAAGACTATTTGTCAAATGAACCAAGACACTTCCCCATATATTCAGCTGGTCTCTGAAACTGAGGCTAGGGAGCAATGTAAAAGAGAAGCTGTAACTCAGAAAGGCCCAATAAGCCTGCCTCAATAATGAAGATGTCAAAGAGCTTAATAAACTTAGAAAAGGAGAAGTCATTCGAGCTGAACGAAAGATGTCAAGGCCTTGGAGAGGATGCAGAAGAGATTTACTAGAATGATAACAGGGAGCGGGGCTTTAATTATGTGGAGAGACTGGAGAAGCTGGGATTGTTCTCCTTAGAGCAGAGAAGGTTAACCGGAAATTTGTTAGAGGTGTTCAAAATTATTAAGGGTTTTGATCGAGTAAATAAGGAGAAACTGTTTCTAGTGGCAAAGGTTCTGTGACGAGAGGGCACAGATGTAAGGTAATTGGCAACATGAGGCGACATGAGGAAAAAAATACGCAGTGAGTTGTGATCTGGAACGCGGTGGAAGCAGATTCAATAGTAACTTTCAAAAGGGAATTGGATAAATACTTTAAGGGGAAAAATTTGCTGGGCTATGGGGAAGGAGCAGGGAGACTAATTGGATCGCTCTTTCAAAGAGCCGGCACAGGCACGATGGACCGAATGACCTTGTTCTGTGCTGTATCATTCTATGATTCTAACAGGAAGAAGAACATGCATACCAACACAAGTGCAATGGCAAGTGAATATCAGATCTCACAATGTGCAAAATGAAGATGGGAAATTGTTCAGGCGTGATTGGAGACACTTGCAGAAAGCAGGACCATCATTCACGGATTAACCTGAAAGTCCATTTGCACACTCGGAGGACTAGAGGAGCAATCCAGACAGTCCTGATAAACAAGTCACAGCCATCACACAGAAGAAAACTGTGGGTGACAACCAGTCCATAATGACTCCCCATTATCCATTATTCTCTACAGAATCATTCCCAGGTGTTCAGTATTTTCTATATCATCACCCTGATATCGTAGTATGCTCTGTCATTTTTCCCAGGAATCCATTATTTTATGTAGACTTTACTCCTGATAATTCAAAGTCACTTTTCGTCACATCAAAGTGAGAATTTAGTGCCAAAACAATTTGAATTATCAGATAATTTTAATGAAGTGACTTTGAATTAAGAGGAGTTGAATGTCTAATCACTCACGGGTAACCATTATTCTGTAAATAATCACTCCTAGTTATTCGTTATTAAAAAGAAAAGAAAGACTTGCATTTATACAGCGCCTTTCATGACCACAGGATGTCCCAAAGCGCTTTACCGCCAATTTTGAAGTGTAGTCACTGTTGTAATGTAGGAAATGCATCAGCCAATTTTCACACAGCAAGCTCCCACAAACAGCAACGTAATAATGACCAGATAATCTGTTTTGTAGTGATGTTAGTTGAGGGATATCTATTGGCCAAGCTCTTCTTTGAAATAGTGCCACGGGGTCTTTTACATCCAGCTGAGAGACCAGACGGGGCCTCGGTTTAACGAAAGACGGCACCTCCGACAGTGCAGCATTCCCTCAGCACTGCACTGGAGTGTCAGCTTAGAATTTTGCACTCAAGTCTCTAGAGCAGGACTTCGAACCCACATCCTTCTGACTCAGAGGTGAGCGTGCTACCGACTGAGCCACGGCTGACACAGATATTATGCTCTATATAGTTTTCTGGGTATCCATTATTCTGTATTTAATCACTTCTGGGTCCCCATTACTTTCTGCAGATTCACTGTGGAGTATCCAATCACTCCTGTGTAACTATCATTCTATAAATAATCACCCCGGTTATCAATTATGCTGTATAATCACTGACATTTATCCTTTATTCTCTGTTTAACAACTCCTGTATAACTATTCTTCTGTAACTAACCAATCCTGGGTATCCATTATCCTGGATCTCTCAGTAGTTTTGGATACCGTGGTGACGGCTTTCTGTGTGTGACAGAAACCTGGCTGACCAAAAATAAATTGGAGTGGTTTGGTGAAAGTACGAATAGTTTCCTTTGATTGATGTAAGATCACAGCAAGGAATACAGATCAGGCCATCCGTGTAATGCAACTCGTCTAGTACAAATAACTTTAAAAAAAATAACCTTATAAAAGAGATGATAAACCCAGCTCTTGTTTGGAGTTCGAAAGGGAAATGCTGTGAACAACATATTATTTCATTGAAAATAAATATTCAAGAGTGTAAGGAACATTTCACAATGACAGTACCAAGGCACAGAGTCAGAATTGGTAAAGGTAGAGAAAGGACTGTGTTATACGAAAGGGATTTTGAGTGATCATTGGGTTTTGTAGCTTTTGTTAGTTTAGCATGTCATAATATTTGAGTTTGAATGTAATATGGACTCAGCAAGGTCAGATGCTATCAATGGAGCTTATCAGAAACAAGCCCGATGCACGCTTTAATTGGCAAGAGCTGTCAGGGCTTTGTTGAATGTGAAGTGTACATTCTTTCTCTGAAATGATGAAAAGACGCACTGTTAATAAAGCCAGGAGAGCTTCAAAGTGCGCCAGAACTTAAAAGACTTATTACTCCCAAAGAGTACCAATAAGTGGCCGAGAGCAGGTTTTTATATTCATCGGCGCACACCTCTAGCAAGCTCTATAGACTACAAGCAACGTTTAATGAATAATAAGGTAGTCTCTCATTCTGGAAAGGCATTGAGATATGTTGCAGTTCTCTCCGTTCATTTAAAAATCATGCTCAATCCAAATAGATAAAAATATGAGTAAGAAATCCTTCAGCGCAAATATTGACTCACCCATGCAATATTATTGTCGTGGTTTGACCCCCCTCCCCAAGGAAAAAAAAAATCTCTTCACACTGGAAGATGACCTGGACTCAGATTGCCAATCATGGCCGCAAACAGGGAAAAATAAATCCCATTTTTACACGGTCGTTAGTTACCAATAAAGTCTGGATTGGGAGCCGTACATTATGGAGCGCGCATGCGACAAAGAAGAGTGCTGTTAGAGGAGGAGTAAATGTATGTGTTCTTACTTATAATTTGCTCCTCTGTAATAGGGTTCGCAACATTGAATGTCAGAGGTCCACAGTTTTATTAAACATAAAATAATTAAACATACACTTGACAGCTGCACTTACGACAAAACCTTGCAAGCTTTAGCTGGAGAATTCAAAAGTGTTACAGCTCTGTGCTCGGTATACAGGTTGATCAGATCAGACATTAATCAAATCTTAAATTACCTGTTCTTGTTTTTCACATCCCTCCATAGCCTCACTCCTCCCTATCTCTGTAATCTCCTCCAGCCCCACAACCCCCCAGGATCTTTGCGCTCCTCCAATTCTGGCCTCTTGAGCATCCCCGATTTCCATCGCTCCACCGTTGGCGGCCGTGTCTTCAGCTACCTAGGCCCTAAGCTCTGGAATTCCCTCCCAAAACCTCTTTGCCTCACTACCTCTCTCTCCTCCTTTAAGATGCTCCTTAAAACCTACCTCTTTGACCAAGCTTTTGGACACCAGTCCTAATTTCTCCTTATATGGTTCGGTGTCAAATTTTGTTTTATGACACGCCTGTGAAGCGACTTAGGACGTTTTACTACATTAAAGGCGCTGTATAAATACAAGTTGTTGTTGTTGTTGTTATTGTTGTCCCAACACCCTCTTTTTATATCTTTTTCTCACTCCTTCTACTTGACAATTCGCATGTTTCATAGTGAGATCAAAAGGTGTCTTTGATTATGTTTCATTCAACGCTGATTTGATTATGCTCTGTCCTTGTAGCTACACATCCCTAACTCCTTTTAATTGAATCACACTCCCTAACTTTCCAGGCTTGCGACTGTGGTCTTTCTCAGGCAGGTGCTTATCTTAAATAAGGCTTGTCTGCCTGCCCTGTGTTCGTGCTGAACTGTTCCTTACCTATATCTCCTCTTAACCTTTCTCATTAAGCAGGTTAGCTAAAACCTTAGAATTGTTATAAATTTCTAAGATGTTGCAATTTAAGAGTCGTAATTCTCTACTTAACAAACTAAGGCTGCAAGCTAACATTACAATAATATAAAGATCAACCCTGTCCTTACAGTGCATGATGGCTGGTGGTGTGTTGCATGTATAATGTGGCCCACGTCGGTCTTCACTGCTGGACGGGAACAGGGAAATATTGCCACAAATTCATCGGGTGACACTTTCTGCCCTGTTGCCAATACCACTTTGATCAGAGCCTTGAAATAGGCGGACCAGGTGCCCATCAAAAGTTGAAGGCACCTCATTAGCCCATGAAAATTAAGTAAATTAGGACCCCAATGCAATTTTGAAGTAAGAAATGTAGAAGAAAGAACATGCATTTATTTTTTAGAACTCGATATCACAACTTCAGGATGTCCCAATGCGCTTTACAGCCAATTAAACACTTTTGAAATGTAGTCACTGTTGCAATCTAGGAAACACGGCAGTCAATTTTCACCCAGCAAGTTCCCACAAACAGCAATATGATAATGATCAGATATTCTGATTTTAAATGATGCTGGCTGAAGGATAAATATTGTCCAGGGCACTGGGGATAATTCTCTTGCTCTTCTTCAAAATAGTGGCCATGGGATCTTTCACGTCCACTTGAAAGGGCAGACGGGGCCTCGGTTTAATGTCTCATCTGAAATATGGCACCTCTGACAGTGCAGCACTCCCTCAGCACTGTACTAGAGGGTCAGCCTGGATTATATGCTTAAATCTCTGGTGTGGGATTTGAATCCACAACCTTCAGACTCAGAGGCGAGAGTGCTACCCACTTCTTTTTTATATATTATTTATTGAATATTAAAAACATTTACAACATCGTGATCATTCCATTGTATCATACAAATCCATTCTGCCGCTCTGCACAGCCATTCCTCCATGGCTCCGAATAAGGGAAGTGTGCCTGATAAGTCCCAATCATTTAATCTCCGGCCCTTCCCTCCTCTCATGCTCCTTCCCAACTTTTCGGACAGCTGTTGCTTTCTCCTGCAGCCTCCGGCTCTTTTTCACCTCCTGTTTGAACCTTCCCTGCAGTTTCAGCCTCTTCCTTACATTAGGTTTAGGCCGAGGAGCTGCCCCTTCTCCCTCCTTCTGCCCCGCACTAAACTTTCCTTTTCCATACGATGCCACCCCACCCCCCACTTCCATGACCCTGTCCCCCTCTGACTCCTCACTCTCGAGCTCTTCTGTAACCTCCCGTCCCTGTTCCCCATCAGATGCATAATTTCCCTTAGAGTTGCTTCCTGCTATCACGGTTTCTCCAACAGTGCCACTCCCTTCAGCCTCATCTCCACCACTGACCCTTACTCCCCGTTTCTTCTCTCTCTGGGTCAATGGTGCATCTGCACCTATCTTGCTCCCTTCTGGCATCTTTGTCTCCCTGCTCCCATCCTGCTGTCCCTTTAAGGCTCCTGCCTCTTGCACCCTCTCCTTGTCTTGCCCCCTCCTGCTCTCCGAGATGTCCGACTCACCGTCTTTCTTTGGAGTACTTACACTTACCCCGCACCATGCTCCCGCCTCTTCTCCCCCCCACGAATACCAGATTCTTTAGGGAGAGCTGAGCCATATTATAGCTCAACTCTGCCCTTGACCCGTGCTGCCCACTGCTGTCTTTGTCCTTTTCCACTGTACTTGGTGTGTTTTCCACCATCTCCATCCTGTTCTCTGCTCCGCAATTTTCTGCCTCTTCCTGCGCTCTTTTCTCCTTCCATTCACCAGCTGTGTCCTCCGCCTGCTCCGCTCCTCCAGCCGCTCCACTCACACCTCCTGCTCCTTCTCCTTCTCCCATCTCCTCGTCACTCAAGGGGCTTCCTTCTGCCTCACACTCACAGCGGGTGGGGTCTTGGTGACACACCACACAGCCCTCCGCCTTGCAGTTCCGAGCGATGTGTCCAGACTCACCACAGTTATAACAGTAAAAATTTGGACAGCTTCTTACAAGATGGTCGTGTCCAAGACAATAATAACAAACCTTCACCTGGTTATCATGCAGTACCCGAAAGTACTGCACTCCTTCCATTGTCTCGAATTTCATGCTATACGGTAATGACTTCACCCCCTCTGGGAAATGCACCGTTACATAACGGGTTCCATCTGCTACATGTGTTCCTGGATAGTATCTCCTCTTTATTGCCGAGCAAATTTTAATGTCCCACGACTCCAACTTTTTTACTCGCACATCGTCCTCAATATAAACCGGCAGATTTAAGAATGAGATCACCACCTCTTCAGAATATAGCAGAGATACCTCCAAGAACTTATCTCCAACCTTCAAACTCAGTAAAAGTCTTTCCACCTCCTCTCAGCCACTGACCGTCACCTCGAACCCACCATTCGACTTTGGTCGGCAGGCACAGCAGCTTCCCTCGCCGCAGTCCTCATGTACCGCCTGGTTAATATCCCAAGCTCATATCTCCTGATCCTCGCACTGAACCATCACCGTGTTTTCTTTTCCAAACCTCCTGGGCTCCCGGCCCAAATCTTTGGGCCTTTTTTTCTCCCTTCCCCCAACATTTTCTCCCCTAATTATGTTCATGCTGAGAACATTGTCCTCTGAGGGGCCCGGCATTTCCAGCTCCTCAGCCACCATCTGGCTGCTGTTTAAGGACCAAAAAGGCCCTAAAACCTGAAAAAAAAACAAAAGCCCACCACCAACCTGTTACAAACGCACTCCAATTCCCTGCAGTAATCAAGCACCCAGCTGCACCTGCTCACTCCTAGCCCCTCCCACCTAGAGAGTGCCGGCCACTGAGCCACAGCTGACACCATGTGCCATGGAGTGCTATTGATAATATTATGATTTTTGTTCAACACCTGTTACAGAAAGTATAACACTGTATGAAACCTCTACTAAGTTAAATAATACGGTGGCATAGTGGTTAGCACTGGTGCCTCACACCGCCAGGGACCCGGGTTTGAATCTGGTCCTCGGGTGACTGTCTGTGTGGAGTTTGCACATTCTCCCCGTGTCTGCGTGGGTTTCCTCCAGGTGCTCCGGTTTCCTCCCACAGTCCAAAGATGTGCGGGTTAGGTTGATTTGGCTATGATAAATTGACCCTTAGTGTTAGGGGGGGATTAAATATGTGGGGTTACGGGGATAGGATGGGATATGTTAGGGGGAATTAAATACGTGGGGTTACGGGGATAGGGTGGGATATGTGTCGGTGCAGGCTCGATGGGGATTCTGTGTGAGAAAGCAGGGACAGGGTACTGGATTTGGATGATCAGCCATGATCGTATTGAATGGTGGAGCAGGCTCGACGGGCCGAATGGCCTACTCCTGCTCCTAGTTTCTATGTCTATGTTTCTATATATATATATATTTAATGAAAGCCGTAGGTTTATTTTTAATACATATGGTTTTCTGTTTATCGAGAAACCTAGATGTTAAGTGAAGGTCCACAGTGCAGGATGTCACTACGGTTATAGAGAATAGGAGAAGTGTTGAGATAAATTCACAAGTAATGATTAGATGCTTTCAAACTTTGGTTTTAAAGGTCTGCGGATTAAACATAAGAACATAATAAGAGCATAAGAATTACGAGCAGGAGTAGCCCATACAGCCCCTCGAGCCTGCTCCGTTATTCAATAAGATCATGGCTGATCATCGACCTCAACTCCACTTTCCCGCCCGACCTCCATATCCCTTGATTCCCCGAGAGTCCAAAAATCTATTTATTTCAGCCTTGAATATACTCAAAGACTCAGCATCCACAGCCCTCTGGGGCAGAGAATTCCAAACCCTCTGAGTGAAGAAATTCCTCCTCATCTCCGTCTTAAATGGCTGACCCCTTATCTTGAGACTGTACCCCCTAGTTCTAGACACTCCAGCCAGGGGAAACAACCCCTCAGCAGCTACCCTGTCAGGCCCCCTCAGAATCTTATATGTTTCAATGAGATCACCTCTCATTCTTCTAAACTCCAGAGAGGAGGAAACTCCTGAGGGAGAAGGGAAGCTGAGGGAGATAAGGAGTTCCACTGGCTTAAGTTCTTGGAAAAGTCTGAGATAGAGTAGGAAGAGTCTTCATGTCAACACAGTCAGGATGCAAAGAGAACGAAGGTCATGTAGGATGCTTTATTTTGAGCTGAAGAAGAGCAAGGGATGAAAATCCAAAGAATTACCTTGAGTAGCACGATGAGAGAGAGGAGAAAGGTTACAATAAAAAGAGAGAGAATGCATTGTCTGGAAAGCAGATTCAATAGTAACTTTCAAAAGGCAATTGGATATACACTTGAAAAGAAAAAAATTGCAGGGCTCTGAGGAGGTAGCAGGGGGGAGTGGGACTAATTGGAGAGCTCTTTCAAAGAGCCAGCACAAGCACGATGGGCCGAATGGCCTCCTTCTGTGCTGTAAGATTCTGATTCTGTGAGAGACAGAGAGAGCGCGGTTTGAGGCTGGAGTTGAGAGTGAGATCACCTCTTCGTGTGTATTGTGGAGCTTAAGGAGTGATTTAATTGAGAAGTTGAAGACGATTAAAGGAGTTGGTAAGTGTAGATAGAGAGAAACTATTTCCTCTGGTGGGGGAGTCCAGAACAAGGGGGCACAACCTTAAAATTAGAGCTGGGCTGTTCAGGGGTGATGTCAGGAAGCATTTTTTCACTCAAAGGGTAGTGGAAATCTGGAACTCTCTCCTCCAACAAGCTGTTGAGGCTGGGGGTCAATTGAAAATTTCAAAACTGAGCTTGATAGATTTTTGTTAGGCAAGGTTATTCAGGGTTACGGAACCAAGGTGGGCATGTGGAGTTAAGACACTGATCAGCCATGATCTAACAGAATGTTCCTATACTCCTATATCTGTGTATGTGTCTGTGCAATCGTGTAGGCATAGTTTTTTCAACACATATTCCTGCTCAGCAGGTTAATGACAATAGCACAAAGATTTATTCACAGAAATGTTATGCAGCAACTGAAGTGGAAAGGAGATGCAAAGAATTGTTTCAGGGCTGCGCTGGTGCGATCTACGAGTCAGTGACCCCCTACTTGGACTGAGATTACAGTGCCCTTCTTGCCAAGCACTTTCTGCACTGATAACTAACTCGAAACAACCTCAGAAGGAAAAGAAAACCTTCATAATTCAACTGCAACTTGCTCTCGGAGGTGTAAATAACACACATTAAAGCTGACTGCTCTGTGCGGGAATCTACTGCACTGTGGTCTAATCTATCCATCCAGTCCACAACACAATCTACACAGAGAATTGAGAAACTATAACATGGAAAGAATTAGCGCGCTGCAGTCAGTTGGAACACTGTCCTTTCACCCCGTTTCAACCTTAAGAGATTCAAAGCCCAGACTGATGAGATGAAGCTCCCTTATTTCCGACAGCTGAAAGGATCTTCAGTAATTTGAGCTTTGAGGCAGTTTTAGCTCAGTTCTTTGCCTGTGTGAGTCCACAGGTCAAAGCTACTTGTAATGTAGCAGCAAATTGGCACTAGATAATGGAGGAGGAAGGGCGTACAATTCAAGTCTTTGAAATAAGGCCAGGAAGCAGGCAAGATGGAGGTTGAAGCCAGGCACTGCTCTTCCACCATGCCAAGTATCTGAACCTCTTGCAGCAAACTCTCTGCCTGGAGCTGTACCTTCTCTCTCGTTCCCCGCTTCATTCTGTCATGGCCACGAATGGCTGCTACAACCATGTGCTGGGGCATAAACGCCCTGTACGCTATTTACTTTTCACGGCTGTGTTGATAGGTGTCAGCCGGGGTAGGAAGGTGGGTTCAAGTCCCACACCAGATACTTCAGTACATAATCCAGGCTGACACGCCCAGTGTCAGTATTGAGGGAGTGCTGCACTGTTGGAGGTGCCGTCTTTCAGATGAGACGTTAAACCAAGGCCACCGTTTAACCTTTCAAGCACTATTTTAAAGAAGAGCAGGGGGGTTAGCCCCAGGTATCCTGGCCATTAGTTATCCCTCAATCAACATCGCTAAAACAGATTATCTGGTCATTATCACATTGCTGTTTGTGGGAGCTTGCTGTGCACAAATTGGCTGCCGCGTTTCCAACATTGCAACAGTGACTGCACTTCAAAAAGTACTTCATTGGCTGTAAAGCGCTTTGGGACGTCCTGAGGTCATGAAAAGCGCAATAGAAATGCAAGTCTTTCTTTGTTATTTTTACATTGTTGGTGCAATTATTGAATGGAGATAAATACAGCCCTTTATTTATATTTGTCCTTGGGTCATGGACAACACTGGCAAGGCAGTATTTATTGTCCATCCCTAGTTGCCCTACGGGCATTGAGAATCAGCCACAAAGTGTGGGATTGGACCAGGTTTGGGTGGAAAGTTCCCTTCCCTTAAGGGCATGAGTGAACCAGTAGAATCATGAACATTTATAGCACAGAAGGAGTTCATTTGGCCCATCTTGTCCGTGCCGGCAGAAAAAGAGCTCTCCAGCCTAATTCCACTTTCCAGCTCTTGATCCGTAGCCTTGTAGGTTACGGCACTTCAAGTGCACATCCAAGTACTTACTAAATGCAATGAGGGTTTCTGCCTCTACCAGCCTTTCAGGCAGTGAGTTCCAGACCCGCACCACCCTCTGGGTGAAAAAAGTTCTCCTCAACTCCGCTCTAATCCTTCTACCAATTACTTTAAATCTATGTCCCCTGGTTATTGACCTCTCTGCTGAGGGAAATAGGTCCTTCCTATCCACTCTATCTTGGCCCCTCATAATTTATACACTTTAATTAAGTCTCCCTTCAGACTCCTATGTTCCAAAGAAAACAACCCCAGCCTATCCAATCTTTCCTCATAGCTAAAATTTTCTCGTCCTGGCAACATCCTCATAAATCTCCTCTGCACTCTCTCTAGTGCAATCATATCTTTCTTGTAATGTGGTGACCAGAACTCTACGCAGTATTCTAGCTGTGGCCTAACTAGTGTTTTATATAGTTCAAGCATAACCTCCCTGCTCTTATGTTCCATGCCTCGGCTAATAAAGTAAAGCATCCTGTATGCCTTCTTAACAACCTTATCTACCTGTCCTGCTACCTTCATGGATCTGTGGACATGCACGCCAAGGTCCCTCTGATCTTCTACACTTCTCAGTATCCTACCATTTATTGTGTATTCCCTTGCCTTGTTAGCCCTCACCAAATGCATTACCTCACACTTCTCTGGATTGAATTCCATTTGCTACTTTTCTGCCCACCTGACCAGTCCATTGATATCTTCCTGCAGTCCACAGCTTTCTTCTTCATTATCAACCACACGGCCAATTTTTGTCGGGTTTTTAACAGCCATAATAACTTGTATTAAACGCATTTATATAGCACCTTTAACATAGGAAAACATCCCAAGGTCCTTCACTGAAGCATAATGAGACAAAAATTGACACTGTGCCAATGAAGGGGATATTAGGACTTGATCCAAATTTATTGAATCCAATTTAACAACTTGCTAGTGGGATTTGAAACCTGTAAACCTTTCTCTTACCACGGTTCGGACTTCGAGAATTACGAATAAGCGTAACAATGACAGACGAGGATGTGATCAATAAAATTGGTCTTTATTCACACTATAGTTCAAAATTCAAGTGTACGTCGCAATATGCGCCCAATTTACCCATACATAAAAGTATTTCCCAGCAATTTACACGCTACCTCTGGACAATTTATATTCCAAGTCAACCGTACATAAAAGTACCCCTTTTAACAATTCCTAAGCCCTATGTCCGACTTTCATACATACTCCTTTATCTCTGGGTGATCAATCCAGAAAAGTTGTAGGTCAAAACGTAGACTGGCCAGCCTCCTCTGTTCATCTGTTCTGCCGTTCGGTTTTCTTTGTCCCTTCTGTGTTCTGAATTTCCTGCCCCTGGGTTTATAGGGCCTTTCTGCCAGCCTCCCTCGTATATCACTGTCTACCTCCCTCTGATAGGTCAGTTTCACTCCAAACCTTCTCTGATTGGAGTTCCTTCCCCATGACACGTTCATGTTCCTGTGATGTGTGTGGGGGCGGGACTTCCTTGTCAGTGATGTCCCTCCTTCCTGTCCATGTGGCCTCTCAAACAAAGGACCACATGCTGACCACCAGGCAAAGGACCCCCTACTGACTTCTGCCATTTTGTGTCTTCACAAACAAAGAACACATGCTGACCTCCTACATTTTGAATCCGTCTGTAATCATTTCACAATTCATTCTGAACTTCGATCTCCACACGGTAGCAGCGATTTTATTACAATTTTTAGAATCTTACATGCCATGCCTCTTGGGTTACTAGTCTTTTGGATGAGACATTAAACCGAGGGCCCCGTCTGCTCTCTCAGGTGGATGTAAAAGATCCCATGGCACTATTTCAAAGAAGAGCAGGGGAGTTATCCCCGGTGTCCTGACCAATATTTATCTCTCAATCAACATCACTAAAAAAATACAGATTATCTGGTTATTATAAGAACATAAGAACATAAGAAGTAGGAGCAGGAGTCGGCCATATGGCCCCTCGGGCCTGCTCCGCCATTCAATAGGATCATGGCTGATCCGAACCTAGACTCACGTCCACTTCCCTGCCCGCTCCCCATAACCCTTAATTCCCTTATCAGCTAGGAAACTGTCTATCTCCGTTTTAAATTTCTTTAATGTCGCAGCTTCCACAGCTCTCTGAGGTAGCAAATTCCATAGATTTACTACCCTCTGAGTGAAGAAGTTTCTCCTCATCTCAGTTTTGAAATGGCAGCCCCTTATTCTAAGATTATGCCTCCTAGTTCTAGTCTCACCCATCAGTGGAAACATCCTCCCCGCCTCCTTTAATTACATTACCTCCAACTACTTCATTGGCTGTAAAGCGCTTTGGGACGTCCTGAGGTCGTGAAAGGCGCTGTAGAAATGCAAGTCTTTCTTTCTTTTACCCTCTAGACTACTGGATCAACATCAATTGGGGCACATTAAAAGAAGCCTTTACTCTGCATTTAGACTATGCAACCTGACAGTTCTTGATGATGACACTGCGTGACAAAGGTGAAAGAAGTCGATTATTTTGTAAGGCAAAGAGCAAAAATACTGGATGCTGGAAATTTTGAAACAGAGGCGGAAAAGGCTGGAAAACACTCAGCAGGTCAGGCAGCGTCTGTAGAGAGCGAGAGAGAAACAGAGTTAACGTTTCAGGTCGATGACCTTTCACCAGAACTGTGGGATGTTACAGAGCCAGGGGAAAGGAAGGCAGGGTGGTGGGGTGGGAGGGGGTGGGCAGGGACAGAAACAAAGGAAAGGTTTGTGATTGGGTGGAGGGCAGGGAGATAAATAACTGTGACGGAAATGGTGATGGTGCAAGGCAAAAGGGAGCGATAATGAGAGAAAAAATGAATCCGGGGGAGGTGTAAGTGGTTGCAGCAGAATAGCAGAAGGGGAGGGAAGCATGAGAAATCTGACAAAGAGGAGAAGGCTCCCCTGGCCCGGGAATGTGGCAGATGAAAGACAGGCAGACCCCACGGGTGCAGACCACCCTGCTGAGCCCCACCCCAAGCACCAGCCCGCACCTCCTCCACTCCCAGTAGCCCTGCTGCACCCATTCTATTTTTAGCACTGAGACCCTTTAACAGGACGATATCACAAAGGAGAAGCACCATCAAAGTATGAAGTATTTATTCAGCTATTCATTTCAGATTGACACTGAGCCAAGCATGAATATTTGTCTTTGATTGTTTAATCTGTTAGCGCTTTCTTCTGCTGATCCTCCTTGGTGTTGCTATGACAGCTGATTTAAAGCTGAATGAGGCACAGGTGTGGATTGAGCTGATGTTAGACACCACAGTACACAGAGGCTCATGTGAGGGGAAGCAACAACTCACAACTTTCATAGAGCAGGCAGAGGCGTGATGGGCCGAATGGCTTCCTTCTGTGCTGTATGATTCTAGGAACTTACATTTAGATAGCGTCCCATGTGATTCACAGGGGTGTAATCAGACTGAAATCGACACCAAGCCATTAGGGCAGGTGACAAAAGCCTGTTGAAAGAGGTAGGTTTTAAGCAATGTCTTGAGAGGCTTTGGGAGGGAATTCCAGCGTTTAGGGCCTTTGCAGCACCTCAGGACGTCCCAAAGTGCTTTACAGCCAATGAAGTACTTTTTCAAGTGTAGTCACTGTTGTACCGTAGGAAATGCGGCAACCAATTTGCGCACAGCAAGCTCCCGCAAACAGCAATGTGATAATGACCAGATAATCTGTTTTTTAGTTCTGTTGGTTGAGGATTAAACAGTGACCAGCAAACTGGGGGAACTCCCTTGCTCCTCTTCAAATAGTGGCCACGGGATCTTTTAGGTCCACCTGAGAGGACAGACGGCACCTCGGTTTAACATCTCATCCGAAAGACGGCACCTCTGGCAGTGCAGCACTCCCTCGGAACGGCACTGGGAGTGTCGGCCTAGATTTTGTATCGAGTCTCTGGAGTGGGACTCAGAATCATAGAATCATAGAATGGTTACAGCACAGAATGCGGCCATTCGAGCCTGTGCCGGCTCTCTGCAAGAGCACTTCAGCGAGTCCCACTCCCCCCACCCTTTCCCTGTAGCCCTGCAGATTTTTTTTCTTCAGGTCCTTATCCAATTCCCTTTTGAAAACCACGATTGAATCTGCCTCCACCACCCTTTCAGGCAGTGCATTCCAGATTCTAACCACTCGCTGCGTAAAAAAGTTATTCCTCATGTTGCCTTTGGTTCTTTTGCCAATCACCTTAAATCTGTGTCCTCTGGTTCTCGACCCTTCCACCAATGGGAACAGTTTCTCTATCTACTCTGTCTGGACCCCTCATGATTTTGAACACCTCCATCAAATCTCCTCTCAATCTTCTCTGCTCCAAGGAGAACAACCCCAGCTTCTCTAGCCTATCCATGTAACTGAAGTCCCTCATATCTGGAATCATTCTCGTCAATCTTTTCTGCATTCTCTCTAATGCCTTCACATCCTTCCTAAAGTGCGGTGCTCAGAATTGGACACAATACTCCAGTTGTGGCCGAACCAGTGTTTTATAAAGGTTCATCATAACTTCCTTGCTTTTGTACTCTATGCCTCTATTTATGAAATTGAGAGGTCGCACAACACCAGGTTATAGTCCAACAGTTTTATTTGAAATCACAAGCTTTCGGAGCTATCGATCGCCCCTTCCTCAGGTGAAGTGAAGAAATACAGACTCGACAAAGCATATATAGATAGAGAACAATGCATGTGTACCTTACAATTGCAGACAACTAAATTAAATCATCCTGACTATCTGCCGAGGTGTGATAAAGTTAATCAGGTCAGCCAGGAAGGTACCACATCAAAGACATAGCAAGATACAACTGAGACAATGAGGTGGAGTCGCAGGGGGTCTAACGTGTCAAAAGCTGCCGTCTATGTAAAACGATAAGCTGTAAAATTTTTACTTTTTTACTGGGAAAATTTTTACTTTTTTACTGGGAATCACATCTGTGAACAAGCCAACGACAACTCGAGTCCGGATCACGTCATGTATCGTGACATAAACCCAAGATCCCGGTTGAGACCGTCTTCATGAGTGCGGAACTTGGCTATCAGTTTCTGCTCGATGATTTTGCGCTGTCGTGTGTTCCTAAGGTTGCCTTGGAGAACGCTTACTCGCAGATCCGAGGCTGAATGTCCTTGACTGCTGAAGTGTTCCCTGACTGGGAGGTAACAATCCTGCCTGGTGATTGTTGCGCAGTGCTCGTTCATACGTTGTCTCAGTGTCTGCATGGTCTCGCCGATGTACCATGCCGCGGTGCATTCTTTCCTGCAACGTATGAGGTAGACAACGTTGGCCGAGTCACATGAGTATGTACCATGTACCTGGTGGGTAGTGTCCTCACGTGTGATGGTGGTATCTGTGTTGATGATCTGGCATGTCTTGCAGAGTTTGCCGTGGCAGGGTTGTGTGGTGTCGTGGTCGCTGTTATCCTGAAAGCTGGGTAATTTGCTGCGAACGATGGTACTTCTGAGGTTAGGCGGCTGTTTGAAGGCAATTGTGGAGGCGTGGGGATGGCCTTAGCGAGGTGTTTGTCGTCATCGATGACATGTTGAAGGCTGCGAAGAACATGGCGTAGTTTCTCCGCTCCGGGGAAGTACTGGACGATGGTGGGATGGAACTTGTTTATGTTATCGTGTAGTCTTTTCAGTGATCCATCGTACAGGGAACCCCCAGCTTCTGTCGCGACACTACAGACTTCTTACAGAAACTCAGCACCCACGGACCAGTTGAACCAGGAACACTCCTCGCCACGATGGACGTATCGGCACTCTACACCAGTATCCCCCATGATGACGGCATCGCTGCAACAGCCTCAGTACTCAACACCAACAACAGCCAATCTCCAGACGCCATCCTACAACTCATCCGCTTCATCCTTGACCACAATGTCTTCACCTTCGACAACCATTTTTTTACCCAAACACACGGAACAGCCATGGGGACCAAATTCGCACCCCAATACGCCAACATCTTCATGCACAAGTTCGAGCAAGACTTCTTCGCTGCACAGGACCTCCAGCCAACGCTGTACACCAGATACATCGACGACATTTTCTTCCTTTGGACCCATGGCGAAGGATCACTGAAAAGACTACACGATAACATAAACAAGTTCCATCCCACCATCAAACTCATCATGGACTACTCCTCAGAATCGGTTTCATTCCTGGACACACGAATCTCCATCAAAGACGGACACCTCAGCACTTCACTCTACCGCAAGCCCACGGACAACCTCACGATGCTCCACTTCTCCAGCTTCCACCCTAACCACGTTAAAGAAGCCATCCCCTATGGACAAGCCCTGCGAATACACAGGATCTGCTCAGACGAGGAGGAACGCGATGGACACCTACGGACGCTGAAAAACGCCCTCGTAAGAACGGGATATGACGCTCGACTCATCGATCGACAGTTCCGACGGGCCACAGCGAAAAATCGCATAGACCTCCTCAGAAGGCAAACACGGGACACAACCAATAGGGTACCCTACGTCGTCCAGTACTTCCCCGGAGCGGAGAAACTACGCCATGTTCTTCACAGCCTTCAACATGTCATCGATGATGACAAACACCTCGCTAAGGAGGAGACCAGGAAGCTCCAGAGCGATTTGGACAGACTGGGTGATTGGGCGGATAAATGGCAGATGCACTATAATGTGGACAAGTGCGAAGTTATCCACCTTGGGTGCAGGAACGGGAGGGCAAATTATTATTTAAATGGCAATAAATTGGGAGAGGGGGAAGTACAGAGAGACCTGGGTGTTCTTGTACACCAGTCACTGAAGGCGAGCATGCAGGTGCAACAGGCGATCAAGAAGGCAAACGGTATGCTGGCCTTCATAGCAAAAGGGTTGGAATACAGGAACAGGGATACCTTGCTGCAGCTGTACAGGGCACTGGTGAGACCACACCTCGAGTACTGTGTACAGTTTTGGTCGCCTCATCTGAGGAAAGATGTTCTTGCCATGGAGGGGGTGCAGCGGCGATTCACCAGGCTGATACCAGGAATGGCGGGATTGACCTATGAGGAGAGACTATGTAGTTTAGGGATGTACACACTGGAGTTTAGAAGATTGAGAGGGGACCTCATAGAAGTGTATAAAATTCTGACAGGTCTAGACAGACTAGATGCAGAAGGAATGTTTCCCTTGGCGGGTGAGAACAGAACTAGAGGACATAATTTAAGGATAAGGGCTAAACCATTTAGGACAGAAATGAGGGGGAATTTCTTCACTCAGAGGGTGGTGAACCTGTGGAACTCATTGCCACAGAGGGCAGTGTACGCCAGCTCATTAAATATATTTAAGAGGGAATTAGATATATTTCTACAGGCAAAAGGGGTTAAGGGTTACGGAGAGAAGGCGGGGACGGGATACTGAATTGGAGGATCAGCCATGATCTCATTAAATGGCGGAGCAGGCTCGAAGGGCCGGATGGCCTACTCCTGCTCCTATCTTCTATGTATCTATGTATCTATATATGCTTTGTCGAGTCTGTATTTCCGAAAGCTTGTGATTTCAAATAAAACTGTTGGACTATAACCTGGTGTTGTGTGACCTCTCAATTTTGTCCACCCCAGTCCAACACTGGCATCTCCGCATCATGACCTCTATTTATGAAGCCCAGTATCCCGTATGCTTTTTTAAACTGCTTTCTTAACCTGTCCTGCCACCTTCAACAATTTGTGCACATATACCCCCAGGTCTTTGTTCATGCACCCACCTTTAGGATTGTACCCTTTAGTTTATATTGCCTCTCCTTGTTCTTCCTACCAAAATGTATCACTTTGCACTTTTCTGTGTTAAATTTAATCTGCCACGTGTCCGCCCACTTCACCAGCCTGTCTATGTCTTCTTGAAGTCTATCACTATCCTCCTCACTGTTCACTATACTTCCAAGTTTTGTGTTATCTGCAAATTTTGAAATTGTGCCCTGTAATCCCAAGTCCAAGTCATGAATATATATAAAGAAACGCAGTGGTCCTAGTACTGACCCCTGGGGAACCCCACTGTATACCTTCCTCCAGTCTGTAAAACAACCGTTCACCACTACTCTCTGTTTCCCGTCACTTAGCCAATTTCGTATCCATGCTGTCACTGTCCCTTTTATTACATGGGCTTCAACTTTGCTGACAAGCCTGTTATGTGGTAATTTATCAAACGCCTTTTGGAAATCCATGTACACTACGTCAACCGCATTACCCTCATCAACCCTCTCTGTTACCACGTCAAAAAACTCAATCAAGTTAGTTAAACACGATTTGCCTTTAACAAACCCGCCATCGGGAACATCCTTCCTGCATCTAGTCTGTCTAGACCTGTCAGAATTTTATAAGTTTCAATGAGATCTCCTCTCATTCTTCTAAACTCCAGCGAGTATAAGCCCAATCGACCCAATCTCTCCTCGTACGTCATTCCTGCCATCCCAGGTATCAGTCTGGTGAATCTTCGCTGCACACCCTCCATGGCAAGAACATCCTTCCTCAGATAAGGTGACCAAAACTGCACACAATACTCAAGGTGTGGTCTCACCAAGGCCCTGTACAGCTGCAGCAAGACATCCTTGTTCCTGTACTCAAACCCTCGCTACGAAGGCCAACATACCATTTGCCTTCTTAACCGCTTGCTGTACCTGCATGCTTACCTTCAGCGACTGGTGCACAAGGACACCCAGGTCTCGTTGCACTTCCCCTTCTCCCAATCTATTGCCGTTCAGATAATAATCTGCCTTTCTGTTTTTGACACCAAAGTGGATAACTTCACATTTATCCACATTATACTGCATCTGCCATGCTTCTGCCCAATCACCCAACCTGTCCAAATCATACTGGAGTTTCTCTGCATCCTCCTTGCAGCATACACGCCCACCCAGCTTTGTGTCATCTGCAAACTTGGAGATATTACATCTAGTTCCCTCGTCTAGATCATTAATATATATAGTGAATAGCTGGGGTCCTAGGACCGATCCCTGCGGAACCCCACTAGTCACTGCCTGCCACTCGGAAAAAGACCCGTTTATTCCAACTCTTTGCTTCCTGTCTGCCAACCAGTTCTCTATCCAAGTCAGTACCTTGCCCCCAATCCCATGTGCCTTAACTTTACACGCTAATCTCTTATGCAGGACCTTGTCGAAAGCCTTCTGAAAGTCCAAACATACCACATCCACTGGTTCTCCCTTATCTATTCTATCAGTTACATCCTCAAAAAATTCCATTAGATTAGTCAAGCATGATTTACCTTTTGTAAATCCATGTTGACTTTGTCCAATCCTGTCACTGTTTTCCAAGTGCTCTGCTATTACATCTTTTATAATGGACTCTAGCATTTTCCCCACAACCGATGTCAGGCTTACCGGTCTATAATTCCCCATTTTTTCTTTATCACCTTTTTTGAACAGTGGGGTAACATTAGCTACCCTCCAATCCATGGGAACTGTTCCAGAGTCTATAGAGTTTTGGAAGATGACCAGCAATGCATCTACTATTTCTAGGGCCACTTCCTTAAGTACCCTAGGATGTAGATTATCAGGCCCTGGGGATTTATCAGCCTTTAATGCCGTCAATTTCCCTAACACCATTTCCCTACAAATACTGATTTCATTCAGTTCCTCCCTCTCATTAGACCCTATGTTCCCCGACATCTCTGGGAGGTTATTTGTGTTCTCCTTTGTGAAGACAGAGCCAAAGTATGTATTTAATTGGTCTGCCATTTCTTTGTTCCCCATTATAAATTCCCCTGATTCTGACTGCAAGGGACCTATGCTTGACTTCACCAATCTTTTTCTCTTCACATATTTATAAAAGCTTTTACAGTCAGTTTTTATGTTCCCTGCAAGCTTACGCTCGTACTCTATTTTCCCCCTCTTAATGAATCCCTTTGTCCTCCTTTGCTGAATCCTAAACTGCTCCCAATCCTCAGGTTTACTGCTTTTTCTGGATAGAATGGACAGTAAGGTACTTCTTGTATATAATCTGTGGACGGGAGCTGCTTTGATAGGCCGAGTCTTCCATACTTAATGATCTTGAAGACTCGCTCAGTGAACATGCTGAATTCATAGACAGAGCCATGTCTTTCATGCCTTGTGATCTCATTGTGTGTGCACGTACAGCTAATGTTATGGAGATTGTATCGTGTCAGGTGGTAACAGTTCAAAAGCTTTACGCTGGTGAAGCTTTGCAATATCAATTTTTCTTCAAGTTAAATGCCCATTTTTCAGTTTGAATGTGTAACGCGACCTGCTCAGCGATGATTTAAACAAGGTCTGAACAAGAAGTGTAGTCACTGTTGTAATGCAGGAAACGTGGCAGCCAATTTGCGCACTACGTTTCCGGCGTTACAGCAGTGACGATGCTAAGAAGGGCTTTTCACTCACTTGTCATTAATGTTTATTCCAATTTTTTTTTTAAACAGAGAAGCATGAAGCACAGAGAAATAACACGTTAGAAATTCCTCCACAAGTTCCACCAAAACATTTCCCCACAAATTTCACCACTTTTGCTCACAGCCAGTTCTTCACTAAAATGGCTTAAGGCGGTAGATTTTTGCGCCAACTGTTGTTCAAACAGACAGTTCAGGAGGGCTAATCCCACATTTTTCCCATTACATCCCACCCTCACTATCAGAGTTCGGTTACAACATTGTCTCTCTCACACCCAGCCTCAGTTACAGCATCTCTTACACACGCCTCAGTTATAACACACTCTGTCACGCGACACTCTCAGTTACACCACTCTCTCTGTTACACACCATTACTCTGTGATATAACTCAACAACAACTTGTATTTATATAGTGCCTTTATGTAGTAAAACGTCCCAAGGTACTTCCCAGGAGCATTATCAAACAAAAAATTTGATGTCGAGCCACATAAGGAGCTGTTCGGGCAGCTGACCCAAAGCTTGGTCAAAGAGGTATAGATGCATAGATGCATAGAAGATAGGAGCAGGAGTAGGCTATTCGGCCCCTCGAGCCTGCTCCGCCATTTAATGAGATCATGGCTGATCATCCAAATTCAGTACTCTGTCCGCACTTTCTCCCCATATCCCTTGATCCCTTTAGCCTTAAGAAATATATCTATCTCCTTCTTGAATATATTTAATGAATTGGCCTCAACTGCCTTCTGTGGTAGAGAATTCCACAGGTTCACCACTCTCTGGGTGAAGAAATTCCTCCTCATCTCAGTCCTAAATGGCTTACCCCTTATCCTTAGACTGTGACCCCTGGTTCTGGACTCCTCCGCCATCGGGAACATCCTTCCTGCATCTAGTCTGTCTAGTCCTGTTAGAATTTTATAAGTTTCAATGAGATCCCCTCTCATTCTTCTAAACTCTAGCGAATATAAGCCTAATCGACCCAATCTCTCTTCATACGTCATTCCTGCCATCCCAGGTATCAGTCTGGTGAATCTTCGCTGCACTCCCTCCATGGCAAGAACATCCTTCCTCAGATAAGGCGACCAAAACTGCACACAATACTCAAGGTGTGGTCTCACCAAGGCCTTGTACAACTGCAGCAAGACATCCTTGCTCCTGTAGGTTTTAAGAAGGGTCTTAAAGGAGGAAACAGAAGTAGAGAGGTGGAGAGGTTTAGGTAGGGAAATCCAGAGAATAGGGCCTTGGCATCTGAAGGCACAGCCGCCAATGGTGGAGCGATGAAGATCAGGGATGATCAAGTGGCCAGAATTGGAAGAGCACAGATATCTCGAAGGGTTGTAGGACTGGAGGAGATTACACAGATAATGATGGGTGAGGCCATGGAGGGATTTTAAAACAAGGATGAGAATTTTAAAATCATAGAATCATAGAATGATTACAGAATGGAAGAAGGCCATTCGGCCCGTCGAGCCCGTGCTGGCTCTCTGCAAGAGCACTTCAGTTAGTCCCACTCGCCCACCCTTTCCCCGTAGCCCTGCAAATTTATTTCCTTCAGACTCTTATCCAACTCCCTTTTGAAAGCCGTGTTGAATCTGCTTCCACCAGCCTTTTGGGCAGTGCATTCTAGATCTTAACCACTCGCTGCGTAAAAACATTTTTTCTTACGTCGCTTTGGTTCTTTTGCCAATCACCTTAAATCTGTGTCCTCTGGTTCTCGACCCTTCTGTCAATGGGAACAGTTTCCCTGTGTCTACTCTGTCCAGACCCCTCATGATTTTGAACACCTCTATCAAATCTCCTCTCAACCTTCTCTGCTCCAAGGAGAACAACCCAAGCTTCTCCAGTCTATCAACGTAACTGAAGTCCCTCATCCCTGGAATCATTCTCGTAAATCTTTTCTGCACCCTCTCTAAGGCCTTCACATCCTTCCTAAAGTGTGGTGCCCAGAATTGGACACAGTACTCCAGCTGGGGCCAAACCAGTGTTTTATACAGGTTCATCAGAACTTCCACGCTTTTGTACTCTATACCTCTATTTATGATCCCATAAGCCTTTTTAGCTGCTTTCTCAACCTGCCCTGCCACCTTCAACGATTTGTGCACACATACCCCCAGGTCTCTCTGTTCGTGCACCCCCTTCAGGATTGTACCCTTTAGTTTATATTTCCTCTCCTCATTCTTTCTACCAAAATGTATCACTTCACACTTTTCAGCGTTAAATTTCATCTGCCACATGTCCGCCCATTTCACCAGCTTGTCTGTGTCTTCCTGAAGTCTATCACTCTCCTCCTCACTGTTCACTATACTTCCAAGTTTTGTGTCATCTGCAAATTTTGCAATTATGCTCTGTACACCCACGTCCAAGTCATTAATATATATCAAGAAAAGCAGTGGTCCTAGAACCGACCCCTAGGGAACACCACTGTAAAACTTTCTCCAGTCCGAAAAGCAACCATTCACCACTACTCTCTGTTTCCTGTCACTTAGCCAATTCCGTATCCATGCTGCTACTGTCCCTTTTATTCCATGTGCTTCAACTTTGCTGGCAAGCCCATTATGTGGCACTTTGTCGAAGGCCTTGTAAGGTTTCCAAAATTTACAGATCACCAAAACATAAGGAAAAAGGATTTTGGAACTACCTCAGAGTGATAATATTGTATTTGAGCCTAACCTAAGAGACTGTTTATTGGATTGCCTGCTTTAAATTAATGGTCAGGAAATTCAGGCACTCGCCTTTACAGCCATGTGACCTTTCTCACCCAATTGCCTTCTATGAGCTGCACCCAGAATGAACCGATGTACTCAGATGCGATAGCCTGAGAATCTGTCCAGTTGATCGGCAGCGTATATGACTCTGAGTGGGGGCTGGTTCCGGCCTGCAACCAGTGTCCACACTGACACACAATTGCCAGCAGAAGTTACTGAATACTGATCAGAAGCAGGAATGTTGTAAAGTAGGAAATGCGGCAGCCATTTTGTGTGCACAGCAAGATCCCACAAACAGCAACGTGATAATGACCAGATAAACTCTTTTAGTGATGTTGATTGAGGGATAAATATTGGCCAGGACACCGGGGAGAACTCCCCTGCTCTTCTTCGAAATAGTGCCGTGGGATCTTTCACGTCCACCTGAGAGAGCAGACGAGGCATTGGTTTAACGTCTCATCTGAAAGACGGCACCTCCGACCGTGCAGCGCTCCTTCAGTACTGCACTGGAGTGTCAGCTGAGATTTGTGCGCTCAAGTTCACCTTCTGAAGTGGGTTTTGAACTCACATCCTTCTGACTCAAAGGCAAGAATGCTATCCACTGAGCCACAGCTGCCACCTACAATTGCTGAAGGCTGAAGGCAATTGTAGCACAGATACAATTTTATGTTGTTCTTTTGGGGTAGGATGCCTGCTAATTGAATGATAAAAGAATTATAGCCATTTTCATTATGATTGAAACATATACAATTGTTACGTACAACAGCAACACTGCTAGCTTACGTTGCTGTCTATGGGAGCTTGCTGTCCGCAGATTGGTTGCCCCGTTTCCTACATTGCAACAGTGACCACACTTCAAAAGGCTTTCTTTCCAATGACGCAAAGTAAAGGACTTTGAATTTTATCACATTGTTAGCCACCGGGAGACCGTTGAACCTGGTTTTTGCCAATCAGATTTTGTTGCAGTCAGTTGGAGACTGAAATTTCAGTGACAGCTGTTTCGAAGTAATTCCCACGGCTGGGATACAGAGCTGTGGTGCCCGGCGCCACTTCCACTTTACTATGCTGCAGTTGGTTTGCTATCCATCTGGTTTTGAACCCGACAGTTCAGTTTGAGCGGGTGGCCTGGAAATTTCTGAAAGTTCAAACAGTCATCAAATTCTGCCTTTGAAAACACAATTCCATTTCCCGTACTTATTTGCGTTTTATAATATGGTGACGTTAGTTATTCAGGTTTTCAGTGAATCTCAATTAGCAGCAAAAGCAAACATCAGAACACAGGGTGTGACCTCATTGAAACAGATAAGATTCTGAGGGGGTTTGACAGGGTAGATGCTGAGAGGTTGTTTCCCCTGGCTGGAGTGTCTAGAATTAGGGGGCAAAGTCTCAGGATAAGGGGTCGGCCATTTAAGACTGAGATGAGGAGGAATTTCTTTACTCAGAGGGTTGTGAATCTTTGGAATTCTCTGCCCCAAAGGGCTGTGCATGCTCAGACACTGAGTATATTCAAGGCTGAGATCGATAGATTTTTGGACTTTTTTTTATTCATTCACGGGATGTGGGCATCACTGGCAAAGGCCAGCATTTATTGCCCATCCCTAATTGCCCTCGAGAAGATGGTGGTGAGCCACCTTCTTAAATACAACTGAGTGGCTTGCTGGGCCATTTCAGAGGGCAGTGAAGAGTCAACCAACATTGCTGTGGGTCTGGAGTCACATAGGCCAGACCAGGTAAGGACGGCAGATTTCCTTCCCTAAAGGACATTAGTGAACCAGATGATTTTTTAACAACAATTCAGTCGTTTCATGGTCACCATTACTGATACTAGCTTTTTTTTTTAAATTCCAGGTTTAATTAGCTGAAATTAAATTCCCCAGCTGCCGTGGTGGGATTTGAACTTGTCTCCGAATCATTAGTCCAGGCCTCTGGATTACAAGACCAGTAACATAACCACTATGCTGCCCCGTACCCAACTCTAGGGGAATCGAGGGATATGGGGATTGGGCGGGTAAGTGGAGTTGAGGTCTGTAAGGTTTCCAAAATTTTGCAGATCCCCAAACCCTAAGGAAAAAGGACTTTGGAACTACCTCAGAGTGATAATATTGCATTTGGGCCTAACCTAAGAGACTGTAAGACCAAAAACCAAGTTTTGGCATTTTAAAATTATGTCTGGGCCTGTAAAGGAACAAAAGGTGGGTTCAACCTCTGTAAAAGCAGTTTGTGTTTCGCAGTTAATTGCACTGTCTGAGGAACCGGGATGACCTCACTCAAGCCCCAGCAGACACTAACATTTGAACAATAGACCCTGGGAGAAGACAGTCCCACCCAAAATAACAGGCCCCATCAAACCGATTACAGGGCCCATCAGGAAACATGCATAATACAAATCACCCAGGACTAGGCTATAGAAAAGACTGAGTCCAGCCTAGAAACCCAAAACACGAAACCAATCAACTGTAATCAACCAAGGAGATCGACAGGACGCAAGCCATCCCAAAAACCAGTTAACACGTTAGTAAAGTTGTTACTGTTAACGGGGCCTCAAATCTTACAATGACCGGAATTTGATTTTGGTTTTGATAAGGAAGCTTCAATTAGTATAATATACAATATATATTCAAGGCTGTTTTCTCAAGAAGCCAGTTCTGCAGTAACAACAGTTCAAGTTCAACAGAAGGCAGTTCTGCAGTTTGGAGTTCAATTGAAAGCCTGTTTTCAGCAGAAGTCAGTGCTGGAGTTACAGAGTTCAGGAGAAGCAAGTTGGGCAGTTAAAGAAGACAGTTCAGTAAGAAGGGAGTTCTCCAGTTCTCCAGCACAACAGTTACAGTTCTGCAAGAAGGCAGTTCCACAGCTTGGAAGAAGACAGTTTAAACAGAGGCAGGGTTCAACAGAAAGCAATTCAACAAAGAAGGCCAACAGCTCCAGAAGCAGGCCGACATGCAAGAAGAAACCAGAGCAACAGTTCCAGTGACCATCAGACACCTCGCGGCAACAAGGGCCTTACGAAACTTTTTACTCAAAAGACTCTAAACCCTAACTCTCAACTGTCAAGGATTTGTTTGGTGAGCATTATCCCTGGTTCTCCAGAGTCCAACCTAGCTAGTGAAGTGGGATTGGGAGGGGTGAAGTATTCTTCTAATGTTATTTCCCTCACTTGTACCGAAGTGTTCCCCACTTTTAGAGTGTTAAGAGTGTTGTCATTTGTGTTTTACCTTTTAATAAAGATGGAAGTTCTTTCATCAAACTCAGTTGTCTGCTGCACCTTTGTATCACAACCCCCAAATAAGTCCAAGGTCTAGAACCAAGGGAGTGGGAGCAATTCGAACCGCTCAGAAGTCAGAGGTAAAGCTGACACAAAAACACCACTCCCTACAGCTTTTTGGAAATCCATGTACACTAAAATCGAGGCGTTGCCGGACCGGGAGCCAATGTAGGTCAGCAAGCACAGGGGTGATGGGGAACGGGACTTGGTGCGAGGGCCTGATAATGAAATGGGGCTGTGTAAGAGACCCTGATAGTGAGGATGCAAAGAAACAGGGGGAGTAGTATAACTAAGACCCTGATAATGAGTATTGATTGTGTAACAGAGACGGGGTTATAACTCAAAGCCTGTTAATGAGGTGAGCTGTGCAAGGAAGTCTGATTATGAGGATATGGTATAACAGCGAGAATAGTATAACTGAGAGACTGATAGTGAGGGTGGGAATCATAGAATCATAGAGGTTTACAGCATAGAAGGAGGCCATTCGGCCCATCGTGTCTATGCCGTCCAAAAAAGAGCTATCCAGCCTAATCCCACTTTCCATCCGGGTTTCTGCCTCTACCACCCTTTCAGGCAGTGAGTTCCAGACACCCACCACCCTCTGGGTGAAAAAAGTTCTCCTCAACTCCCCTCTAATCCTTCTATCAATTACTTTAAATCTATGCCCCCTGGTTATTGACCTCTCTGCTGAGGGAAATAGGTCCTTCCTATCCACTTTATCTGAGGTATTGTGTAATAAACAGAGTGGTATAACTGGGGGCCCTCTAATGGAAATAATTATTTAATTCAAAGGTGGATGAGTCATAAGCTGTGTTAAAATTAAGTTTTCACTCATCTGAATAAAATTCAGTTAAATAATTCAGAACTCAATTGCGGTCTTCAGAATTACCAATATAATCCGACCTAAACGTAAAAGAGACAATTAATTTAGAGTTAGTTATTCTGTAAAGAAGGAAGGATTTATGGAAATGCAGAATGCTGATAAAATTCTCCAATCTTTCTTTTTGTTTTGCATTATGCACACAGGGACGCTTTTGCCTTTCAGCTCCTGGGTTGAATTAATCTAGCTTTCAGCGAATGCACTATCGTAGAAAGGGGCTTTGATGGGAATACACAGTACCTGTGTGTGAATAGCACAGCTCTCTGAAGCTATAACCTCAGAATGGAAGCAACAGCAACAACAACTTGTATTTATACAGCGCCTCTAAAAAAGAAAGAAAGACTTGCATTTCTATAGCGCCTTTCACGACCACCGGACATCTCTAAGCACTTTACAGCCAATGAAGTGCTTTTTGAAGTGGAGTCACTGTTGTAATGTGGGAAATGCGGCAGCCAATTTGCGCACAGCAAGCTCCCACAAACAGCAACGTGATAATGACCAGATAATCTTTTTTTTAGTGATTTTGATTGAGAGATAAATATTAGCCAGGACACCGGGGAATAACTCCCCCTGCTCTTCTTCAAAATAGCGGCCGTGGGATCTTTTACGTCCATCTGAGAGGGCAGATGGGGCCTCGGTTTAACGTCTCGTCCGAAAGACGGCACCTCTGACAGTGCAGCACTCCCTCAGCACTGCACTGGAGTGTTAGCCTAGATTTTTGTGCTCAAGTCCCTTAGTGGAACTTGAACCCACAACCTTCTGACTCAGAGGTGAGTGTGACTACCCACTGAGCCACAGCTGACACTTAACGCAGTAAAACATCCCAGGGCACTTCACAGGAGTGTTATCAAAACAAAATCTGACACCGAGCCACTTAAAGAGATATTAGGAAATGTGACCAAAAGCATGGTAAAAGAGGTAGGTTTTAATAAGTGACTTAAAGGAGGAGAGAGAGGTGGAGAGGTGGAGAGGTTTAGGGAGAGAATTCCAGAGCTTAGGGCCCAGGCAGCTGAACGCACGGCCGTCAATGGTGGAGCGATGGAAATCGGGGAAGCCCAAGAGGCCAGAATTAGAGGAGTGCAGAGATCTTGGAGGGCTGTAGGGCTGGAGGAGGTTATAGAGATATTGAGGGGCGAGGCCATGGAGGGATTCGAAAACAAGGATGAGAATTTTAAAATCGAGATGTTGCCAGTCTGGGAGCCAATGTAGGTCAGCGAGCACAGGGTTCTTATGTTCTTCTGTGATGGGTGAACGGGACTTGGTGCAAGCTTTGGATGAGCTCAAGTTTACGGAGGGTGGAAGGTGGGAGACCGGCCAGGAGTGCATTGGAATAGTTGAGCCTGGAAGTAACAAAGGCACGGATGAGAGTTTCAACAGCAGATGAGCTGAAGCAAGGGTGGCGATGGGCGATATTATGGAGGTGGAAGTAGGCAGTCTTAGCAATGGAGAGGATATGGGCTCAGGATCAAATTGGGTGCCGAGATTGGGATCAGTCTGGTTCAGCCTCAAACAGTGGTCAGGGAGGGGGTTCGCATCGGTGGCTAGGGAACGGAGGTTGTGGCAATGAAATTGGAGGACATTTCTGCTCATCGGAAATCAGGATGCAAAATGGCAGAGGGAGTAGTGTAGAGTGAGAATAGAAGCCATTGCAGGAGATTCTCTGGCTACAACGGTGCAATAGTTTCACTTCCTACTCTCGCATCGTTACCTCCGGAGCAATGTTACCGTTTAGCTGCATGGCTGCACAACTGCCTGAAGCTCGCACGCAGGCTGCTTGCCGGCTTCTCAATGGAAAAGCCGCACGTGCACGGAAGTTTGAAAGGGCCTCGCGGCATCCAAAAAAAAAATTAGAGGGAGCATCGCTCTGGAGTCCCACAAGAATCTATTCTTGGCCCCCTCCTATTTCTCATCCACATACTGCCCCTCAGCGACATCATCCGAAAACGTCACCCAGTAAGTTGACGACACCCAGCTCTGCCTCACCACCACCTCTCTTGACCCCTCCACTTTCTCTAAATTGTCACACTGCTTGTCCGAGATCCAGTACTGGATGAGCAGAAATTTCTTCCAACTAAATATTGGGAAGAATTAAGCTGTTGTCTTCAGTCCCTGCCACAAACTTTGTTCCCTCGCTACCAACTCCATCCCTATCCCTGGCCACGGTCTGAGACTGAACCAGACCATTCGCAACCTTGCCATTCTATTTGACCCTGAGATGAGCTTCTGACCCCATATCCGCTCCATCACCAAGACCGCCTACTTTCACCTCCGTAACATCGCCCGTCTCCGCCCTTGCCTCAGCCCATCTGCTGCTGAAACCCTCATCCGTGCCTTTCTTACCTCCAGACGTGATTATTCCAATGCTCTCCTGGCCGGCCTCCCATCGTCCACCCTCCAGAAACTTAAATTTATCCAAAACGGAATCCTAACCCATTCAGCCATCACCCCTGTGCTGAGCTACATTGGCTCCCGGTCCGGCATCACTTTGGTTTTAAAATTCTCATCCTTTTTTCAAATCCCTCCATGGCCTGTGCCCTTCCCTATCTCTGTAACCTCCTCCATCCCTACAACTCTGAGATCTCTGCGCCAGCAGTTAAGTTCCAGGCCAAAGCGGTATGGAAACAGGGTTGAGAAGATGACTATGACGACGTACCTGTCTCAGTTTATAAGTTTCAACATCGTGCATAAATTCAAACAAGTTCCCCTTTAAATCTCACTGAGGATTCGGTGGAACAGAGTAATTGATGCACACTGGTAAGTCTTCCATTTGGAACGCTGTTAATTTTATTGATTCACACAGTGCAAACTGATATTTTTCCGTGTAAATATTTTATCCTTTTAATCAATCTTGCCCATAATTGCTTTTTATATTTGTTTTTAATTTTTAATTAAGCATTCTGCAGGAACAATATTAAACACCAAAGTGGTACAGAGAGAGATAAGAGTGCACATGGGAATCCAAAACCAATAAGCATTTTTATTTTAACAAGGATGTTCATCTTGCAGAGAAGAGTTATAATTCTGCACCAATCTCTTTGGGCAGAAGTGGTGCCAGTCTGACTGGAGGTGAGTGGCATGTGGAGACCGAGTGAGGAAATGATCAGTCTCTCACGTGACTCCCCCCCTTTCCCCCCCCCCATCCACCCCCCTCCTCCCGCAGCACACTCTGCCGAATAATAAGAAAAGAAAGACTTGCATTTCTACACCACCTTTCACGACCTCAGGACTTCCCAAAGTGCTTTACAGCCAATGAAATACTTTTTTGAAGTGTAGTCACTGTTGTAATGTAGGAAACGCGGCAGCCAGTTTGTGCACAGCAAGCTCCCACAAACAGCAATGTGACAATGACCAGATCATCTGTTTTTTGGTGATGTTGATTGAGGGATAAATATTGGGCATGACACCAAGGATAACTCCACCTGCTCTTCTTCAAAATAGTGCCATGGGATTTTTTACATTCACCTGAAAGAGCAGACGCGGCCTCGGTTTAACGTCTCATCCGAAAGACAGCATCTCTGACAGTGCAGCACTCCCTCAGTACTGCACTGAGAGTATCAGCCTAGATTTTTCTGCTCAACTCTCTGGAGTGGGAACTTGAACACACAGCCTTCTGACTCAAAGGCGAGAGTGCTACCCACTGAGCCATGTCTGATCCCTTGCTGATCTTTGTTGTCAAGGCTCACAGATGAACGATGCCCTCTGGGACGAGGATCCGGGGAGTGACAGCTGCCTGAGGAGGCATAGACGGAGGCTTTACTTGTTTAAGATTGGAAAGTTGGACGATAATCTGTCAGTTGTAATGCCTGTGGTATCCTGAAAAGAAATGGCAAGAACCTTAACTTAGGGGGGCTTTCATCTGTGAGACTTGGCAATGAGGATTAGCAAGCTGATTGACCATGGCGGGAGGGAGTCACGCCTGAATCTGATCCTAATCTCAGCCAATCTCCAGAGGAGCCCCAATTAAAGTTTCCACATTATAGACACCATTATGCAAACATTCCATCTGGAGAGGATGAATAAACTGTGTGGTGGAATAGTGAGCCAAACAGACAAGGAAGGGCCCGATTTTAATTCCTGTTTTCAAAAATATATTCTCGGGTGTGGGCATCACTGGCAAGGCCGGCTTTGTTGCCCCTCTTTCAGATGGGATGTTAAACCGAGGCCCCGTCTGCCCTCTCAAGTGGGTAAAAGAATCCCATGGCAGTATTTCGAAGAAGAGCAGGGGAGTTATCCCCGATGTCCTGGCCAATATTTATCCCTCGATCAACATTACTAATATAGATTATCTGATCATTATCACACTGCCATTTAGGACTGAGATGAGGAGAAATTTCTTCACTCAGAGGGTGGTGAATCTTTGGAATTCTCTACCCCAGAGGGCTGTGAAGGCTCAGTCGTTGAGTATATTCAAGACAGAGATCGATAGATTTTTGAATATTAAGGGAATCAAGGAATATGGGGATAGTGCAGGAAAGTTGAGATGAGGTAGAAGATCAGCCATGATCTTATTGAATGGCGGAGCAGGCTTGAGGGGCCAAATGGCCTACTACTGCTCCTATCTCTTATGTTCTTATGTTCTTAGTTCTAGACTCTCAAGCCAGGAGAAACAGCCTCTCAGCATCCACCCTGTCAAGCCCTGTAAGAATCTTATATGTTTCAATGAGATCACCTCTCACTCTTCTAAACTCCAGAGAATATAGGCCCATTTTACTCCATCTCTCCTCATAGGACAGCCCTGATATTCCAGGAATCAATCAATCTTAAATAAATGAGACAATCACTCTGTTAAAATGTTATATTCACTAATACTGCACAGTGTGATTCCTCCATCCCATGTCGAGAGTTGGGGGTATTATTTTCCTCTTGTCTTACCTATGTGAAATAACACTTAATTCAGGGCATTCACCTGGACTGACTAAATGACCGCAAATAAGGGCGCTAACTGCATGATGGAAAGATTGAGAACTGTAGCAGTTGTGTGCGTTACTGCTGTCTTCGACCCATCTGTTGCAGTTTCTGCTGATCTACCACTTGTCAAACCGGCAGGACCTTTGACAAGTAAATTTAATAAAAAAAATCTGAATATGTTGCTAAGTTAAATTAAGTTTGTACACATGAGCAGCGGTACGTAAACTAGTGTTGACACTGCCTGCTCCACCGTCCCCACAGCTCAAAGAGAAAGGCTCTGATTTGCCTGTCACCCAAGGCAAGCTAAGCTCCATAACTCCCCACAGACTTAAGAAGCATCTCTGTTTCTACATGCCTAAGATGGCACAGATTTAGACTGAAAAGTTCATTGACCCTGAAAGTGAATCACTGTGAAGCTTTTACTGTGTTTTTTTTTAATCTCACTGTGGTGTTCAGTTGGCTATCGCGAGTTACATGTTTCCTAACTCTAATGTTCCATGGAGCCACAGTAGATTAAATAGTGTTGAGAATTCATTAAATGGTGATGTATTTGGGGAAGATACTCAATGTGAACCAGGAAGGGAGATGAGGAGAATGTATTTACGCAGCCATCATTGTGATCTGGAATGCACTGCCTGAATCATAGAATCATAGAATAGTACAGCGCAGAAGAAGGCCATTCGGCCCATCGAGTCTGCACTGACTCTTTCGAAAAAAGTGAAGCAGATTCAATAATAACTTTCAAACAGGAATTGTATAAACACTTGAAGGGGAAACATTTGCAGGACTTTGGGGAAAGGCTAGGGGAGAGGAACTTATTAGATAGCTCTTTCAAAGAGCTGGCACTGGCACGATGGGTCGAGTGGCCTCCTTCTGTGCTGCATCACGCTATGATACTGTGAATCGGAGCCATTTGGGCACGGACCTAGGAAACAATATGAGTCCAAGGTAGTGTTGGTGGTAGTTGGACCAGCGTGAAATGAGAACGCAATGCTTCTGTTTAGGGAATGTCTGTCAGCTGTAGCGTCTGAACTCAGAGGTTTAAAAGGTATAAAATTCTGACAGGGCTAGACAGACTGGATGTTTCCCCTGGCTGGGGGGGTCTAGAACGAGGGGTCACAGTCTCAGGATACGGGGTAGGCTATTTAGGACTGAGATGAGGAGAAATTTCTTCACTCAAAGGGTGGTGAACCTGTGGAATTCTCTACCACAGAAGGCTGTGGAGGCCAAGTCACTGAATATATTTAAGAAGGAGATAGATAGATTTCTAGACACAAAAGGCATCAAGGGGTATGGGGAGAGAGTGGGAATATGGTATTGAGAAAGAAGATCAGCCATGATCATATTGAATGGTGGTACAGGCTCGAAGGGCCGAATGGCCTACTCCTGCTCCTATTTTTCTATGTTTCTATGTTTTTTTTTCGTGACAAGTTGTGAATAGGTTGTTTGGAAAAGAAAAAAAATGAACCATAATAACTAACCTTAACCTGAACCCAACCTCATCTCTTTGTGATATGAACCTGAATGGCGGGTAAAGATCATTGAGTTGCAGTGATGGAATGGCTTACTGCTGGATGTAGCTAAAGGGTTCAGTGAGGAGATGAGCGTTCTCTGCCTCCTAAGACTTAGCATGTTACCAAAATGTCTCGGAGCACTTTACCTTCTCCAGCCAACTCATGTCCAACCTTGCTAAAAGAGACAATCGGCAGCAGCTCTTTAAGTGCAGCACCAGCACTCTATTTCCCTCCCTCCCAGTGGCAGTAACCCAACGAGGAACTCCTAACACCCTGCATACCTAATTAGTGACCTTAAAAGAAAAATAAGAACATAAGAAATAGGAGCAGGAGTAGGCCATTCAGCCCTTTGAGCCTGCTCCACCATTCAATAAGATCATGGGTGAACTTCTAACTCAACTCCACCTTCCCGCAATATCCCCATATTCCTTGAGTCCCTCAGTATCCAAAAATCTATTGATCTCTGTCTTGAATATAAGAGCATAAGAACGTAATAAATAGGAGCAGGAGTCGGCCATACAGCCCCTCAAGCCTGCTCCGCCATTCAATAAGATCATGGCTGATCTTTAACCTCAACTCCACTTTCCCGCCTGATCTCCACATCCCTTGATTCCCCTCGAGTCCAAAAATCTATCTACCTCAGCCTTGAATATACTCAAAGACTCAGCATGCACAGCTCTCTGGGGCAGAGAATTCCAAAGATTCACAACCCTCTGATTGAAGAAATTTCTCCTCATCTCAGTCTTAAATGGCCTACCCCTTATCCTGAGACTATGCCCTAGTTCTAGACACTCCAGCCAGGGGAAACAACCTCTCAGCATCTACCCTGTCAATCCCCTTCAGAATCTTGTATGTTTCAATGAGATCACCTCTCATTCTTCTAAACTTCAGAGAGTATAGGCCCATTCTACACAATCTATCATCATAGGACAGCCCTCTCATCCCAGGAATCAATCTAGTGAACCTTTGTTGCACCGCCTCCAAGGCAAGTATATCCTTTCTTAGATAAGGAGAACAAAACTGTGCACGGTACTCCAGGTGTGGTCTCACCAAGGCCCTGTACATTTGTAGCAAGACTTCCTTACTCAAATACTCCAACCCCCTTGCAATAAAGGCCAACATGCCATTTGCCTTCCTTATTGCTTGCTGTACCTGCATGCTATCTTTCTGTGTTTCTTGCACGAGGACACCCAAATCTCTCTGAACACCAACATTTGAAAGTTTCTCACCATTTAAAAAATATTCTGTTTTTCTATTCTTCCTACTAAAGTGAATAACCTCACATTTCCCTACATTATACTCCATCTGCCACCTTACTGCCCACTCACTTAGTCTATCTATATCCCTTTGCAGACTCTTTGTGTTCTCCTTACAGCTTACTGTCCCACCTAGCTTTGTATCACCAGCAAACTTGGATACATTACACTCGGCCCCTTCATCTGGGTCATTAATATAGATTGGAAATAACTGAGGCCCCCAACACTGATCCTTGGGTCACCCCACTAGTTACAGCCTGCCAACCTGAAAAAGATCCGTTTATCCCTACTCTCTGTTTTCTGTCCATTAACCAATCCGCTATCCATGCTACTATACTACCCCCAACCCTGTGAGCCCTAATCTTGTGTAATAACCTTTTATGTGGCACCTTATCGAATGCCTTTTGGAAATCCAAATATACTACATCCACTGGTTCCCCTTTATCTACCCTGTTAGTTACATCCTCAAAAACTCTAATAAATTTGTCAAACACAATTTCCCTTTCATAAAACCATGTTGATTTTGCCTAATCATGTTATGATTTTCTAAGTGCCCTGATACCACTCCCTTAACAATGGATTCCAGCATTTTCCCGACAACTGCTGTCAGGCTAACTGGCCTGTAGTTCCTTTTTTTTCTTCTCTCCCTCCTTTCTTGAATAGCGGTATTACATTTGCGACCTTCCAATCCGTTGGGACCATTCTAGAATCTAGGGAATTTTGGAAGATCAAAACCAATGCATCCGCTATCTCGTCAGCCACCTCTTTTAGAACCCTAGGATGTAGGCCGTCAGGTCATGGGGATTTGTTGGCTTTTAGTCCAATTAGTTTCTCTAATACTTTTTCTCTAGTTATATTAAATACGTTAAGTTCCTTACCCTCATTAGACCCTTGGTTCCCCACCATTTTTGGTATGCTTTTTGTGTCTTCTACTGTGAAGACAGATACAAAATATTTGTTTAACGTTTCTGCCATTTCCTTTTTCCCCATAATAATTTCTCCTGTCTCAGCCTCTAACAGACCAACATTTACTTTTGCTACTCTCTTCCTTTTTACATACTTGTCGAAGCTCTTACAATCTGCTTTTGTATTTCTTGCTAGTTTTCTCTCATATTCTATTTTTACCCTTTTTATCAATTTTTTGGTCAACCTTAGCTGGTTTCTGAAACTCTCCCAATCCTCAGGCTTACTATTATTCTTTGCAACATTATAAGCTTCTTCTTTCAATCTAATGCTATCCTTAACTTCTTTAGTTAGCCACTTAACGACCTTCCAATCCACTGGGACCATTCTAGAATCTAGGGAATTTTGGAAGATCAAAACCAATGCATCCACTATCTCTTCAGCCACCTCTTTTAGAACCCTAGGATCCACAGCCCTCTGGGGTAGAGAATTCCAAGGATAAACTGGTTAGCACCTGAATCACGTGGGCGTAAGTTCTACCAGACCATTAGTCTACCAACGTGTGAAGAATCAAGAATCTATTGCCTAATTTAATAGCCTTCCCTTGATAGCTATCAACCACCCCCTCCCCACCCATCCCTACCTGCCTGCCTTCTAATAATTAATCACTTTTTGGAGTGCAGTAACTGCTGTTATGCAGGATGAACACGACAGCCATTCCGTATCAAGAACATCCCACAAACAACAATCAGATGGTTACACTTTTTCGGTAGTGTTGGTTGAAGGAAAAGTACTAGCCAAGGCACCAGGAGAAACATTCTACGCTGCTTTGAATAGTACCATGGGATCTTTTAATGTCCACCTGAACAAGAAGATGGTTTATCATCTCATTCAAAGGGCTATCAAGGGAAGGCTATGGATGCTCAGTCATTAAGTATATTTAAAGGGCCAACAAGACCTGCGATAATGACTTTATCATCCAGCCCTACAACCCTCCGAGATCTCTGCACTCCTCCAATTCTGGCCTCTTGCACATCTCTATTTTAATTGCTCCATCATTGACAGCTGTGTCTTCGATTGCTCTTTGACCAAGCTTTTCATCACCTCTCCTGATAGCTCCTTATGTCAACTTTTGTTGGATAATCGCTCCTGTGAAGCGCCTTGGGACGTTTTACGACATTAAAGACGCTATATAAATGCGAGTTGTTGAAATCTCCTGGACTGTCAGTATCTCCATGTTCTGAAGGTCATGTGAAGCATCCTGTATTGTGTTGCTCCTACCTACCCAAAATCTACAACACTTCAGAGGATACTATCTCCACAGCCTGCATCTGAGAGCAGCATCCCTAAATAGTTGTTCTTTTGAAGACAGGTCCCCTTGAGATCTGTATCCCTAAGCACCTCAGCTGAGGACTGTGGTTTCTCCGCCCACCATAGAGGAATAGTGATATCCCGCTCTTGCGCTCCCAGGTGCTCATGCCATGTAGTGGTCAGTGCTTCACCCAGTGGAAACTCTTCTGACTCATTAATTACTGCCTCCTGAGTGGGCTGGTGCTGGAGTGGGTACAATGTCAGTGGAGTTGATGAGGTCCTGGCAAGAGTTGTGCATCTGGACGTACTTGGTTGGTCATCATTGGAATGAACAAATTCTTCCTCCAACGCACCTACTATGATGTCAGAAAGAAGAAACTTAGCTGGAAGACATAGTGGCTGAGTGTAAGGGAATTGCAATACTTTGAGAAAGGACATGAAGCTGACACTACATATGCCGAGCATTGCTCGGTCATTACCAACCTTCTCTTGACAACTCATGTCCAATCATGCCAAAAAGGATGTTGGCCCCTTTAATCAGCAGCAGCTCTTTAAATGCTGCACCAACACCCTATTTCCCTCTCTCCCAGTGAGAAGGACCCAACAAGGAGCTCCTCAGAAGAAAAATGAACTGGTTAGCGACGGGATCATGTGGGTTCAGGTCCTACCCGACCTTTAACCCACCAACGCGAGGAGAATCGAGAATCTATTGATAATTTAATAGCCTTCCCTTGAAAGCTATCAACTGCCCTCCCCCTTACCTGCCTTCTCATACCTCTCAACCCCATCTCTCTCCATAAATGCTTTAATGGCCACCTGAGTCCATTCTGGAGTGATAGCTGTGGCTCAGTTGATAGCACTCTCGCCTCTAAGTCAGAAGGTTGTGGGTTCAAGTCCTGAGCATTGAGGGAGCGCTGCACTGTCGGAGGTGTCGTCTTTCAGATGAGACATTAAACTGAGGCCCTGTCTGCTCTCTCACATGGGCGTAAAAGATCCCATGGCACTATTTCAAAGAAGAACAGGGGTGTTTCCCTGGTGTCCTGGCCGATATTTATCCTTCAACCAACAACATCACAAGAACAGATGATCTGGTCATTATCACATTGCTTTTTGTGGGAGCTTGCTGTGTGCAAATTGGCTGCTGCGTTTCCTACATTACAACAGTGACTACCCTTCAAAAGTACTTAATTGGCTGTAAAGCGCTTTGGGATGTCCTGAGGTTGTGAAAGGCGCTGTATAAATGCAAGACTTTCTTTCTTTCTATTATATTGTCTGATTTAATGTGCTTCCCTGGTAACCCATCCCATGACTCTATTAGCCTTTGTGTGAAAAAGTCCCACCAGGTTATGTGCTTTACTCATCATTGGATTGAGAAGTCACTGCTGCCCAATTTGAATCTTGAGCTTTGAAACTGGCATTTAATTCTCTAGTTAAAGTTTGGTACCAACACTATATTTGGCATGAAGATAAATATCTTAACCATTGGGTAATGAAGAGTTCTTTTTGAAAGGGAAGAATAAAACAAAACCTTGTCCAGTTGGGTACGACAGAATGGCTGTTGAGCTGAGTCACCATCATTGCTAGGAGAAGTGATTTATTGCCACGAGTTGCTTATTGTTGCTCAGATCTGCCAGGAATCCAGTATTTTTCACTGCCTCTGTCACTTTTTATGCAAGCTTGCAGGACTCAGGCACAATACGTTCAGTATAGAACCATTAAATCATAGAATCATACAGCACAGAAGGAGGTTATTTGGCCCATCGTGCCTGTGCCGGCTCTTTGAAAGAGCTCTCCAATTAGTCCCACTCCCCCCTGCTATTTCCCCATAGCTCTGCAAATTTTTCCTTTTCAAGTATTTATCCAATTCTCTTTTGAAAGCTACTATTGAGTCTGCTTCCACCTCCCTTTCAGGCAGCGCATTCCAGATCACAACAACTCGCTGCATTAAAAAAAATTCTCCTAACCTTGCCTCTGGTTATTTTGTCAGTTATCTACAATCTGTATCCTCTGGTTACTGACCCACCCGCCAGTTGAAACAGCTTCTCCTTATTTAATCCATCTTTCATAATTGTGCACACCTCTATTAAATCTCCCCCTTAACCTCTGCTCTAAGGAGAACAATCCCAGTTAATGTAGAAATTTGTGGGATTTACTATGGGATGTCACAAATCATCAAAGCATTTTCCACAAAAGCTGTTCAGAATATTCAGTTTAAAATACAAACAGCTCCTTTTTGTTTCTGAATTTTAATCTAATTGTAGCTTTGTTGCATTCAGCTGTGGCTTGACGATAATGCGTAGAAGGCGTTGTATAAGTGTCAGCCATGGCTCAGTGGGTCGAACTCTCACCTCTGAGTCAGAAGGTTTGAAAGAAAGAAAGACTGGCATTTCTACAGCGCCTTTCACAACCTCAGGACGTCCCAAAGCGCTTTACAGCCAATGAAGTACTTTTTGAAGCGTAGTCACTGTTGTAATGTAGGAAACGCGGCAGCCAGTTTGCGCACAGCAAGCTCCCACAAACAGCAATGTGATAATGGCTAGATAATCTGTTTTTGTTGTGCCCACCTGAGAGAGCAGACGGGGCCCTCAGTTTAACGTCTCATCTGAAAGACGACATCTCCGACAGTGCAGCGCTCCCTCAGTACTGCACCGGGAGCGTCAGCCGACTTGAACACAAAAATCTAGGCTGACACTCATTAAGAATGGCTACTTGGGTGAAATATCAGAGATTGGCTGACACACACAAATGGAAACGAATGAATCTTCAGCGAAGAGAGGGAGCACAGTGAAGGGGAAAAATAACATTTGCATTTAGATGATCACACTGAAACATCTTAAAGCACAATACATAATGAATTAGCTTTGAAGTGTATTATGTAGTTAAACACCAGAGACATTCCCATCAACAACTTCTCACAAACAGCCATGGGATTAACCCATTTTGTATTCTTAATCCTCAATTACTTTTTTTCACCAAAAAGAATTGTACGGTTCCCTCTTGAATTTGCTGCCATTGTCCGTCTGAAATGGTTGAATCTAAACCGTCTACTCACTTTCTCTTTTCATTTTATTCAATCTTGGGATGTGGGCATCACTGGCAAGGTCAGAATTTCTTGCACCTCCGTGGCCTACAGAAATAATTTGACCCGCTTGCCACCCCGGGACCCCCACCCTTCACGATTGAGACCCACCCCTGCTCCACCATGACTTACCTTCCTGGTGGCAGCTCCGGCCTGATCTTGAGGCCTCTGAGCTTCATTTGTGTCAGCTGTGACTCAATGGGTAGCACTCTCACCTCTGAGTCAGAAGGTTGTGGGTTCAAGCCCCACTCCAGACACTTGAGCACAAAAATCTAGGCTGACACTCCCAGTGCAGTGCTGAGGGAGTGCTGCACTGTCGGAGGTGCCGTCTTTCGGGTGAGACGTTAAACCGAGGTCCCGTCTGCTCTCTCAGGTGGATGTAAAAGATCCCATGGCACTATTTCGAAGAAGAGCAGGGGAGTTATCCCCGGTGTCCTGGCCAATATTTATCCCTCAACCAACATCACGAAAGAAACAGATTATCGGGTCATTGTCACATTGCTGTTTGTGGGAGCTTGCTGTGCACAAATTGGCTGCTGCGTTTCCTGCATTACAACAGGGACTACACTTGAAAAAAGTACTTCATTGATGTAAGGTGCTTTGGGACGTCCTAAGGTTGTGAAAGGCGCTGTATAAATGCAAGTCTTTCTTTTCTATCTTAGCCAAGGTGGTAGCAGCAGGGACTAAAATGGACCTCAACATCCCTGGGCTAGGTAGGGTTGCCAACCCTCCAGGATTGCCCTGGAGTCTCCAGGAATTAAAGACTAATCTCTAGGACACTGCTACAAGCAAAAACCCAGGGGAACAATCAACGGCAGCTCACCTGGTGAATGTAAATGAGTTTGGAGCCTCAATATTACTGGGGGTGTGGTGGGGGGGGGGGGGGGGGGGAGGGTGGCTCGTCGCCTCTTGACTGGGGAGACAGCCGAATGTCCAAATAGATGCCAATCAGTTTAAATCCAAATTCCCGTTAATTTTCGTACATCTGAAATATTGTTGCTAACAGATCTTGGTGTTTTGATTGAGGACTTATCGACTAATGAGGCAACAGGGTCATAAACAGTCCTTTCCAAACCTCCAGGCCCACAAAATGCTAAACAGAGCAAATCAGCCAATGAGAAAAAATAAAGCAGGAAGAAGACTCAGGTCCCTGGATTTCGAGGTAGGAATTGCCAGAGTTTGGTGAGCGCAAGTTTGTACACCCTCTTACAAAGTGGCTTCTCCAGCCTTACTGTTGCAGTTCTGGTTACGAGTCCCAACAACAACTTACATTTATATAGCGCGTTTAACGTAGTCAAATGGTATGAAGGCACTGCACACGAGCGTTACCAAGCAAAATTTGACACCGAGCCACATAAGGAGATATTAGGCTGGGTCAAAGAAGTAAGGTCTAAGGAGCATCTTAAAGGAGGAGAGGGAGAGGCGGAGAGGTTTAGGCAGGGAATTTAGGGCCTGGGCAGCCGCCAATGATGGAGCGATGAAAATCGGCGATGTGTATGAGGCCACCCGAAAAGCTAACCTTGCTTCCAGATGCAATGGATTCCCAGTATTCTCAGCCAGTGCTGCATCTGGAATTAAAGTAAAATTGAACGCCAGATATGGTTTTGCTTTGAATCAAGTATTGGGAAATGGACGCCAATAGCTTGTATACTTTTACCAGAATTACCTTGTTTTCTTAGAACAACCAAGGTTTCTCCAAAAATACCAAAAATAGGGGGCCCATAACTATAAGATACTCATCAACAAATCCAATAGGGAATTCAAGAGAAATTTCTTTACCCAAAGAGTGGTAAGAATGTGGAACTCGCTAAAAGCATAGGCCATTCCAATAAATGAAAAGAAGGGACACTGGACCACCACACAGCACTGTCTCCACATTTTGCTTTTTCATTTTAAAATGGCTTGCTGACACCAGCTTTCGGGCATCTAACAACCTGGCTGTAGTCATCATCTCCACTGAGTTTTTAAAAAAAAACAGCTGCAAAGTTTGCCACAGAAAAAGTGCACCTCCCCTTTAAGAGTTGCAGGCTGCCTTTTAATAGTGTTGGAATTCCCTAACCCCAATAGGAGAGCAGCCTGTTGGGAGCATGGTCACCTGTCCTAATGTTTCCTTCTGATAGCCAGCTCTGAGGAAAGGTCATCGACCTGAAACATTAACTCTGTTTCTCTCTCCACAGGTGCTGCCTGATCAATCGAATGTTTCCAGCATTTTCTGTTAATATCTCCTTATGTGGCTCGGTGTCCAATTTTGTCTAATAACACTCCTGTGAAGGACCTTGGGATGTTTTACTACGTTAATGGCGCTATACGGGATCCTTGGCTTTATAAGTAGAGGTACAGAGTACAAAAGCAAGGAAGTTATGCAAAACCTGGTTAGGCCCCAGCTGGAATATTGTGGCCAATTCTGGGCACCACACACTTTAGGAAGGATGTCAAGGCCTTAGAGAATGTGCAGAGGAGATTTACTAGAATGGTACCAGGGATGAGGAACTTCAGTTATATGGAGAGACTGGAGAAGCTGGGGTTGTTCTCCTTGGAGCTAAGAACGTTAAGGGGAAATTTGATTGAGGTGTTTAAAATCTTGAAGGGTTTTTATAGAGTCAATAAGGAGAAACTGTTTCCATTGGCAGAAAGGTTGATAACCAGAGGACACAGATTTAAAGTAATTGGCAAAAGAACCAGTGGTAGCATGAGGAAAAGCATTTTTCCGCAGCGAGTTGTTATGATCTGGAATGCGCTGCCTGAAAGGGTGGGAGAAGCAGATTCAATAATAACTTTCAAAAGGGAATTGGATAAATGCTTGAAAAGGAAAAAATTACAGGGCTATCAGGAAAGAGCAGGGTGTGGGGGGGAGGGGGGGGGGTTGGTGGTAGCGGGACTAACTGGATGGCTCTTTCAAAGAGCCGGCACAGGCACGATGGGCCGAATGACCTCCTTCCATGCTGTATCATTCTATGATTCTATATAAATGCATGTTGTTGTTTTTGTTGTTGAAACCAGTCACCGCAGAATCAGATATATTCTTGGCGCCCAAAAACATTGGGCGGCGGCATTTTGTGCTGTCCCCAGGTATTGGGCGGAGGATTTGAGGGAGGTCTCTTCTGTCCCCTGTAAATGATGTATTGTTCCAATTTCAGGTGCAAAAAGAAGGAGCATCTCTCCCCTTCTGCAAGAAGCGTCAATGCAGGTGAAGCATCGCCCGGCAGCTTTGCTCTTCTTTTGGCTCATTAATATTGGATGGTATTCACTGTAGGCAGTGCATCCGCCTATTGATCCTAGTCCTGTTTCTCAGACACAATCATTATGGCTTTTTCAACACCGCCCATGAATGAATCATCTCTGTAGATACAAACTTTGAAGCTTTAACTACTCTCAGCATGATCTGAGGAGATATTTTTACGATTACCACATAAAACATTGAAACATATGTTTGCTTCTGAGAGTTTACGGGACGTGAAGAAAAGGGTGCCGTTGCTTTCATGCCTTTGCACTCTTCCCTTGAGAACAGTGTTGAAGCAGCAGAATGATTCGCAGGCTGATTAACAGTCTGACAGCCTGCCAAGTGTACGCACCTTCCTTGGCCGTAACCAGGTGAGAGGGGTGATTAGTCCTATACAATGCAAGTATCCAGCTGGATATCAACCCAGAATTCAGAGCCAGAAGCTCCGGTCTCCACTCATCGGGAATGTCTGACCAAGAGGCAGGAATGCTCCCACTCAGCCAAAGGCTTGCTCTTGAATAAGAGGTGACGATAAATACTAATACAAAAGCAAAATACTGCAGATGCTGGAAATCTGAAATCAAAACAGAAAATGCTGGAAATCCTCAGCAGGTCAGGCTGCATCTGTGGAGAGAGAAACAGAGTTAACGTTTCAGGTCGATGACCCTTTGTCAGAACTGGAAAAAGTTCGAGATGTAACAGATTTGTAAGCAGGTGCAGGGGCAGGGCAAGGGGGGGAGGGGAGGAAAAAACAGAAGTGGAAGGTCTGTGATAGGGTGGAAGGTAGGAGAGAATAAATATTATATGCTCAGTAATGTGCCCTTTGGATCATATTAGCCTACTGGCCCTGACTGTTCTCTTGTGTGGACGATAAAGATCCTACGGCACTATTTGAAGACGAGTAGGGGAGTTCTCCCTGGTGTCCTGACCAACATTTATCCCTCAACCAACACTTAAAATAGATTATCCGGTCATTTATTTTATTGCTGTTTGTGGGAGCTTGCTGTGCGCAAATTGCCTGTTGCGTTTCCAACATTACAACAGCGACTAAACTTCAGAAAGTGCTTCATTGGTTGTAAAGCATTTTGGAATGTCCTGAGGTCCCGAAAGGAGCTGTAGAAATCCAAGTCTTTTTTTATTCTTTTACTTCACAGGAGGTTAAATTCAACACCGGTTGGGGGGGGGGGGGGAGGGGTGCAAAGGGGGCGGGAGAGAATCGATCTCCTGTATTACACCCATAGTGCCCAAATTTCCTTTCCAGCTGTAGTCAGTGTAGAACGGGCGGCCAATCTGTTACCACCCTGTAGGGGGTGGTGTGGTAGGGTCAGCTTCACCTCTGACTCAGTGAGCGGTTCAAATCGCTCCCACGCCCCTGGTTCTAGACCTTGGACTTATTTGGCGGTTGTGAACAAAGATTCAGTAGACAACAGGTTTTGATGAAAGAGTTTTGACTTTTATTAAAGAAAAAGGTAACAAACTTAAAACACACTTAATGCTTAAACACAGGTTGGGGAACACACGGTACAGGCGAGGAAGAATTACAACATACAAAAACCCTTTTCCCTCCCAATCCCACTGCCTAGCTGGTTTAATTCCAGAGGATCAGGGATAATGCTCACCAATTGACAGTTCTTGACAGTTGAGGTTTTTCGCGATTTCGGGGTTCACTGAGGTTTTTGGTTGTTGGGGCCTGCCGTACCCCGGACGTGGTAGAAGACTTCAGCTGCACTCCAGGTCAGTTTGGGTCTGTCCGCTGATGTGGTAAGGTGCGTATTGGATTCTATCAGGTGAGTACCCGATTTTTCTTCCTTAGAGGTAGGGTTTAGAGTTTTTTAAGGGAAAATCTTACCCAGGGGTAAGTCAGGAATAGTTTGTAGCATGGAAACTTGCGTGTCTTCGGGTTTTCCTGGTGTTGGTCTTTCGGTGTTGCCTGGTGGTTGGTTGCTGCGCGGGGCCTTGGTTTCCGCGGTACTTTCGAGTGTCGGTTTATCTCGTGGAGCCCTTGGCGGCTCTTGTTGTTGGTTCGTTGCGTTGGAGGCCTGTCGGGGCGGTACCTCCTGGAGCTGGACCGTGTGTTGAGCGATGCCGACTCACTCCCAGCTTCTAGTGACCTTTGCTAGTGTCTGCTAGAGCTGGATCGTATGTTGAGCGATGCCGACTCGCTCCCAGCTCGTGGTCTCAGTTCTAGCCCTTGCCTGGCCTTGTCTGTCCCTGCCTCCGATCTCGCCTCGGGTCTGCCTGCCTCATGGCCTGGCTGCTTGTCTCTCCTCCTGCTCGTGTCATGTGGCTGTGTGTTGAATGGCGAGTAACTTCCTTCTTGGGGGATTAAGCCCTCAGTTATACTGTTCCGGCCTATTGTGTTTTTCGCGCCAGAACTGCTTTACTAAATCGGTTTCTCGTTGAAGTGATTTAGGTTTCAGTTCAGGCCTGTTTATTCTATTGTCTTAGGTTTTGGCAGGCTCGTTAAGTCTGATGACTTTAACTTTATGTTAACTTGTCCTGATGGCTTCCGATGTCTCCCATTTAGACAGGGCCTTTATCTACGTGCCAAATCTTGCTCCTTTTGTCTTAGGTTTTTGGTGGGCTTTTGGTGGGCTGTTCCTGTAGATACTTGGCTAATTGGTTTTTGATGGGATGATGGGCTGTGAAGCTGTGTGCTGGAAGTTTTATTGTTAGGAATTGTTTTCAGACTTCCAGCATTCTGTTTGGACCTGGGGATTTCAAAAGGGTCTTGGTTTATTCATTTTTTTGGATGTGTTTGTGAGGTTTTGGGTGAGGATCTTCCTCCTTGGTTGGATTGCAGTGCAAACATCTCCCAGACAGCTTGACTTGGTCCCAAGTACCAAAAGCTGTCCACTGCCTCACCACACCCCTCCCCGCAGCCTGTCTTGTTTCTGTGACTGCAGGTTTTCCCAATGGCCCTTTTAAAGGTATAGTATTATCCAAAGTCATTTTCCTCAGGGTTTTTCTCCCCTGATCCTTAAAAATGTCCAAAACTGAGGTTTTGACCTCAAATTCCTTCATTTAGGTCCCATCATTCCAAATTTGTGTTAAGATCCAAAACTCACCCCCTTTAGGGTTCTTATACAAGTTTCTGGGGGATTTTGCGAAGCCTACACCCATTTCACACCACTTCGTTTCGTAGATGCAGTGGCAGCCAGAACTGTGAATCAAGATGAAACTTTTTCACCGACGTGACAATTTTACACAACTTTTAGGCTTGGAAATAATATTCCTTTTGTTGAAACAGCTAATAATTGATAACTGATTTACAAAGTACCATATTCATTATTCAATAGGATATATTGGATTGAATATTAAATAAAAGGTAACTTCCTTCCATCGTGAATTTGACTCCTGTTTAAATCACGGAATGGGTAAATGAATAAAGCATTTTTAATATCTCCAAAATAAATCACCGTGAGCTCAGCATCTACAATTCTAATTAAATGTATTAACATTATGCAATATTAAAGTAGCTGAAATAATCACAGGCGTGTGCATTTTTTATTTGTTTTAGCATTTGGGGATTTGTCACAGTGTTTGCTTTTACAAAAAGCCAAAATGGATCCTGACTCAATAAAATGCAATAGAGCCTGAACTTACTCATTTATTATTCTTGTCTTCAAGTGTAAAGCTGTAATTAGCCAAGTCACCTCTTTGAATGGGAAAGGGATCTGCTACAGAGGTTGTGAATGTTATACATGCTCCTATCTATGCACTTGCCCTTTTATTAGGTTGGCTGTGCTGAAAGCACTCTTGCCTCTCAGTCCAAGGAGCATAGGAACAGGAGCCTGCTCCGCCATTCAATTAGATCGCGGCTGAATCTGTACCTTAACTTTTCAAATCCCTCCACAGCCTCGCCCCTGCCTATCTCTGTAATCTTCTCCAGCCCCACAACCCCCTGAGATATCTGCACTCCTCTAAATCTGACCGCTTGAGCATCCCCGATTTCAATCGCTCCACCATTGGTGACCATGCCTTCAGTTGCCAAGACACTAAGCTCTGGAATTCCCTCCCTAAACCTCTCTGCCTCTCTACCGCTCTTTCCTTTAAGATGCTCCTTAAAACCTACCTCTTTGACCAATCTTTTGGTCATCTGCCCTAATTTCTCCTTATGTGGCTCGGTGTCAAATTTTGTTTTCTAACGCTCCTGTGAAGCGACTTGGGATGTTTTACTACATTAAAGGCGCTATATAAATACAAGTTGTTGTTGTTAACTCCATTTACCCGCCTTAGCTCCATATCCCGCGATGCCCTTACCCAAAAACCCTAGAATCAGAAAGTTGTGGGTTCAAGCACCCATTAGGCTGCAGTACTGAGGGAGTGCTGCTTTGTTGGAGGTGCGCTTCTTTGGATGAGCTGTTACATTGAGGCACTATCTGCGAGTTCACACCATTATCCGAAGAAGATAGGGAAGTTTTTCGGCTCAACCAACATCACCAGACAAAAACCATTGACGTTGTGTGTTAAATCACTGCCATGTTTCCTTACATGTTCTTCAAAGCAACTCATTGTCAGTGAAAAACTTTGAGATGACTCTCAAAGATGTGAGAGATTGCTATGTAAATACCAGATATTTTGTATATTTTCTAGGGAATCCTATGGCCCTTTCCATTACAGTGTTTTTTTTTTATTTGTTCATGGGATGTGGGCGTCGTTGGCAAGGCCAGCATTTATTGCCCATCCCTAATTACCCTTGAGAAAAATCAGAAGTCGCACAACACCAGGTTATAGTCCAACAGATTTATTTAATTTTACAAGCTTTCGGAGCTGTTCGCTCCTTCTTCAGGTAAGGTAGCTGTGAGAGAATCTCCCAGAATTCACAATATAAACACAGGAAAAATCTATTCAAATCTTTCCCTACATCAAAGACACACTAAGAGCACAGCCAAGACAATGAGATGTGTCCCAGGGGGTCCAACGTGTCAAAACACCTGCTGGCTGCATATCCTCTCCATTTGTTGTGTTAGTCTTTTTAAAACAAAACCTGGAAAGACCGGCCATGATGTCAAGTCACGTTCTGTATCGTGACATGAACCCGAAATCGCGATTGAGGCCATCCTCATGAGTGCGGAACTTGGCTATCAGTTTCTGCTCTATGATTTTGCGCTGTCGTGTATCCCGAAGGCCGCCTTGGAGAACGCTTACCCGCAGATCCGAGGCTGAATGCCCCTGACTGCTGAACTGTTCCCCGACTGGGAGGCAACCCTCCTGCCTGGCGATTGTTGCGCGGTGTCCGTTCATACGTTGTCTCAGTGTCTGCATGGTCTCGCCGATGTACCATGCTCTGGAGCATCCTTTACTGCAACGTATCAGGTAGACAACGTTGGCCGAGTCACATGAGTATGTACCATGTCCACCCCAGGCCAACGCCGGCATCTCCACATCATACCCTTGAGAAGGTGGTGGTGAGCCGCCTTCTTGATCCGCTGCAGTCCGTGTGGTGAAGGGACTCCCATAGTGCTGTTAGGGAGGGAGTTCCAGGATTTTGACCCAGTGACGATGAAGGATCGGCGATATATTTCCAAGTCAGGATGGTGTGTGACTTGGAGGGGGACTTGGAGGTGGTGGTGTTCCCATACCGCTGCTGCCCTTGTCCTTCTAGGTGGAAGAGGTTGCGGGTTTGGGAGGTGCTGCCGAAGAAGCCTTGGCGAGTTGCTGCAGTGCATCTTGTAGATGGTACACACTGCAGCCGCGATGTTGCTGTCGGTTACAACCCTGGTTTTGGCAGCAAGCATTGTAATGAAAACGAGGTGTACATAAATGTAAGTTGTTGTTGTTGCTGCTAAACCCCTGAACAGCAGAGAACCACCTCCTCTTCTTCTGCCCTGAGGGACTCAACTCAATGCCAACCTGTGCTGAATAATGGGTAGTTTCGTGCTGCACTCCTGGATCTACTCGAAACTGGGTCGCAACTACTCAAACCTATTTAACATGGAACTCCAGTGACCAATAGAGAGCTAAGACCTTTATCCCCAAATCATGTACTAGATTCAAGCCCAGCTTCCAGGCTGAAAGGGTAGGCTCCTGTAACACACTGCACCACCTCAAACCAGATACTGATAAATGTTTTGAACGATCAATGTCATTCAACACGGAAACAAACCAAACTTTCACTACAGTCAGGAGAAGACAGCAGCCTTAGAAATAGGAGCATTGCATTAGAAAGAAAAGGAAGACTTGCATTTCTGCAGCATCTTCCACAAGCTCAGGACGACCCAAAGCTCTTTACAACCAATGAAGTACTTTTTGGAGTGTAGTCACTGTTGTAATATAAGAAACGCGGCAGCCAATTTGTGCACAGCAAGCTCCCACAAACAGCAATGTGATAATGACCAGATAAGATTTTATTGGTGATGTTGGTTGAGGAATAAATATTGGCCAGGACACCAGGGAGAACTCCCCTGCTCTTCTTCGAAATAGTGCCATGGGATCTTTAAGTTCACCTGAGAGGGCAGACGGGGCCTCGGTTTTAACGTCTCATTTGAAAGACGGCACCTCCGACAGTGCAGCGCTCCCTCAGTACTGAACTGGGAGTGTCAATCGGGATTATGTGCTCAAGTGTCTGGAGTGGGACTTGAACCCACAACCTCCTGCACTTTTTAATCGCCTCTCACCTCCTCAAAACCCATCTATTTAACCAAGCTTTCAGCCACCCCTCCTAACCTCTCCTTCGCTGGCTCGCTGCCCCCTTTCCACGCGTCTATTGGGACATTCTTTGCCTAGAAAAGGCGGTAGGTAAATGCAAGTTGTTGATGTTGCTGTGTTCCTATCTGTTTAGATTATCTTTAGTACATGCAGCTGTAAACAGCCTGAAAGCTTTTATGTGAGTCATCAAGATTCTGGGGATCGTTGCTGCTGTGTTTTGTTTCTGCATTCATTTATTTAAATACTGCTGAATTACAGCATTGAATTTCCCACTATTATAGAGTATATTATCACAGTTAGAAATGCAGTTGTCAAATTTTACCGTTGGGACCCTGAGATATGGATCAGAATACAGTATAAAGCTGGCCAGCACAGTGATTTACACTCCTGGCTTCTTTCAGTCCCCTGTCTGATGTTAAACAGCACAAATTGGGTCTTCGTCAATGTGACGAAGCCTGGGCTCCAGTCAGTGTCCAGGCTGTCCACAGCAGCAACATCGCACTATCCAAGACCCACATAGGTTTCATGTATCACTGTCCAAAATAGAAGGGTATGTTGATATGGTGAGATGAAGTAGGACGCAAAGAGGCTCGTGTGGAGCATAAACACCGAGCTCAGATAGTTGGGCTGAATGGCCTGTTTCTGTGCCGTTGGTTCTCTGTAATTCTATGTCACAATTTGATGTTATCGAAGTTTCCAAGATCAGAAGGGGTTAAGACAAGATAAATGTCAATGGGTTTAACATAGGCACAGACTCTATATCAAGAGGGCATGGGGTGAAATTGGGGGCCTTTTCAAGAGGGCATGGGGTGAAATTGGGGGCCTTTGCGCCTCCTGTTAGGGCACAAATGGCTTTGCGACCGGGCGCGGCGCTGACATCGACTCCCGCCATATTCGGCGGGAGGTTTACGACGGCGCTACGGCGTTGCGCCCCGATCTCCTTCGCCCGGAGATCGTGGCATCATTGCCATGCGCATCGCCCCAGTAGCGCCCCAGACCCGAAATTGACTTCCGGCCCCTGCAGCAGCGCCGGTCGAAAACACCGACAACTGCAGGAGGCGTGCATCGGGCGGCCGGCAGAAGAGAAAAAAATGAAGGTTTTTAACTTAGAAAAAATGGAAAATAAAGAGTCAAGTCGGTAGACTAGAGTAGATGAATTGGTAAACAAGAGAATCAGGGAAGGAGAGACTAGGAGGAGGAACAGGGGCAATGCAGGGCTGAGGTTTTCTGATTCCAGGATCTCAGTTTTAGATGATGAAAGGTGAATACTATATAATTGCAAGTCCTGTCTTCTTACTTCACTCCCCTGTTGGCTCCGTTGATGGGGACTTCGCCCAGTGTGGAGCTGAGACAGGCAGAGAAGGAAGTCCCAGGTTTCAACTCTCGAGTGTACAAGCTCTCCGGTCTCCACCAACGTCGCTACTGGAGTGTTGCAAATGGCTTCAACACCCAGTAAAGGCAAAAAAATCCTCTCGATTTTGTTTCAGAGCTGCTTTTCCAGATGAGTTAAGGTGAGCCAAATGGCGAGACTAAAGAAGCAGGGTTGTTCTCCTTGGAGCAGTGAAGGTTAAGGGGAGATTTAATAGAGGTGTTTAAAATTATGAAGGGTTTTGATAGAGTAAATAAGGAGAAACTGTTTCCAATTGGAAAGAGGGTCGGTAACCAGAGGACACAGATTTAAGATAATTGTCAAAAGAACCAGCTGGGAGATGAGCAATGTTCCCTCTAATTTTTTTTTAGGTCCGCGGTCCCTTTAACTGGCTGAGCAGCCCATTCAAATTTTCGCGCGTGCACGGTTTCTTTTATTTAAAGGCCGGTGAGCGTCCTGCGCGGGATCTCCAGACCGCTGCACTGCCACACGGCCGCACAGCTTAGCGGAACGTTGGAGATGAGGAGAAGTTATTTTACACAGCGAGTTGTTGCAATCTGGAATTCACTGCCTGAAAGGGCGGTGGAAGCAGATTCCATAATAACATTGAAAAGGGAATTGAACAAATACTTGAAAAGGAAAAATTTGCATGGGCTCTGTGGAAGAAGCTGGGGGAGTGGGATTAGTTGGATAACTCTTTCAAAGAGCCGTCAGAGGCACGATGGGCGAATGGCCTCCTTCTGTGCTGTACAATTCTCTGATTTTTCATCCGTGCTTACTTTGTAATTTAATGACATTAGTGGCCTAACAACTGGCAGAGAAAGCAAAACCTCATTACATGATCACTGTGGGCCAGACCCAGACCTGGGCAATGAACCAGCGCTGCCAATCTACCCACGTGTGATCAAACATCCCCCAGCTCTTACCGAGAGGGTGCTAACGTGAAAAACAAGAGTCACAAGTGCAGTGTCTGACAAAATCTGGATTCACGTAAATCTGAAGTCATAATCAAATTTCGGCAACACAGGTTGGTAAAGTAATAATGAAAGAAATCTGCATTTGAAAAGTAAAAGGATGCATATTTTCACTTGGCAAGGTCAATGGTACAGCGAAGTCAATTGCATAAAAATAGACTGGTGCAATAAAAATGGTAATGAATTTCAGAGGCTCCAACTGTTTTACTTTGTGTAGGCTACATTATGCAAAAGAGTTTCCCAGGAGTTTTTCTTAAGAACAACTTTTCATTCAAAGCTGTCTATTAACTTTTGATTATTAATGCAGCATTTTTCGCAGCCAGAGTATTAACATCTTTCCAACTGCTCCTGCCTGAGTCTCAAACATCCCAGATGTGGTTTGAGACTCCTGCAAGGTCCAGGACTAGAGGACACGGGCTCACAGCTTAGAAAAGGAGAGTTTAGACTAAAGGGGGGAGAAATTCGGTATCGCCACGTTTGGGGCGCAATTATCGTCCGGGCACAAAGTTTAGCGCCTGGCGCTAATTATCGCCTCCGACTGCAAACTTGGCTTCTATCGCCCCTGGAGGTGATTGGAGCGCTAAATCAGGCGCTGCACACCTGTCTTAAAGCGCAAAGGCCGAGGAGTGAGGCGCTAACTCAGAGTGCGGGCGCAGCGCAGGTGATGTCAGTTAGCGATGGAACACAGACACACTGGCGCCGGCCAGCTCTTAAAGGGGAGGGTCGATCTTGCACTCCAGCCACACCCTGCTCATTGGAGCCTTGAATCTCGACCTGGAGAGACCTGTGATTACATTTTCCAGCCAAGGACTATGGAGAGGGTGAGAGAATGAGCTTCAGCGAGCGGGCCTTGGAGGCTCTGGTTGGCGTGGTGGAGCGCAGAAGATCTATACTCTTCCCTGAGAGTGGCAGGATGCCTTTGTCGCGCGACTACAGAAGAGTTTGGAGGGAGGTGGCTCAGCACGTCTCCTCCAGGAGCATGGTGCCCAGGACCCATACTCAATGTCGCAAAAAGTTCAACAACCTCACTCGGGTCGTCAGGGTGAGTGGCTTTTTTTCAATACCGATCCATCCCTCCATCTCAACCTCACTATGGCCAGAGGGTCTTAAAACCCCAATGCACAACACTCATCCAACACCTATGGTCCTCTCATGAAACACACACGCACATTCCGCACATACAGTAAGGGCTATTCAACTATGGGCGGCACATCAGGCAAGACCATGGCTGCATACATTAAGGGCTATTCAATTATGGGAGGCACATAAGGCAAGACCACGGCTGTATATTTACTCAGACGCCATCCTTTTTCTTGCAGGCCAAGCTATCTCATAGGAGACAGCAGCAACGGACGGGTGGAGGGCGGCCTCAGCTGCAACCCCTCAGCGATCTTGAGGCGCGCGTCCACAGGATTGTGGCAAGCCAGGTGATCAGGTCCCGTCGCCCCTGGAGAGGCCGACCCCGTTCAGGACAGCAATGGTAAGGTCATCAGCTTTCTCTCCTCTCTCATTCCACTTGTCCCTCACAACACCTGCCTTTGACACTTTCAATCCAACTTACTAAATCGCTCCACTCCTTCCTCCCTTACTGCCCCCCTGTCCTCATGCTAAAGCCACTCTTGTACCTCCCTGCTTTCAGATGGTGCCAGTGGGAGCGAAGCCGCAGGCGAGGAGGAAGAGGAAGTCGGAGCATCAGTGCCACCCTCTCCCGAGAAAGCCCATGCCCACACTGGGACCACGTCTTCCCTGGAGAGCAACGCGATGTGGCTAGGGAAGCTCGGGGGCCTTCTCCCCGGAGGGAAAGTAGGCCAGCGAGTCCTGCTGCACTGGACGCAGAGGAGGAGCAGCTCATCGCTGAAATCAACACCCAGGCGGTGGACATGCACACTCAGCTCATGGGTGCAGTGGGAAGGGTGCCCGATTGCATTGATGCGCTGGCAAGGAGTGTGGAGCACTACGCTGTAGCACAGGCGGATGCCACGCTAATGCTTAGTGCTGCAATTTAGTCACTGGCTGCCATGATCCAATCTCAGACTGGTCTCATGCAGACTCAGATTGAGGTCACGCAAGCACTGACTGCTGCCATTGTCGCTGGTTCGGACACATTTCCCCGGGGCTCTCACCGCACCGCAGCAGGCCAGCAATCTGTGCTCCAGCAGATTGCTCTGGATGCTGAGGTGCTGTCCCGTGGGAGTGCCAGTGTGTCGGTCGAGCAGGGAGTTGCTGTCCTCTCTCAAGATGACAGCATTCCTGCTGCCACCACTGTCACTTCCCCATTGCACTTGCCACCGCCTGTAGCCCAGATTGCTGCCGCCCATGCAGAGTTGGTGCATTCTGCAGCCGGGCCCTCCAGGCCCAGAGCTGGTTGAGGCCGTCCTTCAAGGGCATCTGTAGTCTCAGGTTCTGACAATCAGCAGCCTTCCACCAGCCTTGCTGGGGCCCCATTACGGAGGAGCAGTAGGGTGGGAAGCGGGTGTCGTAAGAATGAGCCTTACGCGTGGTGAACTTAAAGTAAGCTTTAATCAACTAAAAAGGTGCTACATACAAAAGAGGTCTTACTCTATGCCTCTCCAGGATCCAACTGATCAGCCCAGTATTTATCCTGGACTAATCACAGGAAGTGATGCAATAAAGTTCGAGTCACAGGAAGCTGTATTGTGTTACCACATTCTCCCCCCCCAAAAGATTAGGAGGCCGGGATGAAGTTCGAGTCACAGGAAGCTGTATTGTGTTACCACATTCTCCCTCCATTTCGTAGCCGCTGGACGAGGGAGAGCCGCACCCGTTTGGGTTCTCGTAGCGGTAGAGGGCCCCTAGCCCGTTTACCCGCCGCGGGCCGTGGACCAGAGTCCGAGTGATCCAGCCCGCTCTGTGAGGGGTCAGGACGATCCTGTCTATGTACTGGTGCCCGAACGGGTGTCGGGCAGGGCTGTGGCAGATCCGTTTCCGAGCGTATGGTACGGGGTGGATCGTGGCTGCGCGTGCGAGCCCCGACGGGCTCATAGTCAGTCTGCCCCAGGTCGGCACGCTGGAGTGAGGTACCAGCCGGCGTCAGATCCAGATCGTGATGAGAGGCACCTGGCGAGCCCAGAGATGTGCCTGGTACAATATCATCCCCTGGTGTCCCTCTATGTTTCGGCGGGCAGGGAGCCAGATCCCGCAATGACACGGTAGATTCCCGACCGTCAGGATACCGAATATAGGCGTAGGTAGGGTTGACGTCAGTGAGCTCAACCTCATCTACCAGGGGGTCATTCTTAGACGCCCGAATATATCTTCGGAGTAGCACTGGTCCCGGTGCAGTCAGCCACGACGGGAGAGATATCCCATAGGATGAGCGACGCTGAAATCGGAAGAACCGTTCATGAGGCGTCGTATTTGTGGCGGTCGAAAGGAGGGACCGTGTGGAGTGTAATGCGTCTGGAAGTACTGCTTCCCATTGCTGGTTGGGTAGGCCCCGAGATCTCAAAGCCAGACGTACCGCATTCCAGATGATAGCGTTAAAACGCTCGACTTGCCCATTCCCGACCGGATGATAAGGCGTCGTTCTGCTGGCAGCAATACCCCGTTCCGAGAGATAGGCCTTGAGTTCTCCTGACATAAAAGAAGGGCCCCGATCCGAATGAACATAGGATGCCATGCCACAGAAAGCAAATACCTGCTCAAGGCAGCTGATAACCGTGGTCGTCAGCATATTGGGGCAGGGAAAGGCAAACGGAAAACGGGAATACTCATCGACCATGGTCAATAGATAAGTGTTGCGAGTTGAAGAGGGCAACGGCCCCTTAAAATCGATGCTAAGCCGTTGCATTGGCTGGGTCGCATGTATGAGTATACCACCCGAGGGGCGGAAAAACTGTGGTTTCAATTCCGCACAGACTCTGCAGTCCGAGCACATCTTCTTTACATCCCCGGTAGAGAATGGGAGATTTCGTGACCGCACGAAGTGTAGCATGCGAGTAACGCCCGGATGACACAACCCATCATGGATGTCTACGAGCGTAGAGGGTGCCATGGCGGAGCAGAATGCTCGTGTGAGGGTATCCGGAGCCACATTCTCCTTGCCAGGTCGATAGTGGATGGTGTAACCAAAAGAGGCCAATTCCAGCCGCCAAAGCTGGATTTTATTATTTTTAATTTTGGTCCGTTTTCGATTATCGAGCATGAAGGCGACCGATCGCTGGTCCTTGATTAAGGTAAAGTGCTGGCGAGCTAGGAGATGAGTCCACTTCCGTACTGCCTCTATGATGGCTGTAGCTTCTTTCTCGACTGGAGGATAATGTAGCTCAGCCCCTTGAAAAGTCCTGGACAAAAATGCCACCGGACGACCTTCCTGATTCAGAGTGGCCGAGATCGCCACCTCCGAGGCATCACACTCAACGACAAAAGGAAGACTCTCATCGATGGAGTGAAGAGCCGCTTTCTCCAACTGTTTTTTCAGGAGGTTAAAGGCTGCAACAGCCACTGTGTCTAGTGGGAATGTGCTGGCCTTCAGTAGAGGTTGGATTCGGTCCGAGAAGTTAGGAATCCATTTAGCATAGTATGCAAACAGGCCGAGGGCCCGGCGCAAGGAGGTCGGATTCTTAGGTGGTGGGAGCTCTTGGAGTGGGCGAAGCCTTTCAGGGTCAGGTTTAATGATGCCATTGCCCACACAATAGCCAAGGATGTTGATGGTTGGTTGTGACTCAATGGATTTAGCCGCATTTAATGTCAAATTACGGTGCTGGAGTGCATCCCAAAATTGTTGGAGATTGGCGTCATGTTCCCGCTGATTGCGACCTGCGACAGTAATATTGTCCAGATAAGGAAACGTATCCTTTAAGTCTTCCTGTTTGACCAGGTCATCCATTGCTCGCTGGAAGACAGCCACTCCATTAGTGACCCCAAAGGGGAGGCGACGAAATTGATACAGCCGTCCATTGGCTTCAAAGGCCGTATACTGCTTGTCTGAGACCTTCAAGGGTACCTGATGATAGGCACTTTTCAGATCATATGTTGAGAACACCGTGTACTCAGCCAGTTTATTAACCATATCATCGATGCGCGGCAATGGGTATGCGTCCAAGTCCGTATATTGATTGATGGTCTGTGAATAGTCAATGCACAGCCGTTTCTTGTGAGGTTGTAGAGGGTTCTTAACAATAACGACCTGGGTGCGCCATGGCGACGAACAAGGCTCGATGATATCCTCTGCTAAAAGCCGAGAAATCTCAGCCACAATAAAAGACTGGTCTTCCTGACTGAAACGTCGTGACTTTGTTATAATCGGTTTGCATCGAGGAGGGATACTGGTAAACAGTGAGGGTTCATCCAGTGAAGCTGCTGACAATGCACAGAACGGTAATCGAGGTCGTATATTAGAAATAGTGAGTTCAGGTTTGGATCCGCCGAACTCAATGGTGAGCTTCTTATGCTGCTTTTGAAAATCTAGCCCTAAGATAAGATCACTACATAAGTCCTTGAGCACTGAAAGCCGGGTGGAGGGATACCTGTGACCATTAAGTGTTATTTCAACCATACAAAAGCCAGAAATTCTGGTATTAAGTGATGACTGAGCCATCGCAATTGCCTGGTCCGATGGGAAAACATGTAGCTTTAACTCTGCAACAATCTGTTCCCTAATGAAACTATCAGTGCTACCTGAGTCAATTAAGGCATCTAAAGTATGTCCATTAATTGATGCTTTTGTAGCTGCATGGAATAGGTTCTGAGGACAAGCAGCTGTAATTGGTGTCGTTGCACAAAGAGTGGCTGAAACTCTAGGTGTGCTTCTTCGAGAGAAAACCCGAGAGGAAGCACGATAGATTTTAGCCGGAACATCTTGATAGGCCCTTACCGGGGCAGTTCGGTAGGACTTAGCTTGATAAGCCCTCGTAGAGGCTCTTGATAGGCAAACCTTTGCAAAATGACCCTTTTTGTTGCAATGACTGCAAAACGCATTGCGAGCAGGGCAGAATTTCCGAGGGTGAAACTCATCACCACAAAAGAAGCATTTCTTAGATTGCCAAGAGGCTGCCACAGTGGGGTCATCATCCTCTTCATCAGTGAAGTCATCAGATTGATCGTCAGGGCTAAAGTCCTCCCTAATAGAGTTCACCTGTGGCCTCTTAAATTGCCTGACTGTAGTTAAGGCAGCAGACCGAGGTCTGGGCACTGTATAAAGGTCTGCATTTCTTTTTGCCAGATCTAGAGAGCAAGCCATGTCATAAGCTCTCTGAAGCTCAAGTGTCTTACTTTCCAGTAGACGCTGGCGTATAAATGGGGAGGCAAGCCCGCAGATGAAAGCATCACGGATCATTTCTTCACGGTACAGCTCAGCTGAGGCCGCCTGAAAGTTACAGTCCATACTAAGTCTGCGAAGCTCTTGGAGGAATTTATCAATGGATTCCTCCGGCCCTTGTTGGGCTGTAGCTAGTAGATGTCTGGCATAGACCTCATTCGGTGTCTTAGTATATAGTCTTTTAAGCGTCCGAATTGCCTCCTCGTAACTGCCCCATTCCTCGACATACTGAAATACATTCGGGGTCACACAGTTGATGAGTATCCGCAACTTTGAGTCATCATCAGCCTTGCAATATTCGAGAAAATTGTCAAACGTGCGATACCAGTGTTTCCACACCTTACCGGCTGCTGGGGTGTTTGGGTCCAAGTCAAGACGCGATGGTTTAAGGATGTTTTCCATGATGGGTGATACCCTGGATCCTTAGTTCCGAGTTCGTCCAAAAAGTTTGAGTGCGAAGTTTTTCAAAGTTGATTAAATTGTCGTAAGAATGAGCCTTACGCGTGGTGAACTTAAAGTAAGCTTTAATCAACTAAAAAGGTGCTACATACAAAAGAGGTCTTACTCTATGCCTCTCCAGGATCCAACTGATCAGCCCAGTATTTATCCTGGACTAATCACAGGAAGTGATGCAATAAAGTTCGAGTCACAGGAAGCTGTATTGTGTTACCACAGGGGGGAAGTGCGCAAGGGAAGGAGATCACCCTCAAAGGGCAAAAAGTAGGAGGTGTGACAAAATGTTGTTAAATTTTTTATTGAAGGCCGAGGTTCGTGTTCAAACTTTTGTTTAGTGTTTTGGACATTATCTCCAGGTTGTGAGAACCAGTAATGTTAATGAATGATTTTTTGTGTTTGTTTCTATTAGTTTGTCATGAAGAAATGACACACACAGAGTTTGTAAAATAAAAAAAGTTTTGTATTCAAAATGTACAGTTTTGGCCTTTGGAATCATTGCTGCCTTGGCCGGCTTTGGGGTTGCGGGTTGCTTTCATTCATGTTGTTCTCCATGCCAGAAGCCATTTCCTCAGTAGGGGCCTAGAAGCAGCTTGTTATCAGCCGTTGACGGACGGCCCTTGCAGTTTCAACATTGTGGGCCTCCCTCCCGCCTTGGTGCTGCTGCTGATCATCCTCCTCCTCTTCCTCCTCCTCTTCCTCCTCCTCCTCCTCCTCGGTGGTGCACCAAGGCCTAGAGGCATTGGCAGGGTCCTGAGGATTGCCAGGTTATGAAGCATGCAGCACACAACTATGAAGAGGGAGAGAGAAACAGAGTTAACGTTTCAGGTCGATGACCTTTCGTCAGAACTGGAAAAAAGCAGGAAATGGAACAGATTTTTAAGTAAGTATAGTGGCTGGGAAATGGGGAACCTTTTGTTCTTTCATCCCCTTCCCCATTTCCCAGCCACTACACTTGCTTAAAAATCTGTTCCATCTCCTGCTTTTTTCCAGTTCTGACGAAAGGTCATCGACCTGAAACGTTAACTGTGTTTCTCTCTTCACAGATGCTGCCAGACCTGCTGAGTATCTCCAGCATTTTCTGTTTTTATTTCAGATTTCCAGCATCTGCAGTATTTTCTTTTTGTATGAAGAGGGAGACTCGCTCAGGCGAGTACTGCAGGCTCCTCCTGAGTGGTCCAGACAGCGGAACCGTTGCTTGAGCACGCCGATCGTCTGCTCAACGATGTTCCTGGTGGCGAGATGGCTCTCATTATACCGCAGCTCGGCAGGGGTGTTGGGGTTACGGAGCGGTGTCATCAGCCAGGTGCACAGTGGATAACCCTTGTCCACGAGGAGCCAACCACTTGGCTGATGCGGTGCCTGGAAAAGGTCTGGCACACCAGTCTGGCGCAGGATGAAAGCATCGTGGCTGCTGCCAGGATAGCGGGCATTGACAGCGAGTATCAGCTGTTTGTGGTCACAGACCAACTTGACGTTTAAGGAGTGGAATCCCTTGCGGTTTCGGAAAACCTCTGCATTCTCATGCGGTGCCTGCAATGCCACATGCGTGCAGTCAATGGCTCCCTGCACCATGGGGAAGCCCGCTTGCCTCGCTAAGCCCAATGCGCGTTCATGCTGTTTGGCCCGGGTCATCGGGAAAGAGATGTACTGGCGTCTCCTTTTATAGAGGGCATTTGTGACCTGACGGATACAGCAATGGACAGCGAACTGGGGAGATATTGACGATGTCCCCAGTAGCTGCTTGAAAGGAGCCGGTGGCATAAAAGTTCAGAGCCACTGTGACCTTCACTGCCACCGACAGAGAGCGTCCTGGTCCTCAGTAGAGGCTGCAGATCTGGCTGCAGCAGGTGGCAGAGCTCAGCGACCACCTCCTTGCTGAAGCACAGCCTGCGTAAACACTGCTCCTCAGACAAATTAATGTTGGAGAATTGTTCCGGAATACCCTGGGAGGGTAAGGTCTCCTGTGCAGAGGCCTGTTGGCCCTCCTCCATCTGGCCATGATTGCCATTCTCTCTCTGCCTCGAATCAGTGCAGCCCCCAAACTCTCTTGGCAATCGAAGTAATGAAGGTCAAATCCAAAAGTACCTGCAAAGTGATGCTCAGTAGCCAAAACTACTTCACACAGTGTTGACTCGATGCAGAAGTCTTTCCTTCTCTCAGAATCTCTCTCTCTGTCAGAATGAGTGGTGCAAAAATGTTTACCACAGAAAAAGCCAGGAAGAGGCCGCCTTTAAATAGCGCCCCCCCCAGCCCCTCACCGACTGGGAAACGTTCCAGTCTCCCTGTCGTTGCTTGCGCCAGGCAGAAAGGAAGGGGGCGCCACTCAATATCCGGTCCGGGGCGCCAACAGGGCGTTGCACGCTCGACTGACGTCACGATCTTAGGGCGCTAACGGGAGGCACAAGCCAACCGAATTTTTGCCCCAAGTGCTTTGCACAAGAGAGTGGTGCATGTGTGGAATGGACAATGGGAGCAGGTAGTGTGGAAACATTTTAGGGAGAATTGGACAGATACTTGAGGGAGTGGGCGATGGAGAGCGTTTGGTTTTTGGGCCTGGGTCAGATGGACTGCAGATTCTTTGTACTTTCCTAATCCATTCTCTCAACCGAAAGGCATGACTCCAGAGAGGCACAATGCTAAATCCAATTGTGCATCCCTCGATAGTTTGGTGTGTAAGTGCATTGCACTGCTGTGGTAGTGAGCCATAGGCCAGGCTTTTCTATGCTCGCCAGGCTGTGATTTTCCGGCCATTAAAATGAACTGGTGGAAAACCGTGAGCTGGTGAGTGTTGGAGCAGAAAACCCTGAGTCATGCTTAGTTTCAGCTGTGGCTCAGTGGTAGCACTCTCACCCCTGAGCCAGAAGGTTGGTTCACTCCAGAGACTTGAGCACATAAAAGAAAAGAAAGACTTGCATTATATGAAGCTCCTTTCACAACCACCGGACGTCCCAAGACGCTTTTACAGCCAATGAAGTACTTTCGAAGTGTAGTCACTGTTGTAAAGTAGGAAACGCAGCAATCAATTTGCGCACAGCAAGCTCCCACAAACTGCAATGTGATAATGACCAGATAATCTGATTTTTTTATGATGTTGATTGAGGGCTAAATATTGGCCAGGACACCGGGGATAACTCCCCTACTCTTCTTCGAAATAGTGCCATGGGATCTTTTATGTCCTCTTAAGAGGGCAGATGGGGCCTCGGTTTAACGTCTCCTCCGAATTCATGGCACCTCCGACAGTGCAGCGCTCCCTCAGCACTGCACTGGAGTGTCAGCCTAGATTTTTTTTGCTCAAATGGGACTTGAAGCCACAAACCTTCTGACCCAGAGGGAAGAGTGCTACCCACTGAATCACAGCTGACAACTATACAGTGCTCCCCCCGCTGTTGCAAAGTGTTTGCGTGTGGCCACCGGGTGACGGTAGGATTGGGGCTCACCTGCGATGCTCTTTTACTGAAATTCGCTGTCTAGGCCCGCACATGAAGATTGGCCACTTGGGTGAGGAGCTGAAGGACTGTCAGTGCCCATAGAACCATAATCCAACAGGCACGAGAGGAGAGGAACATTTGGGAAAAAAAATCAAAAGCAATCACTCTTTTCATTTATTTCCGCTCCTTAGAATACCTGATCCAAGCACAATACTTAAATGCATTATTCTGATCCTGCTATAAAATATATCTTCAATTATTCATGCTTTCTCTGTTCAGCTCTCTGAAAATTCTCAATCCAGGCTAATTTCTGCCTAAGGACACTAGCATATATCAAAAGTCTAATATTTTGCACATTACCATCTTATAATATATACATGATGCTGAAGTCTTATGCAGTTCTTCATTAAAATAATAAAGTATTTGAATTCCATAGTCACCAAATTGATATTCCTCAAGGTCCTATTCCAAAGTCTAGTCCTCGAGTTCCCACTGCAAGTAATCACACCATCTCCTAATCTAAGCTCATTCACAACCGGGATGTCAAAACTGGTCAACTTCTTACCTCCCTCAATTTTCTCTTTAACCTTGAGTCTATCCCTCTCTATCTCTGTAATCTCCTCGAGCCCCACAACCCTCCGAGATCTCTGCGCTCCTCCAATTCTGGCCTCCTGAGCATCCCCGATTTTAATCACTCCACCATTGGTGGCCGTGCCTTCAGCTGCCTGGGCCCTAAGCTCTGGAATTCCCTCCCTAAACCTCTCCGCCTCTCTACCTCTTTCTCCTCCTTTAAGACGCTACTTAAAACCTACCTCTTTGATCAACGTTTTGGTCATCTGCCCTATTATCCCCTGCGTACAGTTTTGGTCTCCTTATCTAAGGAAGGATATATTTGCATTGGAGGCAGTTCAGAGATGATTCACTAGGTTAATTCCAGAGATGAGGGGGTTAACTTATGAGGAAAGGTTGAGCAGGTTGGGCCTATACTCACTGGAATTTAGAAGAATGAGAGGTGATCTTATTGAAACATATAAGATACTGAGGGGGCTCGACAAGGTAGATGCAGAGAGGATGTTTCCCCTCGTGGGGAAATCTAGAACTCGGGGGCATAGTTTTAGAATAAAGGGTCACCCTTTTAGAACTGAGATGAGGAGGAATTTCTTCTCTCAGAGGGTTGTAAATCTGTGGAATTCTCTGCCCCAGAGAGCCGTGGAGGCTGGGTCATTAAATACATTTAAAGTGGAGATAGACAGATTTTTGCAAGATAAGGGAGTGAAGGGTTATGGGGAGAGGGCAGGGTAGTGGCTTTGAGCCCAAGATCAGCCATGATCTTATTGAATGGCGGAGCAGGCTCGAGGAGCCAAGTGGCCTATTCCTGCTCCTATTTCTTATGTTCTTATGTGGCTCGGTATGAAATGTTGTTTTATCACGCTCCTGTGAAGCGCCTTGATACGTTTTACTACATTAAAGGCGCTATATAACTGCAAGTTGTTCTTGTTGTTGTTGTCTACATACTTTTGATGCCTTCCACGTTCCTATATTCTCCTTAGAGCAGAGAAGGTTAAGAGGAGATTTGATAGAGGTGTTCAAAATCATGAAGGATTTCGATAGAGTAAATAAGGAGAAACTGTTTCCAGTGGGAGAAGGGTCGATAACCAGAGGACACAGATTTACCGTGATTGGCAAAAGAACCAGAGGCGACACGAGGAAGCAATTTTTTATGATCTGGAATGCGCTGCCTGAGAGGGTGGGGGAAGTAGACTCAATAGTAACTTTCAAAAGAGAATTGGATAAATATTTGGTGGGAAATCATTTGCAGGGCTATATGGGGAAAGAGCAGGGGGGAGTGGGATTAATTGGAGAGCTCTTTCAAAGAGCCGGCACAGGTATGATGGGCGGAATGGCCTCCTTCTGTGCTGTATGATACCATGATACACAATCTGGTGTCCCCGAACCACTATATCTTGATTTAATATTGTTGCCTTGTGTTTATGGTAGAGGATTTGCAATTCAAAGGTCATGAATTCCAATCCCATCATTGTAATTTATGAAACAGCAGGTCAGGCAGCATCTGTGGAAAGACACAGGGCTGGATTTTGTCAGTGTGGGTGGGCTGGGGCGTGTCAGGTGGAAATCGTGTCAGGACCCCGAATGCTAAGTGAAGTGTTGAAAAAGTGCGATTTTCCCCTAATTGGGCAATGATTTCCTGCGTGTGGGAACCCCTGGCCCAATGTGTCTTTTCATACAGAAAGTCGCCTCTGCTGACGTCATCAATGCTGCTGGATTTAAGACCTGCAAGCAGCCTTGCTTCCTCTGGAGACTGCAAAGGCTCTGCAAATTGTATGAAGGCGTTGATTTCCCGACAATGTCCACGATCAAGCAAAAGTGTGCACCTCGGTTTGATGAGCCCTCCCACCATCTCTGGTGCACGGAGCCAGATGTAATAAGGAGTTGCTGTTCCCTTCCTCAGGGAGAAAAAAGCCACCCCAGCAGACAAAAGCTGTGTGGCTGCAAGTGGCCCAGGAGGTCAACTCCATTTCGCTGAGCCGCAGAACCTGGCTGCAATGCAGGAAGAGGTTTCATGACCTTATTCACACAGGAAAAGTGAGTATGACTTTCCCATCACCCTCAATCTGATCCCCATCGCCTCTCCTCGACAGCACTCTGCTTTCCAACCTCTTCCTCCACATTCCACTTGACACTTACATCCCTGCACCCTTACCCATTCCCTCTCTCTCTATGGTCACATTCACTTAACTATTCGACCATGCAGCCCTCACACTCCCTATCACGGAGATGCAATGACAACAACAACTTACAACACACAGGGAGGGTCCTTTGTATCCTTCTAAGCATCTATGCTATGGATTATCTACACTCACTCCTTCATTCTCACTCAAACTCCACTTGTGTCCCTCATTGCAGGAAAAGAGAGCCAACAATATGAGGGAAAGAGCCATGACAGGAGGAGGGCCACCCTCAGTAGCCCAGCTCACCCCCTGGGAGGAGGCGGCCCTGGAAATCGCTGGGATCGAGGACGATACCCAAGTGGGGGACGGACAGACGGGCGCATCACAGCAAGCTGGTGACAGAATAGTTTGGCATCTCTCTCATTGACATTGCATGAGTCACTGATAATGAATCTGACGCTCTAACAGATTGACTTATGATCATCTGCACTATTCAATGTGCATGTAACCTTGACCTCACATCTCTAACTCTTTGCTTTACTCCCCCACAGGACCATCGAAAGCCCCCGTCCCCACTGTCCAGGAGGAAGAGCCTGAGCTTCCAGACTCCTCAGAGGAAGCTGCAACCTCTGAGGGCACAGCGTCAGCAGAATTCAGCGCACCCAGCACCAGCGCAGACACTCACACCTTGGTGGGATCTTCGCAAGATAGAGTAGTGTTGGCACCTGGTGTATCACAGCTCACAAGTGAGCATCAGCAGCTGGTGGAGACAGGGACAACAGTGGAGAGTCCTCGTCGGAGGACGCAGGACTCTCCCAGCTCGGCTCTGCTGCATGTCGACCCTGTGCCTCCGGGTCCATCCAGAAGGAGAGCGGTGCTGGAACTCCAGGAACAGGTGCAGGAGTCTCTGGCAGGTTTTGTCTCCAGGGTCGCTGCGAGTGTGGAGTGAATGGAGGAGTCCATTGCGAACATGAGCAGAGCCTTTGTGGAGGCATTTCCGCATGAACGCCTCACCGCGGAAAGGATGGCAACCTCCGTGGAAAGGATGGCTAACTCCATGGTAAGCTTGGCTACCATAGAGGAGAGGCTGGCTACGGTAGAGGAGAGGATGGCTACGGCCATGGAGGAGCTTAGTCGCCAGGGTATGGAAAACATGGTAATTGTTCAGACTAGAATGACATCTCTTGCGGAGCGATGGTCAGCTATTGAGCATAGAAACCAGACCTTCATGGAAGTCCTCTGGAGTAGGACTTCCAGTGCAGAAACGGGTCCTCATGGCCCCCCTGAAGTGTAGCAAGGTACTGTCAAGCCACTTGCTAGCTCTGAAGTGGGGCTGACCCATGAGAGGGATGTTGGTGGTAGAGAACAAGGAAGTGGGGGCTCCTCTCCAAGTGCTCACACGACAATGCCACTGCGGAGCCCTCGGTCAGAGCCCCACCAGAGTCCTCACCCAACTGAGATGAGCGTCTCAGCCTCTACACAGCCGTAGGAGCAGCAGACTGTTGGCAAGCCCGCACAGATTCGCAACCCCAGAGGATGGCCGCCAAAGGCGTCAAGACAGGAGCAGCAAGAAAGTAAGCAAAGGGCCTCCACATCTGCTGAAGCCACAGGGGAAGCACCATGTAGGAGCGCATATAAGAGGAATATAAAGCACAAGTAGTCACAAGGGTAGTCACTTGGGTGCTGTGATGTTTTGTTTTTGGACCAGCCATCATTGTCATTGTATTATAAACAGATTTGATGGCAAACTGTTGAAGTTGTGGCCTGTGTCATTTCGCAAATGGAACTTTCACATTGAGGGCTTAGGGTGACTTGCAATTGTCAGTATGGTGGTCAGAGTGATAGGAATCCGTAGGTTCTTGTCCATTGTGGATGCACTGGTAAGAAGGTGTGAGACAAAAGTTTTTGATTGTGCAGGCTCACCAAATCTGGCCAAGATGATTGCGTCCCCTGCATCCCGGGCAACAATGTTGTCGCGCGCTGGCGCCTTCTGGCCTATGCAACTTCAGGTGGGTGACTAGCAGCTTGCCGCTCCTGTTGATGCTCCTGCTGTTGGTGCTGCTGTTGTTCATGGTTCTGCTGCTGCCACGGCTGGTCTTCGTCCGATTCTGATGTCCAGGAGGAAAGGAAATAAATGGTCACCATGCTTCTGGTATATACCTCAGTTGAGGAAGCGCTCAGTCAAGGTGGCGAGAGGGGTTTCCCAGGAGGTCACACTGGAGATGGGTGTCAGGCTCCAAACTTCCACAACACTGAGTATGCCTGCTAAAAGTTCCCCCAGACCTGAGACAACAAAGTTCTGACACCTGCAAATGATCATCGGTGAGAACTCCTTTGTAATGGGGGAGCTGCAGCTGTTAGTAAGCAATCCAATTGTGAGGCCGTCAGGATTACCTGGCATGTTCCAGAGGAGGTGTGGAGGATGGGGGAAATGACTAAAAATCGGAAAGGCCTCTCAAAATGGGATTATAGAGGCAATTAAGTGGTTGTTAAGGGCCTTAAGGGCCTTTCCCGCCTCTTGGAGGCGGGATGGAAAGGGGGTCAGAAAAAACGTATTTGGGAAAATTGCTCAGAGGCAGGATGGAGGCAGGATCGGGCCCGCCCGCCATTTTTGGCGATTTTACCACCTCACACGCCTCCAATCCCGCCTCCTCGGGCTTGGCAAAGTCGAGCCCACAGAGTTGATCGAGGCCCCGTCTACCCTCTCAGGTGGATGTAAAAGTTCTCATGGCCACTATTTCGAAGAAGAGCATGGGGAGTTATCCCCGGTGTCCTGGTGCCAATATCTATCCCTCAACCAACATTATTAAAACAGATTATCTGGTCATTATCACATTTGCTGTTTGTGGGAGCTTGTTGTGTGCAAATTGGCTGCCACGTTTCCTACATTACAACAAATGACCACACTTCAGAAGTACTTCATTGGCTGTAAAGCGCTTTGGGACGTCCTGAGGTTGTGAAAGGCGCTATAGAAATTCAAGTCTTTTCTTGCATTTTGCAAAGTATCTCAAACTTCTTTTTTTTGAGGCATTTGCTTAAGGATTAAATTACAGGATAGTTTTTTTTATGATTGACAGTACAATTGGCCATTCACAAGCCAGGGCTTCCAGTTTACAAACTGGCCCTTGTCAGCAGAAGGTTGTTGCCTTTCTAGGTCCTTCATCTGTTCTTCAGAATAAGATAAAAGCACCACCAACATTATTAGGACTAATAAACTGTTACACATACAAAGGAGAAGAAATAAATTTCATATCCAAATGATAAATAATTCCCAAAGCCTCCCAATAAGGCATTAATCCAACTTTGATATTTAAGTGGTGAAATACAGCACGGAAGGAGGCCATTCGGCCCATCATGACTGTGCCAGCTCTTTGAAAGAACTCTTCTATTAAACCCACTGCCGGCTCTGTCCTCAATTAGATCATCGCAAAGTCCCTTCTTTTCCAAAGGGAACAAGCCCTTCTTCCTCAACCTTTCCTCTTAAGTTAATTTCCAAGCTGTTGTCTAATTTTGGAATTCAAATAGTGGTTATAAACCTCACAAGCTTTCTTCCAGCCACCTCTTATATCAATGAATATATTACAGTCTCGTAATTACTCACCGGCCTCCATTATTCAGTATGTACAATATATTTTATTCATTCCATATGTATATTATTCCAGTGTTTATAGCAATAGATTTCAAACATATTACAAATCTATAATGAATGCAAATGTTGTAAATTGGTCATATTTAACTCTCAGAAATAGGTGATTGCTGTTGACGGCCTTTGTCATTTTTTATTATTTCTAATTTCCTCTCCCCCCGCAAAGATCTCATTCATGATGGAGTATGGGTCCTGGGGACACCTTGGTATCTCATTGGAATCATAGAATAGTACAGCACAGAAGGAGGCCATTCGGCCCATCGAGTCTGTGCCGGCTCTATTCGAAGAGCAATCCAGTTAGTCCCACTCCCCTGCTCTTTCCCCATATCCCTGCAATTTTTTTTTCTCCTTCAAGTATTTACCCAATTCCCTTTTGAAAGCTACTATTGAATCTGTGTCCACTGCCCTATCAGGCAGTGCATTCCAGATCATAACCACTCGCTGCGTAATAAAGATTTTTCTCATGTCGGCTCTGGCTCTTTTGCCAATCATCTTGAAATCTAAGCACTGTGAGTTGGAATCCCCCGTCATTACTGGAATAGCACAGAGCAAGACTTCCATCTGCCGCCGTGACCCCCACCATCATCCCGTCACATTTTGTTGGGTTTGGTACAATTTTAAAGGGGGTGCAGGAATAGAGAGACCGGGGGTGGGTGTACGTACACAAGTCTTTGAAGGTGACAGGACAAGTTGAGAAGGCTGTTAAAAAGGCATAGGGGATCCTTGGCTTTATTAATAGAGTGCAAAAGGAAGGAAGTTATGCTGAACCTTTATAAAACACTGGTTCGGCCTCAGCTGGAGTATTGTGTTCAATTCTGGGCATCGCACTTTAGGAAGGATGTCAAGGCTTTGGAGAGGGTGCAGAGGAGATTTACTAGAATGGTACCAGGGATAAGGTTATGTGGAGAGACTAGAGAAATGGGGGTTGTTCTCCTTAGAGCAGAGAAGGTTTTGATAGAGGTTGCTCCAAACCATGAAGGGTTTTGATAATAGTAAGTAAGAAGAACCAGAGGCAACATGCGGAAAAAAAAATACGCTGTGGTTATGATGGAATGCACTGCCTGAAAGGGCGGTGGAAGCAGATTCAATAGCAACTTTCAAAAGAAAATTGGATATATATACTTGTAAAGGAAAAATTTGCAGGGCTATGGGGAAAGAGCAGGGTAGTGTAAATTATTGGATAGCTCTTTCAAAGAGCCGGCACAGACACGATGGGCCGAATGGCCTGCTTCTGTGCTGTATCATTCTATGATTCTATGATACTAAGTCCCACTCCAGGGACTTGAAGCACAATAATCCAGGCTGACACTCCAGTGCAGTGCGGAGGGAGTACTGCACTGTCGGAGGTGCCGTCTTTCAGATGAGACGTTAAACCAAGGCCCCGTCTGCTCTCCCAGGTGGACATAAAAGATCCCATTGCACTATTTCGAAGAAGAGCAGGGGGAGTTCTCCCCGGTGTCCTGGGCCAATATTTATCCCTCAAATCAACGTCACAAAAACAGATGATCTGGTCATTATCGCATTGCTATTTGTGGGAGCTTACTGTGCGCAAATTGGCTGCTGTGTTTCCTATATCACAACAGTGACTACACTTCAAGAGTACTTCATTGGCTGTAAAGCACTTTGGGATGTCCGGTGGTTGTGAAAGGCGCTATAGAAATGCAAGTCTTTCTTTTTGTTGTTCTAGTTCTTCCAGTTTCCAATCCATGTTGTTCCTTTTCCTTATTTTTTGTTGCTGGCTCTTCACCCTTCCGTTAGCTCAGCTCATTCCTCTCCCAGCCCCACCACCACCCCTGACCGTCACACCCGGTATCCCAGCCGTCTCATCTATTCTTAAATTCTTTGCAACTTTCCCGGTCGAGGCAGAAAGAGGAATGAAAACTATCAGGACACAGAATGGGCATGATTTGATATGTCCAGCCTAGCAATTTGTTTCTCAAATTACACGTAAATTTGAAAAGTACAGTCGATGCGGAAACCCTTTTCCGTTCTTGACTTCAAATAATTGTACATGAGACTCAATCATACTTTTGGCCTCAGGATATACTAACAAGCAGCCGAACCGAGCAAATTAGTGGCGTCCAGCACTAAAAACCATGTCAACCTGGAAGAAATGAAAGAAAGCAATTTGGGCTTTATTAAGGTCTATTTTGTTTGAGTTTGTGTGTGTGTGTGTGGGGTGGAGGGGGGGGGGGGGATTGTGTCGCGGACAACCGCAGAATTATAATTTCACGGTTTCGTCCAAGGTTTTTGTATTTTTTTTCCCCCTGTTTGTTGATGTATTTTTTGATTTTGAGTTGCAGCCCCGGCTGATCCTGATGCTGTTTAATTCAAGCGGAGACTGGAGGTCTGGTGAAGGATAGATGTTCTCCTGGGTGCGCTCTTGTCATGTTAAGGTAAGATCAAACTGCTGGAAAAAAATAAATGTGTTAAAAAAAAAATATAGACACACATCTGCACAGCGTCGAGCCTGTGCATCAGGGCGTCTCAACACCCCCAGCATCAATAAGAGAGAAGCGCAGGACGACAGACTTCATTAGGCTGAGCAGAGAGAGAGGACATTGGCACCCTAGTCACTGGTCGTGTCTTCTCATCATCCCTCAGTGCTCAGCAGACAAGTGCTCAGGCTGGCACTGGGGGAATAATCCACCAGCCCACCAGCCCTTTTACAGAGTGTGGAGCCTTGTGAAATCAAAAAAAGAAAAGAGGGCGAATCAATAAGTCCAAGCTAAGCTGAGCTAAGCATTTCCCACCATCCTTTGCCGAAACAAACCCAGCTGTCACACTGTGAGTGCCTCACATTTTGGCACAGAGCAGGGGGGCGGGGGGGTGGCGGGGGGGGCAAGAGGTTTCACCGCTGTCCTTATCAATCAGGGATGAAAGTTGAAAGTATACCACCCCGCCCCCCACCCCGAGTGATTTACCAGGGCCGACCAAACATATCAATCATCGTCCTTTCTCTCTTTTTTTCTTGGTTGGAATAACAATTTATTATCCGTGCCGGAGATCTTAAACTCAATCTGTGCGGTGTTCTGAGTGTCTCGTTCAATGCCACAAACTGCCATCATTCTTCATCCCCCCGGAAATCAGTCGGCCTTTGTCGGAGATGTTATTAACGCGCAAATTTATTCTTTCAGTAATTAACGCTGACAAGTCACAAGTCACACACACACATAGACGAGGGCTGCCGGTGATAAATAACCCACTGTTATTACAGATTGCCGCCCAATTTTGATTTTCCCCAATGGTAACAACGCTGTTTCAGTCCGGTATTTGTCTGGATAATCTTCCGGCAACATGCATGCATATTTTTCTGATTTTAAAACTTTTTTTCTTGCCTTTGCCTAGCAAGACTTCACTGCAGTACTTTCTTTACCCATTGCAATACTGCAATTTCTTATATTATTTACAACACCTCGCATTCTAACATTAAATAAAGACTTGCATTTCTATAGCTCCTTTCACGACCACTGGATGTCCCAAAGCTCGTTACAGCCAATGAAGTATTTTTTGAAGTGTAGTCACTGTTGTAATGTAGGAAATGGAGTAGCCAACAGCAAGATCCCACAAACAGCAATGTGATAACCACCAGATAATATTTTTTTAGTGATATTGGTCAAGGGATGAACATTGTCCAGGACACCGGGGGCAACTCCCCTGCTCTTCTTCGAATAGTGACCATGGGATCTTTTACGTCCACTTGAGGGGGCAGACTGGGTCTCGGTTTAATGTCCCATCAGAAAGACGGCACCTCCGACAGTGCATCACTCCCTCAGCACTGCACTGGGAATGTCAGCCTAGATTTTGTGCTCAATGGGCTGGATTTTGATACTGGGACGGGTTGGGGTCGTGTCATCCACTTTTCGTGTTATCCACCCGTCTGCAATTGGATGTGGGAGATTGATGCGATTTTCACCTAATTGGGCAATTGAGTTCCAGCATGTGGGAACCCATGAACCAATTAGTATTTTCAGTCTGAAAGTCGCCTCTGATGATGTCATCATTGCTGCTGCATTGAAGGTCTGCAAAGACTGCCTGGCCTTTGCTGTGAGAGGACCTGGATGCAAAATGAGCAGCAGCAGCTCTAAGTCTGCTCCCAGATATTTTTGCACCACCACTCCCAGATATGTCTCCTCCTCATCCATCCATCCAGATATGTCTCCTCCTCATCCATCTATCCATGCCAGCCAGCCAGCCAGCCAGCCAGCCAGCCAGCCAAATGTGCTCCCGCCAGGTTTCACATTCGTGGTTCAGAACAGGCGTGCTTCACATAGAAAAAGGGTTAAAATCACAAAGGCCTTTCAAAATGGCATTATAGAGGCAATTTAGTGCTTGTTAAGGGCCTTAACAGCCTATCCCACCTCTTAGAGGCGGGACGGAGTCGGGACCAGCAGACACGATTTAATGAAAATTGCATGGAGGCGGGATGGAGGTGAGCCCGCCAGTTTTCGCAATTTTAACCCCCCACACGCCTCCAAACCCACATCCACGGGTCAATGAAAATCCAGCCCAAAGTCTCTGGAGTTGGACTTGAACCCACAACCTCCTAATTCAGAGGTGACAGTGCAACCACTGAGCCATGGCTGACACCTTAGGACTGTAGAAGACTTAAGCATTAGAGTTTATTTTTATTGATTCTTGGAATGTGGGCGTCGCTGGCAAGGCCAGAATTTATTGCCCATCCCTAGTTGCCCTTGAGAAGGTGCTGGTGGGCCTTCTTCTTGAAACGCGTGGTGAAGGTTCTCCCACAGTACCTTCATGGGAGTGCCAGGATTTTGACCCAGCGCCGATGAAGGAACGGCCGATATATGTCCAGGTCAGGGATGGGTTTGTGACTTGGAGGGGAACTTGGAGGTGGTGGTGTTCCCATGCACCTGCTGCCCTTGTCCTTCTAGGCGGTAGAGGTTTGGAAGGTGCTGCTGGAGAAGCCTTGGCGAGTTGCTGCAGTGCATCCTGCAGATAGTGCAGCCACGGTGTGTTGGTAGTGGAGGGAGTTTCAAAAACGAAACTAAAAGAAAATTGCTCTGTGGTAATTATTCATTCATGCACATAGATTATAACACAGTAGTGAGTTCTGATCATCTACTAGAGGTATTAAGGGCTGGTGCATTCCTTTCACAATATAGAAGGAACATAAAATATGCTTGTAATTAAATTCCATAATAGAAAGAGGACTGGAGATATGAAATACAGCTTCTGTTACTTTCTGCCTGATATTAACAAGGAGATACCAAAGAGATAATGCATCATCTCTGAAATATTTTTATAATATTAATCTTTTCTTTGGAACGGAAAATAAAATATATAATCCTTCCACTTTTTTTGGGATATTAGATAGCAAAACGATGGTGCAGTTCTTGAAGTCACTTGTAATAAGGTCTCACAAATTTGGTCCTAGTGGTCACCTAATTGAATAAATCAGCACAAAACAAGGGCACCCTTTCCTAAATGACTTAAATCTTCATGAGTAACATTAGTGCACATTCTCCTTTACTACTACAACAAGTTGCATATACATAAGCACCTTTAATGTGGTAAAATGTCCCATTGCGTTTCACAGGAGCGATTATCAAACTTGACACCGAGCCACATAAGGAAGTATTGGGACAGGTGACCAAAAGCTTGGTCAAGGAGTTATGCTTTAAGGAGCATCTTAAAGGGAGGTGGAGAGATGGAGAGGGAAGGAATTCCTGAGCTTAGGGCCCAGGCAGTTGAAGGCACGGCCGCCAATGGTGGAGCGATTAAAATCGGGGATGCACAGGAGGCCAGAATTAGAGGAGCGCAGAGATCTCGGAGGGTTGTGGGGCTGGAGGGGGTTTACAGAGATAGGGAGGGGCGAGGCCGTGGAGGGATTTGAAAATGAGGAGAATTTTAAAATCGAGGCTACAAGCAACTCATAAGTAAACATAAACTACTCTCTTCTCACATCTCGCTACTACATCTCGTCCTCCTTTTTCTTCTTCCAGTCTGCGACCCCTTGTTACTTATTCAGCAACCGGTGGAAAGGACCTTTCACGATTTATTTCATGTATTGAGATGTATTGGAGGGCCAACAATATTCATGAGACAGTCTCCCAGCAAGAAACAGCACCGCAGGAGAGGAGAGTAGAAGAGGAAGTTGTTAAAAAAAACACATGTGTGGAGAAGAGGGATAGTCATTGCTTGCAAACCAAGGGTGGAGGGAGGGAGGATTGGAATAATCATTAGTTAAATTTTGCCCTTCAGCGAGCTTGCTGGTTGAATTTGGAAGGTGTGCTGATCCTTACTGCCCTGACAGTGCCTTTGACATGATGAATAAATAAACAAAAATCCTTTTAAGATTTTTTTTGTGCATTGTAATCTTCCTGTCATTCCAGTTTTATTGATTTAATTACACGTCTGAGTGATCGCTGATTAAAGTCCCTTTGTCAATGTTGTCGGGCCCCAATACAATTAGCTCTCATATTTAATAAAAAAGATAATTTAATATAATGGTTCCGTCAGGATCATTGTTCGTCTTGAATGCAGAACCTAATCACTACGTCATCTATAGGCTGTACGGTTGCCTCAAGTTGAACTTGTATAGATTTAAAGTCTTATATTCAAATGGCAAAAAGATTACAGAATTATTGAGAGGAGCTTTAACACATCGCGGGGAAAGAAGACGGAACGCCGCTTGAAATGTCAGCAGAATTATGGGATTTATGCAGAAGTCGGGGGAGGAGCGATACTTGGCAATTCTATACTTCATTCCTACTCGCTGCATTTGTGTTTACCAAAGACTTCCACACTGACTAAATCAGTAACAAACTGTTTTCTTTTTCTGATACTTTTTTCGGGCATTTTTCTCCTCCCTGCTCACCTCCACCCTCTCCTCACTCGAATACTGTTCCACAGGTACCAGTGAAGGACCCAAAGGTAAATCTTCATGTAGAGGCAGAGGACATGGCTAATGTATTAAATGTGTACTTTGCATCTGTCTTCACAAAGGATGCGGATGATGTGAAGGTTACACTAAAAGAAGAGAGGGAAGTTATGGACAGGCTAGTAATAGATAGAGAAGACGTACTAAAAAGATTAGCATTACTGAAAGTTATTAAATCACCTGGTCCAGATGGAATGCATCCTAGGTTGCTGAAAGAAGCAAAGGTAGAAATAGCAGAGGCATTGGTCACAATCTTTCAATCCTCATTGGATACAGAATTAGTGCCAGAGGACTGGAGGGTTGCGAATGTTATACCACTATTCAAGAAAGGGGAGAGGGATAAACCAGAAAACTCCAGGCCAGTTAGCCTGACATCGGTGGTGGGGAAGTTATTGGAAACCATTATCAGGGACAAAATAAACTTTCATTTGGAAAGGCATGGGTTAATTAAGGAGAGCCAGCATGGATTTGTTAAAGTAAAATCGTGTCTGACTAATTGATTGAATTCTTTGGTGAGATAGCAGAGAATGTTGATCAAGGTAGTGCAGTAGATGTTGTATATATGACTTTCGGAAGGCAATCAACAAAGTGCCACATAGGAGGCTTATTAAGAAGATGGAAGCCCATGGAATTAAGAAGAAAGTGGCGGAATGGATACAAAATTGACTCAGTGACAGGAAGCAGAGGGTGGTGGTGTATGGATGTATTTCAGACTGGGAGGTGGTTTGCAGTGGTGTTCCCCAAGGGTCAGTTTTGGGTCCATTACTCTTTTTAATTTTTATAAACACCCTAGACTCGGGTATAGGGAGCAGCATTATAAAGTTTGCAGATGATACGAAACTTGGCAAAGTAGTAGATAGTGTTGAGGATCATTATAGGCTTCAGGATGACACAGGATGGTGAAATGGGCAGAAGCATGGCAGATGGAGTTCAATGCGGAGAAGCGTGAAGTGATGCACTTTGGGAGGACTAATACGGAAAGATAGTATACTATAAATGGCACGAATTGGAAAAGTGTCAAAGACCTTGGTGTCCAAGTACACAAATCCTTAAAGGTGGCGGGGCAAGTTGATAAGGTGATTAAAAAAGCATATGGGTTACTTGGGTTTATAAATAGAGGAATAGAATATAAAAACAAAGAGAACTTTATAAATCACCGGTTAGGCCTCAGCTGAAGTATTGTGGATAATTCTGGGCACCACACTTCAGGAAAGATGTAAAAGCCTTGGAAAGGGTACAGAGGAGGTTTACCAGGATGTTACCAGGGATGAGGGACTTCAGTTATGAGGAGAGGTTGGAAAAGTTAGGATTGTTCTCCTTGGAACAGAGAAGGTGAAGAGGTGACCTCATAGAGATTTTCAAAATGATGAGAGGTTTTGATGGAGTAGAGAGAGAAAAACTATTCCCTCTGGTGAGTGGGTCAATAACCAGAGGTCATAGATTCAAAATCATTGGCAAAAGATCTCGAGGGGAGATCTGGAGAAATTATTTTCTCTCAAGAGTTGTGGGGATCTGGAACACTCGACCTGAAAAGGTGGTGGAAGCTGATTCCATCAATAATTTTAAAAGGGAGTTGGACGGTACTGGAGGATGAGGAACTGACAGGGTGACGGACAAAAAGCAAGGATGTGGGACTGAGCACGACCGCTCTTTCAAAGAGCCAGCACAGGCACGACGGGCCGAATGGCCTCCTTCTGTGCTGTAAGTTTATATGATTCTAAGATACCCATTCTCCAGCACCTCATCCTAGTTGCTTTTTTTCATATGTGGAGCTGGACATTGAGTAATAGTAGGCTGTTAGTGTCACCCGTGGCGCAGTGGTAACGCTCTCGCCTCTTAGTAGAGCGCCGATTAATTTAATGTTCAGTTTGGCTAGATTCGTGATTATGCAAAGAAGGGATGCTCTGTTTTTTAAGGGGAGGAGAATAAATCTAAAAAAGTATTTTAAATATAAGCTAAAAGATCATTATAATGCTCTGTGAATGTTTTATTCAGAATGAAAATTAAAGATGGCATTTTATGATCAGTTTTTAAAGTACAATGGATTAATATATGTCATGAGAGACAAATTAAACTTCAGTTTTTGATGTTAATAAGTGGTGGAGGAATGAGTGGGCAGATTGGCGGAATGGCAGTGGGCTTGTTTATGTTTTAGTTAGGAAAGGGTGATTTGTGTGGTACAAAGGAATGATCACGAATTGTAATGTTTATAACATTGAATAAATCCAAATAAAAAAAACACTCTCGCCTCTGAGTCCTAAAAGTGTGTATTCAAGCCCCACTCCAGAAACATGAGCACATAATCTAGCCTGATACTCCCAGTGCAGCACTTTCAGATGAGACGTTAAACTGAGGCCCTGCTCGAGTGTACTCAAGTGAATGTAACAGATCCCCGGCGCTATTTGAAGAGTAGTAGGGGAGTTCTCCCAGTGCCATGGGCAATATTTATCCCTCAACCAATATCTTTAAAAAAAATTAGTCATTTTTCTCATTCCTGTTGGTGGGACCTTGCTGTGTGGTAAATAGATGCCGTGTTTGCCTACATTACAACAGTGACTATGCTTCAAAAGTACTTTATTGGCTGTGAAGCGCTTTGGGACATGAAAGACACCGCATAAATGCAAGCCCGAGCCTGTCCTGTCCCCCACACATTGTCCACACAGGTGTGCTTTGCAGCAAAACTCACTGGATAGAGATCTGTATGATCATTGGCTGATTTTTAGCCTGTCTGACCCAAGAGCTAACAAGGCAAGGGAATACACAATAAATGGTAGGACACTGAGAATTGTAGAGGAACAAAGGGACCTTGGAGTGCATGTCCACAGATCCCTGAAGGAAGCAGGACAGGTAGATAAGGTGGTTAAGAAGGCATACGGGATACTTGCCTTTATTAGCCAAGGCATCGAATATAAAAGCAGGGAGGTTATGCTTGAACTGTATAAAACACTAATTAGGCCACAGCGAGAGTACCGCATGCAGTTCTGGCCACCACATTACAGGAAAGATGTGATTGCACTAGAGAGGGTACAGAGGAGATTTACCAAGATGTTGCCAGGACTGGAGAATCTTAGCAATGAGGGAAGATTGGATAGGCTGGGGTTGTTTTCTTTGGAACAGAGGAGGCTGAGGGGAGATTTAATTGAGGTGTATAAAATTAACAGAGAGGTCAATAACCAGGGGGCATAGATATAAAGTAATTGGTAGAAGGATTACAGGGGAGTTGAGGAGAACTTTTTTCACCCAGAGGGTGGTGGGGGTCTGGAACTCACTGCCTGAAAGGGTGGTAGAGACAGAAACACTCATCACATTTAAAAAGTACTTGGATATGCACTTGAAGTGCCGTAACCTACAGGGCTACGGACCAAGAGCTGGAAAGTGGGATTAGGCTAGATAACGCTTTTTTGGCCGGCACAGACATGATGGGCCGAATGGCCTCTTTCTATGCTGTAAACTTCTATGCTTCTATGATTCTAAGTGCGCTGACGCCAACTGTAACATCCAAAATGAGGTCAGCTAACCCAGCACAGACTGAGGGTGGGAATCAAACCTGGGCCCGTCTGGTAAGTAGGGCTCAGACACATTAGAGCCTTTCAATTTAACCATTCAGAGATTCTTGTGTAGTTACCATGAAATATAAATAAATCACGTCATGTCACATCAGTGTATTTCTTATATATGGTTACTGTAGTGTAATGGTTATGTTAGTGCATCTAAACATCGAGAGACCTGGAATAATAATCCAGGGAACGTGAGTTCATAATCCCACCATGGGCAGGTTGAGAATTTGGAGTTAGCTTAAAAAAAATCTGGCAATAAAAAGCTTGTATCAGTAACAGTGACCGTGAAGCTGTCGGATTGTGGTACAAACCCAACTGGTCCACTGATGTTCATTTTAGGGAAGGAAACCTGCCGTCCTTACCCGCTCTGGGCCGATACGTGACCCCAGCTCCGCACCAACATGGTTGACTCGTAACTGCCCTCTGAAGTGACCTAGCAAGACGCTAGGTTGTATTAGGGATGGGCAATAAATGCCGGCCTCTGCCAGTGATGCCCACAAGCCCGAGAAGGAATGAACCAAAGAAAGAAAGACTTGCATTTTTACAGCACCTTTCACGACAACCAGACGTCCCAATGCGCTTTACAACCAATGAAGTACTTTTGAAGTGGAGTCACTGTTGTAATGTAGGAAATGAGGCAGCCAATTTGTGCACAGCAAGCTCCCACAAACAGTAATGTGATAATGACCAAATCATCTGTTTTAGTGATGTTGATTGAGGGATAAATATTGGCCTCAGGACACCGGGGAGAACTCCCCTGCTCCTCTTCGAAATAGAGTCATTGGGGGAGAAATTCGGTATCATCCCGTTTGGGGCGCAATTATTGGCCGGGTGCAAAGTTTAGCGCCTGGAGCTAATTATCGCCTCCAACTTGAAAGATTGCCTTCTATCGGCCCGGGAGGTGATTGGAGCGCTAAATCAGGCCCTACACACCTCTGTTAGGGTGCTAACGCCGAGGAGCGAGGCACTACCTCAGAGCGCTGGCGAAGCTCATGTGATGTCAGTCAGCAATGGAACACAGACTCACTGGCGCCGGCCAGTTCTTAAAGGGGAGGGTCGATCTTGCTCTCCAGCCACATCCTGCTCATTGCAGCCTTGAATCTCGGCCTGTACATCAATTCTGCTGGAAAGAATAATGGAGAGACCCAGGGAAAGAGCTCAGAGTGCAGCCCCCACAGTCTCTTCCAAATCGATGCAAGGAAGGTCAAATCAAAATGAACCTGCAAAGTGCTGCTCAGTACTCAAAACTCTTTCACACAGCGTTGAAACTCTCCAGAAGTCTCTCTCTCTCTCTCTCTCTCACAATGCATGGTGCAAAAATGTTGCCGACAAAAAAAGGCAGGAAGCGGTCGCCTTTAAATAGCGCTCCCCCAGTCCCTTCCCGACTGCAAAACGCTCCCCTCAAACTGTCGTTGCTAGCGGCAGGCGGTAAGGCAGGGGGCGCCGCTCAATATCTGGTCTGGGGCGATACCGGGGCGTTGCACGCTCGGCTGACGTCATGATCTGCGGGCGCAGGAAATCGTGGCGGTAGTGTTTAGCGCTGCCGCAAAATGTCTGGTTAATTTCGTGAGCGGCGCATACATCGCCGCGCCTGGGCACTAGTTGTTTTGCGCCCCATTGGTGCCCTCTTAGGGCACTAACGGGATGCGCAAAGCAACCAAATCTTTCCCCCATAGAGTCATAACGGCACAGAAGGAGGCCATTCGGCCCATTGAGTCTGTGCCGGCTCTCCAGTCAGTCCCATTCTCCCGTTCTATCCCCGTAGCCTTGCAAGTTTATTTCCCTCAAGTACCTATCCAATCTCCCCTTGAAAACATTTAGGGGAAAAATTTGGTTGATTTGCGCCCCATTAGCGCCCTTTTAGGGCGCTAACTGGGGCGCAAAGCAATTAGCGCCTCGGCACGGCGCCGCCAACGCTTCCCGCGAAATTCAGCGGGAGGTTAACGTTGGCGGTAGCCATTAGCACCCCGCGGCGCTGCATCTCCGGCGATGACATCATCACCGTGCGCAGCACCCCGCTCGTGCCCTGGCCGCGATCCTCAGTAGCGGCCCCTGACTTACCACCGGACACTATGTCTGACAGGGTCAGGGGGGCCTACCTGCGGCCGGGTCGGCGCAAATTAAAGAGGAGGTGCCGGGCGGCCATTTTTGTTGCTGGCCGCCTGCCAGCACCTGCCCCCGTTGCTGTCCCCGGCCTCCTGTGCAGCCCCTCCGCGGAGTGCCGGCTGCACTCCGTGAGCCTGGCACTTCGCTTGAGTGCCAGGGTTCTTTTGCCGGCACTCTGATCCCTGGTGGCCCAGCTGGGCCCCGGGTCTCGCTGTGCAAGGCCCCTCCCCTTTAATAAGGGGAGGAAGGCCTGCAGTACCGTGGCACGTAGCGCCGTGATATTCACTCGCAGTGCCCCAAGAGGGAGGCGGGGCTCTTCCAGTAGCGCCCCGCTTCCATCTTGGGGCGCTACCAGTGATTTTCGGGCGTGGTGGCGCTAATTACTAGTGCCCCAGCTAAGTTAGCACCCCAAATTGGCGCGACCCAATTTTCCCCCCTGAGTGTCTCCACTTCCACCACTTTCATCAGCAGAAGAATTCCAGGTCATCACACTCGCTGCGTAAAAAAGTTTTCCCTCACATCCTCCCTGTATCTCTTGCCCAAAACCTTAAATCTGTGTCCCCTAGTCCTTGTACCATCAACTAGTGGGAACAGCCTTTCCCCATCTAGCCTATCCAAACCCGTCATAATCTTGTACACCTCTATCAAATCACCCCCCAACCTCCTTTGCTCTAATGAAAACAAATCAAGCTTCTCCAACCTGTCCTTGTAGCTAAGATCCCCCATCCCCGGAACCATTCTGGTAAATCTCCTCTGCACCCTCTCAAGTGCCTTTACGCCCTTCCTAAAGTGTGGTGACCAGAACTGAAAGCAATACTCCAGTTGTGACCTAACCAACACTTCATAAAGGTTCAGCTTAACTTCTCTACTTTTGTACTCAATACCTTTATTTATGAAGCCCAAGATCCCATATGCTTTGTTTAAATAGTGGCCATGGGATCTTTAACGTCCACCTGAGATGGCAGACGGGGCCTTGGTTTAATGTCTCATCCGAAAGATGGCACCTCCGACAGTGCAGCACTCTCTCAGAGTGTCTGCCGAGATTTTTGTGCTCAAGTTTCTGGAGCGGGACCCGAAGCCACAACGTTCTGACTCAGAGGCAAGAGTGCTACCCACTGCTCAAGAAAAAAGAATACTTTACTGCAAGGGGCTAGTGAAGGACAGACTAAAACATCAATTAAAAAGGAACTGGACAAGCATTTGGCAAAAGGAAAGGTGGAAAGGGAAGGGAAATGGAATTGGACAGCTACCTGTGAAGAGCGCGCTCTGGTACAGGCAGGATTGGCCAAGTGATCAGGTCTATGATGTACATCACAAGGTTTTAAGATTGATTCTGGTCTGCACATATCGGCAGAGAGTCCTGTTGAGGGGATTCACAGGTGAACCTGATCTGTTCTCATTAAAAATTCACACACGTGTGCACGGGGAATGGTCAGATAGCTCTCAGGATAGCCAATCTCTTCTGATTTTGCCCCCTCTCCCTAGTCATGGGGGTTGGGGGGGGGGCTGCTGAAATCAATCATATTGTCTAAAATTGCAGCCCTAACTGAGATCAGCTGACTCTGTACAGACCCAGAGTCGATCCTGAGCTTTTTCCAGCGTGTTGTGTGTGAGATTTTCAATGAACACTCCACAAAACACAGGAAGCTCGACACCATCCAGGACAAAGCAACCCGCCTGATTGGCACCCCATCCACCACCTTAAACATTCACTCCCTCCACCACTGGCGCACCATGGCTGCAGTGTGTACCATCTACAAGATGCACTGCAGCAACTCGCCAAGGCTTCTTCGGCAACACCTCCCAAACCCGTGACCTCTTCCACCTAGAAGGACAAGGGCAGCAGGCACATGGGAACTCCACCACCTGCAAGTTCCCCTCCAAGTCACACACCATCCTGACTTGGAAATATATCGGCCGTTCCTTCATCGTCGCTGGGTCAAAATCCTGGAACTCCCTCCCTAACAGCACTGTGGGAGCACCTTCACCACACGGACTGCAGCGATTCAAGAAGGCGGCTCACCACCACCTTCTCAAGCGGCAACTAGGGATGGGCAATAAATTCTGGGACTGGCCAGCGACGCCCACATCCCCTTGAATAAATCATTTAAAAAAAAGACAGAAAAGCTCACTTTAAAACTCAAATTAGCAGCTCGGAATTCTTTCCTCGGTTGCAAACCAGTTTCTTTTTTAAACACGCCACCAAGTAGCTTTAGTTATTCCTTTGAAATCTGATGGATTGACAAGAAGTAGACATCCTCATCTTGGGGATTTAACAAAAACAAAGGAGGATTTTCCTCCAGCTTCTTTCTGAGCTATCCCATGAGGTCAGTCAGTTCCTGTTGTCAGGTTTCTCTGAGTATGGGCCAGCGATTCCATCGAGTGAAAGCAGAAGCTTCCCGTTGACTTTGACGGAGGGCTCGCTGTAGGCTTAGTCTCAGGACACTGACAACATCACCTTGTCTGTCGCTATCAGAAGGCTTCTGCTCCTAAATCTCCCCCCTCTTCACGATTCTGAAAGGATCCAGCTGATGAGGCAGCCTATCTGAGTGCCAATCCTTGCCTTTAACAGGGGTCGGAGCTAAAGACTAGAAGAAGGGGATAACAGAACCATTTGATTTATGTTCAGTCAAGGCTGGGAAGAAAAAGAAAAGCATCTTTTTGTTTTATCAGTCTGCACCTCTCCTACTGTGAAAGAAAAAACGTGCATTTCTATAGCGCCCTTCACGACCTCAGGATGTCCCAAAGCATTTTACAGCCAATGAAGTACTTTTTTTTGAAGTCTAGTCACTGTTGTAATGTAGAGAAACGCGTCAGACAATTTGTGCACAGCAAGCTCCCACAAATGAAATAATGGCCAGGTAACGAGGTTTCTGGACAGGGTATTATGAGCAAGTGCCAGATCCCGGAGGCCCGAGCCTCACCCGAAATTGGGCCTCAGGCGCCATCAGCAGATTGCCAGCCAAATGCAGGCGCCAATCGGGAGTCAAGACGCAGCTCCCCGTGTTCCACGAGGGCGAAGTTGGGCAGCTCCCAACCCTGCAGCAACTCTCAAGTGGGTCCTGGGAGTGGGGAAGGGTGGAGGTGACGCGGAGAAAGGGGAGGCGGGGTGCGATTGGGGGAGGGCCGAGCTGGGTCCCCCAATTGTCTTCAGGACTGCTGTAGAGTGGGGTGGAGCAGTCCTTCGCCGGTGCTGGCTGCGTTCAGGGCACCCCATTTCGGGAAGGGGGCCTCAAACAGGCATGAGACCGCCCCCCCCGCCCCCCCCTCTTTGCATAGGCAAATGGGCCTAATGCCTGTTTCAGGTGGTGGAAGCAGTGGACGCGTATACTGGGACTTTTAACAATATGGCGGGCGCTGCATTTTTGACGCGGAAGGACCAAGCGCGCGCCGCCTGCTATTTTGGACGCCTAGGTGACCATTTTATGCCTGCAAAAGGGGGCGCGGCTTCAACTAATTTCGAGGACCATCTGGTTTTTAGTGGTGTTGGTTGAGGGATAAATATTGGCCAGGGCGGGAGCAAAACAGCCCTGCTCTTGTTTGGAATAGTGCCCATGGGAGCTTTTTACGTCCACCTGAGAGGTCAGATGGGGCCTCGGTTTAACATTTCGCCCGAAAGATGGCACCTCCGACAGAGCAGCACTCCCTCAGAGTGAAGCAGGACCTTCGGCCCATTTACTCTCAGCTGCCCAGAATGCCTAAAAAAAAGGTCCCCACGAGATTAAAAGTGGGACAAAAAGATTGGGCACGGGCCGTCCCCCATCTAAATTGGTCTGCTTTGCCCTTATTTTATGCCCGAAAGTACGAGCTGCAAAAGGAACTGACAGCTCGCGCAAAAATTGTTAATGAGGCCTGAGGATCAACTTTGGGCCGGCTGCGAGCTTTCCCGGTTGGGGCGCGTGCTGTTGGCGTGCCGTTGGTTATGGATCCCAAAAACGGGCCATAACCAATTTTCACCCCAAAGAGACGGAGAGCGAGAGAGTCATCAGCAGTCACTCTCTCATGACCTCTTGATGGTGATCTGAGAGCGGTATTGGTGGGGAACTGGGATCAAGCTCCCAACTGCAGCTAATACTGCCATAGATTTTGGGCCTGGGTCAGTTTTCGCCGCTCTGCGCTGCCAGCACGCGCGCCCGAATCCGGGAGCCCCGAGGATCGGTGGAAATTGGGCTTCGGGGGACTCACCTGACGCGAGCTGCTGGCCACTGGTCTAGCCTCCACTGGCACCTCGCTCAAGCGAAGAGGTCAGTGTCAGAAAGCCAGCCTCACCAGCACCGGCCCTCAGGTAATCCCCGGCTGGGGAGTTGGAGTGGGCTACGGTGGGACGGTGGGGGAAATCGCAAGGTCTGTGGAGCCGCGGGGAGGCCTGTCCCGACATCTGGTCCAATTCATCGGCAACACATTCCTAAATGATCTCCTTCAACAGCCATTAGGTCCCTCATTTACATATTTCTACTTATAGAAAGAGGAAAGAAAAAAAGACTTGCATTTCTATAGCGCCTTTCACGACCACAGGATGTCCCAAAGCGCTTTACAGCCAATACAGAAGTACTTTTGAAGTGTAGTCACTGTTGTAATGTAGGAATGGGCTTATACTTATATGGGCTTATACTCTCTGGAGTTTAGAAGAATGAGAGTTGCTCATTGAAATGTATAACATTCTGAGAGAGCTTGACAGGGTAGAAGAAGAAAATGCTGAGAGGCTGCATCCCCTGGCTGAAGAGTCTAGAACAAGGGGACACAGTCTCAGGATAAGGGGCCGGCAATTTAGGACTGAGATGAGGAGGAATTTCTTCACTCAAAGGGTTGTGAATCTTTGGAATTCTCCACCCCAGAGGGCTGTGAATGCTCAGTCCTTGAGTATATTCTAGACTGAGATCGATAGATTTTTGGACTCTAGAGGAATCAATGGATATGGGGATCGGGCGGGAAAGTGGAGTTGAGGTAGAAGATCAGCCATGATCTTATTGAATGGTGGAGCAGGCTCGAGGGGCCGTATGGCCGACTCCTGCTCCTATTTCTTAACTTATTATGTTCTTTTGGGGCCTAATGCCTGTTACTGGCATCCGTTTGCGCTGCCTGAGAAAAGGGTGCCCACGAATTTAGCAGTGGGACCAACGTCAGCGCAGATTGGGTGCAGGCCATCCCATTGCTAAATTGGTGTGCTTTGCACCCATTTTACACCCGAAAAACTGGCACAACGCATAGCAATTTCTACCACATAACCTAAAAAAAAGAAGTAAAGGGAATTAGGGGTTACGGGGAGTGGGCTGGAAATTGGACATGAGTTTGAGTTCGGATCGGTCAAGGCCCTGTGGGTGGCGGAGCGGGCCCAGGGGCCGAGTGGCCTGGTCCTGCTCCTACTTCTTGTGTTCTTTAGAGTTGAGGTTGGATCAGATCAGCCATGATCTCATTGAATGGCGGAGCAGGCTCGAGGGGCCGATTGGTCTACTCCTGCTCCTATTTCTTATGTTCTTATGTTCTTATGTTCTAAGTGGTGCATTCTCATGGAAAAAAATTCTGATCATACCACTCGACACCCATGTCCGCAAAATGAGTTGTCGATCTGGACTGAGGTAAGTTGATAGAAAATTCACTTTCATTTTCACACTGCCTGGTAACCAGAGTGGCGACATCGGAGGATTGCCGGGGGAGATAACCCATAATTAACCCCTTCCCTTCTCTCAGCTGGGAGTCCAAGGAGCTAGAAAGGGGTTGCAACCATTGATGTATCAGTCTTAAATTCTTCCGATTGCCAATTTAATGTAGGCTTTAGCCCATTTAAACCGAATTGGATGGTGCTTCACTCAAATAGCTGTCAAAGGCACTTCATGCCAACATGTTTGTGCGTTAATTACTAATATCACACAGCAGGATTTCCAATCTCCTGTGGTAAAACAAGCGGAGGGTGGAAATAAGAGACATTTTTTTCCCCATTTTTTTTTTAACCTAATAAATCTTGCTTCCGTTCCTTTGACGTTTTCAGCATGATGACTTACAAATGAACTGTAATGCTGAACTAGTAAGTCTTTGAAGTCCCACCAGCCAGCCTCATTTGTCTTAGTCTGTCAGCGCCGATCACCAGCAGCCAATACAGCGACTCATCAGGGTGACAGATTGAGCCATTATCACTCTGTGATACTCGTGCACGCTGCTGCTCGTGAGGCAGGCAAGCCGCTCGTATTGATCTCCGGAGCGCTGACGGCGGCTGTTTCTCCAGCGATCTGCCAGCGTCGGCGACACTTCCTGTTCTGCGATGTCGGAGAGTGCAGGATAATGAGCTTTTCTGTCGACTAAAAAAAAAAAAATCGCGGGACAATCTCTTTGGAATGATCAGACAGTTGTGAAATTTCCATTTGAAGGGCTGTTCCTCATCGCCAATCAAATCTTCTGAAAAATGCTTAAAGTCCTGCTGTGGAGAACTGACAGTTTCGAATTCGACAACAACTTATATTAACATTGGAAAACGTCCCAAGGCGCTTCACAGGAGCGCTGTCAGACAAAAATTTGACACCGAGCCACATAAGGCGCTATTAGGAACAGGTGGCCAAAAGCTTGGTCAAAGAGGTAGGTTTTAAGGAGTGTCTTAAAGAAGGAGAGAGAGGCGGAGAGGCGGAGAGGTTTAGGGAGGGAATTCCAGAGCTTAGGGCCCAGGCAGCTGAAGGCACGGCCGACAATGGTGGAGCAAAGGAAATCGGGGATGCGCAGGAGACCAGAATTGGAGAAGTGCAGAGATCTTGGAGGGATGTGGGGCTGGAGGAGATTGATTCCTATTGATCTGGTTCTTTAAAGATGCAATATTATTTTATATTTCTTGCACCGAACTTCCTTTTCTGGATCCCATGTTAGCTGACATTGTTAACGGTTCTCTCTCCTCAGGTACTGTCTCCCTCTCCTTAAAATCTGCCGTCATCACCCCTCTCCTCAAAAAAACAAACCTTGATCCCTCTGTCCTTGCAAACTACCGCCCCATCTCCAATCTCCCTTTCCTCTCCAAAGTCCTTGAACGTGTTGTTTCCTCCCAAATCCGTGCCCACCTTTCCCGCAAATCCATGTTTGAATTCCTCCAATCCGGTTTCTGCCCCGCCACAGTACCGAACCGGCTCTCATCAAAGTCACAAATGACATCCTTTGTAACTGTGACAAAGGTAAACTATCCCTCAGCCTCCTTCTCGACTTGTCTGCAGCCTTTGACACGGTTGACCACTCCATCCTTCTCCAACGCCTCTCCACCGTCGTCCAGCTGGGTGGGACTGCACTCGCCTGGTTCCATTCTTATCTATCTAATCATGGCCAGAGAATCACCTGCAATGGCTTCTCTTCCCGCTACCGCATCGTTACCTCTGGTGTCCCCAAGGATCTATCCTTGGCCCCCTCCTATTTCTCATCTACATGCTGCCCCTTGGCGACACCATCCGAAAACACAGCGTCAGTTTCCACATGTACGCTGATGACACCCAGCTCTACCTCACTACCACTTCTCTCAACCCCTCCACAGTTTCTAAATTGTCAGACTGCTTGTCCGATATCCAGTTCTGGATGAGCAGAAATTTTCTCCAATTAAATTGGAAGACTGAAGCCATTGATTTGGTCCCCACCACAAACTCCATTCCCTAGCCACTGACTCCATCCCTCTCCCTAACATCTGTCTGAGGCTGAACCACACTGTTCGCAACCTTGGTGTCATATTTGACCTAGAAATGAGCTTCCGACCACATATCTGCGGCATAACCAAGACCACCTATTTCCACCTCTGTAATATTGTCTGTCTCTGCCCTTGCCTCAGCTCATCCGCTGCTGAAACCCTCATCCATGCCTTTGTTACCTCTCGTCTTGACTATTCCAATGCACTCCTGGCTGGCCTCCCACGTTCTACCCTACGTAAACTTGAGGTCATCCAAAACTTGGCGGCCCGTGTCCTAACTCGCACCAAGTCCCGTTCACCCATCACCCCCTGTTCTCGCTGACCTACATTTTAATCGCTCAAGGCCGTGCCTGTTGTTGCCTAGGCCCTAAGCTCTGGAATTCCCTGCCTAAACCTCTCCGCCTCTCTACCTCTCTTTCCTCCTTTAAGACATTCCTTAAAACCTACCTCTGACCAAGCTTTTGGTCATCTGCCCTAATTTCTCATTATGTGGCTCGGTGTCAAATTTTTTGTCTTATAATACTCCTGTGAAGCACCTTGGGACGTTTTACTACGTTAAAGGTGCTATATAAATACAAGTTGTTGTTGTTGAAAATTGCACTGCGCAGTGTGGTACTGAGCCTTAGGGCTGGATTTTGATACTGGGGTCGGGTTGGTGTCGTGAATCCCACATTTTGGCTTGTAAACCCGCCTCCATCGAGATGTGGCCAACCCACTGTATTTTCCCTTGATTGACCTTGTTGAGCCCGCCCAGTGGGCTCAGCAGGCCAATTAAGGGCCACCCGGCAACAGGTGACGTCACAGATTGACATTTCATCTGTCAAGAGCTTTTGACAGATGAAATATCAGCGTTTGACAGCTCTGTGAAGCTGTCAAACACTGACAATATGATTTCTAACTTCAGTCCTTCCTCTCAGGCTGAGTTAGAAATCATTCCACCACAGAAAACAGAAGGCTGCAGTTTTTGACAGGTCCACGGCTTTTCTGCTTTCTGTGCCGGTGAGATTTCTGACTCCCGAGAACTGAAGGGCTGACACCTGCAGGAGGAAGTTAAGGTAAGTAAAACTTTTTCCCACACTTAGCACTTACCTTACACACTTACCTCTGCACATATGCACCCATCACTCACCTGCCCACCGGACATATCGACCCCTCCAACCCCTGCAGACCCACGGCCCGCCCCGATAACTTGGCGTGGTTGCCACCTGTCGTGAAGCCCACATTTCACCCTTTAAAATAGGGATTATCCAAAAAACTGCCTGTTAACTACCTGTTAACAGGCAGTTAATTGTCACTAATCCCTTCCCGCCTCGGGGAGTCGGGTCTCAGAACAGGTCGGGTACCCGCCACCAGCGAAACTGGCATGGAGGCGGGTTGGAGGCGGGATGGGGTCGGGACCCCCGAATCTGCAACTTTAACCCCCCACACGCCTCCAAACCCGACTCCACGGGTCATTGAAAATCCAGCCCTTAGAGTCCGAGAGATTCCAGATTCGATGCCCACTCAATGGGCCTGTTAACTGCTCAGCTAAGGTGGTCGTAGGAGTACATACAACTCATCCCAAGGCCGAAGGGCCATGGAGAGTAGAGATCAGCCAGGGTTCCTGGTTGTCACTCTCTTGCTGGGTGTAGACATCATGCAGAAGATTCGGATCAGGCTATAATTCCCTTCACAGTTGAACAGCCTGTTGACGCCCAGTATCTGTGCTCACACGTGAAGATTGGCTACATGGCCGAGATACTGGAGGGAAGCCTTTGCCTGTGGTGTCATATCCACCCAGTAAGGTTCAGTGCCAGAGAGAGAGAGGAGAAAAGAAAATTGGAGCAAAGAGAAAATAAAACATTTGACCTGGGTCCTAACTAAATGTATCTCATTGCATTTTTATTTAGTTTCTTTCTTAAATATAAGTGAATAACAGCATTTACAAAGCAGCGTGGTCTCACTTTAACTACCACCCGTGTGTCCTGTAGCAGGATGTTAATCAAAAGGTCCAAAAAAGGGTGGGTAGCGTAAGCGTAACTATGACAGGAGATTGGCTTGAGCCTTGGAGAAAAACCTTAAAACAGCCGTTTTCAGCTATTTACACCATTTCTGCTGATCTTGTGCCAAAGTCACAGAAGAACTTAACCAGAGGGCACAGGTTTAATATGATTGGCAAAAGAACCAGAGGCAACATAAGGAAACATTTTTTTTTACACAGCGAGTTGTTGTGATCTTGAATGCACTGCTTGAAAGGGCGGTGGAAGCAGATTCAATAGTAATTTTCATAAGGGAATTGGATAAATACTTGAAGGGAAAAAATTGTGCAAGGCTATAGGGAAAAAGCAGGGGAGTAATCTGGAATGCACTGCCTGAATCATAGAATCAGAGAATAGTACAGCGCAGAAGAAGGCCATTCGACCCATCGAGTCTGCACCGGCACTTTTGAAAAAAGTGAAGCAGATTCAATAATAACTTTCAAAAGGGAATTGGATAAACGCTTGAAGGGGAAACATTTGCATGACTTTGGGGAAAGGCTAGGAGGAGTGGGACTAATTGGAGAGCTCTTTCAAAGAGCCGGCACAGGCACGATGGGCCGAATGGCCTCTTTCTGTGCTGTCTCAGTCTGTGATTTTATGAAGATGTGGAGAATTCTCCCGTGGATATTCAGAGCCAATGCTGAGAACTGACCAGAAAGCAAGCAACACCTCACAGATTCGTAGAAATTTTCACCACAGAAGGAGGCCATTCGGCCCGTCGTGCCTGTGCTGGCTCTTTGAAAGAGCAGCCGTGCTCAGTCCCACAGCCCCGCTTTTTGTCCGTCACCCTGTGAGTTCCTCATCCTCAAGAACCCATCCAACTCCCTTTTAAAATTATTGATGGAATCAGCTTCCACCACCTTTCCAGGTCGAGCGTTCCAGATCCCCACAACTCTCTGAGTGAAAACAATTCTCCTCATCCCCCCTCTAGATCTTTTGCCAATGCTTTTGAATCTATGACCTCTGGTTATTGACCCACTCGCCAGAGGGAATAGTTTTCCTCTATCTACTCTATCAAAACCCCTCATCATCTTGAAATCCTCGATGAGGTCACCTCTCGTGACACTGAAACCAACATTAAAATTATGGTTGTCATTTTGAATTTGTTTTAGGGATATGGGCAACACTGACAAGGCAAGAAAGAACAAAGTTGCATTTATATAGTGCCCTTCGTGACCTCAGGACATCCCAGAGTGTTTCACAGCCAATGAATTGCTTTTAACTGTCACAATCTGATCTGAAAGCAAACTAAATCAGTCAGTCCAGCGAGATAGACATTTCCCAGAACATGTTTGCAGTCAAAACTCGCCAAGGCTTCTTCGGCAGCAGCTCCCAAACCCGCGACCTCTTCCACCTAGAAGCACAAGGGCAGCAGGTGCATGGGAACACCACCACCTCCAAGTTCCCCTCCAATCACACACCATCCTGACTTAGAAGTATATCGCCGATCCTTCATTGTCGCTGGGTCAAAATCCTGGAACTCCCTATCGACCAGCACTGTGGGAGCATCTTCACCACACGGAGTGCAGTGGTTCAAGAAGGCGGCTCACCACCACCTTCTCAAGGGCAATTAGGGATGGGCAATAAATGCTGGCCTTGCCAGTGACGCTCACATCCCATAAACTAATAAAAAAAAATCGACACATCTCATTATTATTTTCTCAGTTTTTTTTAGTTTGTTTGTTTATTTAAATACTAGTTGTTAGTCATGCTCCTGTAAGACCTCAGTAGATTTTAACCTTATACAATTCATTATGCAATTTAACTTCATTAAGCTCCATTTTTTAAATAACTGTTTATAACATTACACGAGGTACTGGAGGTCACGTTTGGGTTTTTTCTGTTCTTGCAGAGGGTGTTCGCCCACCAGAATAAATTAATTCAATCTTTTGCTCTGACAAATATTCTGATAGGATAACAACAATTGGAAATGTTTATGTTGCTTCCTTCAGGCAAAAAAAAAGGTTGAATTGAAGAAGCTGTTCACCGGGAGGAGGCCACGTGGAGGGGAATGGACAGGAAGGATGGCGTGGGCTGAGAGTTATTGCATAGAGTAGAATCGACAATACGCGGTGATTACCTAAAAGCCATACTACAGATGGTGCATTTCATTTTAGGGCCCACTGAGGCCTCACACGCTCAAGGTGTGGGCGTCACATGCAAGGCTGGTGGTTATTGCCCATCCCTAGTTACCCTCACTTCAGAGGGCAGTTAAGAGTCAACCACTATAGTGTTCGACTTGACTCACTTGTTGGCCAGACCGTGTAAGAATGGCAGGTTTCCTTTCCTAAAGGACATTAGGGTAGGCTAGACTGTTAGGCGGCTTCCTAACCTCCTGGGCAAACCAAATCATTAGTGAGCGCCCAAATTGAGACTCCTTCTGGGCAAGCCACTCTATTAGTGCACCTCATTATTCACATTTTCTCTAGGCAAACTAAATCATTAGTGAGGTACTTTACAGCCTTCTGGACTTAACATCGAGTTCAACAATTCCAGACTATAAATTGGCCCCTGTATTTCTTTATATATTTTTTTCTCTTGTTTCCTCACATGGTAGCTGTTAATGTTGCTGCCATCATCATTCACACCTCATCTAGAGTCATCTTTTGTTTCTTTACTTGTCCCATTACCTCTCCCTTTGCCTCGCACCATCCTCCCTTTTGTCAGTCAATCTCTCCTGCCTTCCACCCTATCACAGACCTTCCCTTTGTTCTTTCCTCCCCTCCTCCCTGCCCCTGCTTAAAAATCTCTCTTCTCTAACCTTTTCCAGTTCTGACAAAGGTTCCTCGACTCGAAACGTTGACTCTGTTTCTCCTCTCCTCGATGCTGCCTGACCTGCTGCGTGTTTCCAGCATTTTCTGTTGTTATTTTAGATTTCCAGCATCCGCAGTATTTTGCTGTTGTGTAAGTGACGCACCTACTGGTCCAGCAAGATGTTTCTTTCAAATTATTCAATTGCTAAAGAACCAGTCGACAGAGAATCATCTCACTCACAGTCCTTCTAGACAAGTTGGTCAATCCTTAAAGATCCTTCAAGTCATATTCAGTCTGGGTAAACCAATTAGTGTTGAGGCAGCCTCCAGGGCAACATTCTGTCTAGTCAGTCCTAATCAGATAAATATAAGAGTACAAGAATTTTTAGCAACAGGGAAAGGGTCATTTGGCCCAACAGGTCAAATCCTATTTGCGGATACGGTAGTTTAGTGGTTATTTTACTGGACTATTAATACAAAGGCTGATAATCCAGAGAAATGTGAGTTCAATTCCCACCAGACCAGATTGAGACATCTCTTTATGTGCTTTGCTGATAAATTTGTGTCTGATAACGCTCCAGCGAAGTGCCTTGAGACGGTTTTACTATGGTAAGGGCGTTATATAAGGAATCTGAATTCAGTTTAAAGAAAAAAAAAAGCTGGTATCAGTAAAAGTGACCGTGAAGCTATCGGATTGTCATAAAAACCCAACTGGTTCACTCATGCCCTTTCCATGGAAGGAAACCTGTCGTCCTTACCCAGTCTGGGCCCACACGTGACTCCAGTCCCGCACCAACGTGGGTGACTCCTAACTGCACTCTGAAGTGGCCGAGCAATACACTCAGTCGTATCAAACTGTTACAACTGGGCAACTGGGAATGGTCCATAAATGTCGGTTCTGCCAGTGACGCCCACATCCTGAGAATTATTAATAGAAAAAAAACACCTATTGGACTTCCTGATAGATTGTTTGTTCATTGACTATGAATCAGGCAGGGTTCTTACAAGAGCCCTTCTCTCTGTAGATATATCTAATTGAGCCCAGCTAGTCTGTCTGCATCATTGACCTTCCTTTGTAACAATGCTATGACACTTGTTACTCCTAGCTTCCTCATTCTTAACTTGGACACCCCGTTACAAATTCAGTGTCAGCCGTGGCTCAGTTGGTAGCAATCTCGCCTCTGAGTCAGAAGGTTGTGGGTTCATCGTCCCACTCCAGGGGCTTGAGCACAAAAATCTAGGCTGACACTCCAGTGCAGTGCTGAGGGAGTGCAGCACTGTTGGAGGTGCCGTCTTTCGGATGAGACGTTAAACCGAGGCCCCATCTGCTCTCTCGGGTGGATGTAAAAGATCCAATGGCACTATTTCAAAGAAGAGCAGGGGAGTTATCACACTTCAAAAAATATTTATTTGGCTGTAAAGTACTTTGGGACTTACGTGAAAGGCGCTATATAAATGCAAATCTTTCTTTTTTTTGCCACAGATATCTATTCATGCACAGTGGTATCAGTCGCTCGCTTAAGCAGTCTCATCACCTGCCTCTTATGGGAGTTGACTCGAATTGCCCTCCCAGTGTCCTAACCAACATTTATTCCTCGATCACCAGGTTCACAAAAAGACAGACTAACTAACATGGTCAGTTATCTCATTTGATGTTTGTGGGCTCTTGCTGTGCGTCGTTTGTCCGCCGCATTATCCTGCATGACACCAGTAACTGCACTTCAAAAGTAATTAATTGGCCGCGAAGCATTTCGGGCTGTCCTGAGCTCTTGAAGGGCACAATATCAATGCAAGCTTGTTCTTTATTTTCCCTCAGCCTGTTCCCTTTAGACACTCCCAGCTCTGAATCTGCAGATCTACAAACAACAGCACCCAGGTATTGTATAACCCATTCATTCTCTACTTGTAGTTTGCATCACAATATTTATGGAGACGATCAAAATTTGACAACACAACTTATTCACATCCCTGCTCCCGAGTGAATACTTGTCAATGTTTGCTAGATTCATATCATTAAATATATTCATAGATACTTTGCCAGAAGGGTGCACTCACATACAAATGCTTTGGGGTAAATTGCCATGTTGGCTGTTTTCGTTAACTGTAATGAAAATTCTCATTTTAATATTCTCATTCTCATGTTCGAATCCTTGCATGGCCTCGCCCCCTCCCTGTCTCTCTAAACTCCTCCAGCCCAACAACCCTCTGAGATCTCTACGCTCCTCCAATTCTGGCCTCTTGTGCATCCCCAATTTTAATCACTCCACTGTTGGCGGCCGTGCCTTCAGCTGTCATGGCCTTAAGCTCTGGAATTCCTTCCCTGAACCTCTCCTCCTCTCTACCTATCTCTCCTCCGTTAAGATGCTCCTTAAAACCAACCTCTGACCAAGCTTTATCTCCCTTCGTGGCTCGGTGTTAAATTTTGTTTGACAACGATTCTGTAAAGCGCCTTGGGACGTTTTTCGATGTCCCAGGCGCTATATAAATGCAAGTTGTTGTTGTTGATAACAGAAACTGGCCAGACGACTAAATGGTGTCTTAAAATGTGCTGTAGTTTCAAGCTGCTCCAAGAATGCTTCTGCTACTCCCCCCTCCCTGCCTTTTTCCCTTACTTGAGCCAGACCTCCCCAAGATCCCCTGCCCTAACTCTGAGTGCACGGGCTGGATTTTCAATGACCCGTGGAGTCGGGTTTGGAGGCGTGTGGGGGGTTAAAGTTGCAGATTCGGGGGTCCCGACCCCATCCCGCCTCCAACCCGCCACCATGCCAGTTTCTCTGGAGGCGGGTACCCGACCTGTGCTGAGACCCGACTCCCCGAGGCGGGAAGAGATTAGTGACAATTAACTGCCTGTTAACAGGTAGTTAACAGGCAGTTTTTTGGATAATCCCTATTTTAAAGGGTAAAATGTGGGCTTCCCGACAGGTGGCAACCACGCCAAGTTATCGGAGCGGACCGTGGGTCTGCAGGGGTTGGAGGGGTCGATATGTCCGGTGGGCAGGTGAGTGATGGGTGCATGTGTGCAGAGGTAAGTGTGTAAGGTAAGTGCTAAGTGTGGGAGAAAGTTTTACTAACCTTAACTTCCTCCTGCAGGTGTCAGCCCTTCAGTTCTCGGGAGTCAGAAATCTCACCGGCACAGAAAGCAGAAAAGCCGTGGACCTGTCAAAAACTGCAGCCTTCTGTTTTCTGTGCTGGAATGATTTCTAACTCAGCCTGAGAGGAAGGACTGAAGTTAGAAATCATATTGTCAGTGTTTGACAGCTTCACAGAGCTGTCAAACGCTGATATTTCATCTGTCAAAAGCTCTTGACAGATGAAATGTCAATCTGTGACGTCACCTGTTGCCGGGTGGCCCTTAATTGGCCTGCTGAGCCCACTGGGTGGGCTCAACAAGGTCCATCAAGGGAAAATACAGTGGGTTGGCCACATCTCGATGGAGGCGGGTTTACAAGCCAGAATGTGTGATTCACGACACCAACCCGACGTGAGTTTCAAAATCCAGCCCCACGTCTCTCTCTCTCTCGCCTTCTCTCCCCTCATGCCCTCTCTGAGATCATCTTGTCCATGAGTTCCATCGCCTTTGATCCTATTCCCATTACACTGCTGACCACCTGACCTCCCTTCTCAGCTTTTGGACAACCTCCTCCTAACATCTCCTTCTTTGGGTCAGTGTCCATTGTTTCCTTAGGCATCCGTGAAGCACCTTGAAGGACAGTTTTTCTACTCTATAAATTCAGGTTGTTGGTAAGTGCACCATGTGATAGGAGCTATACCGATAAGAATGGCGCCCGGGTCTATTCCTGCTCTATTGATTGTAGAAAGAAAGGAAAGAAAAAAAGACTTGCATTTATATAGCACCTTTCACGACCTCACAACATCCCAAAGTGCTTTACAGCCAATGAAGTACTTTTTGAAGTGGAGTCACTGTTGTAATGTAGGAAACACAGCAGCCAATTTACGCACAGCAAGCTCCCACAAACAGCAATGTGATGATGACCAGATCATCTGTTTTAGTGATGTTGATTGAGGACACCGGGGAGAACTCCCCTGCTCTTCTTCGAAATAGTGCCATGGGATCTTTTACATTCACCTGAGAGGGCAGACGGGGCCTAGGTTTAATGCCTCATCTGAATGACAACCTGGTTCAAGCGGACAACTCGGCCGCCCAGCGGAATGTCCTGGGAAGATTTGTGGTGGAGCGGAAAGTCTACCACCTCCATTTTAACTCTGCCACCATCCCGTTTTGTTTTACATAGAGATTATAGCACAGAAACAGACTATTCGACCCGGACAGGTCTATGTCGGCATTTATGCTCCACACGAGCCTCGCTGGAGGGACATTCACCCTCCCCCTGCCTCAGTTTAAGGTCTCGTCCGAAAGATGGGACCTCCAACAGTGCAGCACTCCCTCAGTACTACACCGGGAGTTTCGGCATAGGTTTTATGCTCAAGTCTCCTGGAGTGGGATTTGGAACCCGCAACCTCCCGATTCAGAGGCGAGAGGGCTACCCACTGAGCCGCGGCTGACAATTAACACAGAAGTAACTGGAAAATGGGAGTATAAAACATCAGGATAATCTCTTTGCAATATCTACTTTGAATAACGATTAAAAACCCAACCTGTTAAAGGTTTTCTGGAAAACAGCCATGTAATTTAGTTGACATCTGCGCAAGTGAAGCCCAAGAGGTATACTGAAAGGCTGTAGTGATGGGAAGTGAAGTGTAAAATTGATGGCTCGGGTGATGAGTGACATTTGGAAGTAGAGAAATGGACAGTCACAGACAGATCTACTTTGTGCCATTCAGACACATTCTAAATGAAAAATACAGTGCACACACTTGGAGGAGAAGCTTCCTCTATAATGTGCTGATAGGACAGGTGGTGTACTAATGGACTCAAGGTCAATGTATTCTATTCTGTTTAAGGATGATATTCGGCTCGCTTGGAGTACAGTTTTACTCGTCTATCGATAAATGGTTTAATGCCAGTGGGGCCAATGGGGTTCCAATAGGGTACAGAAGAGATTTATTAGAAAGGTTCCAGGGATGAGGGAATACAGTTACGTGGATAGACTAGAAAAGCTGGGGTTGTTCTCCTTGGAGCAGAGAAGGGTAAGAGGAGATTTGATAGAGGTGTTCAAAATCATGAAGGGTTGAGACAGACTAAATAAAGAGAAACTGTTTCCAATGGCCGGAGGGTCGATAACCACGGGGCACAGATTTAAGGTGATTGTAAAAACAACCAGAGGCGACATGAGGAAAAACTTTTTTATGCAACGAGTGGTTAGGATTTGGAATGCACTGCCTGATAGGGCGGTGGAAACAGATTCAATAGAAGCCTTCAAAAGGGATAAATACCTGAAGGAGAAAAAATTGCAGGGATATGGGGAACGAGCAGGGGGAGTGGGACTAACTGGATTGCTCTTCTAAAGAGCCGGTGCAGACTCGATGGGCCGAATGGTCTTCTTCTGTGCTGTACTATTCTATGATTCTATGGGGGCGATTTTCCCAGCCCCAAGGAGGCGGGTTTAGAGGCGGGACAGTTGGCAAAATGGCAAAAACTGAGTGTGGGTTCGGAACCCGCCTCCAACCCGCCTCCACGCAATTCTGCCGGAGGTGGTTTTGATGGGTGCGATTCGGTCCCGCCTCCAGCAGTCCAGAGAGGTAGTTAAGACCCTTAAATGGTGGTTAAGGGCCTCTATAATCCTATTTTGACAGGCCCTCGTTATTTTTCCACATTTTCAGCGTGCTCCACGACCCTCCTAAACCACGCCAGCTAAACCTGGCGTGTTGACAAGTGGGTGGCCTCCTCACAGCTGCAGCTCCACCATTAAAACAGAGCTTTCATCAGGGAATAGTTGCAGGTGGCAGAACTTTGGTTCAAAAGGTCTTTCAGCACTTTTAGCAGGCCTACCTAAGTCTGAGGTGCTGCATCTTCTCTCTCTCAACTGTGGGACCTCCTTGGAAGATCCTCTCCCCGCTTGGACTGTGCACTTCCCCAACGGAGGTATCTGCCAGCAGCATGGGAACCATTTATTTCCTTTCACCATGGAGCTCAGATTCGGATGAGGAGCAGCCACGGCAGCAGCAGAACCAGGTAGCTCAGCAGCAACAGCAGCAGGAGCCACAACCTCCTGCTCACCCACCTGATGCTGCACAGGGCAGGAAGGCGCCAGCGCATCGAGGCACCTCGCCGCAGGAGATACCCCTGACAGAGGGTTTACAGACAGAGGATGAGCTACCTCAACATGACTGAGCAGCAGTGCCAAAGGAGGCTGAGACTTTCACGAGAGGTTGTCTGAGACATCTGCTCAATGCTGCACCAACACCTGGAGCCCAGAGGAGCCGGTGGACACCCCTTACCAGTGGCTGTCAAAGTCACCACCGCACTCAACCTTTTTGCCTCAGGCTCCTTCCAGGGATCATCAGCAGACATCAGTGGCATCACCCAGTAGGCCACCCACAGTTGCATCACGCAGGTTACTGATGCCCTTTTCGCAAAGGCCCACAATTACATCCACTTCTCAAGGGATCAAGCAAGTGTCACCGTGTGTTCAGTTGGCTTTGCAAATATGGCAGGCTTGCCAATGGTGCAGGGCGTCATAGACTGCACACATGTGGCCCTTAGGGCACCCCATCACAACCCAGCTATCTTTGTCAACTGCAAGGGCTTCCACTCCCTCAACGTACAGCTGGTGTGTAACCACAAGAAGGAGATTTTGCATGTTTGCGCCAAGTTCTGTGGTAGTTGCCATGACTCTTTCATCCTGCGGAACTCAAGTGTTCCTCCGCTCTTCAATCTGCCAAACCACCTTAACGGATGGCTCCTTGGTGACAAGTGCTACCCCCTGAAGAAGTGGCTAATGACGCCGATCAGGAGGCCAGCTAACGAGGCTGAAGAGTGCTACAACTCCAGCCACACTTCGACCACGTCCATCATCGAGTATACCAATGGCTTGTTGAAGATGCGATTCCGATGCCTTGACAGATCAGGTGGAGCCCTGCAGTATTCAGCAGCCATGGTCTCCAGAATGGCTGTGGTCTGCTGTGCACTGCACAACATGGCACAGCGTCGTGGCTTGCAGCTTCCTGATGAGCAAGTGGCTCAGTTCATAGCCTCCTCAGATGAGGAGGGGGGGAGGAGGAGGAGGAAGAGGATGTGGAGGAGAAGGAGGAGGAGGAGGAGCAGGAGTAGGAGGACCGAGCGCCGGCCTATCGACCAGCAGCAGCGGCAGCACGCGAGCACATGGCTGCCCATGATGCAAGAAGTGCACTTATCCTGGCCAGGTTTGCATAGGTTGCCCATGTTGGCACATGTCCTTGGCTCCATCTTAAGACATGATAGACAATGGACATGACTCTCTGGCCTCCTTTCACTCTGGCCACCAACCTGACCACGTAAGTGTCGCAAGGCCCGCAATGTGGAGCTGCCTAAGGCAAAATAACAGATGCCATCAAGCCAACAGTTTGCCATCAAATCATTTTTTTACTTTCCAATAGGGATGGCATTTCATCAATACACATAAACATTCACCCAAGTGGCTACCCCTGTGACTAATGGTGATTTATTATTCTCTTACGCGTGCTCCTACATGGTGCTTCCCCTGTGGCTTCAGCAGAAGTGGAGGCCCCTTGCTCACTTTTATGCTGCTCCTGCTTCGACACCTTTGGCGGGCGTCCTCTGGGTTTACGAGCCTGTGAGGGCTCGCCAAATGTCTGCTCCTCCTGTGGCAGTGCAGGGGCTAAGACGCCCATCTCAGTTGGGTGCGGACTCTGGTGGGCAACGCAGTGGCATGGAAGTGTGAGCGCTTGGAAGTGTGAGCGCTTAGAGAGGAGCCCCCACTTCCTTGTTGTCTGCCACCAACTTCCCTTTCATGGGTCAGGTCCACCTCAGCGCTTGCAAGTGGCTTGAGAGCACCTTGCTGCACATCAGGGGGGTCATGGGGACCCGTATCTGCACTGGCAGTCCTACTCAAAAGGACTTCCATGAAGCTCTGGTTTCTCTGTTCAATAGCTGCCCATCGCTCCTCCAGAGATGTTAGTCTATTCTGAACAATCACCATGTTTTCCTCACTCCGGCGACTTATTGCCTCCAAGGCCGTAGCCAGCCTTTCCACGGAGGTTGCCATCCTTTCCATGGTGCTGTTTATATGCGCCATCGCCTCCCAAATGGCACTGCTCAGGTTAGAGTTGGACTCCTCCATCCTCTCCACACTTGCAGTGACCCTGGAGACAAGACCTGTCAGAGACTCCTGCACCTGCTCCTGGAGTTCCAGCACCGCTCTATTTCTGGATGGACCTGGAGGCACAGGGTCCATATGCAGTGGAGCAGAGCTAGGAGAGTCCTGCGACCTCTGCCGCGGACTCTACACTGCTGTACCTGTCTCCAGCACCTGCTGATGCTCACCTGTGAGATGTGATAAAAATGGTGGCAACACTAATCTATGTCCCGAAGGTCCCACCGAGGTGTGCGTATCGGGGGGGGCGGGCGGGGGGGGGGCCTCTGTGGATGGTCCTGTGGGGGAGTAAAGGCTTGGGTTAGACATTTGACGAAAGTCTGGCATGCAGATGCAATAGTGCAGATGCTCAAGTGACATTATAAGCATGTACACCAGCAGCCATTTCAGTCACTCAAGCAGTGTAAATGAGAGAGAGGCAAATCTATTCTGTCACCAGCTTGCTCTGCCTCGCCCGTCTGTCCATCCCCCACCTCCATCTCCACCTCTGCGCTGGCGATGTCGGGCCGCCCCTTCAGCCTGGGTGAGATCGGCAAGGGAAAGTGGACCTCCTCCTGTCTTCACCCTTTCTCGTCTATTGCGGGCTCTCTTTTCCTGCAGTGAGGGAGACAAGTGGAGTGAGAATGATGGAGTGAGTGCAGAGAGTCCAGAGCACAGATGCTTAGAAGGAGACAAAGATGGAGTGAGGATCCATGTCCAAGGGCCCTCCCTGTACGTTGTTAGTCGTTGTCATTGCATAACATTGAAAGGGAGTGTGAGGGCACCATGGTCGAATAGTCAAGTGAAGGGTGCAAGGGTTGTAAGGGTAAAGTGGGATGTGTAGGAGGAGGTTGACAATGCAGAGTGCTGGTGATGAGAGGAGAAGGGGAGCAGAAGGAGGGTCAAGCTGAAGGTCTACTCACTTTGCCTGATCTTACAAGGTAATTGAACCATTTACAGCACTGCAGCCATGTTCTGCTGCACACCGATCTGGAAGTGATCTCCCTTGCCAGCTGCACCCAGACAGCCTTGGTTTCTTTGGGAGGCCTCTTCCTCCCAGATGAGTGGAAGAGCACCTCCCTGCTGGCTCTCACCCCCCTCAACCAGCATTCCCAGCGCCTCATCGGAGAACCTCGGGGAGGCCCTTGCCTTGGAATTGGTCATTGTAGTTTCTGAAAAAATGTTGCAGGTGGTGCAGCATCGACAAAAATCCAGTGGAATGATCCAAGGCAGCAAGCAGCCCTTAAATGAGGCTGGATAAGTGACGTCAGCAGAGGCGAGTTTCAGTCCCAAAAGACTAATTGGCCCAGGGGAACCCACACCTCTGAAATCAACTGGCCAATTAGGGGAAAATCACAATTTTTTCCCACCTCTCAGTGGAGGCGAGTTTGGAACCCACCCAAACCGAAACCCGCCTCCAACCTGCCTCCATTGGGAAAATCGCCCCCTATGATTCTATTTTCTAAATCTTTCTCTAAACCTCTCGGTCTCTCTTTCTCACTCTCCTCCTTTCAGACCCTCCTTAAGTCCTAACTCTTTGACCAAGCTTTTACTCACCCATCCTAATGTCTACTTCTTTGGGCTGAATTTTCTCAATGGAGACGAGTTGGAGGCGGGACTGCTGCTTGTCACCTCCATCATCTTCTGGTCAACCAGTGGGATTTTCCCCTGAATTACCTTGTTAAGCCTGCCCTGCGGGCTCAGCAGGTCAATTAGGGGGGAAGTCACTGACAGAGCACGTCAACGTCTGACGTGCTATCTGTCAAGACTTCTTGAAAGAAGAAATGTCAGTCGTTTGACAGCTCTGTGAAGTTGTCAAACACTGACATTCTCTGTAGTTTGATGAGCCCTTGTGTTCAGGACTCATCAAACCTTTCAACTTTGTAGATTTCAGATGACTGTTGGGTCGGAGGATCCAACAGCCAGTCTGTGAAATCGACAAGGAGGATGTCGGAACTCCCGATCCAGAGCGGATGAAGGCTGTAGGCAGAATCCAAGGTAAGTGAAAATGTTTTAACACTTAACACTCACCTTCCATACTTACCACTCCACACTTGCACCCATCACTTACCTCTACAGCTTACTTCCAGGTCCCTCTGACCGCCGCAGACCTCCTCCATGTCTCCTCCAACCCGGCGGGGTTCTCCGAGGTCGAGAACCTTCACCTGTGAAGGTAAAATGGCACTAATCCTTTTTTTCTGCCTGTTAACTACCTGTTAACAGGCAGTTAAAAGGATTTAATCACTTTACCGCCTCGAGGAGACGGGACCCGAAGCAACACATCTTCCTGCCTCCTGGCAAAAGGGCACGGAGGCAGGATGGGGGCGGGTTTGCCATCCGCCCCCACTTTCTGCTACTTTACCGACAGTCACGCCTCCTCGGGCTGAGAAAATCCAGCCCTTTGTGTCAGTTTTTGTTTGATAACACGCCAGTGAAGCACCTTGAAGCTACGCTAAAGGCGCTATATAAATGCAAGTTGAGGTTGTTTTCACTGTTGTGACTTGAGTTCAATTTTTGAAATCCACCACGGCTGAGAGAAGAAAGTCTGTTCTCTTTGAGACCCAAAATTGAGTTCGGGTCATTCCTGATCCTCTTCCATGTGAATGGAAATATATTTGTTATAAACAGAACCTGTGAGGTTGTCTGTTGATGGGACACAATGATATGACAACCATTATATCACAGGATGTTATCACTGACGCACTTCCTTGAATGCATAGCTCAGAACTGCTTCCACTTCTGCATTAAACTCAACTACATTGCTAGGATCACTCCAACAACTTTGAATAACTCAAGGACTTGAGCACATAATTTGGGCTGACCAGTGCAGTATTGAGGCAGGGCTGCACTGTTGGAAGTTCCACGTTAAACCAAGGCCCTGTCTACCCTCTCAGTTGGGCGTAAAAGATCCTGCGGCTTTATTCAAAGAAGGGCTGAGGCGTCCTAGTCCTTATCCCTTAACCAACACCTAAAAAACAGATTATCTGGCCATTGTTGCATTGCTGTTTGTGGGAGCTTGCTGTGCACAAATTGGCTGCCATGTTTCCTGCATTACGACAGTGACTCCACTTCAAAAAGTACTTTTATTGACTGCAAAACGTCTTTTAGCAAGGCAGAAAGGTGGTTGATAAGATAACAGGAAATGTTACATTGGTGTAGAGGGGTTGATCTTCTGTCTTGGGCTTTAACCTGCATCTAAACAGTGCTGCTCCTTAACTGAGAGTGCTCGTTGTCAACATCAGTTTTGAAAGCAGAAAATATTTTGTTATTTCATGCAGATTGTTGTACTCCGAGCTTCTTCGCAATACTTTTTACTGAGGCACAATAGAAAAAGTCAGCATCCGTAGGCAAGCCCGTGGTCCCTAACAACTGAGAGCTGACCTTATGTTTGAATGTAGCACTGGCAAATGACGAGTCCTTCTACCATCAGGTTTGCACTGGCATAGCACGGAATGCCCACTGTATTCCCCTGATCAGCCGTGGCTCAGGGGGGTACCACTCCCGCCTCTGAGTCAGAAGGTTGTGGGTATAAACCCCACTCCAGAGACTTGAGCACAAAAATCTGGGCTGAGACTCCAGTGCAGTGCTGAGGGAGTGCTACACTGTCAGAGGTTTTTTTTTATTCGTTCATGGGATGATGCCGGCAAGGCCAGCATTTATTGCCCATCCCTAATTACCCTTGCGAAGGTGGTGGTGAGCCGTCATTTCAGAGAGTCAACCACATTGCTGTGGGTCTGGAGGCCCAGACCAGGTAAGGACAGCAGATTTCCTTCCACTAAAGGACATTAGTGAACCAGATGGGTTTTTAATGAAATCCAGTAGTATTCATGGTCACCATTATTGATACTAGCTTTTTATTCCAGAATTTTTTTTAAATTCCCCAGCTGCCGTGGTGGGATTTGAACTCACGCCTCCAAGATCATTCATCCAGGCTGCTGGATTACTAGTCCAGTAACAGAACCACTATGCTACCATACCCGAGCTGCTGTCTTTCGAATGAGACGTTAAACCGAGGCCCCCGTCTGCCCTCTCAGGTGGATGTAAAAGAATCCCCTGGCCACTATTTTGAAGAAGAGAAGGGGAGTTCTCCCCGGTGTCCTGGGGCCAATCAACCAACAACACTAAAAACAGATGATCTGGCCATTATCACATTGCTGTTCGTGGGAGCTTGCTGTGCGTAAATTGGCCTCTGCGTTTCTGACACTGCAACAGTGACTGCCCTTCACAAAGTGGCTGTAAAGCTCTGTGGGACGTCCCACGGTCTTGAAAGGCGCTGTAGAAACGCAGGGGGAAAAGACTCTGCTGACAGACCATATAGTTCAGGCTGAATTTATTGCAAAAAAGAAAATTATGCAGCTGCAGGAATAGATTAACAGATAACATTAACAACACGGGTACTTAACTTTACACCATCTGTTCCAAGACACTAAAACTCAAAAATATTACCCACTTTCTCCAGTAACTTTTTGAACATGAGTCCACGATGAACAGCTTTATGTGTGAATCATAGCTTATGGAGTCCTGATAGTCCTCCGCCTCGTATAACAGCAACAACTTGCATTTATATAGCACCTGTAACGTAGTAAAACGTCCCAAGGCGCTTCACGGGAGCGATTGTCAAACACAATTTGGCACCGAGTCACATAAGGAGCTATTAGGGCAGGTGACCAAACAGCTTGGTCGAAGAGGTCAGTTTTAAGAAGTGTCTTAAAGGAGGAGAGAGAGGCAGAGAGGGGGCGAGGTTTAGGGAGGGAATTCCAGAGCTTAGGGCCCTGGGCAGCTGAAGGCACGGCCGCCAATGGTGGAGCGATTGAAATCAGGGATGCTCAAGGAGGCCGGAATTGGAGCAGCACAGAAATCTCGGAGGGTTGTGGGGCTGGAGGAGGTTACAGGGACAGGGAAAGGCGAGGGAATCAGGCAAAGTGAAGAATGTGGTGCCTCAGCCTTCTTATATATCCTTCCTTTGATGTACGAGGCTAGCACAATAGAAAATAAAAGAGGTATCCTTCACAATAAATCAAAACGGCCCCACTTTAAATGACTTCTTGCTGTGAGAGACAACAGGCAAATGAAATTGAAATATAAACAATTTCAACAAACCCGAAACATGATGTAAACCTGATTAGATCAAAGCCAAGACCGTTTTTTGTATTCTCCTTATTACTCGGAATCCAATTGCTTCATTTTAAAATGCGCCTAATGGAAGCAGTTTGATTTGTCACTAATACGCAATGCTTCCAGACAGAGGTGTGTGTATATATATATATATATCACTTTGTCTACAGGCCCTCAGGCTAAGGGAAAGGAAAGCTTAACAGAATCAGCAACCACATTGCCCTTTTCAACATTCCAGTGCCCAAGCCCAGCTACAAATCGATAGAAAAAGATAAAATAGAAAATTTCGTAGAATCATACAGCACAGAAGGAGGCCATTCGGCCCCTCGTGTCTGTGCCGGCTCTTTGAAAGAGCTCTCCAATTAGTCTCACTCCCCCCTGCTCTTTCCCCATAGTCCAGCAATTCGTCCTTTTCAAGTATTTATCCAATCCCCTTTTGAAAGTTACTATTGAATCTGCTTCCACCGCCCTTTCAGGCAGCGCGTTCCAGATCACAACAACTCGCTGCGTAAAAAAAAATTCTTCATCTCCCCGCTGGTTCTTTCGCCAATTGTCTTAAATCTGTGTCCTCTGGTTACCGACCCACCCACCAGTGGAAAAGGTTTCTCCTTATTTGCTCTGTCAAAATCCCTCGTAATGTTGAACACCTTTAATAAATCTCCCCTTAACCTTCTCTGCTCTAAGCAGAACATTTCCCAGCTTCTCTAGTCTCTCCAGTCTCTCTTCCCTGGTTTAATTCTGGTAAATCTCCTCAGCACATTCTCTAAGGCCTTGACACCCTTCCTAAAGTGTTCTCAATTGAATCAGGTTGGGTCCTGAAGTGCATCCCACAGATCATAATGAACATAAAATAAATTTCAAAAGTAAACAAAAAGCAGAAGGTTACATTGGACACTTTTTTTTATTCCTTCATGGGATGCGGGCGTCGCTGGCAATGCCAGCATTTATTGCCCATCCCTAATTGTCCTCGAGAGGATGGTGGTGAGCCGTCTTCTTCAACCGCTGCAGTCTGTGTGGTGAAGGTACTCCCACAGTGCTGTTAGGGAGGGAGTTCCAGGATTTTGACCCAGCAACGATGAAGGAACAGCGATATACTTCCCAGTCAGGATGGTGTGAGACTTGGAGGGGAACTTGGAGGTGCTGGTGTTCCCATGCGCCTGCTGCCCTTGTCCTTCTAGGTGGTAGATGTTGCGGATTTGGGAGTTGCTGACGAAGAAGCCTTGGTGAGTTGCTGCAGTGCATCTTGTAGATGGTACACACTGCAGCCACGGTACGACGGTGGTGGAGGGGGTGAACGTTTAAGGTGGTGGATGGGGTGCCAATCAAGCGGGCTGCTTTGTCCTGGATGGCGTCGAGCTTCTTGAGTGTTGTTGGAGCTGCACTCATCCAGGCAAGTGGAGATTATTTCATCACACTCCTGACTTGTGCCTTGTAGATGGTGGAAAGGCTTTGGGGAGTCAGGAGGTGAGTCACTCACTGCAGTATCCACAGCTTCTGACCTTCAGTGGCCTTTGAAGGACTTACATGGTCTCATCCAATATTTTGGAGGAATGAAGAGAGTTGAGCTGATCATTAGAACATATTTTGTGGGGAATTGGAGAGTATGGGCTCGATTTTGCTAGTCCCGAGGAGGCGGGATTGGAGGCGTGTGAGGTGGTAAAATCGCAAAAAATGGCGGGCGGGCCCGATCCCGCCTCCATCCCGCCTCCGAGCAATTTTCCCAAATGCATGTTTTCTGACCCCGTTTCCATCCCACCTCCAAGAGGCGGGATAGGCCCTTAAGGCCCTTAAGAACCAGTTAAGTGCCTCTATAATCCCATTTTGAGAGGCCTTTCTGATTTTCCCACTTTTCCCACGTGGTTCACGTCTCCTCTGGAACACGCCAGTGAAACCTGGTGGCCTCACAAGTGGACTGCTTACTAACAGCTGCAGCTCCACCATTAAAAAGGAGTTTTCAGCAATCATCATTTGCAGGTGGCAGAACTTTGTTGTCTCAGGTCTGGGGGAACTTTTAGCTGGCATACACATTGTTGTGGAAGTTTGGAGCCTGACACCCATCTCCAGTGTGACCTCCTGGGAAATCCCTCTTGTCACCTTGACTGAGCGCTTCCTCAACTGAGGCATATACCAGAAGCATGGGAACCATTTATTTCCTTTCCTCCTGGACATCCGATTCGGACGAAGACCAGCCGCAGCAGCAGAACCATGAACAACAGCACCACCAACAGCAGCAGCAACAACAGGAGCGGCAAGTTGCTGCTCACCCACGTGAAGCTGCACAGGCCAGAAGGCGCCAGCCTGCGACCACATTGCTGACCAGGATGCAAGGGATGCACTCATCTTGGCCAGATTTGCTTAGCTAGCATAATCAAACACTTCTGCCTCGCACCTTCTTATCAGACCATCGGCAATGGCCAAGAATCTGCGGATTCCTATCACTCTGACCACCATACTGACAATTGCAAGTCGCCCTGAGCCCTCAATGTGGAAGTCCCATTAGTGAAATGACATACGCCACAACTGCAACAGTTTGCCATCAGAATTTTTTATGAGAATAAGCAACTGATGGCTTTTCAAAATTAAACACAACATTACACCCAAGTGACTACCCTTGTGACTACTTGTGCATTATCTTCCTCTTAAGCGTGCTCCTACGTGGTGCTTCCCCTGTGGCTTCAGCTGATGTGGAGGCCCCTTGCTCACATTCTTGCTGCTCCTGTCTCGACACCTTTGGAGGGCGTCCTCTGGGGTTGCGAACCTGTGAGGGCTCGGCAACAGTCTGCTGCTCCTGCGGCTGTGCAGTGGTTGAGACGCCGATCTCAGTTGGGTGGGGACTCTGGTGGGGCTCTGACTGAGGGCTCTGCGGTGGCATGGTCGTGTGAGCGCTTGAAGAGGAGTCCCCACTTCCTTGTTGTCTGCCACCAACATCCCTCTCATGGGTCAGCCCCACTTCAGAGCTAGCAAGTGGCTTGACAGCACCTTGCTGCACTGCAGGGGGGCCATGAGGACCCATTTCTGCACTGGAAGTCCTACTCCAGAGGACTTGCATGAAGGTCTGGTTTGTTTGCTCAATAGCTGACCATCGCTCCTCAAGAGATGTCAGTCTATTCTGAACAATTTTTTACCATGTTTTCCATACCCTGGCGACTAAGCTCCTCCATGGACGTAGCCATCCTCTCCTCTACCGTAGCCAGCCTTACCATGGAGGTTGCCATCCTTTCCGTGATGATGCGTTCATGCGCCAACGCCTCCACAAAGGCTCTGCTCATGTTAGCGATGGACTCCTCCATTCGCTCCATACTCGCAGCGACCCTGGAGACAAAACCTGCCAGAGACTCCTGCACCTGTTCCTGGAGTACCAGCACCGCTCTCCTTCTGGATGGACCCGGAGGCACAGGGTCGACATGCAGCGGAGCCGAGCTGCGAGCGTCCTCTCCACTGCGACGAGGACTCTCCACTGCTGTCCCTGTCTCCACCATCTGCTGATGCTCACTTGTGAGCTGTGATACACCAGGTGACAACTCTACTCTATGTCCCGAAGGTCCCACCGAGGTGTGAGTGTCTGCGCTGGTGCAGGGTGTGCTTGATTCTGCTGACGGAGCGCCCTCAGAGGTTGCAGCTTCCTCTGAGGAGTCTGGAAGCTCAGGCTCTTCCTCCTGGACAGTGGGGACGGGGGCTCTCGATGGGGGAGTAAAGGAAAGAGTTAGAGATGTGAGGTAAAGGTTGCATGCACATTGAATTGTGCAGATGATCATAAGTCAATCTGTTAGAGCATCAGAATCATTATCAGTCACTCATGCAATGTCAATGAGAGAGATGCAAAACTATTCTGTCACCAGCTTGCTCTGATGAGCCTGTCTGTCCATCCCCCACTTGCGCATCTCCTCCACTCCCACGATCTCCAGGACCGCCTCCTCTGCATTGGTGAGCTGGGCTATTGAGGGTGGCCTTCCTCCTGCCCTCGCCCTTTCCCTCTTATTGTGAGCTCTCTTTTCCTGCAATGAGGGACACAAGTGGAGTTTGAGTGAGAATGAAGGAGTGAGTGTAGAGAATCCATAGCATAGATGCTTAGAAGGAGACAAAGGGCCCTCCCTGTGAGTTGTAAGTTGTTGTCATTGCGTCACAGTGATAGAGAGTGTGAGGGCTGCATGATCGAATAGTTAAGTGAATGTGACCATAGAGAGAGAGGGAATGGGTAAGGGTGCAGGGATGTCAGTGTCAAGTGGGATGTGGAGGAAGAGCTTGGCAAAGCAGAGTGCTGGTGAGGAGAGGCGATGGGGATGAGATTGAGGGTGATGAGAATGTCATACTCACTTTTCTTGTGCGGAGAAGGTCATGAAACCTCTTCCTGCACTGCAGCCAGGTTCTGCAGGCACATAGAGATGGCATTGACCTCCTGGGCCACTTGCAGCCACACAGCTTTAGTCTGTTGTGGTGGCTTTTTTCTCCCTGAGGAAGGGAAGAGCACCTCCTTATTAGATCTTGCTCCCTGCACCAGAGCTTGGAGAGAGGGCTCATCAAAGCGAGGTGCACACTTTTGCTTGCTGGTGGACATGGTCGGTAAATGAAGTCCTTCAGACAATGTCCAAAGCGTTTCCAGTCTCCAGAAGAATCAAGGCTGCTTGCAGGCCTTAAATCCAACAGCATTGATGACGTCATCGGAGGCGACTTTCTGTATGAAAAGACTCATTGGGCCAATGGTTCCCACACGCAGGAAATCAATTGCCCAATTAGGGGAAAGTCCCACTTTTTCAACACATCACTTAGGAGTCGGGGTCCTGACACGATTTCCACCTGACACGCCCCAGCCCGCCCACACTGAAAAAATCCAGCCCATAGTGTCTCAGTCATGAACTTCTTGCTAGTGAAACACAAAAGCCTTCCTCACAGCTGGAATAAAGTTTGTATTCCATTACAGCAACAACAACTTGCATTTATGTAGTGCCTTTAACATGGTAAAATGTCCCAAGGCGCTTCACAGGAGCGATTATCAAACACCGATCCCCGTTAGGAGATATTAGGGCAGGTGAGGTAGGTTTTAATCAGCAACTTAATAGAGTCATAGTCATCGAGTTATACAGCAGAGAAAGAGGCCCTTCGGCCCATCTTGTCCGTACCGGCCATCAAGCCCTGTCTATTCTAATCCCATTTTCCAGCACTTGGTCCGTAGCCTTGTATGCTATGGCGTTTCAAGTGCTCATCTAAATGCTTCTTGAATGTTGTGAGGGTTCCTGCCTCTACCACCCTTTCAGGCAGTGAGTTCCAGATTCCAACCACCCTCTGGGTGAAAAAGTTTTTCGTCAAATCCCCACTAAACCTCCTGTCCCTTACCTTGAAACTATGCCCCCTGGTTATTGACCCCTCTTCTAAGGGGAAAAGTTCCTTTCTATCTACCCTATCTATGCCCCTCATAATTTTGTACACCTCAATCAGGTCCCCCCTCAGTCTTCTCTGCTCTAAGGAAAACAACCCCAGCCTGTCCAGTCTCTCTTCATAGCTGAAGCCCTTCCAACCCAGGTAACATCCTGGTGAATCTCCTCTGCACCCTCTCCAATGCAATCACATCCCTCCTATAGTGTGGCGACCAGAACTGCACACAGTATTCCAGCTGTGGCCTAACTAGCATTTTGTACAGCTCCATCATAACCTCCCTGCTCTTATATTCTAAGCCTCGGCTAACGATGGCAAGTATCCCATATGCCTTTTTAACCACCTTATCTACCTGTCCTGCTGCCTTCAGGGATCTATGTACATGCACACCAAGGTCCCTCTGATCCTCTGTCCTTCCTAGGGTCCTACCATTCATTGTGTATTCCCTTGCCTTGTTAGTCCTCCCAAAATGCATCACCTCACACTTTTCAGGATTAAATTCCATTTGCCACTGTTCTGCCCATCTGACCAACCCGTCTATATCGTCCTGTAGCCTAAGGCTTCCCTCCTCGCTATTTACCACTCCAACAATTTTCGTGTCATCTGCGAACTTACTGATCATACCTCCTACATTCATATCTAAATCATTAATGTACACTACAAACAACAAAGGACCCAGCACCGATCCCTGCGGTACACCACTGGACACAGGCTTCCAGTCACAAAAACAACCTTCGACCATCACCCTCTGCCTCCTGCCACTAAGCCAATTTTGGATCCAATGTGCCAAATTGCCCTGGATTCCATGGGCTCTTACCTTCTTTACCAGTCTCCCTTGCGAGACTTTGTCAAAAGCCTTACTAAAGTCCATGTAGACTGCATCAACTGCACTACCCTCATCCACACACCTAGTCACCCCCTCGAAAAATTCAATCAAATTGGTTAGACATGATCAAAGGAGGAGAGAAAGGTAGAGAGGCAGAGAGGTTTAGGGAGGGATTTCACGATCATAGATTTTACTGAGTTCTGCTTCAAGAATAATTTTGGTTCAAAGGGAGATCCACTTTGTTTCGTCAGGTCAGTTTAATTCCTGGGCGGTGCCTAGCTTTCCATAGGACTGTGATTGACATTGAATAGTAGGAATGATATTGAAAACAAAGAGTTTCTCTGATGATGGAGCTGCCGATGGTGTCAGTGCAGTAGCTAACAAGTCTAGGTGGCAGCCGTGGCTCAGTGAGCACACTCTGCCCTCCGAGTCAAAAGGTTGTAGTTTCAAGTCTCACTCTAGGTACGAGCATGTAAGCAGACTGACTCTTCAGGGCAAGTACTGAGGGAGTCCGACAGAGCTGCGATTTAGTAAAGGCTTAGCTCATGAATAATTAAGGCCATGGAAAGAGTCTATGAGAATGTTAATTGGGTGCAGAGAGTACCAAGTGTACTCAGTAATGGCAAAGGAGAGTGCCCAAGGTAACAGAGTCCAATTGACCCATGCTGAAGCCACGCACGATAATTCTTTATTATTCATTTATTCATATGTCTGTAGCAATACTCTTCCATTTTCGACCCCAGTGTCAGCATCAAGACGAAGGTATAACATTGGTCAGAGCCAGAGTAAAGCGCCCCTGAATCTGCCCTAATAATGGGGTGGGGGGGGGGGGAGAGAGGTCGCTGGGGAGAGAATTCCCCTGGTTGTTATGTGTCATCGGCCTACTCAAGATTTCCTCTGATTGCTATTTCTAGTGAAATTGCCAATGTGTTAGGGTTTTACGTTTTGCTAGAACTGATGGCCTTATAAATTCGGTCGCACAGCGGCAGTTTTTTCGGGCGCTAACCAGCCTACTAAGCCGAATTTCTCCTGCGCCAATCGCGCACTGAAAAATGGGCGCGCCTGCATTCATACCCCACTAGGCCCGAAAAACCGCAGTTGTTCAGGGGGGCACCCATCCCAGTGATAGGTAGACCCCCGCCGTAACTGGGGCAGCTACAAAATCAGCCGGGATTCCGGATAAGCCAAGAGCCCTGGCCTTAAGTGTGAGCGCCCGAGATGATCTGATGGTCATGAATCATAGAATCATAGGGTGGTTACAGCACAGAAGGAGGCCATTCGGCCCGTCAAGCCCGTGCCGGCTCTCTGCAAGAGCACTTCAATCCCCCACCCTTTCCCCGTAGCCCTGCAAATTTTTTTCATTCAGGTACTTATCCAATTCCCTTTTGAAAGCCACGATTGAGTCTGCCTCCACCACCCTTTCAGGCAGTGCATTCCAGATCATAACCACTCGCTGCATAAAAAAGTTTTTCCTCATGTCGCCTTTGGTTCTTCTGCCAATCACCTTAAATCTGTGTCCTCTGGTCTTCAACCCTTCCGCCAATGGGAACAGTTTCTCTCTATCTACTCTGTCTAGACCCCTCATGATTTTGAACACCTCTATCAAATCTCCTCTCAACCTTCTCTGCTCTAAGGAAGCTTCCTAAATCAGGAGGTTCCGGGCTCAAGACCCCAGTCAGGCCCTTGTGTACTTCACCAACATGTGGGGCGAATGGGTCCCAACCCGAGGGGGTCCAGGTTTTGGGATTGGGACCTGGCACAGAGAGCCCCCTCGGGGCGGGGAGGGCAGGATCATCAGCTCTCTGTGGGTTGCTCCAGCAAGTCTCACTCCAGGGCAGCAAGCTGTCCGTGGTTCCAAGCATCTGTGGTTCCAACATCTTCAGCAAGTGGTTATCTGCAACATCCACGGTTTCCCCCCTCAAATCCCTAAAGGTCTGTGACTTGCGGCTTCTCCTCTGGCCCCACAAGTTTCATTGGGGTCACTGCCATGTTTAGTGGAGACTGCAATCCCAGTGGAATTTCAGGTTCAATGAACGTAGGAAATCTTCCGACTATCTTCATGATGTCAACAACTCATGGCAAGCTGGAATAGGCCATTCAACCCCTCGAGCCTGTTTCGAAAATTCAATTAGATCATGGCTGCTCTGGGGGCGATTTTGCCAGCCCTGGGGAGGCGGGTTTGGAGGCGGGACTGCTGGGAAAATGGCAGAATTTGGGGGCGGGTGCCTATCCAGCCCCCAACCCGCCTCCATGCCATCTTGCCAGGAGGCGGGTAGCCGACCCGCGCCAGGTCCTGTCTCTTGGAGGCGGGAAGGGATTTCATCCACTTAACTGCCTGTTAACAGGTAGTTATCAGGCAGAAAATAGGATTATCCCCACTTTGCCCACACAAGTGCAGGCTTCCCGAAGGCTCCGAAACCCGCCTGGGTCACCGAGGCGAGTAATGGGTCTGCGGGGGTCGGGGGGGTGCAAAAGTGTGCTGTGGAGGTGAGTGATGGGTGCAAGTGTGGAGAGGTGAGAATCTGAGGTAAGTGCAAAGTGTTAGAAAAAGTGTACTTACCTTTGTTTCTTCCTGCAGGCTTCAATCGGTGGGTATGTGGAGAGTCTCACACCTCCGCTGTAGAGATGACAGATAGCCGTTGCATTCTCCAATGCAACAATCGTCTAATTTCTGCAAAAGAAAGAGGTTTGATGAGGTCTTGAATTCAAGAACTCATCAAACTACAGAGAATGTCAGTGTTTGACAGCTTCACAGAGCTGTCAAACGATGACAATTGCTGCTCTGTAACCGGCTTTCCCGTAATTGGTCTGCTGAGCCCGCTGGGCGGGCTTAACAAGGTCAATCAAGGGAAAATAGCGTGGGTTGGCCAGAAGTTGATGGAGGCGGGACTAAAACCCGACAAGTCGGAGTCCTGCCTCCAAAAGCTCCCCATTGGCAAAATCCAGCCCTCTGTATCTCAACTACATCTAGCTGTCCTCTCCCCTCCATGTGCCTGAGTCCTAATTTTAGAATAGTCCCAAAGAAAGAAAGATTTGCATTTATATAGCACCTTTCACAACCTCAGGACATCCCAAAGCGCTTTACAGCCAATGAAGTACTTTTTGAAGTGGAGTCACTGTTGTAATGTAGGAAACGCAGCAGCCATTTTGCGCACAGCAAGCTCCCACAAACAGCAATGTGATATGGACCAGATAATCTGTTTTAGTGATGCTGATTGAGGAATAAATATTGGCCCCAGGACACCGGCGAGAACTCCCCTGCTCTGCTTCGAAATAGCGCTGGCCACCTGAGAGAACAGACGGATCCTCGGTTTAACGTCTCCCCTGAAAGATGTCACCAACTTGGGGGAGTACTGCACGGGAGTGTCAGCCTAGATTTTTGTCCTCAAGTCTCTGGAGTGAGACTATGAACCCACGACCTTCTGACTCAGAGGCCAGGGTGATACCTACTGAGCTATGGCTGACACCATGCGGTTTCTAACTTTTTCCCCTTCGGTTTCACGTGTAGTCTCTCTGAATGAGACTGTCAATTGAGACAAAGGAAATCATGGACTCATCAGAGTGGGCTGGATTTTGATTTTAGGCTGCGGATGTGAAAGGCCAAGAGGTTAACCCAGTGCTCTGCCTAAGCTCCTCTCATCCTTGTTTTCAAATCCCTCCGTGGCCTCGCCCCTCTCGATCTCTCTAATCTCCTCTAGCCCCACAATAGCCCGAGTTTTCTGCGCTCCTCTAATTCTGGCCTCTTGAGCATCCCTGATTATAATCGCTCAACCATTGGAGGCCGTGCCTTCAGCTGCCTGGGGCCCTAAGCTCTGGAATTCCCTCCCTAAACCTCTCCACCTCTCTCTCCTCCTTTAAGATGCTCCTCAAAACCTACCTCTTTGACCAAGCTTTTGGTCACCTGCCCTAATTTCTCCTTTGAAGCAGAGCAGGGCAGTTCTCCCCGGTGTCCCGGCCAATATTTATTCCTCAATCAACATTACTAAAACAGATTATCTGGTGATTATCACATTGCTCGGTGTCAAATTTTGTTTGTTAACGCTCCTGTGAAGCGCCTTGGAACGATTTACTACGTTAAGGGCGCTATATAAATGCAAGTTGTTGTTGTTGTTGTTGTTTCTACATTCCTGCTCCATTTCTTTCTGAGGATTGATTTTTGAACGGAGTCAGTTTTTGTACAAATGAATTCTCGCACCAGGGACTGCCTGTTACACTCGAGTTACGTGAACAAGTTTATGTCCTCATGGGGCTGTGGGAAGTGATTGAAATAATTGCAATACTTTCAGCAGCGACTAAATTACCGACTGTGCCAAACAATCTTGCTTTCATTTTTACATTCCAAATTAATGTATTTAAATACAGGCAATTTATTGTTTCGATGATTACTGATTTGTGCAGTAAGTAGGAAATGCGGGCAAAATATGATTAATAAGGCAGTTCGCTGAATAATTTAATTGAAGCTTTCATTAATTAATTTGATGTTTTATGTGATCTACAACAGAACTAGTGATACTTATTTCTTTTTGAATGTGATTTGAAACAAAAAAGCACTGCCAATCCAAATTGATAATTACATTAAAAAAAAGTCAATAATAAAAATACTTCAGAATTGAATCATAAGGTCATGGGCTCAAGCTGTATTCCAGGACATGAGCTCAGAGTCTAGACAGCCACTTCCGTGCAGCGCTGAGGTTGTGGTGTACTTGAAATCAACCCACGGCTTCGTCTGCTGGCTAAGGAGAATGGCACAGATTCCAATGTTCCCTGTAGGCTGCACTATGTTCTGCGTGGCCTGTTTCTTTTAATGGGCGGTCCCTTTAAATTTCTGCGTTTGAGCAGCATTTACAATGTAAAAAGCTTGTGAACGACCTGCACGGGACCTTTCACTTTACTGCCACTCATGCGTGCAGCTTAGAGGGAACATTGGCAGATCCCATGGCACTAATTGAAGAAGAGCACAGAGTTTAGGTGTCGGTCGTGGCTCAGTGGTAGCACTCTCACCTATTGAGTTAGGTCATGGGTTCAATCTCACTGCAGAGACTGGAGCACAAAATCCAGGCTGACACTCCCAGTGCAGTGCTGAGGGAGTGCTGCACTGTCGGAGGTGCCGTCTTTCAGATGAGATTTTAAACCGAAGCCCCATCTGCTCTCTCAGGTGGACTTAAAAGATCCTACGGCACTATTTGAAGAAGAGCAGGTGGAGTTCTCCCCTGTGTCCTGGCCAATATTTATCCCTCAATCAACATCACTAAAACAGATTATCCGGTCATTTTCACATTGCTGTTTGTGGGATCTTGCTGTGCACAGATTGGCTGTCGCGTTTCTTACATTACAACAGTGACTACACTTCAAAAAGTACTTCATTGGCTGTAAAGCGCTTTGGGACGTCCTGAGGTGGTGAAAGGCGCTGTAGAAATGCAAGTTCTTTCTTTTGCTTCCGATGTGTTGAACGCCTCCTTGAACCAAGAACACCAAATAAAAACGCAGATTAAGCGGTCATCCCTCTCATGGAAATTTTACGGGATCTTGCTGTGTGCAAAATGGCTGCCACTTTTGCCTGCACCTCAAAAGTGAGTCACTGTACATGGGATGAGGTGCACGTTTGGTTGAAGGCCCTGCCCCTTTAAGCTGAGAAGATACGGGATTGCGAATGGTGAAGTGGTGAATTTTACAAAGGGAGCTGTCAGCTAACTGCATTGTAAGGGTGTCCCTGTTAGCTGCGTGATTTATATTTAAAGGGCATTCAGATCACTTAACACAGACACAAGCGTTCCACATGCTGCATTGTAAATTGTTTTATGCGTCTTGATTTTCAAAGTGAGTTTAAGGATCGGAAATAATTAATACTGGATGAGGACCTGGAATTACATTCATTAATATTGATGTGTGTGTTTTTAAAATATTTAATGTCAATGGGGATTGGCAAGTTCATGCTCAAGATTTAGTTTAATGAGTCTCCTAGATTTTAAAGAGTGAACATTTAGCTCTTTACGGTCGGCTGCTTGGTGATAATTGATTTGTTGTAGCGTTATTTCCATGCCATTTATCTTTATTTCCTTCTTAAGGAGGGAAATCAGAATTAATATTACATTTTCCATGCATTCGCTGAAGCTGTACCAAAGGATAACTTCAGGTTAGTCGTGTTGTTCAATCTTGCCCCGCTTCCCCTGATTCATAGAGGGCAATAGTTCTGTGGGCAGTGCTCCCGCTCAGGTGCGCACAGTGCAGTGAAAGGTCTCGCGCAGGCCGCTCACCGGCTTTTCCACTGTAAATACCGTGCAGAAATTTAAAGGGACCGCGCATGAAAAGAAACAGGCTGCGCAGAACAAATATTGCAAATATTGACACAATCGCAGGGACCCCCTATAAATATTGGCACACTCCCTGGAGAGCCCCTGCAAATATTGATAAACTCCTGGGGACCCCCTGTAAATATTGACACTCCCGGGGACCCCCTGCAAATATTGACCCGCTCCCGGGGATCCCCTGCAAATATTGCACACTCCCGGGATATCTTGCAAATATTGATACACTCCCGGGGACCTCCTGCAAATATTGATACACTCCCGGGGACCTCCTGCAAATATTGATACACTCCCAGGGACCGCCTGCAAATATTGACACACTCCCGGGACCTCCTGCAAATATTGATAAACTCCCGGGGACCTCCTGCAAATATTGATACACTCCCGGGGACCTCCTGCAAATATTGATACACTCCCGGGGACCTCCTGCAAATATTGATACACTCCCGGGGACCTCCTGCAAATATTGATACACTCCCGGGGACCGCCTGCAAATATTGACACACTCCCGGGAACCCCCTGTAAATATTGACACACTCCCGGGGACCCCCTGCAAATATTGACACACTCCCAGGAGCCTCCTGCAAATATAGACACACTCCCAGGGACCCCCTGCAAATATTGATACACTCCCGGGATATCTTGCAAATATTGATACACTCCCGGGGACCTCCTGCAAATATTGACACACTCCCAGGGACCCTCTGAAAATATTGACACACACCCAGGGGCCTCCTGCAAATATTGACACACTCTGGTCCTGGAGATCCCCTGTAAATATTGACACACTCCCAGGGACCCCCTGTAAATATTGACACACTCCTAGGGAGTTAACAGACAGTTTTTTTGAGAATCCCTATTTTCAGCACTGAAGTGTGGGCTTCCCGATGGTTCCGAACCATGCCAGGGTCAGCGAGGCGGGCCGTCGGTCTGTGGGGGTCGGAGGGGTCGAGATGTCCGGTGTGCAGGTGAGTGATGGGTGCAGGTGTGGAGAGGTGAGTGTGTGAGGTGAGTGTAAAGTGTTTTAATGGCCCGAAAATTACACCTAATACGCGAGAGTACGCACTGTGTACTCTCGCGTATTAGGTCCCGAATTGCCGGTTTCCTGCATGCACTGCGCATGCGCGGGAAACCGGCACTTCGTGTATTGCAAAGGGGGCAGTTCCTAAGTGAACCGCGTGTGCACTACAGGTTGTGCGCACGCAGTGCACTTAGTTTTTTTTTCAGGTTTGAACGCGCAGGTAAGTGGTGAAGATTTTACACATAAAGAAAGCAGGCGTAGGACCCTCTTTTAACAAGGTAAGTAGTTAATTAAGTGTTATTTTAATTTTTTTTCAACAGGTTTATCTTTTTTAGAGACTTTAAAGAAAGGTAAGTTTATTTTTATAACTTTTAAAAAGATTTTAAATTTTTTCAAAAATTAAATTTTTTGTTTAAAGTGGTTAATTTATTTAACTATAGTTATTTTATTAATGTGATGGCTTTTTTTAAATTTAATTGAGGTTTAGCTGTTCTTTTGGGGGCTTGTAGTATTCATAGCTTTGACAGCCCTTGCTGTCAAAACTATGAATGAAAGATGGTGTGCTGCCATTGGCTCTAACTGAATCACGTGATCCCAGAGCTCGCACGAACTAATTGCGCCTCTGGGATACGCAAGCACTGCACGGTTGCAACAGGGAGAGGCCCTGAAACTGAAGTTCGTGTGGGGCCGAAACAAAAAGGTAGGCGCGGAGTGCGATATCGCGGGGAATCCTTACCCCCGCGGGAACCATCGATGTTTAATTTCTGGGCCATTAAGTCTTCATTACCTTTACTTCTTCCTGCAGACTGCCTCCCTTCAGGTCTCTGGAGTCCCTCAGCTCACCGGCACAGAAAGCAGAATGGCCGCTGAACTGTCAAAAGCTGCAGCCTTCTGCTTTCTGCTCAGGAGAGATCTCTAACTGAGCCTGAATGGAAGGGCTTAACTTAAAAGACAGATTGTCAGTGTTTGACAACTTCACAGAGCTGTCAAACGATGACATTTCATCTGTCAAAAGCTCTTGACAGATGAAACGTCACTCGCTGACGTCACCTGTAACCGGTTTCCCCTTAATTGGCCTGCTAAACCCGCTGGGCGGGCTTAACAAGGTCAATCAAGGGAAAATAGCGTGGGTTGGCCACAAGTCGATGGAGGCGGGACTAAAACCCGACAAGTGGGAGTCCCGCCTCCAAAAGCTCCCCATTGAGAAAATCCAGCCCAAGGTGTTCAGGAAAGATAGGGAAGGAAAGATAGGAGGTGGTGTGGCAGTATTGGTCAAGTAGAATGTAACAGTGCTGGAGAGAGAGGATGTCCTGGAGGGGTCAAGGACCGAATCTATATGGCTAGAGTTAAGCAATAATAGAGGTGTCATTACATTACTAGGTGTATTCTATAGACCACCAAATAGTGGGAAAGATATGGAGGAGCAAATTTGCAGAGAAATTACAGAGAGATGCAAGAACTATAGTGATAATGGGGGGCTTCAACTATCCTAATATAGACTGGGATAGTAATGGTGTAAAGGGCAGAGAGGGGGAAGAATTTCTGAAGTGGTTTGAGGAGAATTTTCTTGATCAGTATGTTTCAGGCCCAACGAGAAAGCAGGCATTGTTGGATCTGGTTCTGGGGAATGAAGTAGGTCAAGTGGAGCAAGTGTCAGTAGGTGAACATTTAGGGAACAGTGATCATAGTAACATAAGGTTTAGATTAGCTATGGAAAAGAACAGGGAGCAATCTAGTGTAAAAATAGTTAATTGGAGGAAGGCCAATTTCAGTGGGATGAGAACAGATCTGGCCCGGGTAAACTGGAATCAAAGATTGGCAGGCAACACTGTAATGGAACAATGGGTTGCCTTTAAAGGGGAAATAGTTTGGGTACAGTCGAGGTACATTCCCACTAGGGGGAAAGGTAGGGCAACCAAAATCAGAGCTCCCTAGATGACGAAAGAGATAGAGAGTAAGATGAAGCAGAAAAAAAGCGCATATGACAGATGTCAGGTTGAGAATACTTCTGAGAATCAGGCTAAATATAGAAAGTTCAGAGGAGAAGTGAAAAAGAAAATAAGTGGGGCAAAGAGAGGGTATGAGAATAGAATGGCAGCTAACATAAAAGGGGCTGGGAACCTAAGTGTGGGCCCAGAATAGAGAGAAACAAAGCTGGAAGTGCAAGTTAGAAAAATAGTCAGCAAAAATAGTAGGGAGCAGAAACAAAGGCCAACAGTAAAGAGGGTCAAAGTGCAGAAAAATATTAAACAGGCAAAGTTGAAGGCACTTCATCTAAATGCACGTAGCATTCGCAACAAGGTGGATGAATTAATGGCACTAATAGAAGTAAATGGGTATGATGTAATTGCCATTACAGAGACATGGTTGCAGGGTAACCAAAGCTGGGAACTGAATGTTCCAGGGTACTCAACATTTAGGAAGGACAGACAAAAAGGAAAAGGAGGTGGTGTAGCGCTGTTAATAAGGGATGAGATCGGTACAGAAGAGATAGAAGATCTTGGCTTGGCAGATTATGATGTAGAACTGGAATCAGTTTGGGTGGAGCTAAGAAACAGCAAAGGGCGGAACACATTGGTGGGAGTTGTGTATAGGCCACCAAACAGTAGTGGTAATGTAGGGCACAGTATCAATCAAGAGATTAGAAGTGCATGTAACAAGGGCAATACGGTAATCATGGGGGACTTTAATCTACACATTGACTGGGCAAATAAAATTACCAATAATGGTGTTGGAGGACGAATTCCTGGAATGCATGCAAGATGGTTTCCTGGATCAGTACGTGGAAGAACCAACCAGGGAACAGGCTATTCTGGATCTGGTACTGTGTAATGAGAAAGGGCTAATAAATAATCTTCTGGTAAAGGGGCCTTTAGGGACAAGTGACCATAATATGATTGAATTTTATATTACGTTTGAGAGTGATGTAGTCCAATCTGAAACTAAGGTCTTCAATCTAAATGAAGGAAACTACAAGGGTATGAGGGACAAGTTGGCCATGGTAGATTGGGAGACTACACGAAAAGGTATGAAGGTGGACATACAATGGCTAACAGTCAAGGAAATAATGCATAATTTGCAACAAACATATATTCCTCTAGGGCATAAAAACCCAAAAGAAAAAGTGATCCAACCATGGCTAACAAAATAAATTAAAGCTAGTATTAAGTCAAAGGAGGGAGCTGAAAAAGTTGCCAGAAAAAGCGTTCAGCCTGAGGATTGGGATCTTTTTAGAAATCAGCATAGGGGGACCAAGAAATTGATAAAGAAAGGGAAAATGGAATATGAGCAGAAATCAGCGAAAAATATAAAAACGGATTGTAAAAGCTTCTATAGGTATGTGAAAAGAAAAAGCCTGGCAAAGGTAAATGTAGGTCCTTTACAGTCAGAGACGGGAGAATTTATAATGGGGAATGAGGAAATGGCTGAGAAATTAAATACATACTTTGTTTCTGTCTTCACGGAGGAAGACACAGAAAACCTCCCAGAAATACGAGAAAACCAAGGGTGTGGTGAGAATGAGGAACTTAAAGAAATTATTATTAGTAAAAAAACAGTACTAGCAAAATTAATGGGACTAAAAGTCGATAAATCCCAAGGACCGGATGAACTACATCCTAGGGTTTTGAAAGAGGTGGCCATTGGGATAGTGGACACATTGGTTGTCATCTTCCAAAATTCTATAGATTCCGGAACAGTTCCTGCAGATTGGAGGATAGCAAATGTAACCCCGCTATTTTAGAAAGGAGGGAGAGAGAAAATGGGGAATTACAGACCTGTAAGCCTCACATCAGTAGTTGGGAAAATGTTGGAATCTATTATAAAGGATGCAATAACTGGGCACTTAGAAACTAATAGTAAGATTGGGCAGAGTCAACATGGATTTATGAAAGGGAAATCCTGTTTGACAAATCTATTGGAGTTCTTTGAGGATGTAACTAGTGGAGTAGACAAAGGGGAACCAGTATTTGGATTTTCAGAAGGCCTTCGATATGGTCCCACACAAGAGGTTGGTGAAGAAAATTAGGGCACATGGAATTGGGGGTAATATACTAGCATGGATTGAGAATTGGTTAACAGACAGAAAACAAAGAGTAGGGATAAACGAGTCTTTTTCAGGATGGCAGGCTGTGACTAGTGGGGTACCGTAAGGATTGGTGATTGGGCTCCAGCTGTTCACAATCTATATCAATGATTTGGATGAGGGGACTAAATGTAACATTTCCAAATTTGCTGATGATACAAAGCTAGGTGGCAGTGTTAGTTGTGAAGAGGATGTGAAGAGGCTTCAAGGGGATCTCGACAGGCTCAGTGAGTGGACGAGAACATGGCAGATGGAATATAATGTGGATAAATGTGAAGTTATCCACTTTGGTAGAAAAAACAGAAAGGCAGAGTATGTCGTAAATGGTGAAAGATTGGGGAATGCAGATGCTCAAAGGGACCTGGGTATCCTTGTACATGAGTCACTGAAAGTGAATGTGTAGGTGCAGCAAGCCATTAGGAAGGCAAATGGTATGCTGGCCTTCATTACAAGAGGATTTGAGGACAGGAGTAAAGAAGTCTTACTCCAATTATATAGGGCCTTGGTGAGACCACACCTGGAGTACTGTGTACAATTTTGGTCTCCTTACCTAAGGAAGGATATACTTGCCATAGAGGGAGTGCAACGAAGGTTCACAATATTGATTCCTGGGATGGCAGGATTGTCGTATGAGAAGAGATTGAGTAAACTAGGCCTGTATTCCCTTGAATTCAGAAGAAGGAGAGGGGATCTCATTGAAGCATACAAAATTATTACAGGGCTTGATAGGGTGGATGCTGGGAGAATGTTTCCCTTGGCTGGGGAGTCTAGAACCAGGGGCCACAGCCTCAGGATAAAGGGTAGGCCATTCAGGACTGAGATGAGAAGACATTTCTTCACATAGAGGGTGGTGAATCTTTGGAATTCTCTACCCCAGAGGGCTGTGGAGGCTCAGTCATTGGGTATATTCAAAACAGAAGTCGATAGATTTCTGACTTGTAAGGGCTGCAAGCGATATGGCGATAGGGCCGGTGAATGGAGTTGAGGCAGAAGATCAGCCATGATCTCATTGACTGGTGGAGCAGGTTCGAAGGGCCAAATGGCCTACTCCTGTCCTATTTCTTATGTTCTTATGTTCTTATGTAATCCAAAAGTCTTCTATGGGCATATAAATAATAAACGGGTAGTAAGAGGAGGGGTGGGGCCAATTAGGGACCAAAAAGGAGACCTATGCATGGAGGCAGAGGGTATAGCTGAGGTACTAAATGAGTACTTTGCATCTGTTTTCACCAAGGACGAAGATGCTGCCACAGACATAGTGAAGGAGGAGGTAGAGGAGATACTGGATGGGATAAAAATTGATAAAAAAGGACATACTAGAAAGGCTGGCTGTACTTAAAGTAGATAAGTCACCCGGACCAGATGGGATGCATCCTAGGAGGGAAGTAAAGGAAGAAATCATGGAGGTACTGGCCATAATCTTCCAATCCTCCTTAGAAACGGGGGTGATGCCAGAGGACTGGAGAATTACAAATGTTACATCCTTGTTCAAAAAAGGCTATAAAGATAAAGCCAGCAACTATAGGCCAGTCAGTTTAACCTCGGTAGTGGGGAAGCTTTTAGAAACGATAATCAGGGACAAAATTAACAGTCACTTGGACAGGTGTGGATTAATTAAGGAAAGCCAGCACGGATTTGTTAAAGGCAAATCGTGTTTAACCAACTTGATCGAGTTTTTGATGAAGTAACGGAGAGGGTTCATGAGGGCAGTGCGGTTGAGGTGGTGTACATGGATTTCCAAAATGCGTTCGACAAAGTGCCACATAATACGCTTGCCAGCAAAGTTGAAGCCCATTGAATGAAAGGGACAGTGGCCGCATGGATACAGAATTGGCTAAGCGACAGGAAACAGATAGTAGTGGTTGTTTATCGGACTGGAGGAAGGTATACAGTGGTGTTCCCCAGGGGTCGGTACTAGGACCACTGCTTTCCTTGATATATATTATTGACTTGGATGTAGGTGTATAGGGCACAATTTCAAAATTTGCAGATGACACAAAACTTGGAAGTATAGTGAACAGTGAAGAGGATACTGAGGTCATAGACAAGCTGGTGGAATGGGCGGCTGAAATTTAACGCAGAAAAGTGCGAAGTGATACATTTTGGTAGAATGAATGAAGAGAGGAAATATAAACTAAACGGTACAATTCTAAAGGGGGTGCACGAACAGAGAGACCTGGGTGTATGCGTGAACAAATCGTTGAAGGTGGCAGGGCAGGTTGAGAAAGCAGTTTAAAAAGCTTATGGGATCCTGGGCTTCATGAATAGAGGTTTAGAGTACAAAAATGTGGAAATTATGATGAACCTGTATAAAACACTGGTTTGTCCTCAACTGGAGTATTGTGTCCAATTCTGGGCACACACTTTAGGAAGGATGTGAAGGCCTTAGAGAGGGTGCAGAAAAGATTTACAAGAAATATCCCAGGGATGGGGGACTTCAGTTACGTGGATAGACTGGAGAAGCTGGGGTTGTTCTCCTTAGAGCAGAGAAGATTGAGAGGAGATTTGATGAGGGGTCTGGACAGAGTAGATAGAGAGAAACTGTTCCCATTGGCAGAAGGGTCGACAACCAGAGGACACAGATTTAAGGTGATTGTCAGAAGAACCAAAGGCGACATGAGGAAAAACTTTTTAGATAGAAAAATTAACCTGGAATATTATTTGAAATTAAATTGCGGGTGTAAAACAAGGGATTACAGGTTCAAACTCAAAAAGGGCACTTTAAGGACAGATGTCAAGAAAATTCTTTGCCACACAACACATGGAATAGATTTCCAGATAGAGTCATGGAGGCAAAAACCCCAGAATCATTTAAGGAACAATTGGATGCTACAGCGGGGGACAGGGTGAGGGGATAGGGGGCAGGGAGGAGGGGAGCGGGGGGCGGAGAGTGTTAAGACCAATGTTCCCTTTAAGCTGTGTGGCCGCGGATGCAACCTTTCTGTCTTTCTCACTTCCTTCCTTTCTTTCTTTCCTTCCTTTCTTTTTTTCTTGTGCATTAACCATTTGCACAAAAAAAGCGATTGTAAAGTATAGCTTTATGTGCAATTATGCTAAATATTCCCTACACTTTTCTTGTACTACGGCTTTGTATTTACAGCACCAAAGTTTATTTGCGTCTCTTATTGAAGGGTGCCCGGTAGCAAGAAACATACTCGACCTACATTGCAGAATGTCCCAGTGATCGGGGCAAAATCGGGCTCAGCACCGGTCGGGGAACAGATCTCAGGGGATTTTACAAGTGCTTTCTGCTGCTGCTGGTGGCAGCCTCGACTACTGGGCGCAAAAAATCGGGAATTCGAGCGGGCACTGCCGAGGGGCATTCAACCGAACATAATATAAGAACATAAGAAATAGGAGCAGGAGTCGGCCATACGGCCCCTCGAGCCTGCTCCGCCATTCAATAAGATCATGGCTGATCATCGACCTTAACTCCACTTTTCCGCCCGATCCCCAAATCCCTTGATTCCCCTGGAGTCCAAAAATCTAGCGATCTCAGCCTTGAATATACTCAACGACTCAGCATCCACAGCCCTCTGGGGCAGAGAATTCCAAAGATTCACCACCCTCTGAGTGAAGAAATTCCTCCTCATCTCAGTCCTAAATGGCCGACCCCTTATCCTGAGACTGTGACCCCTGGTTCTAGACTCTCCAGCCAGGGGAAACAACCTCTCAGCATCTACCCTGTCAATCCCCCTCAGAATCTTATATGTTTCAATGAGATCACCTCTCGTTCTTCTAAACTCCAGAGAGTATCGGCACAATCTTGCACGTCTGGAGGCCAAAGGCTCACCAGGATACATTGCGGACTCATAAAATAACCTGACCCCTGCCCACCTCCACCGTCCAACCCGCCTCCCACACTACCCACCCGCCCCCCCCCCCCCTCCCCCCGCCGCGCCCCCATTTCCATGGTTTGGGAATGGTAAAATATGAGAAACCTGAAAGGAAGGAGAATAAATTGGAAAAAAAATAGTTGGAGAAAAAGTGCTGGCTGCTGTAATATATGTGAGCTGTTTAGACTTCCAGCAGCAACAGAAGTCAAATTTCATGCAAAATTAATGATGTCTTGTTTCTGCGAGTGGGATATTTGCAGTGATGCTCCCGCTGTTTTTTTTTTGTGAAGAATGTTTGCTGTATCATGAAAGATTAATTAGCGCACAGCATTATTTATACAAAGAATGTAAATAATTACTTATAATAACGCGTTCAACGCGAGATGATGAATAATCAATGAGGTCTCCCCGCAGATCAGAGAACTTCCCACTGTTAGGTATCCAAATTGGAAGTTCACTCACCGAGGGAGGGGGTGGCTAGTGGCTGCCTTAACTTTCATCTCAGTGAGGGACCTTTGCATTGGCGATTTGAGCACTTTCTCCGATCAGCCACCCGCTGTCAGCATCAAACACTTCCAGGCCAGGGATAGAACAGCTAGATGCAAAATAAATCTCCCTCTCTTCTGTCCAAACAATGTGACACTGCTTAGTGACGATCCCCAGCCCCGACCTCAGAAGAGCAGCCCCCACCCTCCACCCACACATCCAATTTCTCCACATCATCCATCCTCTATCCTCTGACCTCTCTTGCATGAATGTGCCAAATTAATTAGTGCCGAATTAGAAGACGGTTGGTGCTGTAGGCTCACATCCACATAGAACCCTTACAGTCAGTAGACATGGGAGTCTTCAATTTCATAGAATTACATCGAAATGACAGCACAGAAACAGGCCATTCGGCCCAATTGGTCCGTGCCGGTGTTTATGCTCCATACGAGCCTCCTCCCACCCTTCTTCATCTCACCCCATCAGCGTATCCCTCCATTCCTTTCTCCCTCATGTGTTTATCTAGCTTCCCCTTAAATGTATCTATGCTATTCGCCTCAATTGCTCCTTGTGGTAGCGAGTTCCACATTCTAACCATCTCTTCAGTGAGGTTTGGGCTTCAAAGGCTGCCTTCTGTTGATGCAATGACTGCATATTGGTGAGCAAATCTGAATTTGATTGGAACTCCTGAGCCAAGTTAGAACTGAAATCCTGCTCACAATAAAATACGGCTGTTAATTGTAAGGGAAAATCTTGGCTGATCTTCGCTCATCTATCAAGATTAAGGATAGGCATCATTCTCAAAATGGTGCTCCAAAATAAAATCATGCGTCGTCCATGCCGTGGACCACCAGTGTCCTCAATCTATGGAAGTCTATCTGGGAAGCAGCTACACATTAGGCTGAAGGGGTTATCTGTTGAAGTATGAAATGCCTGTCACTTGAAACCACCTTCATTTTGAAATCATTCTGTTTGGGGAGGCAGACAGCAAGGAAGATATATGCCCCATTCCATGAGACTTTGGGTTGAGGCAGTGGCGGTTAAATTGGAATTTTTGAAGCAAATAAACTATCAATCCATCCAAACGTACTCTGCCAAAAAAACAAAATGTTCTCCCCTTTCTCTTCTCCTCACCTGAAGGTGCTGAGGTGTGCTGGACTACAAGTCCACAGAATGAGTGAATACCTCATGCCTCAAACAAGAGACCTTTCTTCACATGAGCATATGCTTATTCTTATTTTTATTTCCTTAATTAGGAGCAGGAGTCGGCCATACGGCCGCTTGAGCCTGCTCTGCCATTCAACAAGATCATGGCTGATCTTCGACCTCAACTCCACATTCCCGCCAGATCGCCATATCCCTTGATTCCCCTAGAGTCCAAAAATCTATCGCTCTCAGCCGTGAATGTACTCAAAGGTTCAGCATTCACAGCCCTCTGGGGCAGAGAATTCCAAAGATTCAAAACCCTCTGAGGGAAGAAATTCCTCCTCATCTCAGCATTGATTGTGAGATTATTCAACTGTGAAAGTGGAAGGGGATCACAAACTAGCTCACACTTGCTCTCTCCCTGTGAGAGATTCGAAGAAATTCATTTTACACAGAAAAAAATACTTATATTCTAATACTATGTATCAATTTAACTTATTCCTGTAATTAAAAAATGCTAAAGTTGAAAAAGCTGACATGTATCTGTACAATGTTTACTACAGCATACTAAAAGGTATGAAGGTGGAGATACAATGGCTAACATTCAAGGAAATAATGCATAATTTGCAACAAACATATATTCCTCGAGGGCATAAAAACCCAAAAGGAAAAATGATCCAACCATGGCTAACCAAAGAAATTAAAGCTAGTATTCAGTCAAAGGAGGAAGCTTATAAAGTTGCCAGAAAAAGCGTTCAGCCTGAGGATTGGGATCTTTTTAGAAATCAGCAAAGGGGGACCAAGAAATTGATAAAGAAAGGGAAAATGGAATATGAGCAGAAACTAGCGAAAAATTTAAAAATGGACTGTAAAAGCTTCTATAGGTGTGTGAAAAGGAAAAGACTGGCGAAGGTAAATGTAGGTCCTTTACAGTCAGAGACGACAGAATTTATAATGGGGAAAGAGGAAATGGCAAAGAAATTAAATAAATACTTTGTTTCTGTCTTCACGGAGGAAGACACAAAAAAACTCTGACAGGTCTAGACAGACTAGATGCAGAAGGAATGTTTCCCTTGGCGGGTGAGAACAGAACTAGAGGACATAATTTAAGGATAAGGGCTAAACCATTTAGGACAGAAATGAGGGGGAATTTCTTCACTCAGAGGGTGGTGAACCTGTGGAACTCATTGCCACAGAGGGCAGTGTACGCCAGCTCATTAAATATATTTAAGAGGGAATTAGATATATTTCTACAGGCAAAAGGGGTTAAGGGTTACGGAGAGAAGGCGGGGACGGGATACTGAATTGGAGGATCAGCCATGATCTCATTAAATGGCGGAGCAGGCTCGAAGGGCCGGCTGGCCTACTCCTGCTCCTATCTTCTATGTATCTATGTAAATACAAGAAAACCAAGGGTGTGGCAAAAATGAGGAACTTAAAGAAATTATTTTTAGTAGAAAAACAGTACTAGCAAAATTAACGGGATTAAAAGTCGATAAATCCCAAGGACCGGATGACCTACATCCTAGGGTTTTGAAAGAGGTGGCCATTGGGATAGTGGACGCATTGGTTGTCACCTTCCAAAATTCTATAGATTCGGAAGGGTTCCTGCAGATTGAAGGATAGCAAATGTAACCCCACTATTTAAGAAAGGAGGGAGAGAGAAAACAGGGAACTACAGACCTGTTAGCCTCACATCAGTAGTTGGGAAAATGCTGGAATCTATTATAAAGGATGCAATAACTGGGCACTTAGAGAGTAATAGTAAGATTGGGCAGAGTCAACTGGAATTTATGAAAGGGAAATCCTGTTTGACAAACCTATTGGAGTTCTTTGAGGATCTAACTAGTGGAATAGACAAAAGGGAACTGGTAGATGTGGTGCATCTGGATTTTCAGAAGGCCTTCGATAAGGTTCCACACAAGAGGTTACTAGCATGGATTGAGAATTGGTTAACAGACAGAAAACAAAGAGTAGGGATAAACGGGTCTTTTTCAGGATGGCAGGCTGTGACTAGTGGGGTACCGCAAGGATCGGTGCTTGGGACCCAACTATTCACAATCTATATCAATGATTTGGATGAGGGGACTAAATGTAACATTTCCAAATTTGCTGATGATACAAAGCTAGGTGTCAGTGTCAGTTGTGAAGAGGATGTGAAGAGGCTTCAAGGGGATGTCGACAGGCTCAGTGAGTGGGCGAGAACATGGCAGATGGAATATAATGTGGATAAATGTGAAGTTATCCACTTTGGTAGAAAAAACAGAAAGGCAGCATATTTCCTAAATGATGAAAGATTGGGGAATGCAGATGCCCTTGTACATGAGTCACTGAAAGTGAATGTGCAGGTGCAGCAAGCCATTGGGAAGGCAAATGGTATGCTGGCCTTCATTACAAGAGGATTTGAGGACAGGAGTAAAGAAGTCTTACTCCAATTATATAGGGCCTTGGTGAGACCACACCTGGAGTACTGTGTACAATTTTGGTCTCCTTACCTAAGGAAGGATATACTTGCCATAGAGGGAGTGCAACAAGGGTTCACGATATTCATTCCTGGGATGGCGGGACTGTCGTATGAGTAGAGATTGAGTAAACTAGGCCTGTATTCTCTTGAATTCAAAAGAATAAGAGGGGATCTCATTGAAGCATACAAAATTATTACAGGGCTTGATAGGGTGGATGCTGGGAGAATGTTTCCCTTGGCTGGGGAGTCTAGAACCAGCGGCCACAGCCTCAGGATAAAGGGTAGGCCATTCAGGACTGAGATGAGAAGACATTTCTTCACACAGAGGGTGGTAAATCTTTGGAATTCTCTACCCCAGAGGGCTGTGGAGGCTCAGTCATTGGGTATATTCAAAACAGAAGTCAATAGATTTCTGACTAGTAAAGACATCAAGGGCATCGAGGATTATGGCGATAGGGCCGGTGAATGGAGTTGAGGCAGAAGATCAGCCATGATCTCATTGAATGGCGGAGCAGGCTTGAAGGGCCGAATGGCCTACTCCTGCTCCTATTTCTTATGTTCTTATGTTCTTATGTTCTAAGGCCAGTTGATAAATAACAACAACAAATTGGTATTTTTATAGCACGTTTAACGTAATAAAATATCCCAAGGTGCTTCACAAAAGTGTTTACAATAAAAAAAATATTGAAACCGAGTCACAAGGAGAATTTGGAGGAGGCAACCAAAAGCTTGGTCGAAGAAGTAGGTTTTAAGGAGCAGCTTAAAAGAGGAGGAGAGTGGTAGTGAGGCGGAGAGGTTTAGGGAGGGAATTCCAGAGATTAGTGCCATGTTTATATTTAGATTCACTCTATCTCCCCAATCTGGAGGCTTAGTTCCCTTTTTATACCTTTTGAACCCAAATACCTGTAAGAATAAACCATTTGCTGTAAGAATTTGCTATAACTTGACCAAAGTTAAAAGTTGGCCAAATTTAATATACCAGCATGCTTCAAGAGGCTGAGAGGTTGGTTCCTGTGGGAACTTTGTACGAAAGCTGTTAATCAGATAAGGAAGTGACAGACCCTGAGCAGGAACAAACGGTTGAGTGTTACAAAGACAGGAGCATCTTTAGGCAAATTGTGTGAACGGCCTTGGGACCCACTGATTAACTGACTAGGTAATAAGAAGAAGTGGAAAAGAACTGCCGACCATTTGTTGTACAGTTTGGGACACATATACATTGAGGGACCTGCCCAGGTTTTTAGGGTATAAGAGAAGCTGTTTTAAGACACTCGGGGCTGCTGCAGCCGGGCGACCTGGTCAGTTGCCAGAAATCATACATCTAGTCACTGCCGGATTGACCACTCGCTGGTGTTAGTACGTATGTAGAGTTGGCTTATTATTGTTTGATTTTAAAGTAAAGGGATAGCTCTGTGTATGCTGAGGTATAATTGGGAATTATTATACGCTACATAATTGTCGGATGCTTACTTGTAATCTCTTGCTGATTTGAAGTAAAATGATGTTTTTCACAGATTCATTGTGTTTTGTGTTGTTTGTTCGACGGGTCTGAACTTTGGAAACTGTTGGACGGGTTAAAGGACAAGGGTGAATTTAAACGTCTTACATACCTGAGCTTTCTGTGCTACTTTGGCAACATAGTATTTTGCAGGCCTAGGATATCTTGATGGGGCTGGTAGCAAAAGTGAGTGAAGGGCTAGGGAGGCAAAGGCTACAGATTAGCACAGCTTAGCAACTATCAATGCAGTGAGATCAAAACCACAAGTGTGCAGCGGGGGGCGGGGAGGGGGGGGTGGGGGCGGGTGGTGGGTGAAGAATGGGAAGGAGTAAGTTGAGCTCATCTGACTTTAAAAGAAGAAAGACTTGCATATCTATAGTGCCTTTTCAACCTCAGGACGTTCCAAAGCACTTTCCAGCCAATTAAGTATTTTTGAAGTGTGGTCACTGTTGTAATGTAGGAAACGCGGCAGACAATTTATGCACAGCAAGCTCCCACAAACAGCAATGTGATAATGGCCAGATAATCTGTTTTGAAGTGATGTTGGTTGAGAGATAAATGTTGACCAGGACACCGGGGAGAATTCCCCTGCTCTTCTTCAAAATAGCGCTGTGGGATCATTTACATCCACCTAAGAGGGAAGTCAAGACCTCAGTTTAACATCTCACCCGAAAGACGGCACCTCCGACAATGCAGCATTCCCTCAGTACTGCACTGGGAGTGTCAGCCCGGGTTATGTACTTAAAGTCTCTGCTGTGGGATTTGAACCCACAATTGTCTGGGGTAGAAGCGAAAATGCTACCAACTGAGCCAAAGCTATTCTTCTATGGTGGCGTCCTATTTAACCACAGATAATGGCCGTGAGTATAGGTAACATTAAACTTTAATAAACCTGCAAGCATTTTTGACTAATAAGATAATCACTAATAAATCCAATAAGACATTCAGGAGAAACCTCTTTACCCAGATAATATAGAACTCGCTACCACAAGTAGTCGAGGCATAGAATAGCATAGATGCATTTAAGGGCAAGCTAGATAAACACACAAGGTATAGATATCCTGAGAGAGTGAGATGAAATGGGGTAGGAGGAGGTTCGTGTGGAGCATAAAGACCGGCATGGACCAGTAGTGGCAAATGGCCTGCTTCTGTGCTGTAAATTCTATGCAATATGAGGACAGGACTACAGCCTTTGCCTATATACTAAAATGAAAATGCATTCCTAACACCACAACTGCTCTAAAATGCTGCTATTGGATAGCAGTCAGGAGGAGAAAGGTCACCTGATATTTTTCCCCCTCTTTTGCCAAAGGAGTTAAAGCCATTTGTGGAGCCTCTGCCACTGGCCAGCTCAGTCAGTGCAGCCTGGGAGTTTAACCTTTGACCCTCTGGCCTATGCAGCCCAGTAACGCACTAGGCCATGTATTTACCCATCAGGCCAATGGCTCAGCCAAACCTTTATATTTCCGCTGTTGTGTGCATTTCTTTCCCCATTCGCTGGATTTTTTCCCCCCTTTCTCTCCATTGTATTCTTCTCTCTCTCTCGCTCCATTATTTCTAAGCTCCCCTCTTGACACTTCGGCCGCGATTTCCCCTACCTCGGCGGGTCCGGTGCGGCCGGGGCCGGTGGCGGGTCCCGACCCCGCTGCTGTCCCCAGCCCACTGTCCAAAGTGATTTTACGTTGATTGGGCTTGTTAAGCCCGTCCAGCACATTTGCCGGCCAATTGAAGGAAGCGGGTCTGATGACGTCATTTGATGACGCGGCATCAGCCGGTTTCCTTAAAGGGACCATGCGCCAATTTATTTCGACAGTTGCGCTGTCAGTGTTCTACAGCATCTTCAATAAGATCATAGCTGAACTTCTACATCAACCCCACTTTTCCACCCAATCCCCATATCCCAAGATTCCATTAGTGCCCAAAAATCTATCGATCTCAGTCTTGAATATACTTAATATATGAGCATCCACAGCCCTCTCAGGTAGAGAATTCCAAAGATTCACAACCCTCTGAGTGAAGAAATTTCTCCTCATCTCAGTCCTAAATGGCCGACCCCTTATCCTGAGACTATGCCCCCTAGTTCTGGACTCTCCAGCCAGGGGAAACTCTCAGCATCTACCCTGTTAATCCCTCTTTTTATATGTTTCAATGAGATCACTTCTCATTCTTCTCAACTCCAGAGAATATAGGCCCAATCTACTCAATCTCTCCTCATAAAACAGCCCTCTCATTCCAGGAATCAATTGAGTCAACCTTTGTTGCACCGCCTGTAAGGCATGTATATCCTTCCTTAAGTAAGGAAACCAAAACTCTGCGCAGTACTCCAGGTGTGGTCTCACTAAAGCCCTATAAAAAAAGAAAGACTTACATTTATACAGCGCCTTTCACGACCACCGGACATCCCAAAGCGCTTTACAGCCAATGAAGTACTTTTTGAAGTGTAGTCACTGTTGTAATGTAGGAAACGCGGCAGCCAATTTGCACACAACAAGCTCCCACAAACAGCAATATTATAACGACCAGATAATCTGTTTTAGTGATGTTGGTTGACGGATAAATATTGGTCAGGACACCGGGGAAAACTCTCCTGCTCTTCTTCAAAAAACGGGCCACAGCGAAAAATCGCATAGACCTCCTCAGAAGGCAAACACGGGACACAACCAACAGGGTACCCTACGTCGTCCAGTACTTCCCCGGAGCGGAGAAACTACGCCATGTTCTTCGCAGCCTTCAACATGTCATCGATGACGACAAACACCTCGCTAAGGCCATCCCCACGCCTCCACTACTTGCCTTCAAACAGCCGCCTAACCTCAGAAGTACCATCGTTCGCAGCAAATTACCCAGCTTTCAGGATAACAGCGACCACGACACCACACAACCCTGCCACGGCAAACTCTGCAAGACATGCCAGATCATCAACACAGATACCATCATCACACGTGAGGACACTACCCACCAGGTACATGGTACATACTCATGTGACTCGGCCAACGTTGTCTACCTCATACGTTGCAGGAAAGAATGCACCGCGGCATGGTACATCGGCGAGACCATGCAGACACTGAGACAACGTATGAATGAGCACCGCGCAACAATCGCCAGGCAGGATTGTTACCTCCCAGTCGGGGAACACTTCAGCAGTCAAGGACATTCAGCCTCGGATCTGCGGGTAAGCGTTCTCCAAGGCGGCCTTAGGAAAACACGACAACGCAAAATCATCGAGCAGAAACTGATAGCCAAGTTCCGCACTCATGAAGACGGTCTCAACCGGGATCTTGGGTTTATGTCACGATACATGACGTGATCCGGACTCGAGTCGTCGGTGGCTTGTTCACAGATGTGATTCCCAGTAAAAAAGTAAAATTTTTAAAGTTAATCGTTTTACATACAGACGGCAGCTTTTGACACGTTAGACCCCATGCGACTCCACCTCATTGTCTCAGTTGTATCTTGCTATGTCTTTGATGTGGTACCTTCCTGGCTGACCTGATTAACTTTATCACACCTCGGCAGATAAACAGTCAGGATGATTAAATTTAGTTGTCTGCATTTGTAAGGTACACATGCATTGTTCTCTATCTATATATGCTTTGGCGATTCTGTATCTCTTTACTTCACCCGACGAAGGAGTAGTAACTCCGAAAGCTTGTGATTTCAAATAAAACTGTTGGACTATAACCTGGTGTTGTGCGACCTCTCAATCTTCTTCAAAATAGTGCCATGGGATCTTTTATGTCCACCTGAGAGAGCAGACGGGGCCTCAGTTTAACATCTCATCCAAAAGACGGCACCTCTGACAGTGTAGCACTCCCTCAGTATTGCACTGGGAGTGTCAGGCTAGATTTTTGTGCTCAGGTCTCTAGAGTGGGACTGTGAACCCACAACCTTCTGATTCAAAGACGAGGGTGCTACCAACTGAACCACGGCTGACACTCCAATAGAATTGCAGCAAGACTTCCTTACTCTTATCCTCCAAGCCACTTGCGATAAAGGTTAATATACCATTTGCCTTACTAATTGCTTGCTATACCTGCATGTTAACTTTCTATGATTCGTGTATAAGGACACACAAATATCTCTGAATCCACTCCTGACCACTCACTTAACCGGTCTATATCCCTTTGCAGCCTCTTTGCATCCTTTTCACAACTTACTTTCCCAACTAGCTTGGTATCATCAGCAAACTTGGATTCATTACACTCCATCCCCTCATCTAAGTAATTAATTTGGATTGTAAATAGCTGAGGCCAAATCAATGCTAATTGCTTTCACCATCTCCTGAGGAACCCTATTCCATAGATTGACCACTCGCTCACTGAAGTATTGTTTCCACAGTAGTATTGTTTTCCTAGTTCTGACAAAAGGTCATCGACCTGAAATGTTAACTTTGTTTCTCTCTCCACAGATGCTGCCTGGGCTGCTGAGTGTTTCCAGCATTTCCTGTTTTTATTTCAGATCTCCAGCAACCACAGTAATTTGCTTTTGTATTGTTTCCACAGATTAGTTTTGACTTTACCCCCCTTCAAGTGCAATCCATGTCCTCTGGATCTACAGTTCTGGACAAGGTGAAAAGGTCTACATGATCTCGTCCTATTAGAACCTAAAAACAGCAACCAGCTCATCTCTCATCCTTCTCTTTTCTGGTGAAAACATGTCCAATTTACATAATTGCTCCTCACAATCCCGTCAGTATGATTTGGAGATTTTAAACAACTGGCGGGTTTCCACGAGTGTCAGACAACCGGCCGACCAAAAAAAAACAATTCAAATCAGAGGCACAAGCTAAATCTATAATTTATACAAATGGTGACTATCCTGGAAATCCCTATTTAAATCTGGTGAAAATTATTAACAAAATCAATCGAATTCTACTGTTTCTTCAAAAGCTCTTTGCAAAATCTCCGGGGTATTTACGTGCTATTTTATCACACTTCAAAGCCTTCCCTGTTGTCAGTATTTGTTCAGATGTTCCTCGGTTTGAAGTAATGAAGCCTGTCAAAGATTACATCCTCCTCACACGATCAGCTTCGCGTTGCCGGGAGGACTTCATTTACAAGCCAGGGTTTGAGTGACAGAAAACACATTTCTGCCGAGGGATAAATATACAATTCATTCTCACCTGTAAGCAAATCTTATTTCATCATTTTTATGTAGAAGTAGACGGCATTTGCTGCCTTCTCTCTTTTTTTCCCCTTCTATTTCAATATCCCGTCCTTTCATCCCTCTCCTCTTCTGACTCGTGCTGGGGTACAACTCCTGAGCTCCCAGAGCCCTGCTGGTGATTCATCCTGTTTCAGCCTCTCTGTAATATCCACACATTAAAATGAAAGGGCGGAGTTGCTAGGGTCATTTTTAACACCCGACCCTCGTTGCCCTGACAATTGAGGGCATTGAGAGCTAGTCACATAGTGCGGACTAGATTCATATGTGGGCCAGAATGGGTAGGGGTGGCAGGATCCATTTCCTAAAGGATGTCAATGAACCAGTTGGGTTTTTACAACAATCCAACAACTTTTGTGGTCATTTATATTTTGGTACAAGCCTTCAAAATTGCCAGATTTTTTAAATTCAGTTTTATAACTTGTCATGATGAGATTATGAACACACCTTTGGGTTACTTAGGCCCAGTACCGTAACCACTGCACTACCATACAGAGTTACATCAAATGTACTGCACAGAATCAGGCCATTCCGCCCAACTGGTCTGTGCCGGTGTTTCTGCTCCACACGAGCCTCCTCCCACCCCTCTTCATCTCATCCTATCAACATATTCCCTTCTCCCTTTTGTGTTTATCTAGCTTCCCCTTGGATGCATCTTTGCTATTCGCCTCAACCACTCCTTGTGGTAGCGAGTTCCACATTCTCACCACTCTCTGGGTAAAGAAGTTTCTCCTGAATTCCCTATTGGATTTATTAGTGACTATCTTATATTGATGCCCCACAAGTGGAAACATTATCTCTACGTCTACCCTATCAACACCTTTCATAATCTTAAATGCCTCTATCGGATCACCCCTTGAAGGGATAATTACAAGTCCCAGCCCTTCTCGGGCTACCCCAGGTCAGGCGTATTACCCAGATGTTCCCCTTCAACTAAAGTTAGAGATAGCCGAATCCTATAAGACGCTTAATTGGGTCTAAAGGTCCAGACTATCTCTCCCTAAAGGAAAGAAATGACTTGAAGATATTACCATCCTCCAGATAGCACTTTTAATAAGTTTAACTAGACTGTAACCAACCGGATATTATGAGGGTCAGGAAAACCCCCCAGAATTCTGCAAATCCTCCCAAAAGTGTGTACAGAGATTTGAGTTTGCGAGTTTGATACAGAAATACTCTGTGAGACAATTCTAAAAATATATAGATTTATTAAAGAACTGACATTTAGTTAACAGTTGGTGAGTCAATTGCAACTTTAACAGTTCAAAAATTCAAATAGCTTACAATTCTTATTCTCAAATCTTAACTTCAGTACATTTTTACATTTCTACTTATTCTTAATCCAGAATATCCACCAAAATCAAATAAAAGTACCGTTTGATCCCCGAGACTCAAAGGGCTGGATTTTGAATGACCCATGGAGTCAGGTTTGGAGGCATGTGGGGGGTTAAATTTGCGGGGTCGGGGGTTCCGACCCCATCCTGACTCCATCCCGCCTCCACGCAATTTTGACAGAATCAGTTACGGGGTTCCCGACTCCATCCCGCCTTCAAGAGGCGGGAGAGGCCATTAAAGCCCTTAACAAGCTCTAAATTGGCTCTGTAATGCCATTTTGAAACGCTGTAGCTAGTTTAACCCTCTTCTGACGTGAAGCACGCCTGGTGTGAAACACTCCAGTGAAACCTGGCGGGAGCACAAGTGGATAGCTGACTATCGGCTGCAAGTCCACTATTACAACGGAGATGTGATGAAGGTAGTAGTAGTATTAGGTGTGAACGTCGCCTCTGATGCTGCTGCATTGAATGTCTTCAGAGACTGCTGGGGAGGACTTGCTTGGCAAAAAATTCTCTCTCTCTCTCTCTCTCTCTCTCTCTCCTCCCACCCCACCCCATTTTTGCATCCAGGTCCACTCACATCAAAAGCCAGGCAGGTCCTCTCTCACCAACAGTCTCTGAGACTAGGCAGTCAGCAATGATGACATCATCAGAGGCAACTTTCAGACTGAAAACACTAATTGGTTCATGGGTTCCCACATGCTACAACTCAATTGCCCAATTAAGTGAAAGTTGCATCAGGCATCCACATTAATCTGGAGTCGGGGGGGAAACACGAAATGCGGATTACACGACCCCAACCCGACCCCAAGACAAAATCCAGCCCAAAGAGTTAAAAACTTACAGAGCCTGCCTCTGAAGCTGAAAATCGCCTGCCCATTCCAGCGACTTCTGTTTTCCCATTTGAAAATCCCATATCTTATACTCTTTTTGCAGTGGTATCTCCTTTGAAGTTTTCTGCTGATGTAAGCTAATTATCTTTAGTCATTCTTTCTGTTGACTTCTTTCTATTCTCACTGTTAGTTCAGCTGCTAACTCTCAGAATCCTGTCTCTACGTTTTGGTGTTTGAATTTTATCATAAAATATGGTTTAACAGATTTATCTATTTGATGCCATTCTTACGAGGTCTTCTATTCAATTCTTAATATCTCCTTAACTGGTTATAAGCAGACGTCATGTCTACTAACTGTTCCATTTTCAATACAAACACAATGTGATTGCTTGCTGTCATCTATTGATATTATATCTTCAAAGTGTTCTGTAGGTATCATATTTACAATATGTAAATCAAAACCACTTCAACCAGGGTGTTCCATGCATTTCTTAGCTACTTCAATTGGTTGTATATATAATTGTGTTTCCTGTTTCATTTGATATTACTTTTACAAAGGCACATGGTTTTTTAATGTTCTGTGTTTCTGTTCGAAGTGTTATTTTTTAACACTTTAAACTGGGTATAACATTGTGTTGGTTCCAAACTGTAGACTCCTTGGAAGAAAGCCTTTGCTTCTTCAATAGGGCCATTGGCTCAGTGTCAATAACCATTTCCCATTTCAAAAGCTTGTATGGTGTTTACAGCTTTGTGTCAACAAGCTCATCTTATCTCAGAAGCCTGTATTTCTGTTTACGGCTTGTGTCGTTGAGGCTTTTAGATTTTTAAACCCAGTTTGTCATATTTTAATAATGTCAGAATTCTGTTCATAGGATGGTGTATTTTTCTGAAATATGGCTATTCCTTTACACCCTCAGCCTTCTCTTTACTCGAGAAAAGAGCCCAGCATGTTCAGTCTTTTCCTGATAGTTATAACACTCTCAGTTCTTGGGTTTTTCAATAGAGGAATTGAATATAAAAGCAAAGAGATCACGCTGGAACTTTATAAATCACCGGTTAGGCCTCAGCTGGAGTATTGCGGACAATCTTGGGCACCACACTTCAGGAAAGATGGAAAGGCCTCAGAAAGGGTGCAGGGGAGGTTTACCAGGATGTTACCAGGGATGAGGGAACTTTAGTTATGAGGAGAGGTTGGAAAAGTTAGGACTGTCCTCCTCTGAACAGAAAAGGTTAAGAGGTGACCTCATAGAGGTTTTCAAGATGATGAGAGATTTTGATGGAGTAGAGAGAGAAAAACTATCCCCTCTGGTGAGTAACCGGATGTCATCGATTTAAAATCATTGTCAAAGGATCTAGAGGGGAGATGAGGAGAAATGTTTCACTCAGAGAGTTGTCGGGATCTGGAACGCTCAACCTGATTCCATCAATCATTTTAAAAGGGAGTTGGACGGGTTCCTGAGGATGAGGAACTTACAGGGTGATGGAAAAAAAGCGGGGATGTGGGACTGAGCACGACTGCTCTTTCAAAGAGCCGGCACAGGCACGATGGGCCGAATGGCCTCCTTCTGTGCTGTAAGTTTCTGTGATTCTACGATTCTGTGTTCCTGAGAAGGTGGTGGTGGGCCTTCTTTTTGGACATGGTTTGATATAACTGAGGGGTTTACACGGCCACTTCAGAGGGCAGTTAAGAGACAACCACCTTGGTGTGGGTCTGGAATCACAGATAGGCCAGTCCGGGTATGGATGACATGGTTCCTTCCCTAAAAAGCAAGACTTGCATTTCTATAGCGCCTTTCATGACCTCAGCACGTCCCAAAGTGCTTTACAGCCAATGAGGTACAATTGAAGTGTAGTCACTGCTGTAATGTCGGAAAGTAGGAGGCATTAGTGAACCAGTTGTTTTTTACTGACAATCCAACAGCTTCATGGTCACTTTTACTGATAACAGGTGATAAATTTTGATTCAGGGCGATAGTGCAAAATGTGCCATATTGGTTCGGCCGCCCATTAAACATTTCTCCTGACTGTGCTCACTACTGACGGAAAGAAAAGCGGGAGAGGTATTTAACGGGTGGCTGAGCTGATATCGCATGTTTTACACTATTGCATGTTTTACACTATCACCCATAGTCAAAATTTCCCTCCCTCCATCAGCGTTTGATTTCCATATATTTTTAAATCTGAAATCAAAATTCACAAAGTACGGGATTTGAACTCACATTTTAATCAGGATTATTAATGCAGACCTCTGGATTAGTGGACCAGTAACATCGCCACGACACTGGCTTTCAGATGTCTCCTTTCAAGGTTGAAAAGTGCAAGTTTCTCCAACCGTTAATTATGACCCAGACCCTTGACATGAAGGATCAGCCTTATGACTTCTCTCTTCACTTAGTCCGGTACTTGTGCATCTCCCTTGTTTCTCAGTCAGTGACCACAACTGGTCACACTACTCAAGCTGCATTCCAACCAGAGAATTACGCAGTTTGATCACGACTTACATTCTGACTTATATTCTTTTGCTCTAGCCGTGTAGTTTAAGATTCTATTGACTGTTTTGATTGCTGTTTTGCATTGGTTGAATGTATTTAATGCTGAGTCTACTGAGACTCTCTTTCATCCTCCTCCGTAGTTATTTCAACACTATTCCTTGAGGACGTGAGCCATCTATTGTTCCTTCCCATGGAGCCGTAGATACAAAATTAAAGGCAAGAGATTTAGAACAGAGGGCAAGAGAAACTTCTTCACACAGAGAGAGTTGTGAGGCTGCAGAATTCACTTCTGGTGGGGGGAAGTCCAGAACAAGGGGACAAGACCTCAACGATTAGTGCAAAAGCAAAATACTGCGGATGCTGGAAATCTGAAATAAATCATTTCTGACGAAAGGTCATCGACCTGAAACGTTAACTCTGTTTCTCTCGCCACAGATGCTGCCTGACCTGCCGTGTGTTTCCAGCATATTCTGTTTTTATTTTACTTAAAATTAGAGCCAGGCCGTTCAGGGGTGATGTCATGAAGCATTTCTTCACACAAAGGATAGTGGAAATCTGGAACTCTCCTGCACCCCCCCAAAAAAAGCTGTTGAGGCTGGGGGGGTCAATTGAAAATTTCAAAACTGAGATTGATAGACTTTTGTTAGGCAAGGGTATTAAGGGTTATGGAACCACAGGTAGTTAAGGTACAGATCAGCCACTATCTAATTGAATGGCGGAACAGGATGGCCTCTGTAAGCTGCTATAAGCTGCTATACACATAATAAAACCGCTGCTACCATGTGGAGATCGAAATTGCAAACGAATTTTGAGATGATAACGGACGGATTCAAAATGGAGGAAGTCAGCATGTGGTCCTTTGTTTGGAAGACCACATAGACAGGAAAGAGAAACACAAGATGAAGAGGAAGTCCCGCCCACACACACATCACAGGAACATGAACGTGTCATGCAGAAGGAACTCCAATCAGGGAAGGTTGGGAGTGAAACTGACCTATCAGAGGGAGGCAGATGGAAAAATACGAGGAGTGCCCATGCCAGAGGACACTATAAAAGAAAGACACAGAAGCGGGAAAATTAGAAGGCAAAGGGAGCCGTTTTGAAATGGCCAGTCGGCGTGTGCAGCCTATCACTGATCACCCGAGGAGGGGTGTATGTATGTATGAAGGTCAGACATGGAGCATATGAATTGCTGGGAGTACTTCTATGTATGGGGATACTTTATGTATGAAACTGTGGGCATATGAATTGCGGGGATACTTTTATGTAAGGTAAATTGTGGGTATATGAATTGCCGGGGATCCTAAACTGTGGAGCATATGACTTGCTGGGTGTACTTCTATGTACAGACTTATTAAACTGTGGGTATATGAACTGCCTGGGCGAATTAATAAACTGTGGATGTGTGCTTGCCGAAGGTGCTTCTATATAAGCTTGAATTTTTAAACTAGTGTGAATAAAGACCATTTTTATTGATCACAAACTTATCTGTCATTGTTACGCTTATTTGTAATTCTCGAGGTCCGAACAGTAGTAGGAGAAAGTCCTACACCTCCTCCTGGTCCTATGTTCCTAGGAGGGGGTGGGGGGGGGGGGAAGGTTTTATTTCTGTCAGCTCGCCTTCACACAATTCAAATTTGTGTTCAAACAAACCTTCCCTCCCAAGGCTGGGAGGAGTGCAGGCCTGGTTAGAGGTTCTGTAAATCTGATTTAGCGATGATACAGGTCTGCTGAGGGACACTGCAGGTCTGGGTTGAGGCTGTGCAGATCTGGCAATAGATAGTGCGGCTCTCTGTAAAGGCAGTACTGGTCTGATTAATTAGAGGTAGTGATGGCCTCCTCAGAGGCCGCGCAGGACTGGTGAGAGGCAGCGCAGGTCTGCTCACTAGCAGGAAAGGCTTAATTAATAAGAGGTCATGCAGGACTGGCGCAGGACTGCTGAGAAGCAGCCTGCAGACATTTAGTTTATGGTATCATAAAATTCCGTTCCTGTAACATCTTGAATGACAATAGTGGAGCCATTAATTTGTGCAATCACATCTGCTGCTAACCTTCCACCAACCAGATGTTTGAAAGTGTATAACACAGTAACAAGGGATAACTGACAGTGATAAATCTACAGATATCTCCTTTTAGAGCCTTTAGAATGATGTGACAATGCACGAGAATAGCTCTCCCTTTCAAGACAGGTAAAGGGGTGTGGTATCTTTTTGAGAGACAAGATCCAAAACAAATGCAACTCAAAGAATAGATACTGAATTAAACTGATAGACAAGCAAAGAGAGTCCACAGAAAGCAAGTAACTCACAGAAGAGCAGAAAGGAAGAGAGTCGGAGAAAGTGGTGGTGTACAAGTGTGTAATAGAGCCACCTGATGGACTACTGATGTATATAACAATAAAGCCATATGCAGTACAGTTCTTACCGGTAGCCATGTTGTGCTGTTGTATATATATGCTGCGTCTCAAGATATCACAGAATTGGCGATGAGGATGCGATTGCGGATTCCCTAGCTGAAATTTTTGTTGGAGGATAATCCTGCGAACCGACGGAGGGACTACTAGAGGTTCTCCGTTTTGCAGAAAAACTTAAAAATCCGAGGTAAATTTCGAGCACACGTGGCTGAACTGTCGACGTTGCCAGAGTCCAGATGGCCGCGCCTAGGGGAATAATAGGGCGCTTGGGTGAGTTCTATCGTGACCGAGAGACTTTCGGAGCATATGTGGAGCGGCTAGAAATGTTTTTCACCGCGAATAGTATTGTCGAAGTCCCCGATGATATAAACTGTAACCGGGCGGTTTTAGAAATGAAACGGGCTATTTTTTTGACTGAAGCAGGCCCCGAGGTGTATGAAACCCTGAAAAATGTGCTTGTTCCCATCAAGCCGAAGGACACCCCACTGAAGGAGATCCTAACCAAGTTAGAACAGCACTAAAGTCCTGAGCCCCTGGAAACATTCAAGGCAGAAAGAGAGTCATGATAAAGGTAGAGTTAGACTTAGAGAGAGAAGTTGAACCAGAAGGTTAGAGTGAAGAACCATCACCATAAATGATTAAAGTGGTTACCAGGAAGAGTAGTGAAGATATGTGGCCCTTGCACATATTTGGTCAAGATGTTTGATCATGGAAAGGTTAGGTTTGTTCACATTAATGTAAGAATAAAAATATATGTTTTGTTTGTGTGATGGACTCGAGACTATTAATATAAGATGTATGTAATGAAGATGAATTTAATGTGCATTGATCTCCCCTGGGTAAGGCAATGGTGTGAAACTTAACAAAGGAAACCTGCATAACAGGATAACCCCCGACAGAGACAACATCGAAACTCACCATCGAAACTCAAGAGCCATTAAAAGGTGTTAACAAACAATTAACTTAATCAAGAAATGGCACCAGCCACTGCAGACAGACACACGTTCAAAGGAAAGCCAATCAAGAACTGCCATGAAACTAAGACCCAATCCTGGGGTCTTAGCAATTTAGACCAGAGACAATGGACTTAAAAAGATATAAAAGAAGGAACTCAAAGGCTCTCGCTTCTCTCTCTCTCTGGATGACCATGCAGAAAAGCAGGTAGCCCTCCCTCTACAGACCAGACAAAGAAGCAAGGAAAAAGGCCGCATGCATTGCTTGACTCAGGGAAGTACAAGTCTGTGTAAATCTAACCCATTACCTTACCTGTTGTAATCGAGTAGAGTCCATAGATACCAGTAGGCTATTGTTTTGATGTGCATGAGTGTGTGTGTTTAATAAACTTATTCCAAATTGTTTCAAAAGAATTGGTCTTGCTGTCAATTTAATGCCAGTCGAAATAAAAAGCTTACATTGATCATATCTTACCTACAGATGTGGAAGGAGTTGAAAGCTGGGATGATTCAATTTATTCTGATGAGTCAGATAGTCTTGTTAAAGTAGAGTACCAGTATCAAATCCTACATCAGACGTACCAGAAACAAGTCCAAGACAAATTCAGAATTTAAGTCTGAGCCCGAGTCAGGCAGGCAAACAGTCTGAAAGTGTAGAGAGTCCAAATGTAATCAAGGTCAGCCCTTCGAGAAAAATTCTCCACAGGCTCAGCCTAGAATGAGTCAAAGTCCTACAAGCTCTGAAAGTTCTGTTCTAGAAAGAAGGTATCCTCTTCGAAACAGAAAACCAGTGGTTAAGTTTAATTTGTAAATATGGAAAATAAGTTCATATCTTTTGTTTGTGTTACAGAATTCTATAGTAGAATTTGGAAACATAAAATGGGTTCCATTGGAGAAATGTATACCAAGAGTTGTGTATACCATGCAAATCATATACAATGATTATTTGCTGTGATACACTTCTCCCTCCTTGTTGAAGAAGTTAAATAGAGCCACCTGGTGGACTACTGATGTATGTAATAATAAAGCCATATGCAGTACAGTTCTTACCAGAAGCCATGTTGTGTTGTTGTGTGTGTGTGTATATATATATATATATATATATATATATATATATACCGTGTCTCAAGATATCACAAAGAGAGAAAAGGAAGAGAGTTCTGAAAGAAAAGACAGGGAGATAGAATCACAAACCAAAAACAACAATTGAATTTATATAGCGCCTTTAATGTAGTAAAACATCCCAAGGCGCTTCACAGGAGAGTTATCAAACAAAATTTGACACAGAGCTACATAGGGGGATATTAGGACAGGTGACTAAAAGCTTGGTCAAAGAGGTAGGTTTTAAGGAGCGTCTTAAAGGAGGAAAGAGAGATAGAGAGGCGAAGAGGTTTAGGGAGGGAATTCCAGAGCTTAGGACCCAGGTAGCTGAAGGCACGGCCGCCAATGGTGGAGCGATGAAAATCGGGGATGCTCAAGAGACCAGAATTGGAGGAGCGCAGATATTGCAGAGGGTTGTAGGGCTGGAGGAGATTACAGAAATAGGGAGGGGCGAGGCCCTGGACGGATTTGAAAACAAGGATGGGAATTTTAAAATCGAGGCGTTACTTAACCAAAAAGAAGAAACCTTTTGCGATTGCTTAGCGAGTATGTACACCATGATGCCATACAAACTAGGGAGGTCTGAGGTTGAATCCCTGCTCTGTGCTGAGTTAGTTCTTGGATTCATACAGCACAGAAGGAGGCCATTTGGCCCATTGTGCCTGTGCCAGCTCTTTGAAAGACCTAGCCAATTAGTCCCATTCCCCTGCTCTTTCCCCACAGCCCTACAAATTTTTCCAATTGAAGTATTTATCCACTTCCCTTTTGAAAGTCACTATTGAATCTGCTTCCACCACTCTTTCAGGCAGTGCATTCCTGATTACAATAACTTGCTGCATAAAAGTAATTCTCCTCATCTCCCCTCTGGTTTTTTTGGCCAATTATCTTAAATCTGTGCCCTCTGGTTACCGACCCATCTGCCAGTGGAAACAGTTTCTTACAGTTGATCTCGGACAGAAAATACCTTGCCCAACTTGATATCCAAGTCGATGACAATATAATTACAAATTCGATCACAGATTCGCAGACAATTTGAAGTAGCACATTTAATAACAGTTTTGTAGAGTTTAATTTACAGTTAAAATTATGCCCTGCTCCTGGGCTATGGATGGGAAAATTCACCCAGGACATCTTCTCCTGATCGTTATCCAGTGACCCTTTGCTGAAAATTGAGGTGCATAAAATTATGAGGGCCTAGATAGAGTGGATAGGAAGGACCTATTTCCCTTAGCAGAGAGGTCAATAACCAGGTGGGCATAGATTTAAAGTAGAAGGATTAGAGGGGAGTTGAGAAGATCTTTTTTCACCTAGAGGGTTATGGGGACCTGGAACTCACTGCCTGAAAGGGTGGTAGTGGCAGAAACCCTCATCGCATTTAAAAAAGTACTTGGATATGCACTTGACGTGCCGTAACTTACAGGGCTACGGACCAAGAGCTGGAAAGTGAGATTAGGCTGGGGAGAGCTCTTTTTCAGCTGGCACAGACACGATGGGCCGAATGGCCTCCTTCTGTGCCGTAAATTACTATGATTCTATGCAAAGTTCACATGAGGTCTTGTAATTAAAGGATTGATCTTGGCTCTGTGTGGGGAAAAGGTATGTTTCACTACCTATTCAGCAGAATGGGCCTTTTAGATTCAAAGTTGTTATTGTCAGCAGCTTGTGAAAATGTCCTTGTACACCTACACCAGAAGACATAGGGGTAAAAATTCAGTTGGTTGCGCCTCCCGTTAGCGCCTTAAGAGGGCGCTAATGGGGCGCAAAGCCGCTAACGCCCGGGCGCAGCGATGGTTGCGCCGCTCGGGAACTTAACTAGAGATTGTGCGGCGGCGCTAAAACTTACCGCTGCGACCACCTGCGCGCGCAGATTATGACGTCATTCCATGGTGCAACGCCCTTGTGGCGCCCCGGAGCGGAAATTGAGTGGCGCCACCTGCCTTACCGCCTGGCGCATCCAACGACCAGAAGACTGGAACACTATCAATCACTGTGGGGCTGGGGGGGGCGCTATTTAAAGGGGGCCTCTTCCTGTCTTTTATTGTTGGTGGCATTTTTGAACTACGCATTCTGAGAGAGAGAGGGAGAGACTTCTGGAGAGATTCAACGTTGTGTGAAGGAGTTTTGGGTACTGAGCAGCACTTTGCAGGTTCATTTTGATTTGCCATTCCTTGTATCGATTTAGCAGAGACTGTGGGAGCTGCACTCTGAGCTCTTTGCCTGGTACTCTCCATTGTTCTTTCCAGCACATTTGATGTGCAAGTCTCTCCAGGCCGAGATTCAAGGCTGCAATGAACAGGATGTGGATGGAAAGCAAGATTAACCATCCCCTTTAAGAACTGGCCCGTGCCATTGTGTGTGTGTTCCATTGCTGACTGACATTACATGAGCTTCGCCAGCGCTCTGAGTTAGCGCCTCACTCCTTGGCCTTTGCGCCTTAAGACAGGTCTGCAGCGCCTGATTTAGCGCTCCACTCACCTCCCGGGGCGGTAAAAGTGAAGTTTCCAGTCAGTGCCGATAATTAGCGCCAAGCGCTAATATTTGCGTCCAGACGATATTTGCGCCCCAAATGGGGCGCGACCTAATTTTTACCCCATACTGTCTACAGTGGTTATCTTATGTTTATGTGATCATAGCATTGGAACTGTGGGTTGACAGTTTCTGTCTATCTTGGAATGTGCGGGAATGGTTAGGAGGCTACTTGGCTTGGGGAAACATTGAGAACTATTGACATACAGGAAAACAAGCAGGCTCAAGTTCCCATAATATAACGAGTGACTCAATGCATATAAGGCAGAGGTAAAGCATAGAATATTCAAAGGTTGCCAGAGCAAGACTGGACCGCTCGTTGGTTACCACAAGGTCATTTGAGATCAATCACCTCAAAACCTTGTAGATGCTGTCAGGTTGTGAAGGGATTATTACTAGTCCTAGCCCCTTTAGGGCTACCCCGGATCAGGCGTATTCCTCAGACGTACACTTTCAACTAAAGTTTGAGGTAGCCGAATCCTAAGGACGCTTAATTGGGTCTAAAGGTCTGGACCAGCTCTCCCTAAAGGAAAGGAACAACCTGAAGATGGTACCGTCCTCCAGATAGCACTTTTAATAAGTTTAGCTAGACTGTAACGTTCTGGATATTATGAGGGTCCGGAAAACTCCCCCAGAATTCTGCAACTCCTCACTAAAGAGTGTACAGAGATTGAGTTTGCGAGTTTGATACAGAAGTATTATGTGAGACAATTCTAAAAATATATAGATTTATTAAAGAACCGACATGTAATTACAGTTGGTGAGTCAATCGCAACATTAACAGTTCCAAAAAGAGAAAGCTTTCAATTCTATTATCAGAGATCCTTATTCTCAAATCTTAACTTCGCTACAGTTTTACAGTTCTTAGTCTTATTCAGAATATCCACCAAAATCAAATACAGTACCGTTGATCCCCGAGATACAAAGAGTTGTAGACTTACAGAGCCACCTCTTAAACCATGAGAATCGCTTTGCCCCTTTACAGCGAATCTATTATCCCATTCGAGAGCTCAATATTTATACCCTTTTTCAGTGGTATTTCCTTTGAAGTTTTCTGCTGATGTAAGCTAATTATCTCTAGTCATTTATCTGCTCACTTCTGCATTTCTCACAGTCAGATCAACTGGTAGCATTAAGAATCATGTCTCTACCCTAGGTGTCCGAAGCTTACCATAAAAAATGGTGTAACAGCAGGTGCATCTATTTGATGTCATTTTTACTAAGGCCTTCTGTTTGTGCTCTTGCAATTAGAACATTTTAACTAGGGTGATCTATACAATTCTTAGTCACCTCAGCTGGTTGTAACACAGAATCATGACTCCTGTGTAGGTGTCTTAAGCTTAACACAAAAATGGTGTGACGGCAGGTGTTTCTTTTACTTGATGTCATTTTTACGAAGGCATATGTTTCTTAATTTTATGTGCCTGTTTACGAAGTGTAACTTAGAACACCTTAACCAGGATGCACCATTGTGTTCTTTCCAAAGATTCAGACCGTCGGGAGCCTTCAACCTTCCGCTTCAATAAGGTTATTGATTCAGTGTCAACAACTATCTTATCCCAATAGCCAGAAAGCTGTAACAGCTTTAGATTGTTGAGGCTTCTAGATTTCCAAACCCAGTTTGTCATGTTTTAATAAGGCCAGAATTCTTTCATAGAATGGTGTATTTTTCTGAATAGGTTATATGGCTTATTCCTTCACAGTTGCATCTCTCATATTTTACTATAAGGATAATCTTTGTATTTTAACTCTTTACGTCTTGTATTGTAGCTTCTTTTAGAACTGTAATAAACATATATGCTTTGTGCAAGGCTCCTTCTCATCTCTGAGTATCAAAGACCGAATCTAATATAAATTATTCACACTCTGATGCCCAACCCGTGGTCAAATATTCTGGTAGTACAAGGGTTGTATTCCCTGGAATTCAGAAGATTAAGGAGTGATTTGATCAAAGATTTCAAGATATTAAGGGGAACAGATAGGGTAGATATGGAGAAACTATTTCCACTGGTTGGGGAGTCTAGGACCAGGGAACACACCTTAAAGGTTAGAGTGAAGTTAGGAAACACTTCTACACGTACAGGGTGGTAGAAGATTGGAACTTTCTTCCGCAAACAGCAATTGATGCTGGGGCAATTGTTAATTTTAAATCGGAGATTGATAGATTTTTACTAGCCAGTGGTATTAAGGGATATGGGCCAAAGGCGGGTAGATGGAATTAGGTCACAGATCCTCTTTGGATCTCTTGTATTCACCTTACAGGAGAGATGGAGTCTCATCTGAAAAACGGCACCTCTGATAGTGCAGCACTGCTTCAGTACTACACTGAAGTATCAACCTAGATTTTTTTATTCGTTCATGGGATGTGGGCGTCGCTGGCAAGGCCAGCATTTATTGCCCATCCCTAATTGCCCTTGAGAAGGTGGTGGTGAGCTGCCTTCTTGAACCACTGCAGTCCGTGTGGTGAAGGTACTCCCACAGTACTGTTAGGGAGGGAGTTCCAGGAGAAAGAAAAGCAGCAGAGTTCTCCCCAGTGTCCTGGCCAATATTTATCCCTCAACCAACATCACTAAAACAGATTATCTGGTCATTATTACATTGATGTTTGTGCGCAAATTCTAAGCTCCCTACATTACAACAGGCCAACACTTCAGAAATACTTCATTGGCTGTAAAGTGCTTTGGGATGTCATGTGGTCATGAAAGGTGCTATATAAATGCAAACTCTTTCTTTTTCTTTAATTCCCTTTTGCAATCCTATTGAACTCAACACCTTTACATTTCTTATGTTCCCTTTAGAAATTGAATTAATTTCACATGAACAGGGTCAAAATTCCCTTTGAATATTCAGTTGGAATATAGGGGGTGAATTTTCCGGTGGCTCAGCGGGCATGTTCGGTGGCGGGTTGGGTGTAAATACATTTTTTTCTGACAGCTGGTCGGGAACCTGCTGCCATGTGCTTTTCCCAGATGTCGGGTCTTTTAGAGCTGAACAGACCCAACACGCAGCGGCGGGGGAGGCAATTTAGGACATTATGACCTTGTTAACAGCCCATTAAGATGTATTTTAGCATTTTACAAGGTCGCACACGGGTTCCACGCTGCTCGGGGCTCACGTCAAGTAAGGAGATCAGGAGTTGAATCAGCATGGGATCATCTCATTACGTGACAGCTGCAAATGTGCTATAAAAGCTCCCATCTCACAGCTGTTCACTTTCCAAGCTCAGAAGCTGTTGCTTACTGTATTTGGAAGACAGATTGAGCTTTTTGCAGGTTGCAAGTGTTTGGAGTAAACTCTCTATCCAGTGTCACCTCATTGGAACAACCTCTCTCACCATTGACAGATCACTTCTGTCATCTCAAGTTCACCTGTCATCTATCACATCAGCATCGGCACCCTTGAAACTATCTCACCTTGGTCCTCAGAATCCCACCACAGTCAGCCCCAACACCAGCAGCACCAGGCACACCAGCAGCACCAACAATAGCACCAACCTTCTCCACAGTCAACTGCACAGGACAGGGGGCATCAGCACCCAACCACATTGCTGCCCGGGAGGCCAGGGATGGCCTGACCATGTGGTGTCAAACATTGAAACCTTTATTTGCAACACTTTGCATTCTTGGACAGATTTGAGTGCACCTTTGAAAGTGGCTTAGTGAGTTGTAGTGAATGGCGAGACATAACGGTACCCCCCGCAATGGTCACCATGGCCAGATTTACTTCACTTGACGCTGTACACACTGGTTGCCACATAATGCGCCAGGGTGGCACCACCCCCATAGCAACACCATAAAGCATCCCTACAATGCCCACGCCATTCCTTTCATACTCATGAACAAGCTCAATCAACGTAAAATCATGCTACAGAGCGGGATGGAGCCAGCAGCGGGGTCAGGACCCGCCACTGACGTCGCCCACACCGGACCCGCCGAGGTAGGGGAAATTGCGGCCTAGGAGTTTGTTTTTTATTATTACTTTGTAAATGAAGCTGGGATTTGAGCCAAGCAAACTTTCTTCATTGTGTAACTGGGATGGGCGCTGAGGTAGGCTTCAAACAACAATTCCGCTTCATTCCTCCACATAGAATCTGCACTATAGACACTGGCTCGAGTTCTGTAGAAATTCTCTCAACCACTGCTCATCATCCCAACAGAATTATTGCTTTGTCAGAGAATAGGCCTATACTTAACCTGGAGTGAGAGTCGGGTGGAGGATAAGAACATGGGAACAGGAGTAGGCCATTCAGCCCCTCCAGCCTCCTCCTCCATTCGCTTAGATCATGGTTGACCTGCAGCTCAAACCAATTTATCCGCCTTTGCTCCATATCCCTTGATACCCTTGCCCAACAAAAATCTATTGAAGAAAGAAAGAAAGACTTGCATTTCTATAGCGCCTTTCACGACCACTGGACATCTTAAAGCGCTTTACAGTCAATGAAGTACTTTTGAAGTGGAGTCACTGTTGTAATGTGGGAAACGCGGCAGCCAATTTGCACACAGCAAGGTCCCACAAACAGCAGTGTGATAATGGCCAGATAATCTGTTTTTTGTTATGTTGGTTGAGGGATAATCATTGGCCAGGACACCGGGGATAACTTCCAAAAAGCAAAACACTACGGATGGTAGAAATCTGAAATAAAAACAGAAAATGTTGGAAACACTCAGCAGGTCAGGCAGCATCCGTGTAGAGAGAAACCGGAGTTAGTGTTTCAGGTTGAAGACCTTTCTTCAGAACTCAGTCTGGAAAGGTCCAATTGACTCCCGGCATCTACAGCCATTTCGAGGAGAGAGTTCCCAATTACCACCAACCTTTGTGTAAAAAAGTGCTCCTGATTTCCCTCCGAAACGGTTTAGCTCTAATTTTAAGATTATGTCCACGATTCCCCCACCAAAGGAAATAGTTTCTCCGTATCTACCCTATCAAATCCTTTTAACATTTTAAACACCTCGATCTGCTCACCCCTCAAATTCTCTTCCTGGTTCCCATGTTAACTGATATTGTTAATGGTTCTCTCTCCTTTACTACACATATTTAATAATTTGTTAGAAAAAGGTGCAGTGCCAGGAGACTGGCGAATAGCTAACGTAATACCTATATTCAAGAAGAGGGATGGAACATGTCCAGGGAACTAGAGACCAGTCAGTTTAACATTGGTGGTAGGAAAAATAATGGAATCCTTACTAAAAGAGAAAATAGAAGAACATCTAGAAACCAAAAAAATAATAAGGAATAGTCAGCATGGATTTCAAAAGGGAAAGTCTTGCTTGACCAACCACATTGAATTTTTTGAAGAGGCAACAGAGAGAATAGACAATGGTAATGTAGTAGATGTAATTTAGATTTTCGAAAGGCCTTCGATAAGGTACCCCATAATAGACTGATGAACAAGGTCAGAGAATGCGAGTCAGGGAACACGTAGCAGAATGGATAGCTAGCTGGCTACAAGACAGAAAGCAGAGAGTAGGGGTAAACGGCAGAAGGTGGGTAGTGGTGTTCTACAAGAATCAATGCTGGGACCACTGTTGTTCACAATTTACATTAACGATTAAGACTTTAGAATCAAAAACACAATTTCTAAATTTGCGAATGTCACCAAATTGGGGAATAATCAATACTGAGGAGGACTGCATCAAATTACAGGAGGACATTAATAAACTTGCAGAATGGGCATATAATTGGCAAATGAAGTTCAACACAGATAAATGTGAGGTATTACATTTTGGTAGGAAGAATAGGGAGGTCACTTATTACTTGGAGGGTGCGAGTCCAGGTGGGGTAGAGGAACAAAGGGATCTCAGAGTACAAATACACAAATCACTAAAAGTAGTGACACAAGTTAGCAAGGCCATAAAAAAGTAAACCAAGCACTAGGGTTTATTTCTAGAGGGATAGAATTGAAAAGTAGGGAAGTTATGCTAAACCTGTATCGAACCTTGGTTATGATGCGGAGATGCCGGTGTTGGACTGGGGTGGACAAAAATGAGAAGTCGCACAACACCAGGTTATAGTCCAACAGATTTATTTAAAGTTACAAGCTTTCCGAGCTGTTACCTCTTCGTCAGGTAAAGGTACAAATACACAAATCTTTACCTTTACCTGACGAATGGGCAACAGCTCCGAAAGCTTGTAACTTTAAATAAATCTGTTGGACCCGAACCTTGGTTAGACCACACTTAGAGTACTGCATACAGTTCTGGTCGCCATATTATAAAAAGGATATAGAGGCACTGGAGAGGGTGCAGAGAAGATTTACAAGGATGATACCAGAAATGCGAGGGTATACCTATTAGGAAAGGATGAACCGGCTGGGTCTCTTTTCTCTTGAAAAAAGAAGGCTGAGAGGTGACCTATTAGAGGTCTTTAAAATTATGAAAGGTTTTGATAGAGTGGATAAAGAGAGAATGTTTCCACTTGTGGGGAAGAGCATAACTACAAGCCATCAATATAAGATAGTCACCAAGAAATCCAATAGGGAATTCAGAAGAAACGTCTTTACCCAGAGAGTGATGAGAATGTGGAACTCGCTACCACAGGGTGTGGTTGAAGCAAATAGTATAGATGCATTTAAGGGAAGGCTAGATAATGAGGGAGAAGGGAATAGAGGGTTATGCTGATAGATTTAGATGAGAAAAGACAGGAGGAGGCTTGAGTGGAGCATAAACGCCATCATGGACTGGTTGGGCTGAATGGCCTGTTTCTGTGCCGTATATCCTATGTAATCCTATGTAAACCTTACCGTCATCACCCCTCTCCTCAAGAAAACAACCCTTGATCTCTCCATCCTTGCAAGCTACAACCCCAGCTCCAACCTCCATTTCCTCTCCAAAGTCCTTGGATGTGCTGCCGCCTCCCAAATCCATCTTTCCCAAAACATTGTGTTTGAATCCCTCCGATCAGGTTTCTGCCCCGTCACAGTGCCTTTGACACGGTTGACCACACCATCCTCCTCCAAAGCCTCTCCACCGTTGTCCAGCTGAGTGGGACTGCAATCGCCTCATTCCATCCTTATCTAACCAATCGTAGCCAGAGAATCACCTGCAATGGCTTCTCTTCCCTCTCCCACACTGTTACCTTTGGATCTATCCTTGGCCCCCTCCTATTTCTCATCGACATGCTGCCCCTCAGCGACATCATCTGAAAACACAGCGTCAATTTCCACATGTACGCTGACAACACCCAGCTCTACCTCACCACCACTTCTCTTGACCTCTCCATTGTCTCTAAATTGTCAGGCTGCTTGTCCGACATTTGGATGAGCAGAAATTTCCTCCAACTAAATATTGGAAAGATCAAAGCCATAGGGCTGGATTTTACCAGCCCTGAGGAGGTGGGTTTGGAGGCGGGTATGGAGGCAAAATGGGAAATATTGGGAGCGGGTCCCAACCCCGCTCCCAACACGCCTCCGAACCATCTTCCCGGGAGGCGGGTCCCCGACTTGCGCAGGGACCCGTCTCCTCGAGGCAGGAAGGGGATTAGAGCCAATTAACTGCCTGTTAACAGGTGGTTAACAGGCAGTTTTGAGGCTTTTCCCCATTTTACACCTGCAAGTGCGGGCTTCCCGACGGCTGCGAACCTCGCCAGGGTCAGCGAGGCGAGCAGTGGGTCTGCGGGGGTCAGAGGGGTTGAAATGTCAGCTGTAGAGGTGAGTGATGGGTGCAAGTGTGGACAGGTAAGTATGAGAGGTGAGTGTAAAGTGTTGGAAATAGTTTCCTTACCTTTGCTTCTTCCTGCAGGCTTCAACCGTTGAGGATCCGGAGGTCCCTCATCTCAACGGCAGAGATGACAGAATGGCTGCTGCATTCTCAGACACAGATTCTCAGATTCCTACTCTTAGGTTCTACAAAGAAAGTAAAAAGAAAACACATACCTGTTCGGGCCTCTTCTGGTAAATTATTGGCTGTGACGAGCTTTGGGACATCTTGAGGAGACGTAAGGCGCTTTTGGTCTAAAGATAGCCAACATGTCAGGGACGAACAGTTGCGGAGAAGTTTAGCATGTCCCTGCCCAATGCTCATCTCATCATGCCGAAAATCCTCTGTGGAACTGGCAGGCAGGCGTCTCGATGTGGATTAAATATCAAATAGCCCAATTTTTAATTTAAAACCAAGCCCCCTTGCAGTTACACATGTTGGCAGCGCTGCAGTGTCTAAAACTCATTTTCTGTGATATTATCCTCTGGGATTGGTTTAATTATCCACAGTAACTCGCAGAAAAGAAATCAGGCGTGTTAGAGAGAATTCGTTAAAGAGTAATTTTTCTGAATGAATATTTTTGATGAACTGAAATGTTGTGGTATGTAATTCAAACCCTCCCCCCACCCACCCGGAACACTTAGCTTTTTTTTTATTGAGGGATGTTACTGCTAAAAAATGGAATGCGTTTCCATTGCAGGCTGGTTGGATCAGACATTCCTCTCCATCAGAGAAAAGGAGCAATGCTTTTAACCTTAGGTTCTGCTTTTCCCAGAGAGTAGTGAACTGTGGAATGTGTTGCCGGTTGGTGAGGTGGGTGTTGACTCTCTGTATAACTTCAAGAGGGAGCTGGACCGGTTCTTGACTGGGGCCGAGCTCCCGTCATTCAGAGATTTCTTCAACAGCAACTCCCAAATCCGCGACCTCTACCACCTAGAAGGACAAGGGCAGCAGACGCGTGGGAACACCACCACCTCCAAGTTCCCCTCCAAGTCACACACCATCCTGACTTGGAAGTATATCGCCGATCCTTCATCGTCGCTGGGTCAAAATCCTGGAACTCCCTCCCTAACAGCACCGTGGGAGCACCTTCACCACACGGACTGCAGCGGTTCAAGAAGGCGGCTCACCACCACCTTCTCGAGGGCAATTAGGGATGGGCAATAAATGCTGGCCTTGCCAGCGACGCCCACATCCCATAAACAAATTTTTAAAAAAGTTAGCGCCAGCGCTAAACCGGCACTGGATGTTCGCGGGTGTCGCTGCGTTCGCTGTGCCCGTCCCCTTAGCGCCCCGTTAGCATCCCCACCAAGCGCTAATGGGAGGCGCGAACATACTGAATTTCGCGGCTGTAGTATGTGAGAGGAGGATGGAGGTAAGGTACTTGTTATCGTTTATCGTCTTACTCACCATCTGCTGTGGTACTTCGAGGGTTAAATTATGAGGACAGGTTGCACAATCTTGGCTTGTCTGGAAGATTGAGGGGGTTGCCATACACCTTGCACATCTTATTCCTAGTATTAGTTTTACATAGAAATACATAAAATTTACAGCGCAGAAACAGGCCATTCGGCCCAACCAGTCCATGCTCCACTTGAGCCTCCTCCCGTCTTTCCTCATCTAACTCTATCAGCACAACCCTCTATTCCCTTCTCCCTCATATGCTTATCTAGTTTCAACATCTAAACAACAACTTGTATTTATATAGCGCCTTTAATGTGGTAAAACATCCCAAGGCACAGGAGCGATTATCAAACAGAACTTGACACTGAGTCACATAAGGAGATATTTGGGCAGGTGACCAAAAACTTGGTCAAAGAGGTAGGTTTTAAGGAGAGTCTGAAAGGAGGAAAGAGAGGTAGAGAGGTGGAGAGGTTCAGGGAGGGAATTCCAGAACTTAGGGCCTTGGCAGCTGAAGGCATGGCCACCCATGGTGGAGCGATGAAAATCGGGGATGCTCAAGAGGCCAGAATTGGAAGAGCGCAGAGATCTCAGAGGGTTGTGGGGCTGGAGGAGATTACAGAGATAGTGAGGGGCGAGGCCCTGGAGGATTTGAAATCAAGGATGAGAATTTTAAAATTGAGGCGTTACTTAACCGGGAGCCAATGTAGGTCAGCGAGCACAGGGGTGATGGGTGAACGGGACTTGGTGCGAGTTAGGACACGAGCAGCAGAGTTTTGAATGACCTCAAGCTTACACAGGGAGGAATGTGGGAGGCCAGCCAGGAGTGCGTTGGAATAGTCAAGTTTAGTGGTAACAAAGGCATGAGGGTTTCAGCAGCGGATGAGCTGAGACAGGAGAAGAGTCGGCCGATGTTACAGAGGTGGAAATAGGCAGTCTTAGTGCTGGTGCGGCTAGCTCTTAAATGCATCTATGCTATTCGCCTCAACCACTCCCTATGGTAGCGAGTTGACTATTCTCACCACTCTCTGGGTAAAGAAGTTTCTTCTGAATTCCCATGTGTCCAAAAAGAGTCCCCAGCATCATTTTGCACTAGTTTAGCATTGGTACAATATTTTTTCTCAAGCTGATATATTTATCAACAGCTGCTTCCTTCAGTGTCTCTTGTTGAAGGCACGTTGGCCGCGATTTCGCCTACCGAGACGGGACCAGTGCGGCCGGGGTCAGTGGCGGGCTGCGACCCTGCTGCTGGCTCCATCCCGCTCTATGAAAAGAATTTTACGCTGATTAGGCTTATCAAGGCTGCCCAGCGCGTTTCCCGGCCAATTGAAGGAAGCGGGTCTGATGACGTCATGGTGTGGGGTGGTGCTAACCTGGTGCATCATGTGGCAGCCAGCGTGCACAGCGTCAAGTGAAGTACATGTGGCCATGGTGAGGCCATCCCTGGCATTCCAGGCAGCAATGTGGTCGGGTGCTGATGCCCTGTGTCCTGTGCAGCATCAGTTGATTGCGGAGAAGGTTGGTGTTGTTGTTGGTGCTGCTGGTGTGCCTGGTGCTGCTGGTGTTGGGGCTGATCGTGGTGGGATTCTGAGGACCAAGGTGAGATTTTTTCAAGGGCAGCAATGCTGATGTAATAGATGGCAGGTGAGGTTGAGATGACAGAAGCGATCTGCCAATGGTGAGAGAGGTTGTTCCAATGAGAGGATAGGGAGTTTGCTCCAAACACTTGCAACCTGCATTAAGCTCAATCTGTCTTCCAAATGCAGTAAGCAACAGCTTCTAACCTTGGAAAGTGAAGGCCTATGAATTGGGAGCTTTTATAGACCATTTGCAGCCGTCAAGTTTAGAAATCATCACATGCTGACACAACACCTGACCTCCTTACCCGACGTGATCCCCGAGCAGTGGGGAAGCCGTTGGCGAACTCTAAAAATCTAAAGCTAAGCTTAAAATACTCGTTAATTGCCTCTTAACAATCCAGCTAATGATCTAAATTGCCTCCCCTGCCGCTTGGTGTCGGGTCTGTTCAACGCTGACAGACCCGACATCTGGGAAACTAGCGTGGAGGCGGGTTGACAGCGGGGTCCCTACCCGCTGTCAAAAAAAACATTCTCCCAGCCGACCCGCCACCAAACACGCCCCCTGAACCCCCCCAAAAATTCCGGCCGTTGTATCTACTCGACCTCCAGGCAGGACTTCACTCAGACAGTGACGTACTGCAATGGCCTGGTGCCTCCTTGTCATAATTAGATGCTGTATCCTTCCACCAAAATGGTGTTCAAAGTGCCCTTTACTGAGGTGGACCATTACTTGTTGTAGTTACATTGTCTAGTTCCTATTTTCCACTCAACCATTTTCATAAAAACTATGCACCGCCACGCTGGAGACTCTTTTTGGGCACAAGTGTTAAGTGGTTCAGCCTCTCCTAGAGAAGCATTAAAGGATTATTATTGATACGAAAGAAAGACTGGCGTTTCTACAGCGCCTTTCACAACCACCGGACGTCCCAAAGCGCTTTACAGCCAATGAAGTACTTTTTGAAATGTAGTCACTGTTGTAATGTCGGAAACGCGGCTGCCAATTTGCGCACAGCAAGCTCCCACAAACAGCAACGTGATAATGACTGGATAATTTGTTTTAATGATGTTGTTCTTGTATGATTGGTTGCTATTCTCAGGAAGTGCAAATTTCAAAGATTTTGTTGAAGCACTGAGTTCTAAGAAGGAATTGAAGGTGAGGAGAGATGTAGCAAGCAGAATAATGTCCAACATATTGGTACTGTTCCTTTAAGTATATTCTGGGATCATTAAATCCTAGGTGTTACATCCTGGCCGGTCGTCTAGCTGCCACCCTCCGTAAACTTGAGCTCATCCAAAACTCCTCTGCCTGTATCCTAAATCTCGGGCACCCAACATCCCTGTGCTCCCTGACCTACATTGATTCCCGGTCCATCAACAACTTGATTTTCAAATTCTCAGCCTTGTGTTCAAATCCCTCCATGGCCTTGCTCCTTCCTATCTCTGTAAACCCATCCAGCCCAACAACCCTCCGAGAACTTTGCGTTCCTCCAAAGCGGGCCTCCTGTGCATCCTCTATTCCTTTCATCCCACCATTGGTGGCCATGTCTTCAGCAGTCTGAGCCCGAAGCTCTTGAATTGCCTCCCTAAACTCCGCCTCTCTACATCTCACCCCTCCTTCAAGACACTCCACAAAATCTACCTCTTTGACCAAACCTTTAGACACTCATCTTAGTATCTCCTTCTTTGGCTCACTATCAATTTCCTGTATGATTACGCTCCTGTGAAGCGCCTTGGGATGTTTTAGTAAATATAGGTGCTATGTAAATGCAAAGAAAGAAAAAGAAAGAAGTTGCATTTATATAGCGCCTTTCACTGTCCTCAGGACATCGCAAAACACTTTACAGCCAACAAATTATCTTTAAAGCGTAGTCACTGTTGTAATGTTGGAAACACAGCAACCAATATGCGCACAACAAGGTCTCACAAACAGCAATGTGATTATGACCAAATAATCTGTTTTTAGTGATGTTGATTGAGGGATAAATATTGGCCCCAGGGCACCGGGGAGAACTCCCCTGCTCTTCTTCGAAATAGTGCCATAGGATCTTTTATGTCCACCTGACAGGGCAAATCAGTTGTTCTCGTTACATCAGAAATCTGCATGCTTTTTTCAAACACACAATCAGAAAGATCAAGTTAAAAACATTTGTACAGGAGTTGAAATGAAGCCCTGTGTGAGTCATTGCCTTTAGGAGTCAGGCAATGCGGAAAGAAAAATCTGAATTATTATTGAAAAGAAATAAGGAGCAAAGAGATAAATTAAACAGGAGTGCAGAGAAAGATACAATCCCCATGCCATTTTGAAATAATAAAACTCAGAACATGGCCAAAACAAAGCTAAATGGCTTTTAAACTTACATGAGGAAAATATTGGCTTGGTTGAGATTGATTTGGACTGTTCAATACCCCACTCAGAATCATAGAAATCACAGTACAAAGAAACCGATTTGGGCCATCATGCCTGTGTTGAGAATAGCTTTCAACTGAGACAGCCGAACCTAATCCCATATCCCTACCTTTTCCTCATCTTGTTTTATATTTATTCTTTTCAAGTACTTAGCCAATTCTCTTTCAAATGATTTTACCGTCTCTGCCTCAATCGAAACTTGTTGGTACAGAATTCAAGTTTCTAATTGTCTCTGTGAAAAACATTCTTCCAACTCATCCCCTTCCAATTGCAAATTGAAAGCCTAACTCCCCCTCTTAACTGTTTGCAAACCAGTGGAACAGATTCCCCAACCAATGCATATGAGAGCATATGGAACTGGAGGCAACCTATTGACATGGGTAGAGAATTGGTTAGGATTTAGTAGACAGAGAGTAGGGAAGGATGTAAAGGCCTTAAAGAGGGTGCAGAAAAGATTTACGAGAATGGTTCCAGGGATGAGGGACTTCAGTTACGTGGAGAGACTGGAGAAGCTGGGGTTGTTCTCCTTGGAACAGAGAAGGTTGAGAGGAGATTTGATAGAGGTGTTCAAAATCATGAGGGGTCTAGACAGAGTAGATAGAGAGAAACTGTTCCCATTGGTGGAAGGTTCGAGAACCAGAGGACACAGATTTAAGGTGATTGGCAGAAGAACCAAAGGCGACACGAGGAAAAACCTTTTTATGCAGCGAGTGGTTAGGATCTGGAATGCACTGCCTGAAAGGGTGGTGGAGGCAGACTCACTCGTGGCTTTCAAAAGGGAATTGGATAAGGACCTGAAGGAAAAAAAATTGCAGGGCTACGGGGAAAGGACGGGGGAGTGGGACTAGCTGAAGTGCTCTTGCAGAGAGCCGGCACGGTCTCAATGGGCCGAATGGCCTCCTTCTGTGCTGTAACCATTCTATGGGCTGGATTTTGATACTGGGGCGGGTTGGGGGTCGTGTCATCCGCATTTCGTGTTATCCACCCGACTGCAATTGGATGTGGGAGACTGATGCAATTTTCACTTAATTGGGCAATTGAGTTCCAGCATGTCGGTTTCAGTGGTTTCAGTCTGAAAGTCGCCTCTGATGATGTCATCATTGTTGCTGCATTGCAGGTCAGAGACTGCCTGGCCTTTGCTGTGAGAGGACCTGGATGCAAAATGAGCAGCAGAGAGAGAGAGAGTGAGAGAGAGAGAGAGAGGCAGTCTCTGAAGACATTCAATGCAGCAGCATCAGAGGCAAATTTCAGACCTAATACTACTACTACCTTCATCACATCTCCGTTGTAATAGTGGACCTGCAGCTGATAGTCAGCTACCCACTTGTGCTCCCGCCAGGTTTCACTGGCGTGTTTCAGATCAGGCGTGCTTCACGTCGGAAAAGGGTTAAACTAGCTAAAACATTTCAAAATGGCATTACAGAGCCAATTTAGGGCTTGTTAAGAGCTTTAATGGCCTCTCCCGCCTCTTGGAGGCGGGACGGAGACGGGACCACCGCACACGATTTCATCCAAATTGCGTGGAGGTGGAATGGAGGCGGGATCGGGTCCGCCCGCCACTTTTCGCAATTTTAACCCCCCACACTCCTCCAAACCCACCTCCACGGGTCTATGAAATTTCTAGCCCTATGATTCTATGATTCTATAATGGGCATGTACTCCAATTGGCAGGATGTGACTAGTGGTGTCCCCCAGGGTTCTGTACTGGGTCCTCAGCTTTTCACTTTATTTATAAATGACTTAGATGAAGCAATAGAGAGCCGTATGGTCACGTTTGCTGCTGACACTAAGTTAGGTGGCTCAGTAAATAGAGTAGACGGGAGCAGAACGTTGCAAGGAGATACTGATAAATTAAGTGAGTGGGCAATACTGTAGCAGATGGAGTTCAATGTGGCGAAGTGTGAGGTCAGAAAGATAGATCGGGGTATTTTCTAAAATGGCGAAAAGCTGGGAACTGTGGAGGAGTGGAGAGATTTTTGGTCCTAGTACAGAAATCACTAAAAGCTAGTGGACATTTACCAAAATAATTAAAAAGGCTAATGGAATGTTGGTCTTTATCTCAAGGGGGCTGGAATACAAAGGGGTGTAAGTTATGTTAGCGTTCTATAAAGCTCTGGTTAGACCCCATCTGGAGCACTGTGTTCAATCCTGGGCACCGCACCTCAGGAAGGATATATAGGCCTTGGAGGGGGTGCAACGCAGATTCACCAGAATGATACCGGGGCTAAATGAGTTAAGTTATGAGGACAGGTTGCACAGACTAGTCATTTTTACTCAAGCATAGAAAATTAAAGGGTGGTCTAATTGAGTTATTAAAGATTATTAAAGGAGTTGATAGGGTAGATAGAGAGAAACTATTTCCTCTGGTGGGGGGAGTCCAGAACAAAGGAGCATAACCTTAAAATTAGAGCCAGGCCGTTCAGGGGTGATGTCAGGAAGCACTTCTTCACACAAAGTGTAGTGGAAATCTGGAACTCTCTCCCCGAAAAAGCTGTTGCGGCTGGGGGGGTCAATTGAAAATGTCAAATCTGAGATTGATAGATTTTTGTTAGGCAAAGGGTATATTAAGGGTTACAAAACCAAGGCAGGTAAATAGAGTTGAGGTGCAGATCAGCCATGATCTAATTTGATGGCGGAGCAAGCTCGAGGGACTGAATGGCCTCCTCCTGTTCCTGTCTTCCTAAAGAAAGGCGCAGAAGGAGCCTTCTGAGGAACAAAAATTAAGCCTGTGATTTAAAACAGTTCAAATTGTCGGGACGTCACAAATCATGCTCACCGGCATCTTAGAAAATCCAATTCCGCTGCTGACAGTTGCAATCTAATCGCTCGAGGTTTTAGTCAACTTGACAAACATCTGCTTACGAAAAAAATGTGTTATTTCGCAAATTAAGTTGCAAATTGGAACCTGGGCCATCAAAAGATTGTGCTTCGGCTGGCCAATGAAGAGTAGGAGAAAAATACAAATAGGATTGGCTTCTTTTTTATTTTGAAGAATCTTTCTATTTTCAGGCTGCTAAGTAATTTGTCCCAGAGATTTCAGTAGTAATTATCGTAGGAATCTGTACTGCTTTGTATAAATTATTAACAGTGGAATGATGGTGATAAACTGTCAGCCTCTGTAACTAGGAGCAAAGTGTCAGTTTGCATTAAATCTTGCACCCGCCCCCACCCCCGCCTCGCCCCCACCTTGTGAGAGGCCAGAGTTTTCTATTGCCTGATTAGAAACTAGACGGGTTTGGTGAATTCCCACATCGCTGCCTCATGCTGGTTCTGATTTCCCTGGGGCTGTCCCTGCTCCTGCCTTGTATCTAAGTGCTGGCTTCCCCACTCCCCACCCTTCCCCCACTCCCCTCTCTCTCTCTCTCTCTCTCTCTCTCGCTCTTCCCCATATCCTGCCAGGTGTTTTTTTCTTAAATATATATTCGCGATGCAAAGCAGTCAGGTGGCAGGAGAAGAATTAATCGACCTGTTCGAGCAAGAGAGCTTAAAAAAAAAATTGGAAACCAGGGCTGCCTATTCAAATAATGTTCAACATCAGCATGGAGTCAAGAGTGAAAGACAAATTGATGGTGGGGTGATAGGGGGAGGGTGGTGAAATGAGTCTGGAGAGTTATAAGATGAGATGATTTATGTGAGAAAAATGCCGACAAATTTTCAGTAGTGAAGCAATCGGAAACAATCATCAGTCTTCTTAGATCTAACGGAGCAATAGAAAGGCAGCAAGCTGTTTCGGGATCAAAAAGCTCAATCTGCATTCAGAGGCAGCCTTTTAAAAAAAAGTGTTCCTACATGGTTTGAAAATGCATATTCATCCCCGTGTAGACGCAAGTTAATACAATTTAATGGTCTGTCCTGCAGGTACGATTGACTCTGCGAGAATAATGAGAAGGCATGGATGGGAATGGGGCTGGATGGATATCGCGCTGAGTTAGCACAGGGTCCCAGACCCGTCAGCGTTTGCCGTCATTGCCCCTCTGAAACTGACCGCAACTTCAGGATTTAGCGCACGCACAGTTAGACGTGGAAATCCTGAAGTTGCGGTCAGCCGTTCACTTTTTTTTTTATTCGTCCCTGGGATGTGGGCGTCGCTGGCTAGGACAGCATTTATTGCCCACCCCTAGTTGCCCTTGAGAAGGTGGTGGTGAGCCGCCTGCTTGAACCGCTGCAGTCCGTGTGGTGAAGGTGCTCCCACAGTGCTGTTAGGGAGGGAGATTTTGACCCAGCGACAATGAAAGAACGGACGATATATTTCCAAGTCAGGATGGTGTGTAACTTGAAGCTGGTGGTGGTGCTCTGACACTGGCCGCGCTGTGGCTCACACCCATAGGGGGGAATTTTGCCAGCTCTGGGGAGGCGGGTAAGGAGGGGGGACTGCCGGGAAAATGGCAGAATCTGGGGGCGGGTACTCATCCCGCCCCCAACCCACCTCCATGCCATCTTCCCAGGAAGCGGGTACCCGACCTGCGCTAGGAGCCGCCTCCTCGAGGCGGGAAGGGGATTAGTGCCAATTAACTGCCTGTTAACAGGTAGTTAACCGGCAGTTTTTTTGAGAATCCCTATTTTCAGCCCTGAAGTGTGGGCTTCCCAACGGCTCCGAACCTTGCCAGGGTCAGCGAGGTGGCCCGTCAGTCGGAGGGGGTCGGAGGGGCCGAGATGTCTGGTGTGCAGGTGAGTGATGGGTGCATGTGTGCAGAGGTAAGTGTGTGAGGTGTGTGTAAAGTGTTTTAATAAGTTTTCATTACCTTTACTTCTTCCTGCAGGCTTCCTCCCTTCAGGTCTCGGGAGTCCCGCTTCTCACCGGCACAGAAAGCAGAATGGCCACTGAACTGTCAAAAGCTGCAGCTCTGCTTTCTGCTCAGGAGAGCTCTCTAACTGAGCCTGAGTGGAAGGGCTCAACTTGAAAGACAGATTGTCAGTGTTTGACAGCTTCACAGAGCCGTCAAACGATGACATTTCATCTGTCAAAAGCTCTTGACAGATGAAACGTCACTCGCTGACGTCACCTGTAACCGGCTTCCCCTTAATTGGCCTGCTAAACCAACTGGGCGGGCTTAACAAGGTCAATCAAGGGAAAATAGCATGGGTTGGCCACAAGTCGATGGAGGCGGGACTAAAACCCGACAAGTGGGAGTCCCGCCTCCAAAAGCTCCCCCTTGAGAAAATCCAGTCCATAATCGGCAATCAGTGAAATCAGTGGAACTGATGAAAACTTGGTCTTTCCGCGCGAATATCACTGTTAAACACCCCATTAAATGTTAAGCCTTGTTGGAATAGGTGCAACTGGGATTTTAACAGCATATTGACTGCTAAACAACCGTTCTGGCCATGAAAAAAATATTTTTTATATTTGTGGAATGTCAAATTTCTCCATTATGACGACCTAGCTCTAATTTTAAGGTTATGCCCCCTTGTTCTAGACTCCCCTCACCAGAGGAAATAGTTTCTCTCTATTTACCCTATAAAATCCTTTAATCGTCTCAAACACCTCAATGAGATTGCCCCTTAATCTTCTATACTCAAGGGAATGCAAGCATAGTCTGTGCGACCTGTCCTAATAATTTAACCCTTTTAGCCGCGGTATCATTCTGGTGAATCAGCGCTGCACCCTCTCCAAGGTCAATTGAAAATTTCAAAACTGAGATTGTAGATGTTTTTTAGGCAAGGGTATTAAGGGGTACAAAGTTACAAAGTATTGACAGAACAGAAACAGGCCAACTGGTCCATGCTGGTGTTTATGCTCCACACGAGCCTCTTCCCACCTCTCTCCATCTCACCCTATCAACATATCCTTCTATTCCTTTCTCCCTCATGTGTTTCTCTAGCTTCCCCTTAAATGCATCTGTGCTATTCACCTCAACTACGCCTTGTGATAGCAAGTTCCACATTTTTATCACCCTCTGGGTAAAGAAGTTTCTCCTGAATTCCCTATTGGATTTATTAGTGACTATCCTATATTGATGGCCCCTAGTTTTGGTCTCTCCCGTAAGTGGAAACATTGGAGGAGAAATTCAGTACCTTAGCGCCTCCCATTAGCCCCTCCGAGGGCAATAACGGGACGCTACCGGCTTTGCGAGCGGACGCGGTGCTAGTACCGATGGCCGTGAGATTCAGCTGGAGGTTTGAGGCGGCGGTAACCACTAGCGCCACGATCTCCTGCGCCCGGAGATCATGACATCATCCGGGTGCGCAGCACCCCGGCTCAGAAACTCACTCTCGCGACCACAGGGAGTAGTTGAGGCGAATAGCACAGATGCATTTAAGGGGAAGCTCGATAAACACATGAGGGAGAAAGGAATAGAAGGATATGTTGATAGGGTGAGATGGAGAGAGGTGGGAAGAGGCTCGTGTGGAGAATAAACACCAGCATGAACCAGTTGGCCTGTTTCTGTTCTGTCAATACTTTGTAACTTTGTAACCCTTAATACCCTTGCCTAACAAACATCTACAATCTCAGTTTTGAAATTTTCAATTGGCCTTGGAGAGGGTGCAGCGCTGATTCACCAGAATGATACCGCGGCTAAAAGGGTTAAATTATTAGGACAGGCCTGCCATGAGCATCGACAGGTACATGAGGCGGTTTGCAGTCGGATGAGCGCTGGAGGAGCGCTACATAAAGGCGGCAACTTCTGAGGTTTTTTTTGTCGGCAAGCAATGCTGTCTTGTCAGTTTGACACAAGCAGGCAGGCGTTTGACCCCTTTGATCGTTTTCAATTTGAAGGAGTATTCTGGCTGAGAAAAATGTATCACTTTCATTTGGGTTACATTTGATAGTGCAACATTTCCATCATTTAATAGGGGCTGTACTGGCACTGGGCCTCGTCCTCCAGCTTCACCGTCGGAGGCAGTGGAGGCAGAGAGAAAGATTGCAAAATGTGGCCAGAGGAAGGAGGGCCAACAGGGCTCTCAACAGGAGGCCTTACCCTCCCAGGGTATTCCGGGAGCACTACTCCTACATTCAGCACTCAGAGGAGCAGTGCCTTAGCAGGCTCCGCTTCAGCAAGGAGGTGGTCACAGTGCTTTGCCACCTCCAGCCTCAGCTCAGGACCAGAACGTCTTTCTCAGTGGCAGTTAAGGCCACAGTCGCTCTCAATTTCTATGCCACCGGGAGTTGCTGCATCCGGGAGGTAACAGATGCTCTCTACAGAAGGAGAAGGGAGTACATCTCATTCCCCATGACCAGAGGGAAACAGGATGAACGCGCATGTGGCTTTGCAAGGATAGCGGGCTTCCCCATGGTTCAGGGCGCCATTGACTGCACCCACGTGGCATTGCGGGCACCTAATCACAATGCAGAGGTGTTCCATAACTGCAAAGGCTACCAATCTCTGAACGTACAATTGGTGTGCAACCACAGACAGCGCATCCTCGCCGTCAATGCCCGCTATCCTGGCAACAGACACGATGTATTCATCCTGCGACAGACTGGTGGCCCAGCACTGTTCCACCCACCACATGAAGTTTGCGGCTGGCTGTTCGGAGACTAGGGTTATCCACTCGCCACCTGGCTGTTGACACCCCTCTGCAACCCCAACACTCCTGCTCAGCACCCATACAATGACAGCAATACCACCAGCAGGACCCTGATCGAATAGACTATCGGGGTGCTAAAGCAACGGTTCCGCTGACTTGACCGCTCTGGAGGAGCCCTGCAGTACTCCCCTGATCGAGTCTCCCTTTTCATCATTGTGTGCTGCATGCTGCACAACCTGGCCATTCTGAGGGCCCAGCCATTGCCACCAGGGATTGCAGGTCCACCTCAGGAGAAGGAAGAGGGAGAGGAGGATGAGGAGGAGGATGACCAGGAGGAGGAGCAGCAGCAACGGAGGAGGAGGCACTCAATCTTGCTTCTGCAAGGATTGTTTGTGAGTGCCTTATTACACAGCGCTTCCAATAAATGAGAGAGCACATGGCATTTGCGCAGCACAACCACATCATTACAGCCAGCTCGCAGCCCCTGTCACCGGGCAAAGGTCAAATGAGAAACATCACAAAATGTGCAACTTCAAAATAACAATTTCATATCGAACACCACTCTCTGTTATGAAACACAACTATTCATCAAGAAACACAACAATATATTTACAAACATCAATTTATTAAGACACACTACCCCCATTTGCTAATAAAGTATTCTTTACTCCCCCTTCTTCAATAATTTCCCTCCCTTTGGAGATCCCCCTCTCCCAACCCTACTGCTCCTCTGTAATGTGGCCCCTGTAGGGGGTGGTGGTTTATGTCAGCTTCACCTCTGACTTCTGAGCGGTTCGAATCGCTCCCACTCCCTTGGTTCTAGACCTTGGACTTATTTGGGGGTTGTGATAAAAAGTGCAGCAGACAACTGATTTTGATGAAAAGAACTTCAATCTTTATTCAAAAGGTAAAACACAACACAAACACTCTTAACACTCTAAAGGTGGGGAACACTTCGGTACAAGCGAGGGAAATGACAGGAGAACAATACTTCACCCCTCCCAACCCCACTTTACTAGCTAAGTTAGGTTTTGAAGGACCAGGGATAATGCTCACCAATCCTTTGACAGTTGGGCTAAATCGCGGTTTTGGGGTTCGCTGTTTATGGCAGTTAGTGTCCGCCGTACCCCGTACGCGGTAGAGGACTTCACCTGCGTCTCTGGTCAGTCTTCGCGAGTCCGCTGATGCGGTAGGTAGGGTGCGTTTTGGATCTACCAGGTGAGTACCCAATTTCCTTTGGTTAGGAGTAGGGTTTAGAGTCTTTTGGTAGAAATTTTACCCAGGGGTAAGTCAGGAGTAGTTTGTAGTGTGGAAACTTTGTGGTTCTTCGAGTTTTCTTTCCTTGAGTTGGTCTTTGTTGGTTGTGGTGGCCTGCTATTACCCGGTCAGTTGGGGCTAATGTGCGGTTGTTGGTTTCGTGAGGCCTTTGGTTTCCGCGATGGTTTTAGGCCTTGCCTAGTGTGTCGGTCGACCTTGTGGAGCTGTCGATGTCTTCTTGCTGCTTGTTGCTCCGGGTGACTGTGTTGGGACCGTTGTTGGAGGTCCGTCGAGGTGGTATCTTCACGGGCTGGACTCAGGTGTGTCTGAGTGGTGAGCGATGCCGACTTGCTTCCAGCTCGGTTTGCCTTCTTCCTGGTTTCTTCTTCTTCTGATAACCACCGGTTGCGACTGACTGACCTTGAACTGCTTATCGGGCCTTCAATTATACTAAATTGAAGTGGCCTTATCTACCTGCCAAATCTACTCAGTTCATTGTCTGGTTTTTGGCGGGCTCGTAAATTGGTAACGACTTACTAGCGCGTTAACTGGTTTTTTAACAGGCCTTCAATCTCACCCATTGAACATGACCTTATCTACCCACCAAATCTACTCAGTTCATTGTCTGATTTTGGCGGGCCTGTTACCAGTAACTGCTCTGTAAGTGTCAAATGGGTTTTGGGATGGTTTGCATCCTGTCGATCTCCTTAGTTGATCACTGGTGATTGATTTTGTGTTTGGTTTTCTAGGCTGGACTCAGTCTTTTCTATAGAATGGTCCTGAGTGGGTTTTATTATGCATGTTTCTGATGGGCCCTGTAATCGGTTTGATGGGGCCTGTTATTTTGGGTGGGACTGTCTTCTCCCAGGGTCTATTGTTCAAATGTTAATGTCTGCTGGGGCTTGAGTGAGGTCATCCCGGTTCCCCAGACAGTGCAATTAACTGCAATAACCAAAACTGCTTTTACAGAGGTCAATTTCACCTCCTTGTCCCTTTACAGGCCCAGACATAGTTTTTAAAATGCCCAAACTTGGGTTTTGGTCTTAAATTCCTTATGTTAGGCCCAAATGCATTTTTATCACTCTGAGGTAGTTCCAAAGTCCTTTTTCCTTAGGTTTTGGGGATCTGCAAATTTTGGAAACCTTCCACCCCAGTGGCTGCAGCAAGGCTGGTGGAAGGCTGCTGAGTCTGGGAGCCAGAGACTGCAGATGGCCTTGCAGGACGCCCTCGACCAGCTCTGGGCCTGGAGGGCCCGGCTGCAGACTGCACCACCTCAGCATGGGCGGCAGCAGTCTGGGATGGCTGGGTTACAGGCTGCGGCAAGTGCAATGGCGGCGTGGCAGTAGTGGGAGCAGGAATGCTGTCACCTGAGAGAGGACAGCACCTTCCTGCTCGACCGACACACTGCCACTCTCCCGGGCAGAACCTCAGCATACGGAGCAATCTGCTCGAGCACAGATTGCTGGCCTGCTGCGGCACCGTGAGATCCCTGGTGGACTGTGGGTGACCCAGCGAGGATGGCAGCAATCAGCGCTTGCGTGGCATCAATCTGAGACTGCATGAGAGCAGTCTGAGATTGCATGCCAACAACCACCGTTGCATTGCTTCGGCCTGTGCTGCAATAGCTGCTGCCACCTCACCTGTGACACGCGGCATGAGGTCTGGGCACCCACGGTTTCTCTGTGAGTCGACCATCCTTTTCAAACTGCCAAGGATAGGCTTGATGGTGTGAGCAGAGATGAGTGCAAAGCTGGAGGCGGACTCCTCCATGCTCCTTGCCAGTGCATCCATGCTCTCGGGCACCCTTGCCATTGCACCCATGAGCTCGGTGTGTATGCCCATCGTCCATGTGGTCATCGCCTCCACATCGAGGTCCGCATCTGAGTCCTGTGCAGCAGAACTCGCGCGCGAACTCATCCTCCGGGGAGATGGTTCCCGAGCTTCCCTTTCCCTGTGGCATTGCTGCAGCCCGCTGGGTCCCAGAGCTTCACCCACATCAGACCCATTTCCTAGGCTCCCCTCCAGCGACCGCGTCACCCTATTATCGGACCTGTCACCCTCGGGTGACACAGGCAATGAAGCTCTGGCTTGTTGTTCCTCCTCCTCTCCCGCGTCGCTGCCACTGGGAGGCTGAGGGACAGGCTGCTCATGTGGTGGCTGATTATCTGAAAGCATAAAGGCACAAGAGTGGGGTTAAGGTCTGGGGAGGGAGCAAGGAATGAAGACAGTATACTTAGATGGAAAGTGGGAAAGGCTTGTGGTGTGAGGGGGAAGTGGTATGAGAGAAGAGGGAGAGGTGATGAACATATCGTTGTTGTCCTGAAGGGGATCGACATCTCCGACGGCCACAGCGCCCACGACCTGGGCGGCAATGATGTGGCCCACTCGTTCCTCCAGGTCTGTCAGGGGGTGTAGGTCCGCCTCACCTCCTCCCGTTCATACCTGCTCCCTCCTGTTGTGAGCAAGCTTGGCCTCCAAGAGAAAGGAAAGCGTGTGAGTGAGTTTGCAGCTATGTGTTTGGCATATGTGCCTACCATAGTTGAATAGCTGTTAATATATTCAAGGCGTGAGATATGCATGTCACTTTTAGTAGGTGGGCATAGTTGGTGGGTGAGTGTTGGGGATGTGGCGGTTTATACAGTGTGTGCACAGAGTGAGGTTGAGATGGTGGGATGTCGAGGTTTTTGAAGCATCTACTCACCCTGACCACCCGAGTGAGGTCGTTGAATTTCTTCCGGCACTGGGGACCACACTTCTGACCGACACGTCCTGGGCGACCTCCCTCCACATCCTCCTAAAGACCTGCGGCAATGGCCTCCTGCCAGTGTCCAGGAAGAGCACTGCCCATCGGCGTTCCACGGCCACGACCAGAGCCTCCAAGGCATGGTCGCTGAACCGGCGAGCTCTCTCTCTCTGGGCCTCTGATCAGCCATCAGTTGCTTGAATGAAGGCTTACAGCTCCTTGCAGGCCCAGTTCACAAGCATCAACGATCAGAGTGAGGCTGTGCAGCATGATTGAACCTCCCCTGCAGAACTGGAAGGCGCCAGTCTGTCTGAGGACTCTCTAATTGACAGCGCCGGAACTTGATTAGCGTTCTGAAGGTAGCACCTTGCTCTCTGACATTAGCGCTCTAAGAGAAGTGTGTAACGCTTGATTTAGCGCTCCACTGCCCTCTTGGCTAATTAGTGCCGGGTGCTAAAGTTAGCGCCCAGGCGCTGTCGGCGCCCCAATATGGTCGTTACCGAATTTTCCCCCAATTTCTCTACATCTACCCTACAAAACTCTTTCATACTCTTAAAGATCTTTATCAGGTCACTCCTCAGTCTTCACTTTTCTAGAGAAAACAGCCCCAGTCTGTTCAATCTTTCCTGATGGTTATAGCCTCTCAGTAGTTATAACCTCTCGGTTCTGGTAGCGTTCTATCAAGGGTTACAGACCGAGGTGGGTAGATGGGAGTTAAGACACAGATCAGTCATGATCTAATTGAATGGTGGAACAGGCTCGGGGCCTGAATGGCCTCCTCCTGTTCCGTGTCAAATTTTGTTTGATAATCACTCCTTTGAAGCGCCTTGGGATGTTTTACTACATTAAAAGGTGCTATATAAATACAAGTTGTTGTTGATGAGCTGCAGCAATGGAGGTGCTGCAATTAATTCCAACATTACCGGAGACGTCTAAGGGGCTGATATAAAAATTATTCATATCTCGATCTCTGGTGTTCGAGACCTCAGCTGGACCCCAAAGTGGGCCCCAGAATGACTATTTGTTAACCCAGTTCCACAGACTAGGCTTGTATTCCCTTGAGTATAGAAGATCAGGGGTGACCTAATTGAGGTGTTTAAGATAATTGAAGGATTTGATAGGGTAGATAGAGATAAACTATTTCCTCTGGTGGGGGGAGTCCAGATCAAGGGGGCATAACCTTAAAATTAGAGCCAGGCCGTTCAGGGGTGATGTCAGGAAGCACTTCTTCACACAAAGGGTAGCGGAAATCTAGAACTCTCTCCCCCAAAAAGATTTCCAAACTGAGATTGATAGATTTTTGTTCGTCAAGGGTATTAAGGGATATGGATCAAAGTAAATGGAGTTGAGGTACAGATCAACCATGATCTAATTGAATAGTGGAACAGGCTCGGGGCGGGGGGCGGGGGGGGGAGGTCGAATGGCCTCCTGCTGTTCCTAGGAGATGGAAGGTTTATTTCTGTCAGCCCGCCTTCACACAATTCGAATTTGTGATCAAACCAAGCCTTCCTTCCAACACTGGATGGAGCGAAGGGTCGAGGCTCACGGAATGCTGGCCATCGGTCTGGCAATTGGCATATGTGCACCTGTAACGTTTTCACTGTACAGCCGATGGATTAGGCCCCCGGTCAGGAGCAGGTGCTCAGACCATTGGGCCTCATCTACCGGCTGGAGCATACAGCCAGGAGGGCCCCAGTTAACATCTCCATTCTAGGCTGAGATAGATGATCTCTGCTGGGGTTGCTACAACAGGCCTCAGTGAACCTAGGTTAGGTTTGGTAAAACTAAGCCAGGGTTTGCTTTCTCGATTACCATCCTGTGATCACTAGTACAGAAACGTGCATGTGATCACAGGATGGTAATAGAAAGATCGGGCTCACCATTATTCTACATAAAACACCCCGAATCGCTCAATTAGATTCCAGCCTGTAACTCACTCCCGGGTATCTGTTATTCTATATATAAACCCCCTGAACCCCTCCATTAGATTCCAACCTGTATCTCACTCCCGGGTATCTGTTAGTCTATATATAAACCACCCGAACCCCTCGATTAGATTCCAGCCTGTAACTCACTCCCGGGTATCTGTTATTCTATATATAAACCCCCCGAACCCCTCAATTAGATTCCAGCCTGTAACTCACTCCTGGGGATCTGTTATCAATATATAAACCCCCCGAATCCCTCGATTAGATTTCAGCCTGTAACACTCTCCCGGGTATCTGTTATCTATATATAAACCCCCAAACCCCTCGATTAGATTCCAGTCTGTAGCCAACTTCTGGGTATCCGTCATTCTATATATAAACCCCCCGAACCCCTCGATTAGATTCCAGCCTGTAACTCACTCCCGGGTATCCGTTATTCTATATATAAACCCCCCGAACCCCTCAATTAGATTCCAGCCTATAACTCATTCCTGGGTATCCGTTATTCTATATATAAACCACCCGAACCCCTCGATCAGATTCCAGCCTGTAACTCACTCCCGGGTAACTGTTATTCTATATATAAACCCCCCGAACCCCTCGATTAGATTCCAGCCTGTAACTCACTCCCGGGTATCCAATAATCTATTGGCGAAATCTTCAAGGCCCAGCACCACCAGTGAGGACTCGCATGCAGTTGGCAGATTATAGGAATTGGATGAATGATCTTTACTACATGTGAGGATCCACCAGCAGAATTGGATCTTCGAACATGTTGCTCTATAATTAAACTACTCGAATCCACTGATACAAAAGCAAAATACTGCGGATGCTGGAAATCTGAAATAGAAACTGAAAATGCTGGAAATACTCAGCAGGTCAGGCAGCATCTGTGGAGAGAGAAGCAGAGTTAACGTTTCAGGTCGATGACCCTTCGTCAGAACTGGAAAAGTTAGAGATGGAACAGGTTTTTAAGCAGGTACAGAGGCAGGGAAAGTGGGGAGGGGAGGAAAGAACAAAAGGGAAGGTCTGTGATAGGCTGGAAGGCAGGAGAGATTAAAAGACAAAAGGGATGATGCGAGGCAAAAGGAGATGGTAATGGGACAAGTTAAGAAACAAAAGATGAGTCTGGATGAGGTGTAAATGGGAATAGCAGAATCATCAACAGCTGTCATCTGAAACAATGAGGGCAGAGGTTATGACCTGAAATTGTTGAACTTGATGATGAGTCCGTTCGGCAGTAAAGTGCCTAATCGAAAGATGAGGTGCTGTTCCTCGAGCTTATGTTGAGCTTCATTAGAATAGTGTAGGAGGCTAAAGACTGTGAGGTCAGAGTGGGAGTGGAGCAAAGAATTACAGTGACAAGTGACCGGAAGCTCGGAATCTCACTTGCGGACTGAACGGAGGTGTTCAGCAAACCGGTCACCCAATCTGTGTATACTCGACTCCACTGATAGGTGTCCAGCCTGTAGCTCACTCCCATATGTTTCATTATTCTTTTGTTCAATAATAAGCGTGCAGTATAACTCATAATGCCCTGTGTCGGTTGGTGTGACCAGTGAGACATGCCCCGAGAGGAAAGCTTGTGTCATTCCTGGTCCCTGAGCTTAGAACGACATGTTCTAGAATGGCAATAACTTTCTAATTTCGGTGATTCAAAAAGTATTAAGAAATATATTGATCCGTATAATTAAAACCTAAAGTAGGGGCCTCACAGTAAATCAATCTGAAAATGTTAGCATTCGGTATAATATCTCATTATTACCAACATTACAGGAAAGATGTGATTGCACTAGAGAGGGTACAGAGGTGATTTACCAGGATGTTGCCAGGACTGGAGAATTTTAGCTATGAGGAAAGATTGGATAGGCTGGGGTTGTTTTCTTTGGAACGGGAGGCTGAGGGGAGATTTGATTGAGGTGTATAAAATTATGAGGGGCCTAGATAGAGTGGATAGGAAGGACCTATTTCCCTTAGCAGAGAGGTCAATAACCAGGGGGCATAGATTTAAAGTAATTGGTAGAAGGATTAGAGGGGAGTTGAGGAGAACTTTTTTCACACCCAGAGGGTGGTGGGGTCTGGAACTCACTGCCTGAAAGGGTGGTAGAGGCAGAAACCCTCATCACATTTATAAAGTCCTTGGATATGCACTTGAAGTGCCGTAACCTACAGGGCTACGGACCAAGTGCTGGAAAGCGGGATTAGGCTGGATAGCTCTTTTTCGGCCGGCACGGACACGATGGGCCGAATGGTCTCCTACTGTGCCGTAAATTTCTATGATTCTATGTTTCTATCTCCTCTGGGTTAAAGCATCTCCTTTCCAATTGATATGTTTTCTTGTCAAAGAGATGTTAGAAACTTTCAATGGTGGATGGGCTGGAGCAGTGGGTTAGAAGGCTTCCTTAAACGCTATCTTTTGGCATTCTGGGAGTTGTGTTAAATTTAAACCCTTCAGATGAGATTGAATTCTAACACTATTTTTATCTCTGTTCCTGTCTCTCTCTCTCTCTCTACCTTTCACTGTGATGGGGCCTTGGGTGAAGTATGTCAGAATACTGACCCCATCTCCTCCGGGGCTTCGTGTGACATCTAATCCTGAAAGATTGAATGAATGAAAATCCTGTTCGCTCCTGATGAAATGGGCTTCAGCGGCCTCTACGTGCTGCAGCCTGAGTGCTCTGTCTTGGTAGCACCCTCACCTCTAAGTCAGAAGGTTGTGGATTCAAGTTCCTCTCCCGAGACTTGAGCACAAAATCTCGGCTGACACTCCAGTGCCAGTGCTGAGGGAGCGCTGCACTGTCGGAGGTGCCGTCTTTCAGATGAGTCATTAAACCGAGGCTCCGTCTGCCAACTCAGGTGGACGTAAAAGATCCTGCGGCACTATTTCGAAGAAGAGCAGGGGAGTTGTCCCAGTGTCCTAATCAAACATTTGTTCTTCAACCAACATCACTAAAACAGATTATCTGGCCATTATCACATTGCTGTTTGTGGGAGCTTGCTGTGCGCAACTTGGCTGCCACGTTTCCTACATTACAACAGTGACTACACTTCAAAAGTTATTAATTAGCTGTAAAGTGCTTTGGGGCATCCTGAGGTTGTGAAAGGCGCTATATAAATGCAATTTCTCTCTTTGAGAGTGAGCATTAGCATCTGTTGCCAATGTGCAGGGTAATTACACTTAGTGGTGCATTTAACACCAACATAAACATCACAAGTAAAATTTGGCCCGTAGTGTTTCTCTTGGTTGCTTATTGATATAATGATAGATTCTTGTCTCTTAATTAGAAGGTCGTACATAGATTCAAGCCCCACTCGAGAGACTTGAGCACATAATCTCGGTCGATACTTCAGTGTAGTACTGAGGCAGTGCTGCACTGTCAGAGATGCCGTCTTTCAGATGAGACTCCATCTCCCCTGTGAGGTGGACACAAGAGATCCCATGGCACTATTCAAAGAGGAACAGGGAAGGTCTCCCAGTGTCCTAATCAAAAATGTGTCCCTCAACCAACATCACTATAACAGATTATCTGGTCATTTATCTCATTGCTATTTGTGGGAGCTTGCTGTGCACAATTTGGCTGCCACGTTTCCCACAGTACAACAGTGCCTACACTTCAAAAGTACTTCATTTGCTGTAAAGCGCTTTGGGACAGTCTGAAAAATGTTATATAAATGTAAGTTCTCTCTTTCTTCTTTACGTGCACTTGACAAGGTGAGAAACGACTGCACTGGGAAGCAAGACATTGTTTTTGCTATGGGGTCAACAGCAGTGTCAAACAAGAGAGTCAGAGCTTGGGTTAGATGCAGGTGGAGCCTCTCTCTTTGTTAGTTCAACTTTTGGTGATTGGCAAAAGAACCACAGGTGACGTGAGGAAAAACCTTTTTACGCAACGAGTGGTTAGGATTTGGAATGCACTGCCTGATAGGGTGGTAGAAACAGATTCAATAGTAGCCTTCAAAAGGGAATTGGATAAATACTCGAAGGAGAAAAAATTGCAGGGCTATGGGGAAAGAGTGGGGGAGTCGGACTAACTGGATTGCTCTTCGAAAGAGCCGGCGCAGACTCGATGGGCCGACTGGCCTCCTTCTGTGCTGTACCTACATTGGCTCCCGGTTAAGCAACGCCTCATTTTCTAAATTCTCGTCCTTGTTTTCAAATCCCTCCATGGCCTTGCCCCTCCCTATCTCTGTAACCTCCTCTAGCCCCACAACCCCCTGAGATATCTGCGCTCCTCTAATTCTGCCCTCTTGAGCATCCCTGATTATAATCGCTCAACTGTCGGTGGCCGTGCCTTCTGTTGCCTCGGCCCTAAGCTCTGGAATTCCCTCCCTAAACCTCGCCGCCTCGCTACCTCTCTCTCCTCCTTTAAGACCCTCCTTAAAACCTACCTCTTTGACCAAGCTTTTGGTCATCTGTCCTAATATCTCCGTCTTTGGCTCGGTGTGAAATTTTTGTTTGCTAATCGCTCCTGTGAAGAGCCTTGGGATGTTTTACTGCGTGAAAGCTGCTGTATAAATACAAGTTGATGTTGTGCTTGTTCTTAAAGTAACAAAGATCAAGCTTGAGATTTGTGTCTGAGAGAAGATGAGAGTGGGAGGCAGAGAGTAGGGATGGAAAGAATGTTGGTAAGTAGAATAAGAGAACATGGTCAGAGCTAGGGGAGAACCATGAGGGGAGCTGAAAAGGATGGGAGGACTGAGGAGTGCATTGAGGAGTGAAGAAAGAGAGTAAATTGGGAGAACCAGCTGGAAGCCTGAGGAAAGAGAACAATGGCTCCTAATCTGAGGGCAAGAAGGCATTGAAACAAGATCAGAAGTTTCAAAGATGATATGTTCACTTGGCGCCCAAGTGTAATAAGCAAATCGTCAAGGCCCGGTGCAACCCTAAACGAAAAACCAAAAAATAATTTGGATAAACTTTCCTCCTTGGAGCAGAGAAGGCTCAGAGGAGATTTGATGGAGGTGTTTAAAATCATGAAGGGTTTAGATAGAGTCAATAAAGAGAAATTGTTTCCAATGGCTGAAGGGTCGATAACCAGAGGGCACAGAGTTAAGGTGATTGGCAAAAGAACCAAAGGCGACAACCGGTTAGGATTTGGAATGCGCTGCCTGATAGGGCGGTGGATACAGATTCAATAGTAGCCTTCAAAAGGCAATTGGATAAATAGTTGCAGGAGAAAAAATTGCAGGGCTCTGGGGAAAGAGCGGGGGAGTGAGACTAACTGGATTGCTCTTTGAAAGAGCCGGCGCAGGCTCGATGGGCCGAATGGCCTCCTTTTGTGCTGTGCTATTCTATGATCCTATGAAAGCTTTCATTGAACGGCGTGGCTTTCATTTGCACTCTTCTTCTAAGATGTCACACAACTTAAACGTTCCTGACTGCCCACAGACCGGAATATACACTGAGGCTCTCAGTGTAGATCCTGGTGACATGAAGCTTCATTGCTGAAGGTGCTTTCACTGCAAGAGAGGGCTGATCCTAAAGGACTTGCTTCACACCAGGGCACAAATCTGCAATGTTATACTTCCTGCCACATATATCTTTCAGAAAGAATTTAAAAAGAAAAGAAAGATTTGCATTTATATAGCACCTTTCACAACCACCGGACGTCCCAAAGCGCTTTACAGCCAATGAAGTACTTTTTGAAGTGTAGTCACTGTTGTAATGTAGGAAACGCGGCAGCCAATATGCGCACAGCAAGCTCCCAAAAACAGCAATATGATAATGACCTGATAATCTGTTTTTGTTATGTTGATTGAGGGATAAATATTGGCCCCAGGACACCGGGGAGAACTCCCCTGCTCTTCTTCGACATAGTGGCCGTGGCATCTTTACGTCCACCTGAGAGAGCAGACGGGGCCACGGTTAATGTCTCATCCGAACGACGGCACCTCCGACAGTGCAGCGCTCCCTCAGCACTGCACTGGGAGTGTCAGCCCGGATTTCTGTGCTCAAGTCTCTGGAGTGGGACTGGGAACCCACAACCTTCTGACCCAGAGGCGAGAGTGCTACCCACTGAGCCACAGCTGACATTAAACATTCATAATTAATTAAATACCATACCGTCATTTAAATTGGGGTTTAATGCAGTTTGAGGGATCTCAGACAATGAATGTTCTGTCTGAGCCTCAGAATTACTATTGTACCTGTCACTGCACTCGACCTGGAGACATCCTTGATGAAGATGGGAAGCGTTGGGTCAAAAGTAAGATGGAATGAAAATAAAAATGATAGAAAGATACATAAAAAAATACAGCCATCATGTGTGTCAGAATTTTTAATCACATTGCCACAATAAGGATTTGAGAATGAAGTCCTGGTGTTTGAAATAGGAACATCGGAACAGGAGGAGGCCATTCAGCCCCTGAAGCCAGTTCTGCCATTCAAGTAGATCATGGTTGATCAGTCGTTGAAAATATTCAAGACAGAGATCGATAGATTTTGAATATTAAGGGAAACAAGGGATATGGGGATAGTGCAGGAAAGTGAAGATGTGGTAGAAGATTAACCATGACCTTACTGAATGGCGGAGCAGGCTCGCAGGGCTAAATGGCCTACTCCTGCTCCTATTTCTTATGTTCTTATGTACCTCAACTCCATTTGCCTGCCTTTGATCCATATCCCTTCACACCCTTGCCTAACAAAAATCTATCAATCTCAGTTTTGAAATCTTTTTGGAGGAGAGAGTTCCAGATTTCCACTACCCTTTGTGTGAAGAAGTGCTTCCTGACATCAACCCTGAATGGCCTGGCTCTAATTTTAAGGCTTGCTCTGGACTCCCCCCACCAGAGGAAATAGTTTCTCTTTATCTACCCTATCAAATCCTTCAATCACCTTAAACACCTTGATTAGATCACCCCTTAATCTTCTATGCTCAAGGGAATATAAGCCTAGCCTATCTACCCTATCAAATCCATCAATTATCTTAAACACCTCAATTAGATCACCCCCGATCTTCTATACTCAAGGGAATACAAGCCTAGTACAGGAAACTCTTTATTAACCGGCACCGACGGGACTGGCGTGGTGCCGGTTAATCAAAAAGTCTGGATAACGGAGAGTTATATCTCCCAACGTACGAGAGCCCCGTACACACTGACCTGCGCCTGCATTCGGAGCTCCGTCTCCCCGGGGACCGCCAGTTGACCATCTGTCGTGTCCGCTGCCTACCCGGGCTGCACATTCCCCTCCCAATCTACACGCTCCGATACAAGGCAAACGCCTCGGGGTTTTTTTTAAAGTTAATTTTAAACGAGAGATGAAGGAAAACCCTGGTTACCTACTCAAGAATTTTGCCGGTTAAGAGAGATTTCCGGATATTTGGGTGCCGGTTAATAAAGAGTTTCCTGTATATGTAACTGGGTTAACAAATAGTCATTCTGGGGCCCACTTTGGGGTGCAGCTGAGGTCTAGAACACCAGAGATCAAGATACAAATATTTTTTATATCAGCCCCTTAGACTGTCTCCATTAATGTTGGGATTAATTGCAACACCTTCATTGCTGCAGCTCATCAACGACAACTTGTATTTATATAGCACCTTTTAACGTAGCAAAACATCCCAAGGCGCTTCCAGGAGCGATTATCAAACAAAATTTGACACCAAGCCACATAAGGAGATATTAGGACAGGTGAGCAAAAGATTGGTCAAAGAGGTAGGTTTTAAGGAGCATCATGAAGGAGGAGAGAGAGGTAGAGAGACGGAGAGGTTTAGGGAGAGAATTCCAGCGCTTAGGGCCCAGGCAACTGAAGACACGGCCGCCAATGGTGAAGCGATGAAAAACGGAGATGCACAAGAGGGCAGAGGACAGGGATGAAATCCGGAACCTTTCTAGTCTGCTTGCCTCAGTACCGCAGCACAAAGTGCATTGGAATCGAGGGAGCTCACCTACATATGGGTATGGCAGTGCAGTGGTTGAACTAGCAACTGGAAACCTCATCATAGCCTATTGTGACATTAAATTTAATAAATCTGATAGAGCCACAAAAATTTGTCTTTTAAAAACAAGGAGAAGGTCCACCACCAGCTTCTCAGGGCAACTATGGAAAGGCAACAAATGTCGGCCTTGCCAGCATCGCCCGTATCCTAAGAACAATTTAAAAAACAAATATCCTTTTAAGGGAACATTTTGAATTTGGTTTTTTCGATTAAGCCTACGGCTGCCTAAAGATTGGATTCTCCCCATTGCGTTAAACTGAGAATCTTGTGTTTGAAATTGTTACCTTGCAGCACCATCTACTGACTGCCCAGCTGGATAGGAGAAAAAAATTATCCAAGAGAACAAAGACGGAATCTGATCGAGGTGTTTGAAATGTTTAATGGATTTGATAGAGTAGACACAGAGAAACTATTTCCTCTGGCGCGGAAATCCAGAATGATGGGCCATGATCTAAAAAATTAGAGCTTTGCCATTTAGGAGTGAAATCAGGAAGCACTTTTTTGCTCAAAGGGTAGTGGAAATTTGGAACTCTCTTCCCCAAAAGGCTGTGGATGTTTGCAGGTCGATTGGAGCTTTCAAGACTGAGATCGATAGATTTCTGTTCGGTAAGGGTATCAAGGGATATGGAGCTAAAGCGGGTAAATTGATTTGAGGTGCAGGTCAGCAACGATGTAATTGAAGGTCAGAGCAGGCCCGAGGAACTTAGTGACGTCCTCCTGTTCCTGATCTTCCTATGAATTGGAAAACTGGCAGAAAACTGTTGAGGTTGCCAACTGTGGAAAAGTTGGCTCCCAGTCCGGCAACGCCTCGGTTTTAAAATTCTCATCCATGTTTTCAAATCCCTCCACGGCCTCTCCCCCTCCCTATCTCTGCAACCTCCTCCAGTCCTACAACCCCCTGAGATTTCGACGTTCCTCCAATTCTGACCTCTGTGCTGTACATTTTATGAAATCCTTCTATTTCTGGCCACTTGTGTATCCCCGCTTTTAATCGCTCCACCATTGGTGGCCGTGCCTTCAGCTGCCTAGGCCCTAAGCTCTGGAATTCCCTCCCTAAACCTCTCCGCCTCACTATCTCTCTCCTTTAAGACGTTCCTTAAAATTTACCACTTTGACCAAGCTTTTGAATCACCTGTCCTAACATCTCCTTACGTGGCTCGGTGTCAAATTTTGTTTGATAATCGCTCCTGTGAAGTGCCTTGGAATGTTTTTACTATGTTAAAAGCGCTATATAAATACAGCATTGAGGAAGATAGTGATAGACTTCAAGAGGACATGGCGGAATGGGCGGACACGTGGCAGATGAAATTTAATGCAGAAAATTGTGAAGTGATAGATTTTGCTAGAAAGAATGAGGAGAGGAAATATCAATTAAAGGGTACAATCCTAAAGGGGGTGCATGAACAGAGAGAACTAGAGGTATATGTGCACAAATCATTGAAGGTGGCAGGACAGGTTAAGAAAGCAGTTAAAAAAGCTTACGGGATCCTGGAGGTGTAGAATACAAAAGCGTGGAAATTATGATGAACCTGTATAAAACACTGGTTCGGCCTCAACTGGAGTATTGCGTCCTTAAGGAAGGATGTGAGGGCCTTAGAGAGGGTGCAGAAAAGATTTACGTGAATGATTCCAGGAATGAGGGACTTCAGTTACGTTGATAGACTGAAGAAGCTGGGGTTGTTCTCCTTAGAGCAGAAAAGATTGAGATGAGATTTAATAGAGGTGTAAAAAATCATGAGGTGTCTGGACAGAGTAGATAGAGAGAAACTGTTCCCATTGGCAGAAGGGTCGAGAACCAGAGGACACAGATTTAAGGTGATTGGCAAAAGAACCAAAGGCAACATTAGAAAAAACTTTTTTACGCAGCGAGTGGTTATGATCTGGAATGCACTGCCTTGAAAGGATGGTTGAGGCAGACTCAATCATGGCTTTCAAATGGGAATCGGATAAGTACCTGAAAGAAAAAATTTTCAGGGCTACGGGGAAAGGGCGGAGGAGTGGGATTAGCTGAAGTGCTCTTGCAGAGAGCCGGCACGGGCTCGACGGGCCGAATGGCCTCCTTCTGTGATTCTATGATTCGAGCGTTTTTTTCATAGTGAGCAAATCTAATAGTAGACCAATTATCTCCATCTTAGATATTCAAAGAAAGGTGCATTCGTAAACCTCATACACTTCAAATTATTTTTATTTTCATTCTCGGGATGTGCGAGACAAAAGTGTTGGATTGTGCAGGCTCACCAAATCTGGCCAAGATGATTGCGTCCCTTGCATCCCGGGCAGCAATTTTGTCGCGCGCTGGCACCTTTTGGACTGTGCAGCTTCAGGTGTGTGACTAGCAGCTTGGCGCTCCTGTTGTTGCTCCTGATGTTGATGGTGCTGTTGCTCATGGTTCTGCTGCTGCCGCGGCTAGTCTTCATCCAAATCTGATGTCCAGGAGGAAAGGAATTAAATGGTCGCCACGCTTCTGGTATATGCCTCAGTTGAGGAAGTGCTCAGTCAAGGTGGGGAGAGGGGTTTCCCAGGAGGTCACACTGGAGATGGGTGTCAGGCTCCAAACTTCCACAACAATGAGTAGGTCTGCTAAAAGTTTGTCCAGACCTAACATAAGAACATAAGAAATAGGAGCAGGAGTAGGCCAATCGGCCCCTCGAGCCTGCTCCGCCATTCAATAAGATCATGGCTGATCTGATCCTAACCGCCAATCTACTATCTATCACAGAACCATCTCCTGCATCTAACAGAATTGCACACACGAAATAGGAGCAGAATCAGGTTACACAGTCCCTGGGCCCGCTCCACTACCCACAGGGCCATGACCGATCCGAACCTAGACTCATGTCCAAATTCCTGCCCGCTCCCCGTAACCCTTAATGCCCTTTACTTCTAGGAAACTGTCTATTTCTGTTTTAAATTTAATTAATGTTGTAGCTTCTACAGCTTTTTGTGGCAGCATATTCCATGGACCTACCACCCTCTGAGTGAAGTAGTTCCTCCTCATCTCAGTTTTGAAAGAGCAGCCCCTTATTCTAAGACTATGTCCCCTAGTTCTCGTCTCACCCGTCATCGGGAACATCCTCCCCGCATCCACCCGATCCAACCCCTTCACAATCTTATATGTTTCAATAAGATCGCCTCTCATTCTTCTGAACTCCAATGAGTAGAGTCCCAATCTACCCAACCTCTCCTCATATGACCACCCCCTCATCCCCGGGATTAACCGAGTGAACCTTTTTTGCACTGCCTCGAGAGCAAGGATGTCTTTCCTTAAGTAAGGACACCAAAACTGTATGCAGTATTCCAGGTGCGGTCTCACCAATACCTTGTACAACTGAAGCAATACCTCCCTATTTTTATATTCTATCCCCCTAGCAATGAAAGCCAACATTCCATTTGCCTTCTTAATCACTTGCTGCACCTGCATACTAACCTTTTGAGTTTCGTGCACCAGGACCCCCAGATCCCTTTGCACTTCAGTACTCTCCAGTTTCTTGCCATTAAGATAATAAATTGCTCTAGGATTTTTCCTGCCAAAGTGCATCACCTCACACTTTCCAGTGTTGTATTCCATCTGCCAAATCTCTGCCCACTTACTTAGCCTGTCTATATCCCCTTGCAGGTTTTTTATGTCCTCCTCACTCACTACTTTCCCTCCCATCTTTGTATCATCTGCAAATTTTGATATGTTACACTTGGTCCCTTCCTCCAAATCGTTAATATAGATTGTGAAGAGTTGGGGACCCAGCACTGACCCCTGTGGAACACCACTAGTTACTGATTGCCAGTCTGAGAATGAACCATTTATCCCAACTCTTTGCTTTCTGTTAGATAGCCAATCCTCTATCCATGCCAGAATATTACCCCCAATCCCGTGATTTTTTACCTTAAGCAATAATCTTTTGTGTGGCACCTTGTCAAATGCCTTTTGGAAGTCTAAATACACTACGTCCACTGGTTCCCCTTTATCCACTCTATATGTTACTTCCTCAAAGAACTCCAGCAAATTTGTCAAACATGACTTCCCCTTCGTAAAACCATGCTGACTTTGTCCTATTAAATTATGATTATCCAAATGTCCTGTTACTGTTTCCTTAATAATGGACTCCAAAATTTTACCTACCACAGATGTTAGGCTAACCGGTCTATAGTTACCAGCCTTCTGTCTACTGCCCTTTTTAAATAAGGGTGTTACATTAGCAGTTTTCCAGTCTGCCGGGACCTTAGCGGAATCCAGGGAGTTTTGAAAAATTATTACCAATGCATCTACAATCCCTACCGCCACTTCCTTCAAGATTCTAGGATGTAAGCCATCAGGTCCAGGTGATTTATCCGCCTTGAGTCCCATTATTTTACCGAGTACCACTTCCTTAGTGATTTTGATCGTGTTTAGCTCCTCTCCCCCTATAGCCCCCTGTTTGTCCAGTGTTGGGATATTCTTAGTGTCCTCTACTGTAAAGACTGATACAAAATATTCATTCAGTGTTTTTGCCATCTCCATATTTCCCACCATTAATTTCCCGGTCTCATCCTCTAAGGGACCAACATTTACTTTAGCCACCCTTTTTCTTTTTATATAACTATAAAAACTCTTACTATCTGTTTTTATATTTTTTGCTAATTTACTTTCATAATCTATCTTCCCTTTCTTAATCAATCTTTTTGTTATTTTTTGCTGCCTTTTAAAGTTTTCCCAATCCTCTGTCCTCCCACTAGATTTCGCTACCTTATATGCCCTTGTTTTTAGTCGAATACTATCCTTAATTTCTTTACTTAGCCACGGATGACTGTCCTTTCTTTTACACCCTTTTCTTTTCAGTGGAATATATTTTTTTTGGAAGTTGTAAAATAACTCCTTGAATGTACACCACTGATCATGTGTCGTCTTACCCTTTAATCTATTTTCCCAATCCACTCTACTCAATTCCGCTCGCATACCTTCATAGTCTCCTTTATTCAAGCTTAGCACGCTTGTTTGAGATCCAACCTTCTCACCCTCTAATTGAATATGGAATTCAACCATGTTATGGTCACTCATTCCAAGGGGATCCTTTACTAGGACATTTTTAATTAATCCTGTCTCGTTACACAGGACCAGATCTAAGGTTGCTTGCCCCCTGGTCGGTTCAGTTACATACTGCTCAAGAAACCCATCCCTAATACACTCAATGAACTCATCCTCAAGGCAGCCCTGCCCCATTTGATTTGTCCAATTAATATGATAGTTAAAATCCCCCATAATTATAGATGTTCCCTTATTACATGCCTCAACTATTTCCTGATTGATACTCCGTCCAATAGAGTTGCAACTGTTCGGAGGCCTATAGACTACGCCCACTAATGTTTTTTTCCCCTTATTATTCCTTATCTCCACCCAAACTGTTTCATTATCATGATTTTTTGACCCAATATCATTACTCTGTATTACAGTGATTCCTTCCTTTATTAACATAGCCACCCCACCTCCCCTTCCTTCCTGCCTGTCCTTCCTGATCGTTAAATAACCTGGTATGTTTAATTCCCAGGCATTGTCACCCTGCAGCCATGTTTCTGTAATGGCCACAATATCATAACCATATGTAGTTATTTGTGCCATTAACTCGTCTATTTTGTTACGAATGCTACGTGCATTCAGATAGAGAACTTTCAAATATGCTTTGTGGCACTTAGTTCCTGCTTTTTCACTTTTTACCAGTTTACCTTTTACTCCACACACTCTGTCCCTTCCTGCCACGCTCTGATTTGTGATTCCCCTACTGCTACCTATGTCTATGACCCTCTCTGTTGTCATTTTTATTTTTTGCTCTCTTGAAACCTCCCCCCCACTAATTAGTTTAAAGCCCTCTCCACAGCCCTAGTTATTCGATTCGCCAGGACACTAGTCCCAGCACTGGCCAAGTGAAGTCCGTCCCAACGGAACAGCTCTCTCCTGCCCCAGTACTGGTGCCAGTGTCCCAAGAAGCAAAACCCATTTTTCCCACACCAGTCTTTGAGCCACGCATTCAACTCCCTGATTTTATTTACCCTAGCCAAATTTGCTCGTGGCTCAGGTAGTAATCCAGAGATTATTACCCTCGAGGTTCTGCTTTTTAATTTGGCCCCTAGCTGCTCAAACTCCCTCAGCAGAACCTCTTTCCTTGTCCTATCTATGTCATTGGTACCAACATGGACCACGACAACTGGATCCTCCCCCTCCCACTCCAAGTTTCTCTCCAGCCCAGAGGAGATGTCCTTAACCCTGGCACCGGGCAGGCAACACAGCCTTCGGGACTCTCGCTCTTGGCTGCAAAGAACCCTATCTATTCCCCTAATGATACTATCCCCTACCACTACAACATTTCTTTTTACTCCCCCCACTTGAATGGCCCCCCTTACCACGGTGCTGTGGCCAGGTTGCTCATCCTCCCTGCAGTCCCCGCTCCTATCCACACAGGGAGTAAGAGCCTCGAACCTGTTGGACAAGAGCAAGGGCTGCGGCTCCTCCAACACTACCTCCTGGATCCCTGTACCTGCCTCACTCGTAGTCACACCTTCCTGTCCCTGACCACGGGCTACTTCTGAATTAGTTACTCTAATTGGTGTGACTACCTCCTGAAACACGGAGTCCAGGTAACTCTCCCCCTCCCTGATGTGTCGCAGTGTTTGAAGCTCGGACTCCAGCTCATCAACACGGAGCCGGAGTTCCTCGAGCAGCCAACACTTACTGCAAATGTGTTCACCGTGAACATCAATGGTGTCCACCAGCTCCCACATATTGCAGCAGTAACACATCACCTGCTCTCCCATTCTATGTAATTAATTAAAAATGTATTATTTACCCTTCAGTTAATTTATGCCAGCAGTCTCTGCTACACCACAGATACCCGAGAAACAATAAAATTGAAGTTTTGTATAAAAAAAAAGAGAAATACTCACCAACCAATCACTTACCTGCTTTCTGGTGACGTCACACTTCGATTATTTTTTACCTCTCTCCTGCTCTCGGCTTGGTGAAAGCCTACCTGGTCGCTGCCGCCTTTTACCGCCGCCGCCTCGCCGCTGTTGCTCCACCCAGGTCCGCCGCCTCTGTCACAACCTGAGACAACAAAGTTCTGCCACCTGCAAATGATCATCGGTGAAAACTCCTTTGTAATGGTGGAGCTGCAGCTGTTAGTAAGCAATCCAATTGTGAGACTGCCAGAATTACCTGGCATGTTCCATCGGAGGCGTGTAGGATGAGGGAAATGTCTAAAAATCGATAGGCCTCTCAAAATGGGATAATAGAGGCAATTAAGTGGTTGTTAAGGGCCTTAAGGGCCTATCCTGCCTCTTGGAGGCGGGATGGAAAGGGGGTCAGAAAACATGCATGTGGGAAAATTGCTCGGAGGCGGGATGGAGGCCGGATGGGGCCCGCCTGCCATTTTTGGCGATTTTACCACCTCGCACGCCTCCAATCCCGCCTCCTCGTGCTTGGCAAAATCGAGCCCTGAGTCTTTGAGTATATTTGAGGCTGGGATAGATAGATTTTTGGACTCATGGGGAATCAAGGGATTTGGAGATCGGCGGGAAAGTAGAGTTGAGGTCGAAGATCAGCCATGATCTTAATGAATGGCAGAGCAGGCTCGAGGGGCCGTATGGCCTACACTCCTGCTCCTATTTCTTATGTTCTTAACACTTTGAACTGCCTGCCTAACTAATCAAACCTGCAAGACATTCCCTTTGACAATTTCTTTAGCTATTAAGCAGATAAGATTGAACACTAATGATTACAGCAATTTCTTTGCAATTTTTTTAAAGTTTATTTTTTTTTAAGTCCAATTAATAAGACTTTATGCTGTTCAGGCAGCCGGGCCTTGACAGCTGTCATGGCAACGGGCCTGTTATTCAACAGGCCTGTCCTTGCACTCCTCTAATTGTTCAAAGTTACCTCACTGCTGGGATTTATGGTCTGATTACTTCAACACAACATTCAGGTAAATTATGCCATTCTATTCTGAGGTAATCTCTTCATTGCAAATATAAATGTTGATGCCATTTAAAATTAAGAAACTAAGATTATTTTCATGAAGTTAAATTGTTATTCTGGCAGCTAAGTCACATATTATTGCCATAGTGAGACGAAGCTTTTCAACCCCATTGGATCTGGCGCAAGATTCGGGTTTTCCTGCAGAACTCAATTTTCCGGGGGAAGAATGCTAAAATGAAGAATTCTTAGTGCTGGGCAGCCTAGAGGTGCCAGTTTCAGTTGGTCCTATTCCTGGAGGCTTCATCACATGACCTCCCACCTCCAACCGCCCCCCACGTTTCCGCCATTGGTCGTCCACCAATCCTCTCAGTATAGCGCCTTCCCACGGCCAATTGGAAACATAAGAAGCATAAGAAACAGGAGCAGGAGTAGACCATCTGGCTCCTCGAGCCTGCTCCGCTATTCAATAAGATCATGGCTGATCTGATCTTGGCCTCAACTCCACTTTCCCGCCTGTTCCGCATACCCCTTGACTCCCCTGTAGCTCAAATATCTGTCTATCTCCGCCTTGAATATATTCAATGACCCAGCCTCCACAGCTCTCTGGGGTAGAGAATTCCAGAGATTCACGACCCTCTGAGAGAAGAAATTCCTCCTCATCTCCGTTTTAAATGGGCGACCCCTTATTCTGAAACTATGACCCCTGACGTAAGAAAACTACTAGGCACTTGGTGTAAGCATTAAACAAGGCTTTAATCAACTGTTTTTCAACATGGCGGTCTAGTTGTGTCCTTCACTAGTTCCTGTTAAAGAATGTCCTGAGCAAGCTGGGCCCATGCCCGAGTATTTCTACTCTCCCTGGACAGCACCATCAGCAGGCCGCCCAGTATTATTTCAGAAGTCATTTCCACATGAATGGCAAGATTCATGTCACCCCCCTAGTTCTAGATTCCCCCACGAGGGAAAACATCCTCCCTTCATCTATCCTGTCAAGCCCCCTCAGAATCTTATATGTTTCAATAAGATCACCTCTCATTCTTCTAAATTTCAATGAGTATAGGCCCAACCTGCTCAACCTTTCTTCATAAGACAACCCCTTCATCTCAGGAATCAACCTAGCGAACCTACTCCTGAACTATCTCCAATGCAAGTATATCCTTCCTTAAATAAGGAGACCAAAACTGTACGCATTACTCCAGGTGTGGTCTCAACAACGCCCTGTACAGTTGTAGCAAGACTTTCCTACTTTTATACTCCAGCCCCCTTGCAATAAAGGCCAACATTCCTTTTGCCTTCCTAATTACTTGCTGTACCTGCATGCAAACATTTTGTGTTTCGTGTACGAGAACCCCCAGATCCCTCTGTACTGCCGCATTCTGTAGTCTCTCTCCATTTAAATAATAATTTGCTTTTTTATTCTTCCTACCAAAGTGGATAACTTCACATTTTCCCATGCAAGCGAACAGAATTAGATGATTCCTGACTGTCAGGTCAAACGGCCATTACTTCGCCACCCCCGCCCCCCCACCCCCCACCCCCCCACCGCCCCAACAATATTTTTCTAACTAGTAAACAAACGTGTTGAAGGAAAATGGGGGAAAAAAACAAAACACACAAATCATTTTTGGACGCCCCTATGATTTCTTTTCCCCGGCGTTGCTCTTGGAGATTAACCTTTAATCCCTGGAGACTCCAGGACAAGCCTGGAGGGTTGGCGACCCTTGACATGGAGCCATCAGAATGTAGGTAGCGGGCATGTCTGCCATCCTAACAACTGTTATTAGACTTCAAAGGAATTTATTGCATGCGGCCCACTGTGCGACATTTCAGAGAGATGTGATAATGTGCTTATATAAATGCAAATCTTATTACTACCATTAGCATTTTTGAATCAACTAAGTGATGGGAACGGTTAGTGAGGAATAAACTGGTCATGTGTCATCTCTCCTCATTTTGGATCAAGCTCAGTACTGACCTGGTTTGTCCACCTGACTTAATTCTCAAAATGTTTATGCTGATTATAAGAAGAAAGGTCTCAAATGCTATCCCAACTGTAAGATACCCTATTCTTATATGTATATACATATATATTTAGGTAGAATTAGGCTTTAGTTTAACGTCAAATGATTAAGGTTTTTACTTTCTTTTCACTTAGTTTGCAGATTGTACTTAGCTGGAAATAATAAAATGGTCAAAGTTGCTCAAAGAGTTCTTCAGGGTAAGGATGACATTTAGCGAGAAAAGCTTTCTCACCAAGGCGAGGTCTTTTGTTAGCAAGGAATGCTTAATAAGTGGCCAATGGTCTCCCAGATAAGAGGGTAGCCTATATCACAAACAACGACAACAACTTGTATTTATACAGTGCCTTTAATGCAGTAAAAGCGTCCCAAGACGCTTTACAGGAGCGTTATAAAACAAAATTTGACACCGAGCCACATAAGGTGATGTTAGGGCAGATGACCAAAAGCTTGGTCAAAGAGGTAGGTTTTAAGGAGCATCTTAAAGGATGAAAGAGAGGTAGCGAGCTGAAGAGGTTTAGGCAGGGAATTCCAGAGCTTAGGGCCCAGGCAGCTGAAGGAACAGCCGCCAATGGTGAAGCAATTAAAACTGGGGATGTTCAAGAAGCCATAATTGGCTGACTGCAGAGATCTCGGTGGGTTATGGGGCTAGAGGAAATTACAGAGATAGGGAGGTGCGAGGCCATGGAGGGATTTGAAAACAGGGATGAGAATTTTAAAATTGAGGCGTTGAGTAACTGGGAGCCAATGTAGGCCAGCGAGCAAAGGTGGTGATGCATGAATGGGATTAAGCAAATAAGACAATGGTCAACAGATCAGTTAGGATACTGAAAAATAACACCTGTCACGCCATAGTGAATCATCAAGGTTACAAGGACGGTGTACGTGACTAGAGCCCAAAAAGAACTTAAGCTTAAGCTTTCCTTGAAAATTCATAGAGAGAGCCAAGAACAAAAGAATTGACAAAGGTTACCTTATCTATTCAGAGCGAAAGTGGGAAATATCATGTATTTCTCTGTATGACATGGAAGCTGTCATCGACAGTGCCATCAATGCGGCACTTACTCATCAATAACCTACTCACTGATGCCCTGTTTGGGTTCCGCCAACACCACTCGGCTCCCAACCTCAATACAGCCTTGGTCCAAACATGGACAAAGGAGCTGAATTCCAGAGATGAGCTGAGAGTGACTGCCCTTGATAACAAGGCAGCATTTGACCGAGTCTGGCATCAAGGAGCCCTAGTAAAACTGAAGTCAATGGGAATTGGAGGGAAAACGCTCCACTGGCTGGAATCATACCTAGCACAAAGGAAGATGGTTGTGGTGATTGTAGGTCAATCATCACAGCCCCAGGACATCGCTGCAGGAGTTCCTCAGGGCAGTGTCCTAGGCCCAACCATCTTCAGCTGCTTCATCAATGACCTTCCCTCCAACATAAGGTCAGAAATGGGGATGTTCGCTTTTGACTGCACAGTGTTCAGTGCCATTCACAACTCATCAGATAATGAAGCAGTCCATGCCCACATGCAACAAGACCTGGACAACATTCAGGCTTGGGCTGATAAGTGGCAGGTAACATTCGCGCCACAGAAGTGCCAGGCAATAACTTTTTCCAACAAGCGAGAGTCTAAACATTGCCCCTTGACATTCAATGGCATTACCATCACCGAATCCCCCACCATCAACATCCCGGGGGTCACCATTGACCAGAAACTTAACTGGACCAGCCACATAAATACAAGAGCAGGTCAGAGACTAGGTATTCTGCGGCGAGTGTATCACCTCCTGACTCCCCAAAGCATTTCTACCATCTACAAGGCACAAGTAAGGAGTGTGATGGAATACTCTCCACTTGTCTGGATGAGTGCAGTTCCAACAACACTCAAGAAGCTCGACACCATCCAGGACAAAGCAGCCCGCTTGAATGGCACCACATCTACCACCTTAAATATTCACTCCCTCCACCACTGTCATACCGTGGCTGCAGTGTGCACCATCTACAAGATGCACTGCAGCAACTCGCCAAGGCTTCTTCAGCAGCACCTCCCAAACCCGCGACCTCTTCCACCTAGAAGGACAAGGGCAGCAGGTGCATGGGAACACCACCACCTGCAAGTTCCCCTCCAAGTCACACACCATCCTGGCTTGGAAATATATCGGCTGATCCTTTATCGTCGCTGGGTCAAATTCCTGGAACTCCCTCCCTAACAGCAATTTGGGAGTACCTTCACCACACGGACTGCAGCGGTTCAAGAAGGCAGCTCACCACCACCTTCTCAAGGGCAATTAGGGATGGGCAATAAATGCTGGCCTTGCCAGCGATGCCCACATCCCGTAAACGAATAATTTTTAAAAAATGACTATTGCTTAAGACATTGGCCCGAAAATTAGACCTAATACGCGAGAGTACGCACTGTGTACTCTCGCGTTTTAGGTCTCCAATTGCTGGTTTCCAGCATGCACTGCGCATGCGCGGGAAACCGGCACTTCGTGAATTCAAAAGGGGGCGGTTCCTAAGTGAACCGCGTGCGCGCTACAGGCTGTGCGCATGCAGTGCACTTAGTGCTTTGAACGCGCAGGTAAGCATGGAAGATTTTACACATAAAGAAAGGAGGCGTAAGACCCTCTTTTAACAAGGTAAGTAGTTAATTAAGTATTATTTTAAATTTTTTTCAACAGGTTTATCTTTTTTAGAGACTTTAAAGAAAGGTAAGTTTATTTTTATAACTTTTAAAAAGATTTTAAATTTTTTCAAAAATTAAATTTTTTGTTTAAAGTGGTTAATTTATTTAACTATACTTATTTTATTAATGTGATGGCTTTTTAAAAAAAAATAATTGAGGTTTAGCTGTTCTTTTGGGGGTGTATAGTATTCATAGCTTTGACAGGTCTTCCTGTCAAAACTATGAATGATAGATGGTGTGCTGCCATTGGCTCTAACTGAATCACGTGATCCCAGAGCTCGCACGAACTAATTGCGTCTCTGGGTCACGCAAGCACTGCACAGCTGCAGCCTTGAAACTAAAGTTTGTGTGGGCCCGGAGGAAAAAGGTAGGTGCGGAGTGAGATATCGCGGGGAAGCCTTACCCCCGCGTGAACACTCAGGGGTAAAAATTCAATTGGTTGCGCCTCCCGTTAGCGCCTTAAGAGGGCGCTAATGGGGCGCAAAGCCGCTAACGCCTGGGCGCAGCGATGTTTGCGCCGCTCGGGAACTTAACTTGACATTGTGCGGCGGCGCTAAAACTTACCGCTGCGACCACCTGCGCGCGCAGATTGTGACGTCATTCCATGGTGCAACGCCCTTGTGGCGCCCCGGAGCGGAAATTGAGTGGCGCCCCCTGCCTTACCACCTGGCGCATCCAACGACCAGAAGACTGGAACGCTATCAATCGCTGTGGGGCTGGGGGGGGCGCTATTTAAAGGGGGCCTCTTCCTGTCTTTTATTGTTGGTGGCATTTTTGAACTACGCATTCTGAGAGCGAGAGGGAGAGACTTCTGGAGAGATTCAACGTTGTGTGAAGGAGTTTTGGGTACTGAGCAGCACTTTGCAGGTTCATTTTGATTTGCCATTCCTTGTATCGATTTAGCAGAGACTGTGGGAGCTGCAATCTGAGCTCTTTGCCTGGTACTCTCCATTGTTCTTTCCAGCACATTTGATGTGCAAGTCTCTCCAGGCCGAGATTCAAGGCTGCAATGAACAGGATGTGGATGGAAAGCAAGATTAACCATCCCCTTTAAGAACTGGCCCGTGCCATTGTGTGTGTGTTCCATTGCTGACTGACATTACATGAGCTTCGCCAGCGCTCTGAGGTAGCGCCTCACTCCTTGGCCTTTGCGCCTTAAGACAGGTGTGCAGCACCTGCTTTAGCGCTCCACTCACCTCCCGGGGCGGTAAAAGTGAAGTTTCCAGTCAGTGCCGATAATTAGCGCCAGGCGCTAATATTTGCGTCCAGACGATATTTGCGCCCCAAATGGGGCGCGACCTAATTTCTACCCCTCAGTGTTTAATTTCTGGGCCATTGAAGGGTAATGTTTCCGCTTTGGGTGCAATCTTCAATTCCGGCGCAAATTGTGCCCAAAATTGTGACCATTTTTTAAAGTTTTTCCGCCCCCCCGATTTTCTGCTCAAAATCATTTGCATGTCGCCGAATTCAAAATCTGTCCTGAACCAGCGCAATCGGGCAACGTTTTAAAATGCAATGATTATTTTGTTAAATTTTGCTTTAAAAAATATTCCTTAATATATTTAAGATTGATAACTTGGTAAAGTTTAATAAATGCAGCCAAAAATGGGTTTATCACAAAAAGAGCCCAAAAGATCCAATTTAATTTTCAGAGCCTCCTCGAAGGGCCGCAAACGACCCCGATTAGCGGAAACTCGCAGCCGTGATTTATTCATCCTGGGGTGTGAAGGAATAAGCCATAAAACCTATTCAGAAAACTATACCATTCTATGAAAGAATTCTGGCCTTATTAAAACATGACAAACTGGGTTTGGAAATCTAAAAACCTAATAATGGAGAAGCTGTATTGTTAGCAGCATTCAGGCTATTGAGATAAGATAAGTTGTTGACACTGAATCAATAACCTTATTGAAACAGAAGGTTGGAGGCTCCTGACGTCTGAATCTTTGGAAAGAAGACAATGGTGCATCCTGGTTAAGTTGTTCTAAGTTACACTTCGTAAAGAAGCACATAAAATTAAGAAACATATACCTTCGTAAAAATGGCATCAAGTAAAAGAAACACCTGCTGTCACACCGTTTTTGTGTTAAGCTTAAGACACCTACACAGGAGACATAATTCTGTATTGCTACCAGCTGAGGTGACCAAGAATTGCATAGATCACCCTGGTTAAGGTGTTCTAAATTATACTTCATAAAAAGACACAAACAGAAGGCCTTGGTAAAAATGACATCAAATAAATGCACTTGCTGTTACACCATTTTTTATGGTGGGCTTGGGACACCTGGGGTAGAGACATAATTCTGCAAGTGACTGTAAGAATTGCAGGGGTCAGCAGAAAAATGACGAGAGATAATTAGCTTACATCAGCAGAAAACTTCAAAGGAAATACCACTGAAAAAGGGTATAAATATTGAACTTTCAAATGGGAGGATAGATTCGCTGTAAAGGGGCAAAGCGATTCTCAGGCTTCAGAGGCGGCTCTGTAAGTTTACAACTCTTTGTACCTCGGGGATCAAGGTACTGTACTGTATATGATTTTGGTGGATATTCTGAATAAGACTAGGAACTGTAAAACTGTAGCGAAGTTAAGATTTGAGAATAAGGATCTCAGATAATAAGATTGTAAAAGCTTTCTCATTTTGGAACTGTTAATGTTGCGATTGAAACACCTACTGTAAATTACATGTTGGGTCTTTAATAAATCTATATATTTTTAGAATTATCTCACATAATACTTCTGTATCAAACTCGCAAACTCAATCTCTGTACGTTCTTTGTGAGGAGTTGTAGAATTCTGGGGGAGTTTTCCAGACCCTCATAATATCCAGAACGTTACAATCTAGCTAAACTTATTAAAAGTGTTATCTGGAGGACGGTACCATCTTCAGGTTGTTCCTTTCCTTTAGGGAGAGATGGTCCAGACCTTTAGACCCAATTAAGCGTCTTTAGGATTTGGCTACCTCAAACTTTAGTCGAAAGTGAACGTCTAGGGAATATGCCTGATCTGGGTTAGCTCTAAAGGGGCTAGGACTAGTAATTATCCCTTCAGGGGGGCATGGCCAGTTTTGTGGGTGGGGCCGGCTTCTAGTACGATATTTTTTAAGCTAGAGCAAATGATCGAGGAAACTCAATTTACGTTGAATGTAATTTGCGCTTAAAATTCTGCGATCTTTTGCGTCGGTTGCGCCGATATCGGGTGGGGGGGGGGGAATTATGCCAAAGAAACCAACACAATAGAGTGGAAACTCCAGGCCTGAGTGTGTCAAGACTTGGTCGAACTCATTAAAGATAATTAGCAAAAAAGAAATATGTGTCAAGTTTAACAACCTTACACGACCAAGAATACGAGATATCATCTCAGTAAAATCTACCACTCAATCCCTATTTTTTTTAAACTGAATTATCCCAGTAAAGCCGGAGCACTCTTTTAGAATGCAGCACGTGAAACTTGACCATGAGGGAAAATGACACTGAACTACTGCTTGGCAACAACAAGGCAATGAAGGTATCCTTTGTTGCTATTGTAGGAAAGGTCTTTGTTATCTGTAGTGCAGCAAGTACATGAATGGGGTTTGGCAGCGTGTTACAAGACTGCAACACACAAATGGTACGTAAGGATGTCATTGCAAGCTAAGAGGATAAAACCCATCGGGTTAAACAGCCATCGGAATCCTGCGAGTCTATCGAATCACCAACAACTACTTGCATTTATATAGCACCTTTAACATAATAAAACGTCCCAAGGCGCTTCACAGGCACGTAATCAGACAGAAATCGATACCAAGTCAAAGAAGGTATAAAATTCGCAATTATCGCGATTCAAAATAACGAGAGAGAAACAGATTTGTTTAATCAGTTTATTTAAACGAAATGCTGTCATGATTAAAAAGGACACAGAAGCCTGTAAAATGGCCGCCACGCATCGTGACAGAAGCTTCCAGAATTTTCAGTGGGCAGACAAGATGGCGTTCGAATAAACATTTCAGTATAAGATTGGATAATACTCAGCAGACATTGATAAAGACAGGATGCAACCTGTTTGCATTCGAAACAATAGCATAAGATATGAGTGCTGGAATCGTTTTCCATGCACAAGTAAGGACCATTGTACTGGACAATCGAAGGCCCATCCAGACACATCAATACGCAAATACCCCCACGGCTCTACATTGAGAGAGCCATTCTCGGGTGATTAAACAAGTATTCGGGGGCCCCCAAAACCCAGCCAGGGAGGCTCCGAGCCGGTTCAACAATGGGGAAAACATTAACGGGTAGTTGGCCAGTCTCAGGTGCTACCGAAACCCGTTAAAGACATGAATCACCCCATGCTGGGAGTTTTGAGCGCCAATATTTCACAAAGGACAAACATTAAGATTTGAGCGGGAGATAAGGGAACACAGCACTATAACTATAGACAACAAATGTCCATCGCTCTCTTATTCTCTTACTCCCTTGATTCGATTCTTATTCGCTTGATTCGTGCTCTTGTTTCTCTGGACTGTTGACTCTGGACTTTTAGCCGCACTGGACGGTTATTCGAATGTTGGGTGGAGCTCAAACGGGACGAGCCGCCTCGACGAAGGGCGAGTAACCGGGTGCACCATCCCGAGTGTCGGTAAACGGTGTTTTGGACCCGAAGGCCCGAAACGACGAGACGAGACGAGATGAGAAGAGAAGAAGAAGAATCCACGTGCCGCCGCGGTCAGTAAACCCCGACCGCGCCGAATTTATACGAACTCTACAGGTTACTGCACGAACTGGTCAAAGACTCTTCTTTGAATTCTACCGGCAACCGGTGTCGGACACAGGAAGACTCTTCTTCGAACCGGGCCCGAGCACTGTCGAGTTCTTCATGACAACGGGGAGCCCAGCCTGCTTGCAGCAGCAGCGAAAGTAAACAAGTGGGGTACAGAGACCCCTCAAACCACGTGACAGTCAGGCGCTGCAGCGAAACGAGCCGAGCGCCTCACTTTAAAATTCTCCGAAGTATCACGAGTGGTGAGCATGTTTCCCGATCCTACAAATCTAGATGTAGTGTAGGTATTGATAGGGGAGGGTGGTTTTATTAAGGATAAAGTATAATGTGTTCCCCTTTTTACGATGTGCCGTGCGTTCTTCATTACCATAGACCAAGCTTTATGAATGTATGTATACTTGTACTATCGTTAATTTGTGCCTATGACATGTACTTCATGATTTTAGACGCTATGCAATAAAGATTTCCATTTCGTACTATTCAACCGGCTCAATTTGAGTTTTTCTCTGCATTACTGCTCTCGCACCTAAGTCCAGTGTTAGAACCGTAAGGGCGAGTGGGTCGAACCACTCATAGGTGCTTATTGCAACAAGGCTGGCCGGAGACCAGAGCAAGCAATAGTATTAGGCAACAAAGGCCTAACCTCGCACCAGCACCGTCTGCGATACAAGCACGACACGCACAAACCCCTTACAAAGGTGACGTTAGGACAGGCGACCAAGAGGAAGAAAGACCTTGCATTTATAGAGCGCCTTTCATTACCTCCGGACGTCCCACAGAACTTTACATCCAATGAAGTACTTCTGAAGTGGAGTCACTGTTGTAAGGAGCGTCTTAAAGGAGAAAAGAAAGAAAGACTTGCATTTCTGTAGCGCCTTTCACGACCACCGGACGTCTCAAAGCACTTTACAGCCAATGGATTATTTTTGAAGTGTAGTCACTGTTGTAATGTGGGAAACACAGCAGCCAATCTGCGCACAGCAAGCTCCCACAAACAGCAATGTGATAATGACCACATAATCTGCTATAGTGATGTTGGTTGAGGGATTAATATTGGCCAGGACACTGGGGATAACTCTCCTGCTCTTCTTCGAAATAGTGCCATGAGATCTTTTACGTCGACCTAAGAAAGCAGATGGGGCGTCGGTTTAACATCTCATCCGAAAGACTGCACCTCCGACAGTGCAGCGCTCCCTCAGCACTGCACTGGATTATCAGCCTAGCTTTATGTGCTCAAGTCCCTGGAGTTGGACTTGAACCAACAACCTTCTGACTCAGAGGTGAGTGTGCTACCCACTGAGTCACAGCTGACACTGAAGCGAAGAGAGACGGGGTGGTTTATGGAGGGAATTCTAGCGCTTAGGGCCTAGACAGCTGAAGGCACGGCCGCCAATGGTGGAGCAAAGGAAGTAGGGGATAGACAAGAGGCCAGAATTGGAGGAGCGCAGAGATCGGGGAGAGTAGTAGGGCTGGAGGAGGTTACAGAGATAGGGAGGGGGCGAGGCCATGGAGGGATTTGAACACAAGGATGAGAATTTTAAATTTGAGGCTGTGCCGGTCCGGGAGCCAATGTCGGTCAGCGAGCACAGGGGGTGATGAGTGAACGGGACTTCGGATACGGGCAGCGGACTTTTGGATGAGCTGAAGTTGGAAGATGGGAGGCTGGCCAGGGGAGCATTGGAATAGTGGGGTCTGGAGGTAACAAAAGCATGGACGGAGACTGAGGCAAGGGGGTGGAGACGGGCAATATTACAGAGGTGCCTTTCCACATTCTCAGGATGTCCTAAAGCGATTCATAGTCAACAAAATTACTTTTGAAATGTAGTCATTGTTGTACTGTAGGCAAATGTGAGCTATCAAAAAGGAATGGGCTTGTTGGTGCGAATGATCTTTTGCTCTTGTAATGTGATTCTGCAACCGGTGGAATTCACCCATATTTCTCCTTTTGTGGCTACCCTCATTAGTTTTATTATATGATCAATCACAGCTGCATGGCATTCTGTAAATAAAAAGGATGTGAATCAATAAGAGTTTCAGCACAAGTTATAATGATGAGTGGGGGTGGGAGGCGATGTTCCCTGTAATTATTTTCTTGGGCGGAGGGGCCGTGCGGGCCATTCAAAATACCGCGCATGTGCGGTCTTTGCGTTGAAAAGCCGGTAAGCCGGCTGCGCGGATTCCCTGGAGCGCCGGGCGGCCATGCAGCTTAAAGGGAACGTTGGCGGGAGGACCAGGTGACACGGCTGGTCCATACACAGTCCTTGCGTTTCCGAGAGCTCAGCGCTGAAAGGGTGGACAACTCTGGCTGGGCGCATTCCTGAAGGTTCCGTCACATGACCTCCGACCGCCCCACCCGGTCAAACAGCCTTTTAATATTTTGTAACTAATAATCAAAAGATATTGGGCGACAAAATAAACCATTTTTTTTAAGGCCCGTCTGAGTTTTCTCCCGGGCTTTGCTCACAGCGGTTTCTAGGAGATTAATCTTTTAATTGCTGGAGACTCCAGGGCAACCCTGGAGGGTTGGCGACCCTGTGGGCTGACGGATCCAGTAGCGGATCTCTTTTCTTTTAAGTGTAGCAGCCGTGCTGTTGCAAAGTTAGAATCGAATGTGTGCTGGTTAAACGTGTGCACAGAGCACAACTCACTGGCCTCCCTCTGTCAGTGCAATTTGCAGTCACGGAACACAGCTGACGAGATAGACATCCCTTTCTGTTCACTGATTTGTGAATGGTGTTTTGTTTGCAACTTCCAGCCCTTGTCCTTGTGTTTTTTCGCAGAGGTTCACGCCACTGAATGTACTGCTGGCGGTGCCCACTCTCGCCAGGGTGAGACCAACTTTCTCGGGTACCTTCACTCTCGGGTACCCACTTTCTGCTAGACTATTGGAGGGCAGTGTGGGGGGGTGGTGGGGGGGGGCGTACTTTTAACCTAAGCTGCCCAGCGGTAAAAGGGCAGGTTCAGTTAGTCTGCCCGGTTTACACCCCGCCCAATGCTCCCTGTCATTTATTTTTGTGCTGCGCGGCCCCTTTACCGGGCTGCGCGGCCCGTTTGAAAACCCGCGCGTGCACGGTTTTTTTTCTATTTGGAAGCCAGCTAACCGGGTGCACAGGACCTTGAGCCAGCGCCCCACCCAACGTCGCTGTCCGCTGACTTCAATCGGGCGAAGTGCAGTTACTGTCGCAATGTAGAAAAAAAAAGTTTTTGGCACTCATCAAAACGTGCAAGTTCCAAAAGACATAGAGCTCTAAGAAGGGTTAATCTGCGCACTTTCATTTCAGTGATGCGTGATGTCAGTGGCAAAACACTTGCTTTGGGGGCTTTTTTTTATTCCAGTTCGCTGCTGCCGCGACTAGTTCACTTTGAACATTTTCCCTTTTTGTGAATCTGATTGCAAGTTAGCAATTCAAGAGGTTGAGCTTGCATGGCCTTCCCCTTTTCAAATGCTCTAAATTCTAATCAAAGGGCTGGTGTACGGCGAGATAGCGGGCATCTTGTTCAAGACTGCCCTTTCTGATTTGCAGGGAACAATTTAAATGCAGTTTGGCTTGGCCTTTTGAAGTTTAGTTTCTACCAACACAGACGGCAAACTAAAGGTGTGTGTGTGCATTTATTAAGACGGGGAGTATTGAAGGACTTAGAGTACATGGTGTGGGGGTTAGGGTGGGGGCTAAACTGACATTCGACCCGATCCCATGTAGTTTCCTGCCGGGCAGGCTAGGGTTAGAATTACCCCCCTGGATGTTACAACCAAAAGATAAACAAAAGAAAGAAATTGCATTTCTATAGCGCCTTTCGCACCCTCATGATGTTCCAAAGGGCTTTACAGCCAATTACGTTTTTCTTTTGGAGTGTAGTCACTGCTGTAATGTAGGAAACGCGGCAGCCAATTCGCGGACAGCAAGCTCCCACAAACAGCAATGTGATAATGACCAGATCATCTGCGATGTTGGATGAGGGATAAATATTGGCCAGGACACCGGGGAGAACTCTTATTCTCACCTTCGAAATAGTGCCCATGAGATCTTTAACATCCACCTGAGAGGGCAGACGGGGCCTCGGTTTAACATTTCATCCGAAAGACGGCACCTCCGACAGTGCAGCGCTCCCTCAGCACTGCACTGGGAGTGTCAGCCTAGATTTTTCAGCTCAAGTCCCTGGAGTGGGGCTTGAACCTGCATTTCCTACATTACAACAGTGACTACACTTCAAAAGTACTTCATTGGTTGGAAAGCACTTTGGAATGTTCTGAGGTCATGAAAGGCGCTATATAAATGCAAGTTCTTTCTTTCTTGAGTTCATTATTCTGAGCAGGTTTAGTTGCATGAATGTCACACTTGGTCTTCGCAGTCCTAGGCTAGTGAGGGAAAAGAAAAATCAGACCTGGTTCCCAATTCTCGATTCTTTTTCTTGCGACTCTTCACTTTCTTGAGGCTGTCGGGGGCGATTTTAACCCTACTCACTCAGCAGAAACCTGGCCAGTGGGCAGTTAAAATCACCCTGGCTCTTGCCTGTCCGAAAGCCGCCAAGATCGCAACATCTGCAATTTTAACCCGCTCTCCTGAGCAGGCAGCAAGGACACGCGTCCGGAGCCGACAGGGTCCTTCTTTACATAGGCACATTGCTGCCCAATGACATCATTGAGACCCGACTGCAATTAACTCAGGCCTGAGCGGGAAATCCACCTGGAGTTAAAATCAGGGGGCGTGCATGCCTCTGCAACCAGCTCTGAGAAAAGCAGAACCTGGAGAGAGTGTGACCATAGCTGAAAAGAAAGAAGGACTTGCATTTCTCCAACGCCTTTCACAACCATCGGACGTCCCAAAGCAATTTGCAGCCAATAAAGTACTTTTGAAGTGTAGTCACTGTTGCAATGTAGGAAAAATTTGAGCACAACAAGCTCGCACAAACAGCATTGTGACAACAACCAGATAATCTGTTTTTAGTGATGTGGATTGAGGGATAAATATTGGCCAGGACACCAGGGAGAACTCCCCTGCTCTTCTTCGAGATAGTGCCGTGGGATGCCACCTTAGAGAGCAGACGGGGCCTCGGTTTAACGTCTCATCCAAAAGATGGCACATTCAACAGTGCAGCGCTCCCTCAGCACCGCACTGGAGTGTCAGCCTAGTTCTCTTGTGCTCAAGTATCTTGGAGGGGGACTTGAATCCACAACCTGACTCAGAGGCGAGAGTGCTAACCACTGAGCCACAGCTGACACTAGGGCTAGAAAGGGTTAATGGATATCACACACATGGAAAAAAACAAAGTGGCGGAACAACTTAAATAAAAAGGCAGCCCCACGATTATTAATTCCTGCGACATTAAAATAGAGTTTTGCAAACCGCAGAAGTCGCCTCTTGGTATTAATGTTATTTTCATCTCGGTAGAGTCAATGGCTGAGGCTCCCATGAGGTCCTGGGTCCTAATGAACCCTCCACACACCAGCTCTGCATACTGAGCAACTCAGCATCTAACTTTGCATGTGCAATGTGACGTGGGTGCCTATTAGCAACATGTACTGGGTCTTCCAGTCTGTAGGAGCCGAGCAATGAGTGTACGTGTTTAGTAGCTCTAATGTCCCTGTGGACTGGCATACAGTGCTCTGTGTCAAGGTTGGCTTTGAGTTTGTTCATTGTTTAAGGGACACAGGAGGTGTATCAGCACAATGATTTGACTTGGTAAAAATATATAAATACATTTCTGGTGGCGCACTAGAGTTTTCAGAACACTAGATATTCAATCCCTTCTATGCCCATTAATATGGGAGGCTGTGATATGACCTAAGAAGCCACTTCAGGGCAACGACACAGACACCAACTTCCCTCCAGGTGTCTCTGTATCTACACAATGTCCCAAATCTGTCAATCTGGACTCAACCACATCTCTGAGCAATTGTTTGCCATCAGCACATACACGTACACACACACACAAAAACACACACACACACTCAAAAACAGACACACACTCAAAATCATACACACACACACTCAAAAACACACAGACACTCAAAAACACACACACACACACTCAAAAACACACACACCCACACACACACACAGACACTCAAACACACACACACATACACACACACAAAAAACACACACACTCAAAAACACACACACACAAAAACACATACACACACTCAAAAACACACACACACAAACACACACACACTCAAACACACACACACACACACACACAGAAAAACACACACACACTCAAAAACACACACACACACTCAGAAACACACACACACACTCAAACACACACACACAAACACACACACACTCAAAAACACACACACACATACACACACAAAAAAACACACTCACACACTCAAAAACACACAAACACACAAACACACACACACACAAACACACAAACACACACAAAAACACAAACACACACACACCCAAACACAAACACATAAAAACACAAACACACACACACACAAACACACACACAAACACACACACACAAACACACACACACAAACACACACAAACACACACACACAAACACACTGTAAAGAGACTGTTTTATTTTGCCAATAGTCTGACAATGTTCCTTTTTATGATTTTTAAAAATTTTTGCAAAGAAACCGCTCTTTACGCAAAACACAAATCAACTGAGCCCAGCGGCGAGGCTCTAGAAAAGGTCAAACATCTCCAATTTAATACACTGCAAAACACCATTTTATCTTTCAGTTAGATGGGTCACTAAGTTTTAATACTTTTTTTTTGAATCACTGAAATCTGGCCAATTGTGGAAATGTTAATGTCAATCGGAAGTTAAACTGTTTCTGAAATATTCCTTGAACGAGGAATGACGTAGTTGGGCTTGGGACAAATCCAGGATTGGTTGCAACAGTGGGCACAGGGCGAGCAATTCCCACAGGGCTTCTCCTCCTCCTGTAATGACCTACAATCACAAGCCTGGCTTCGGAGAGCGTGAAGAAGGCTGGCAAGGAGCTGACTCGGCATCTCCAGACACGGGACAGTCAGATCCTGATAAACGCAGAGCCAGCTTCCCAGGACTTCTGTTTTCTTAATGCCTCTGTCAGGATTCTGCTTGGATCAGGCATTCTACCAACTGCAGATAAAAATAAACAATTTAGAAATCCCTGTCCCACAGCCCCATTTAATCATCCAGTCAGCAACCCGATAAAGTAAATTCACACAACAACATTAGAAAGAAAAATGGCTCAGAGTTTTGAAATGTGCTATTATTTCCAAAATGGTGTATGACAATAAGGTAAGAAATTTCATTTATAAAGCTCCATTCATGGCCTCAGGACGTCCCAAAGAGCTTTACAGCCAATGAAGTGCTTTTGAAGCGTAGTCACTGTTGTAATGTAGGAAAACACAGCAGCCAATTTGCGCACAGCAAGCTCCCACAAACAGCAATGTGATAATGACAAGAATATGTTTTTGGTGATGTTGGTTGAGGAATAAGCGTTAGCCGGGACAGCAGGAGAATGTCCCTGCTCTTCTTCGAAAAGCGCCATGGGATCCTTTACATCACCCAAAAGGGAAGACATCTGATCCAAAAGATGGCACTTCTGACAGTGCAGCACTCCCTCACTGGAGTGTTAGTCTAGCTTTGTGTACTCAAGACTCTGGAGTGGAATTATGAACTCACTACCCCTCCATCTCAGAAGCAAGAGGGCTTCCCACTGGACCAGGTCCAACACCCAAGTAAATTCAACAATCCCAAACCTCCAGCAGCTTGCCACGGTCAAAGGGAACACTGCTCAAACTACAGTGCCAGCTCTCCAATCTAGATTCTCTTCAAGCACCAAGTGCAGGAATAGTGAATTTCCCTTTATATTTCATGTCCTGATTGACACTGGCTCAATGCAGACATTTAATGCCCAGATTAAAAGGCCCTATAATATTGATCTTTTTAAAATTCTGGTTACAAAGTATTACAAAGTATTTACAGCACCGAATCAGGCCATTCGGCCCAACAGGTCCATGCCTGTGTTTATGTTCCACACGAGCCTCCTTGTTAAAAGTTACAGTGGCTTTTCAGGATAACTCCAGAGGAAATTCCCAGACTACAAGTCTACGACTGGCCTGCAGAAGATCGGATTGAACAAGATAAACACCAGTTCACAGGTGACCGGCTCCCAGAATAGACATTAGAAGAAGACCAATACAATAGTGGCTTCACAGTACAACCCCAATTATCTACGCTCCCATTATTCATGTTGTCACTTAGCTGCGAGTATTTTCATGGACCGTGTGTAGGAACTGATGAGAATTAATCACTTTTATTGAGTTAGACCAGAGCTAACAAAAGATTTGAACAGAAACAGAATATAAGGGGAGCCATTGCAAGATAAATACGGAGCACGAGCACCAGTTGGCTCATTTTAGTTCATCTATCTAGAAAGACCCTACAGTCTCCCCATTGTTGCATCTATTTCTTATATAGATTTACTTAGAATGTACAGCACAGACAGGCCAAAAGGTCTATGCCGGTGTTTATGCTCCACACGTGACTCTTCTCCTTCATCTCACTCCATCAACATATCCTTCTATTCCTTTCTCCCTCATGTGTTTATCATAAAGGTATCTATGCTATTGGCCTCAACCACTCCCTGTGGTAGCGAGTTCCACATTCTCCCCACTCTCTAGGTAAAGAAGTTTCTCCTGAATTCCCTATTGGATTTGTTCATCACTATCTTACATTTATGGCCCCTAGTTCTGGTCTCCCCCACAAGTGAGAACATCTTATGTACGTCCACCCTGCCAAATCCTTCCATAATCTTAAAGACCTCGATCAGCTCACCCCTCAGCCTTCTCTTTTCTAGTAATTCTAGAAATCATTTTCTTCAATGATTCTTGGGCTTTCACCTTCACTCCTCGATCTGATCATTCTTTGGGTGCAGAAGAACTTCCAGATATTGATCCTAACTTTGCTTTTTTACTAGTTTGTGTCCCACTCAAGGTGTGATCTGACAGAGCACTATACGGTTTAACCATGAATGCCTATGACTTGAGCTCTATTGTTTTGGCAATGCGCACATCAATGGGACCTCAATGATGTCCCAATTTCCATTACTTGCTAGTTGTGGAAGGCTAGTTCCCTGCATCATGGAAAGTAATGGAGATTCCATTGTTTAGTGAAGTTGTCCTTGTATCTGGAATGCTATTCAATGGCAAACCATTTGGTCTGTTGAAATTTCAGGCTTTTATCTGGAATGCCATTACTTGGAGAGTATTGTAAGCACAAAGCTATGTACTTTTCCCATTGTAAACTACTGTTACAAATTATACTTTGAAAATAATTTGGGGTTACATTTTCTAGGCGTACAGTTTTATGCTAAATTCCTGTCCGTGCATCTTTACCACAGTTGGGAAGTTAAGGATAAATTTTATTGATTCGCACTCCCAGCGTAGAGCTTCATGCACTGGGAATGCATATTGGGACTTCGGACAGGCCCTGTGTAATTTTCCATCCGATTTAAATGGATGAAAATTCCTTGCCAGGCCTTCTGGTTAATACTTATCCCTCAATCAACGTCACAAAAACAGTTTATCTGGTCATTATAACATTGCTGTTTGTGGGAGCTTGCTGTGCGCAGATTGGCTGCAGCGTTTCCTGCATTACAACAGTGACTACAATCCAAAAAGTACTTCATTGGCTGTAAAGCGCTTTGCAACATCCTGAGGTGGTGAAATGCGCTTTAGAAAGTCTTTCTTTCTTCTTTCTTTCTTCTGCCTTCGCCATCTGAATTCCTAATATGTGCTCCTGATGCATAAAGCCTCACACTGGAAGAGAAAACCAACCTGGAAAGCAAACAGGGTAACAAATGTACTAGTGGCAGCACACACAGGCCAATGAAAACCCATTGATATTCACTCAGCCTGTATTTAAAAGGTGTTGATAAACACTCCATTGACCTTATCTTGGGAATCTACTTCATGAGGGAAAAGGATTTCCTTTTAAGCTCAAGTCGTGCTTGAGACTTCTTTATGTCGTGCCCTTTCATTCTATGTTCAAAGATAAATAGAAAGATCAACATCTATACAGTGGCTTATCACATCTCTCAGAGATATCTCAAAGTGCTTCATATGCAGTGAATTACTTTGAAGCACAGTGGGGTTGAAATGGGTCATCGTTGCACCTGTTTTATGGGCGGAAAACGGGGAGGGCAAAAAGGACCAGTATCGGGGCGCAACATCCCACAGTATAGGCACCACCATATCGATAAAAGTGGCTTTGTAGGCGTCCCGGGCAGCCGCCTAAAACAGGTACTAAGCTCCTTACATATGTGAATAAATGCTCTGGGTGGGAGGGGCTAGGAGTGAGCAGGTGCTGCTGGCTGCTTGATTACTGCAGGGAGTTGGAGTGCCGGGCTCCTCAGAGGACAATATTCCCAGGATGAATTTAATCAGGGGAGAAAAAGTTGGCGGAAGGAAGAAATAAAGGCCCAAAGATTTGGGCCGGGACCCAGGAGGTTTGGAAATGTAAACACGGTGGTGGTTCAGTGCGAGGATAAGGAGATACGAGCTTGGGATATTATCCAGGCGGTTCATGAGGACTGCGGTGAGGGAAGCTGCTGTGCCTGTCGACCAAAGCCGAATGTTGGGTTTGAGGTGATGGTCAGTGGCTGAGAGGAGGTGGAAAGACATTTACTGAGTTTGAAGGTTGGAGGTAAGTTCTTGGAGGTATCTCTGCTATATTCTGAAGAGGTGGTGGTCTCATTCTTAAACCTGCTGGTTTACACTGAGGACAATGTGCTAATAAAAAAGTTGGAGTTGTAGGATATTAAAATTTGCTCGGCAATAAATAGGAGATACTATCCAGGAACGCGGGTAGCAGATGGAACTCGTTATGTAAAGGTACGGTTCCCAGAGGGGGTGAAGTCATTGCCGTATAGCATGAAATTCGAGACAATGGAAGGAGTGCAGTACTTCCAGGTACTGCATGATAACCAGGTGAAGGTTTGTTATTATTGTCTGGGACTCGACCATCTTGTAAGAATCTGTCCAGACTTGTACTGTTATAACTGCGGCGAGTCTGAACACATCGCTCGGAGCTGCAAGGCGGAGAACTGTGGGGTGTGTCACAAAGGCCCCACCCGCTGTGAGTGTGAGGCAGAAGGAAGCCCCTTGAGTGATGAGGAGATGGGAGAAGGAGAAGGAGCAGGAGGTGTGAGTGGAGCGGCTGGAGGAGCGGAACAGGCGGAGGACACAGCTGGTGAATGGAAGGAGAAAAGAGCGCAGGAAGAGGCAGAAAATTGCGGAGCAGAGAACAGAATGGAGATGGTGGAAAACACACCAAGTACGGTGGAAAGGGATAAAGACAGCAGCGGGCAGCACGGGTCGAGGGCAGAGTCGAGCCATAATACGGCTCAGGTCTCTCTAAAGAATCTGGTGTCCGTGGGGGGAGAGGAGGTGGGAGCGGACATCTAGGGAGCAGGAAGGGGCAAGACAAGGAGAGAGTGCAAGAGGCAGGTGCCTTAAAGGGGCAGCAGGACAGGAGCGGGGAGACAAAGACGCCAGAAGGGAACAAGATAGATGCAGATGCGCCATTGTCCCAGAGAGAGAAGAAATGGGGAGCAAGGGTCAGCGGTGGAGATGAAGCTAAAGGGAGTGGGGCTGTTGGAGAAACCGTGATAGCAGGAAGACTCTCTAAGGGAGATTATGTTTCTGACGGGGAGCAGGGACGTGAGGTTACAGAAGAGCTCGAGAGTGAGGAGTCAGAGGGGGACAGAGACATGGAAGTGGGGGCTGGGGAGGCATCGTGTGGAAAAGGAAAGGTTAGTGAGGGGCAGAAGGAGGGAGAAGGGGCAGCTCCTCGGCCCAAACCTAATGTAAGGAAGAGGCTGAAACTGCAGGGAAGGTTCAAACAGGAGGTGAAAAAGAGCTGGAGGCTGCAGGAGAAAGCAACAGCTGCCCGGAAAATTGGGAAGGAGCATGAGAGGAGGGAAGGGCCGGAGATTAAATGATGCGGGGATTATCAGGCACACTTCCCTTATTCGGAGCCATGATTACTGATCAATTTTTAAAGTACAATAGATTAGTATATGTTGTGGGAGACAAATTAAACTTCAGGTTTTGATGTTAATATGTGGTGGAGGAATGGCTGTGCAGAACGGCGGAATGGATTTGTATGATACAATGAAATGATTGCAATGTTGTAAATGTTTTTAATGTTCAATAAATAATATATTAAGAAAAATTGGGTTGCACTCTCGCCTAGGAGTCTGAAGGTTGTGGTTTCAAATCCCACACCAGAGATTTAAGCACAAAAAATCTAGGTTGACACTCCAGTGCAGTACTGAGGGAGTGCTGCATTGTTGGAGATGCTGTCTTTTGGATGAGACATTAAACTGAGGCCATGTCTGCTTTCTAAGGTCGATGTAAAAGATCCCACAGCACTATTTCGAAGAAGAGCAGGGGAGTTATCCCCGGTGTCCTGGCCAATATTTATCCCTCAATCAACATCACAAATACAGATTATCTGGTCATGACCAGTTTGTGGGAGCTTGCTGCGTGCAAATTGGCTGCAGCGTTTCCTACATTACAACAGTGACTACACTTCAAAAAATGTATTTCATTGGCTGTAACGCGCTCTGCGAGGTCCTGAGGTCGTGAAAGGTGCTATATAAATGCAAGTCTTTCTTTCTTAAATTACATAGAATTTACAGCACAAAAACTGGCCATTTGTCCCAACTGGTCTATGCTGCACACGAGCCTCCTCCCACCCTTCTTCATCTCACCCTATCAGCATATCCTCCTATTCCTTTCTCCCTCTTGTGTTCACCTCAACCACTCCTGTGGTAGTGAGTTCCACATTCTCACCACTCTCTGGGTAAAGAAGGTTCTCCTGAATTCCCTATTGGATTTATTAGTGACTATCTTATATTTATGACCCCCAAGTTTTGGTCTCCCCCACAAGTGGGAACTTTTTCTTATGTCTACCCTGTCAAACTCTTCCATGATCTTAAAGATCTCTATTTGGTCACCCCTCAATGAGGGGACTCACGCCTGTTTTAGACTCCCTTGCAGAAATTGGTTTGGTTGGAGCAGAGAAGATGCCGGGCCTTCTCAGCTTAGGCTTCATCAGCAGCCTAAATTGCTACGGCCAACACAAGATCATTTTTTAACACAAAACAATTTCAAAATATGTCACTTTAATTCACCGCTTCACTCCCACTCTGACCTCACCGTCCTCGGCCTATTACACTGTTCCACGGAAGCGCAGCGTAAGCTCGAGGAACGGCACCTCATCTTTCGTTTAGGCACGCTACAGCCCTCTGGACTCAATATCGAGTTCAACAATTTTAGATCATAACCTCAGCTCCAATCACATTTATATTTTATTTTTTCCACCCTTTTATTTGCCCCCTCCACCTTTTTTTTCCTCCTAGAAGCTGGCAGCTGTCCTTCATTCTGCCAGTGGATTTCACACTTCTTTCAGCCTTAATCTGTCACATTAACACCACCTCTAGCCTTGCATATCTCTTAATGTCTCTTAATGTCTCTTCATCTCCCCCTTTGTTCTTTTATCCCCTCCCCCTTTTCCCAGCTTTACCCTGGCCTTAAATCTATTTGATTTCCGGCTCTTCCCAGTTCTGACGAAAGGTCATCAACCTGAAACGTTAACTCTCTTTCTCTCTCCACGGATGCTGCCTGGCCTGCTGAGTTTTTCCAGCGTTTTCTGTTGTTATTTCAAAATATGTAGCTCTGTAGCACGAGTGTTTCCCCGACTCCAAAGTACTCGTGCTCACACACCTCCACCTACCCCCGCCGGCGCCCCACCCCCCTCACCCCCACCAAACCTCGAGACAAGCGGCCTGGCATTCATCTCCATAAAGTGGGACAGCTGCCAGTGAAGGCGGAAATGTCGACAGCACCTCGCCCAAATAATGTTAATGAGGCCCGATGCCCAACTTTCAAAAGGAAATTGGATACATACCCGAAGGGGAAAACACTGTGGAGAAAGAGCAGGGACGAATTGGACAGCTCTTCCAAAGAGCTGGCGCGGGCATGATGGGCCGAATGGCCTCCTCATACAATGTGTGACTCTATGAAATAGGAATAACACACTGGTGCAGCAGGGGGAGCTGATGAATAAAGGCAGCAAACAGTTTTTTGAAAATTAAAACCTTCCTTTGAGATGATTAAAGGTAAATAGAGAGATAAAATTGCGAGTGGTTTTTGCTAGAATCGAAAGCAAGGACTAAGCAGAAAGAGAAACTACACTGAAAGGGATTAGCGGAGAGTGGGAAATGAGCAGTACTGTGTGAAATGCTGCAACGAGTTGCGATATGGCGAGGAAGGTGAACATTTGAAAAGAATATATTTGATCTATGGGTTGACGTCTGAGATTTTAAGCCGAATCATCCCCGTAATGACAGACGGTAATAAATTTATGACCACTAGTCTTGAATAGCTGCTCAATCCCTAGAGCAGCGATGATGGACAAACAATATATTAAGTCAGCTATCTGTCACTGTGAAATTTTCTGTGCACTTTGCAGACAATGCATCGAGCCAGAAATATGTAACCCCAAAACTGACAGCTCTGTCTTCCGCTGTCAATCCTTTGCTATTGTTTTGATATTCCGCCTGTATCTGTTCCTGCTCTTTGTGTCTGAGATCACTCAATAAGCCAATCCAAACTCAACACCGTAGAAGAACTCATCACGGCTGAACACTTCCAGGCCATGGGTCATCCGGGGTAGGCAGAGCCACCGAAGAATGGCAGCTACATTTGTAAAGTTCATTTTGTTTCTGGTCTGTGCGGGGAGGGATAGGAGCACGCTCAAATGCAACTTGAATAAAAAAGCCAACGGGGGAAAAATTCGGTCGCGCCCACTTTGGGGTGCGAACTTCGCCGGGCCACTACTTTTAGCACCCCGAAAAAGTTAGCGCCACCGCGCCGTAAATTGAGTGGTAGCGCCCCAAGCTGAAGGTAGGGCGCTACTGGAAGCACTCCCCCTCCTTCCTGGAGCACTACCATTCAATATCGCGGCGCTACGTGCAACAGCGCCAATCAAGAGGAGCACCGGGCTGACCGATCGCGGCCAGCACCCCGCAGGAGGAAGCGAAAGGGGCAGGTGCTGGCAGGCGGCCCACCTCCCCTTTAAGTAGCGCCGCCGCGGCCGCAATAACACCCCCCTGACCCTGTCGGACATATCGTCCAGTGGTAGGTCAGGGGGAGCGACCGAAGTTTGCGGCCGGGGCGCGATCGGGACGCTGCACACGGCGATGACATCATCGCCAGAGGCGCAACGCCGCGGGGCGCTACCGGCAACGGCCGCCGCTAACCTCCCACTGCATTTTGCGGGAGGCATTAGCTGTGCCACGCCCAGGCGCTAGGGGCTTTATGTCCCGTTAGCGCTAACGTGAGGCGCAAAGCAACCCAATTTTTTCCCCCTTTAACTTTACTTAACTGCTTCTGGGTGAGAAGATTTAAAGAAAGAAAGAGCTTGCATTTATATAGCACCTTTCGAGACGTTCCAAAGAGCTTTACAGCCCCAATGAAGTATTTTTGAAATGTACTCAATGTTGTAATGTAGGAAACCTGCCAGCCAATTTGCGCACAGCAAGTAGCGGCCCGGCGAAGTTAGCACCCCAAAGTGGGCGCGACCGAATTTTTCCCCTGTTGGCTTTTTTATTCAAGTTGCATTTGAGCGTGCTCCTATCCCTCCCCGCACAGACCAGAAACAAAATGAACTTTACAAAGTAAATGACCAGATCATCTGTTTTAGTGATTGGCCAGGACACTGGGGAAAACCTCCCCTGCTCATCTTCAAAATAGTGCCATGGGATCTTTTAAGACCATCTCAGAGGGCAGGTGGGGCCTTGAGTTTAACACCTCATCTGCAAGACAGCACCTCTGAGCATTGAACTGGAGTGTCAGCCTCGAATTTTGTGCTCAAGTCTCAGGAGTGGGACTTTGAACCCACAACCCTCTGACTCCGAGACAGGAGTGCAGCCAACTGCACCACAGCTGGCAAAAGACACACAATGAAAGATTTTCTCCCTGTTTGGTTCTTTGAAGGAAGATGTGCCTCTGCCGCTGACAGGGCAGCAGCTACTGTCTTCTCGAACCTCTTGGCTGGCTTGGAGACACATAAGAGCCCCCAAGTCTGGCTACTCCCCACTCACCACTGCTCACTGAGTGAATGAAAGCCACAATTTTCGTATCACACAACACTCAATGGTGCTACATGGTTTTTAAATTGAGAACCAAAGGGGAACAATCCATAGTGCAGGACACCAGCAAGAAATCGTGGTCAAGGTGCATTATGCAAGGGTTTTAGAAGCCTGAAGTCTGTAGGTAAAAGGAAACACAGAGGGAGGCAATTGAACTCTGCCGTTTTGAGATACAGTGAAAGAATAAGTTAGAAGAAAGAGGAAAGAACAAAAGGAAGACTTTCATTTCTATAGCGCCTTTCGCGACCTCAGATGTTCCCAAAGCGCTTTACAGCCAATGAAGTACTTTTGAAGTAAAGTCACTGTTGTATTGTCTCAGTTGGTAGCACTCTCACCTCCGAGTAGAAGACTGTGAGTTCATTTTGCACTCCAGAGACTTGACTACAAAATCTAGCCTGACACTCCCAGTGCAGTACTGAGGGAGTGCTTCACTGTCAGAGGTGCTGTCTTTCGGATGAGATATTAAACCGAGGCCCCATCTGCCGTTTCAGGTAGTCATAAAAGATCCCATGGCACTATGCGAGGTAGAACAGAGGAGATCTTCCCGATGTCCTGGCCAATATTTATCCCTCAACCAACATCACTAAAACAGATTAACTGTTCATTATCACATTGCTATTTGTGGGAGCTTGCTGTGCGCAAATTGGCTGCTGCACTTGCTATGTTACAACAGTGACTGCACTTCAAAAATACTTCATTGTCTGTGAAGCGCTTTGGGACATCCTGAGGTTGTAAAAGGTGCTATATAAAGGCAAGTTCTTTCTTTAATATAGGAAAGCCAATTCGCATACATCCACCTCGGAAGGATGAAAGATTGAATCAACCCTTGGTTTTGATGGCTGCGCTCAACTGGTTAAGCTCACTGATACCAATTATTAATTAATTGATAAGGTGAAGATTTGAGCTCGTTATTTTAAAACCCATTTATTCACCTGTCAACATCCATTAATTGCTTTGGAGAAACAAGCAACGGTTTACAATGAAAATACATGGATTTAGTGCTTGATGGAATATGTTGAAAATTAAGAGTTCTAACCTCTTTAAATCCATCGTCTTACTGAGGATGGCCATTAGCAAACTGAAAACTCACCATCTACATAATCGCTTGCTAAACTTAATTTGCTTCAACACTCTAATTAGAGTGCCTTGCTGTGTTGACATCTTTAGTTCCCCATTATATTCCTACCAACAATTGCCAGCTTCCTGACACCATCATCTGCTGACAGAAAGACCTTTAATGATCTCTCCAAAGTACTTAATGGCTGCAGCAGGTAGGTGGAAAATCTTCAATCTTATTTTTAGTGCTTACATAATGCGATAGAAATGAATAAGTGCTGGGCATTAGGAGCTGGAGGAGTGCTTTGTGTATTAATGCTGCATCGACATTGAATCTGTTGGCTGAATTATTTCTCCAGCACTGACTGTCATTCCCAGCGAGCATGAGGAAAGTCATGAATGAGCAAGAGCCATTCGATCCATTGAAGCTCTTCCCTAACTCTAGTATTCTAACTCCGAAGCTGGCATCCAACTCTCTTGAACTCCTCTCCCGTCCTCCCTCCCCACCACACACACACACAAAGAGGTAAATCATTCCAGACATTGATCACCCTTTGAGTGAAGAAGTTCTTCCAGCATCTGGTCTGTTTACTTTTAATTAGTTCATGTTTGTGACATCTGCTTCTATTATTGTCTTATTTTGAACAGACAAACATATGAAATGGACCGGCAGGAAGAGACCGGCTGCTCCATCCAGCCTGCCCCACACACCATGATGACTGGAGCATCTTGACTGGATACCGCTTCCCACTCGCCCCCACCTCCCACCCCCCGCAGCCATGGGATAGGCAATAAAACAGAGAAAAAACCCAGGGAATTAGTGATATGAATTGATATTCAGGATTTGCCTCGTCTAAGCCAACTAGTGGCGTGTCCTGGGCAGCTGCCTTGTTCCATAGGCCAGACAGTCCGGCAAAATTTGTCGGTTCCATGGGAGAAGCATGAATCACACCCCACCCCCCGAAAAAAAAATGGTGGTGCCCCCTTCTTTGTAACGGGGCCACAGTTACATTTAAGAAAAATAATGCGTACTGGGGACACTCAGGTGAGGCCAACATTCACGATTTGACAGCCTGGTACACCTGATTTTATTCGTACAAAAGAAATAACTTGCATTTATATAGCGCCTTTCACAACCTCAGGACATCCCAAAGTGCTTTACAGCCAATTAAGTACTTTTGAAGTGTTTTGAAGTAGTCACTGTTGCAATGTGGGAAATGCGGCAACCAATTTGCAAACAGCAATCTCCCACAAACAGCAATGAGATAATGACCAGATAATCTGTTTTATTGATGTTGATTGAGGGATAAATATTGGCCAGGACACCGGGGAGAACTCCCCTGCTCTTCTTTGAATAGTGCCCATGGGATCTTTTACGTCCACCTGTGAGGGCAGACGGAGCCTCGGTTTAACGTCTCATCTGAAAGACGGCACCTCCGACAGTGCAGCACTCCCTGAGTACTGGCACTGGGAGTGTCAGCCTGGATTTGGTGTTCAAGTCCCTGGAGTGGGACTTGAACCCACAACCTTTTGAATCAGAAGCGAGAGTGTGTCTCACTGAGCCGCAGCTGACACACTAATTTAAGTCCAGACATTGAATATTGACAGACTACTGGACCATAGGGGTATCACAGCTACGCCCGATCTTCACCCATTATCCACACAAGTGGGCTTTCCAGTAAGGGGTGGGTGGTGGGGGGCGGCGGTCACTGGAAAATCATCAGGAGTGGGAAGCCCAGTTGATATTCCCATTCCGAGCATCAAGGGCTCAGGCGTCAGTTGTCGCAACCCTACTGTGTCACTCCACCTGAAATCAGCTAACACAACGGAAACCTTCTGGTCTTTGCAGTTCACTTGATGCCGCATTAATCAACTGAGCCACAAGGGTGAGCTATATCCAGCTAGATAAAAGCAGGAAACTTTCTTTGTGCCATATTAAACACACTTAAAGCAATCCATCTCTCTCTTAAATTATGACTGCTTTATTCTCCAATATTGCCCACAATTTTGTTTGATTGAACGGGCCCTTGTTTCTAAGACTTTTGCTATTTAAAGTTGTCACATGGATGTTATTAAAACAATAATAAAAGAACCAAATTGTTCTAAGAAAATATCCCTGCATATTTGAAATTGTTTATACCTCTCCTCACAAAATATCAGCTTTTAGATTCCTTTTTAACATGAATCTGCTCCAAAGTGATATCACAGCTTTACAAAAATGAAACAAGAAATGTCAGGAAGGTATTCTATTAATGCTGCATAACGACGGCCAAACCCATCAATACATTTACCAGCCATTATGATCCAATAATGCATTTCAATTTCTTTTTCAATGTTCATTGCATAAATCTGAATGCAATTAAGTATATAGTCAGGCATGCCTGGTTCAAATATAATTCTAAACCAAGCATTGAATCCCAGTGGACAAACCTCTTCCCATTCACTCCCAATATACAAAATCCCAATGGACTAAAGCCCTTCCCATTCACTCCCATTGTACAGAATCCCAGTGGACCAAACCTCTTCTCATTCACTCCCAATATACAAAATCCCAATGGACTAAACCTCTTCCCATTCACTCCCATTGTACAGAATCCCAGTGGACCAAACCCCTTCCCATTCACTCCAAATATAGAAAGAAAGACTTGCATTTATATAGCGCCTTTCAAGACCACCGGACGTCTCAAAGCGCTTTACAGCCAATGAAGTACTTATGAAATGGAGTCACTGTTGTAATGTGGGAAAATATGCAAAATCTCAATGGCCCAAATCCCTTCCCAGTCACAGGGAGCGATGGAAAAAAGATAACTGTGCATCTGCAAATGAAAAATATCTTTGGTAGGAGTGGAGTGTTCTTGCATCCAAGGAATGATTATACAGTGGCCGCCACCACTCCCCCCCCCACCCACCCCTTACTGTCTCGATACAGCACCGAGAGTCCCTGATCTCAACTGGGCTATTAGGAGGACGCGTCCAGTTCAGTCAAGGTTCATTCTGGCAGAAAGAAGATTATTGAGCAAGTGGTCACCATGACATAAGGGAATTTTCCAGGCCCTAGAGACTGAATCATAGAAATTTACGGCACAGAAAGAGGCCATTCGGCCCATCCTGTCTGTGCCGCCCCAAAAAGAGCCATACCGCCTAATCCCTCTTTCCAGCTCTTGGTCCATAGCCTTGTAGGTTATGGCACGTCAACTGTGTATCCAAGTATTTTTTAAATGTGATGAGGGTTTCTGCCTCTACCACCCTTTCAGGCAGTGAGTTCCAGACCCCCACTGCCCTCTGGGTGAAAAAAGTTCTCCTCAACTCCCCTCTAATCCTTCTACCAATTACTTTAAATCTATGCCCCCTGGTTATTGACCTCTCTGCTAAGGGAAATAGGTCCTTTCTATCCACTCTATCTAGGCCCCTCATAATTTTAGAGGACAGCAACGCTGATTATCTCTGGTGTTACATGGATGAACTATTATTCATGACTAGATAAGCTTCACCTCTGCAACTTTGAAAAGAAATGTATCAGGTGAACCTTGCAGAGGCTATAGAAAAATTAAATTTCACAGCACAGAAGGAGGCCATTCTGCCCTTCACACTTCTGCCAGCTCTCTGAAAGCTATCCACTTAGTCCCATTTCCTTGCCCTTTCCCCATCTATATCGTACATCTGCATGCATTTCCTGTCTACAACACTGTAGTTCCTGCTGTCATATTTTTGTCACATTTTGTGTCAACTTTTCCCTCTTATAAATTCTCTGTTCACATTTATAATGGAAATTGCATATGTAAACCCGTCACGCTGTAATTATACCTTCCAGCCAGTGGTGGCGCTGTAGGTCCTCAGTTTTGCAATTCCTTTTTCTAGAAATAAGGAATATCTTATTCTGCAACCAACTTTATTTCTCTGCTTCCTGAATTGCCTTGACATTTGTTATTTAACCATAAATATTAATATAAAATTACAGCATTGTATAAAAAAAATGACAGAATGTGTGACTTTAAAATGGAGGCAAAATTACATCACCAGGCCGTGTTCCAATTATTGCTGCCCGCTAGCCTCACCTCACCTGAAGAGTACACTTTGTCATTGTCTCTGTGTGAAATGCAATGGAAGATTGATTAGTACCCACTTAAAAATTTCTTTTTCAAATATTTATCCAATTCCAGTATTAAAATACATTTACTGAGATAGAGAGAGTACACCCAGAATAATACTTTCAGATACATTAAGGGAATAGGACAAGAAAGATTATTTCAGTATTGTGAAGTACAAGTTTCGGAATAATGTCAGGAAGTATTTGTTTTGAAATGGTGATCAACAGTTAGAATAAATGAAGAAAATAGAAAGAACTTGCGGGAAAAATTTGGTTGATTTGTGCCTTCCGTTAGCGCCCTAAGAGGACGCTAATGGGGTGCAAAGCAACTAGCGCCTGGGCGCGGGGCCGCTAACGCCTCCCGTTAAATTCAATGGGAGGTTAGCGGCGGTGATAACCGTTAGCGCCCCTTTAACACATCTTTCAAGGTGGTAACCGTTTGTTGTGTTCACAGATATTTATGGTAATTTCTGTAGATTTAAATGCTCAACCACAGAATTGGTTGGGCAGAATGGCTTGTTTTAGTGTCATTTCCATGTAGTTCTATGATTAAAGTCATTGAATCACACAGCACAGAAAGTGGCCATTCGGCCCATCGTGCCTTTGCCGGATCTTTGAAAGACTTATCCGATTAGTTCCACTCCCCTCGCGCTTTCCCTCAGCTTTGCAACTCTTCCTATCTAATTCCCTTTTGAAAGTTACTATTGAATCTGCTTCCACCGCCCTTTCAGGCAGCGCATTCCAGATCACAACAACTCGCCGTGTTAAAACAATTCTCCTCGTCTCCCCTCTTTGTTTCTTTTGACAATTATCTTAAAACTGTGTCCTCTGGTTACCGACCCACCTGCCAATCATAGAAGAGTACAGCACAGAAGGAGGCCATTCGGCCCATCGAGTCTGCGCCGGCTCTTTCGAAGAGCAATCCAGTTAGTCCCACTCCCCCGCTCTTTCCCCATATCCCTGCAATTTTTTCTCCTTCAAGTATTTATCTAATTCCCTATTGAAGGCTACTATTGAATTAGTTTCCACCACCCTATCAGGCAGTGCATTCCAAATCCTACCCATTCGTTGCATAGAAAGGGTTTTCCTCATGTCGCCTCTGGTTCTTTTGCCAATTATCTTAAAACGATGTCCTCTGGTTACTGACCCTCCCGCCAATGGAAGCAGTTTCTCCTTATTTACTCTATCAAAACCATTCATTCTTTTGAACACCGCTATTAAATCTCCCTTGAACCTTCTCTCCTCTAAGGAGAGCAATCCCAGCTTCTCTAGTCTCTCCAATCAAGGCAACTGAAGAAACATTCCCAGTTCGGGCGCGTGTGAAATGAGGCTCCTTTCAAGTCAGTTGAGTCTGTGGGTTAGGCAATGCAGGGGATGGAAATCGATGTAGTCAGCTGCAGAGCATGCAAAAACATGCACATGGTGGCTCCATGCAAAGGTAGACCAACTCCAATCTGCTCACACTGCCCTGCAGGCAGTAGGAATTCCAGCACCTTTGGAGGTGATTTTGCCAATGGGGGCGCGTTGGAGGCGGGACTGCTGCTTGGCGGGTCGATGTCCCGCCTCCATCAATTTGTGGCCAACCCACGCTATTTTCCCTTGATTGACCTTGTTAAGCCCACCCAGCGGGCTTTGCAGGCCAATTAAGGGAAAGCCGGTTACAGAGAACGCCAGCGTATGACATTTCATCTGTCAAAAGTTTTTGACAGATGAATTGTCATCGTTTGACAGCTCTGGAAAGCTGTCAAACACTGACATTCTCTGTAGTTTGATGAGTTCTTGAATTCAAGACCTCATCAAACCTCTTTCTTTTGCAGAAATGAGATGGTTGCTGCATTGGAGAATGCAACGGCCATCTGTCATCTCTACCGCGGAGGTGTGAGACTCTCCGCATACCCACCAATTGAAGCCTGCAGGAAGAAACAAAGGTAAGTACACTTTTTCTGTCATTTTCCACTTACCTCAGATACTCACCTCTCCACACTTGCACCCATCACTTACCTTCACAGCACACTTTTGCACCCCTCCAATCCCCGCAGACCCACTACTCACCTCGGTGACCCTGGCGGGGTTCGGAGCTTTCGGGAAGCCCGCACTTTTGTGGGTAAAATGGGGATAATCCTCTAAGTGGCTGTAATCCCATTCTAGCCTCCAAGGAGACGGGACCTGGCGCAGGTCAGCTACCCGCCTACTGGCAAGTTGGCACGGAGGCGATTTGGGGGCGGGTTGGGCACCCGCCCCCAAATTCTGCCATTTTCCCAGCAGTCCCGCCTCCATACCCACCTCCCCAGGGCTTGCAAGATCATGCCCTTTGTCTTCAAACTGGTTGCAGCCTGGACAAAACACCTCAGATGTTATAACGTCTCAAGATCTTCCAAATAATCATAAGGGCTAATGGGATGCTGGCCTTTATATCTGGAGGACTAGAGTACAAGCGGGTAGAAGTTATGCTGCAGCTATACAAAACCCTGGTTACACCACACCTGGAGTATTGTGAGCAGTTCTGGGCACCACACTTTAGGAAGGATATATTGGCCTTGGAGGGAGCGCAGCGGAGGTTTACCAGAATGATACCCGGACTCCAAGGGTTAAGTTACGAGGAGAGATTACACAAATTAGGGTTGTATTCCCTTGAATTTCGAAGGTTAACGGGTGATTTGATCGCAGTTTACAAGACATTAAAGGGAACAGAAAGGGTAGATAGAGAGAAACTATTTCCGCTGGTTGGGGAGGCTAGGACTAGGGGACATAGTCTAAAAATTAGAGCCAGACCTTTCAGGAGTGAAATTAAGAAACACTTCAACACACTCTCTTCTGCAAATGGCAGTTGATGCTAGATCAATTGTTAATTTTAAATCTGAGATTGATAGATTTCTGTTAACCAAGCATATTAAGGAATATGGGGCAAAGGCGGGGTATATGGAGTTAGGTCGCAGATAAACCATGATCTCATTGAACGGCGGAACAGGCTTGAGGGGCTGAATGGCCTCCTCCTGAGCCTATGTTCCTATGTTCTATCGTTACATGAAATTACAAGTCTGGTTTGAGATCAATTTTTCGACTTGGCTCCTGCCAATCTCTCACCGTTGTAAAGGTCCAGTGGATTAACTAATCCACTCCTGTCCTGGGTCAATATTTATCCTTCTATCAACCTTGCTAAAAGCACATTATCTCATTCATCTCACTGCTGTTCATGGGATCTTGCTGCGCACAATTTGGTTACCGCGTTTCCTACATTACAACAGTGACTAGACTTCAAAAAGTACTTCATTGGCTGTAAAGCGCTTTGGGACATCCTGAGGTCGTGAAAGACGCTGTAGAAATCCAAGTTATTTCTTTTCTTCTTGCTCCATGCATCAGATTTCAAAGACATGATTCAAATCTTATAATGGCTACAGGCAAAAGCACTTTATTGCACATAAGCAATTACTTGAGATAATTATGCAACTAATGAAAGAACTTGAGGAAAACAAGAAATGTTTTACTAAAGTGCTTTTGTAATTAAATTTAGTTTTGTGGCATCCTTATGAAAGCCTAATTAGGTTACAAAAAATGACAAACCTTTGGGGACATGATAAAGGAGTCACTAGGAATGTAGATGCAGTTGTTACATACAATTTACAGCACAGAAACAGGCCATTTGGCCCAACTGGTCTAAGCCGCTATTTATGCTCCCCACGGCCCTCCTCCCACCCTACTTAACCCTATCCACAGATTTTTTAAAATTCATTCATGGCATGTGGGAGTCGCTGGCAAGTCCAGCATTTATTTCCCATCCCTAGTTGCCCTCGAGAAGGTGGTGGTGAGCCGCCTTCTTGAACCGCTGCAGTCTGTGCGGTGAAGGTGCTCCCACAGTGCTGTTAGGGAGGGAGTTCCAGGATTTTGACCCAGCGACGATTAAGGGACGACTGATATATTTCCAAGTCAGGATGGTGTGTGACTTGGAGGACAACTTGGAGGTGGTGGTGTTCCCAATCTTCTATTCCTTTCATGTGCTTAATTCCCCTTAAATGCATCTATGTTATTCGCCTCAACTACTCCATGTGGTAGCGAGTTCCACATTCTCACCACTCTCAGAGTAAAGATGTTTCTCCTGAATTGATTATTGGATTTATTAGTGACTATCTTATACTTATGGTCCTTAGTTTTGGATTTCCCCAACCTGTGGAAACAACAACAGCAACAACATGTATTTGTACATCTTCTCTACATCTACCCTACCAAACCCCTTCACAATTTAAAGACCTCTAAGAGGTCACCTCTCAGTCTTCTCTTTTCTAGAGAAAAGAGCACCAGGCCGTTCATTTATCTCATTGCTGTTTGTGGGACCTTGCTGAACGCATTTGTTTCCTACATCACAACAGCGACCACTTCATTGGCTGTACAGCGCTTTGGGATGTCCTGTAGCCGTGAAAGGCACTGTATAAATGCATGGCTTTCTTTTCTTTCTCAAGAGAGAGTAAAATTGCGCAAAGTGCAAAAAGGGGCAGCTGACCCGAACCCCCAGGCGGGTTAGATTAAAATTGGCCCCAAGGTGAGATCGGCAGTGACTAGGCATTGGATTTAAGGACATCCTGAACCAAATGGCTCAACTATTCACTGCCTTAACCTGTTGTGCCACCGGGTGAGTTGCAGTACATGTAAGGCAAGCTTTAACTGGCTTCAATGTAATTTTCTAGCTGATAAGTTCAGACAAACCCAGTAAAGCAACGACTTAACCAAATCTAGGCAGCCGTTGTGTTCACCCTTTGATATTCATGAGATCTTGTCAAATGAAACACTTTCGACTTTCAAATCATAGAGTTTACTCTCGCCTGTCAAAACACATTTGAATTCTCTGAAAATATTCAAGTATATATTTTTGCAATTTGATTCAAATATGTTTGATTTCAAAGTCAGCTCCTGTGAGAATCAGGTTAAATGCTCGGGATCAAAACAGTCCAACAGGCTGCTACTTGACATGCCTTTGATTTTTCTTTCCGCCTCTGATTTTCACGTTCTTGTCTCTCCTATTAGTCTCAAGGAAGTTGTGTTGTGGATTTTTACACTGTGCAGTGTTTCTGGGAACTTTTGAAACTTTCCTTTGAACGATTCTAACATTAGCAGCTAGCGGATATTCCAGCCAATTGTCTTCTCGCTTTCAAACGTGGCCTGCCACCCAATGGGGCTCACAGCTCCTTTGCAGAGCAACACGGAGCCAGCAGTATAACTTGTTTCTTCCAACTACACAGTGCACTTCACATAAAGTCTGAGACCCCCTACCTGTACTAAGTAAACACACATTTACAACCTTTGTTCAGTGGGTAGCACTCTCGCCTCTGTTAAAACATGTAGGGGGAAAAATTCTGTCACGCCCCCTTTGGGGCGCTACTTTTAGCGCCCTGAAAAAGTTAGCGCCCTTGCACCGTAAATTGAGTGGTAGCGCCCCAAGCAGGAGGCGGGGTGCTATTGGAAGCGCTCTCCCTCCTTCCTGGGGCGCTACCATTCAATATCGTGGCGCTATGTGCAACAACAAAAAATGGCCGCCCGGCAACTGCCCTTTAATTTGTACCGCCGCGGCCGCAAAAACACCACCCTGACCCTGTCGGACACAAAGCTCGGCGGTAGGTCAGGGGGCGTGACCGAAGTTTGCCGCCGGGGCGCGAGCGTGGCGCTGCGCACGCCGATGATGTCATCGCCAGAGGCGCTGGGCCGCAGGGTGCTACCGGCTACCGCGGCCGCTAATCCCCCGCTGAATTTTGCGGGAGGCGTTAGCGGCGCCGCGCCCAAACGCTAGGGGCGCTAACGGGAGGCGCAAAGCAACCCAATTTTCCCCCCATAGTTTCAAGTCCCACTCCACAGACTTGAGTGCATAATCTCGGCTGACACATCCCAGAGTCAGTACAGAATGAGTGCTGCATTGTCAGAGGTGCCATCCTTCTGATGAGATGTTAAACCGAGGCCCGGTCGGCCCTCTCAGGTGGACATAAAAGATCCTACGGCATTATTCGAAGAAGAGCAGAGAAGTTCTCCCGGTGTCCTGTCCATTGTCTATCCCTCAACCAGCAACACCAAATACATATTATCTGCTCATTTATCTCATTGCTGCTTGTGGGATCTTGCTGTGCGGAAATTGGCTGCCACATTTCCTACATTACAACAGTGACTACACTTCAAAAGTACTTCATTAGCTGTAAAACATTTTGGGATATCTTGAGGTCATGAAAGGCGCTACATAAATGCAAGTCTTTCTTTCTTTCTGCTGCCGTCCCTCCCTCTTCAAAACCTACCTCATCAACAGCGCCTTTGATTACCTCACCTGGCTCTTTTGTTATTCATTCATGGAATGTGGGCATCGCTGGCAAGGCCAGCATTTATTTCCCATCCCTAATTGTCCTTGAGAAGGTGCTGGTGAGCCGCCTTCTTGAACCGCTGCAGTCCGTGTGGTGAAGGTACTCCCACAGTGCTGTGAGGGAGGGAGTTCCAGGATTTTGACCCAGCGACGATGAAGGAACGGCCGATATATTTCCAAGTCAGGATGGTGTGTGACTTGAAGGGGAACGTGGATGTGGTGGTGTTCCCATGCGCCTGCTGCCCTTGTCCTTCTAGGTGGTAGAGGTCACGGATTTGGGTAATCAATAGGTTTGTGTAAAGTGTCATTGTTTTTTTTGTTATGTTGAATATGCTGTATAAGTGCAAGGTGTTGTCTACACAGCACACACACAGGTAGACACTGATAAATCACAATGCACACACATATAAATACTTTAAGGGGAAAAAATTGCAGGGCTTATGGGGAAAGAGCAAGTGAGTGGGACTAATTGGAGAGCTCTTTCAAAGAGCCGGTACAGGCACGATGCGCCGAATGGCCTCCTTCTGTGCTGTATCATTCTATGAGCCTATAGCGTTCAATAGCCACTGTTGTGATCTGGAATGTGCTGCCTGAAAGGGCAGTGGAAGCAGATTCAATAATAACTTTCAAAAGGGAATTGGATAAATACTTGAAAGGGAAAAATTTACAGGGGAAAAAGCAGGGGGGAGTGGGACTAATTGGACAGCTCTACCAAAGAGATGGGCCGAATGGCCTCCTTCTGTGCTGTACCATTCTATGATTGATGTGGAGATGCCGGTGTTGGACTGGGGTGGACAAATGTGAGAAGTCGCACAACACCAGGTTATAGTCCAACAGCTTTATTTGAAATCACAAGCTTTCGGAGCGCTGCTCCTTCATCAGGTGAAGTGAAGAGATGCATATAGGCACAGTTTATATAGTCAGAGAACACTGCCAGACGATTACAGTTAATCTTTCTAACTGCCCTTTATCACACCTCGGCAGAGAGATAATCACGGCAATCAAAGGTGTGGATGGTGTCCAAACAGGTTAGTCAGGAAAACATTACATCAAAGACAATGAGGTGGGGTCACAAGGGGTCAAATGTGGCAGATGCTGGTGTCTGTATGGAAAACAAAAAACTTTTTTTGCTGGAAATCACAGCAGGTCCGGCCGCATCTGTGTAGAGAGAACAAGCCAACGATGACTCGAGTCTGGATGACTCTACGTCAGGTGGGGTTACATGTAGCGTGACATGAACCCAAGATCCCGGTTGAGGCCGTCCTCATGGGAGCGGAAGTTGGCTATCAGTTTCTGCTCGACGATTTTATGTTATCGTGTGTCTCGAAGGCCGCCTTGGAGAACGCTTACCCGAAGATCGGAGGCTGAATGTCCTTGACTGCTGAAGTGTTCCCCGACTGGGAGGGAACACTCCTGCCTGGCGATTCTTGTGCCGTGTCCGTTCATACGTTGTCGCAGTTTCTGTATGGTCTCGCCGATGTACCATGCTCCGGGGCATCCTTTCCTGCAACGTATGAGGTAGACAACGTTGGCCGAGTCACATGAGTATGTACCATGTACCTGGTGGGTGGTGTCATCACGTGTGATGATGGTATCTGTGTTGATGATCTGGCATGTCTTGCAGAGGTTGCCGTGGCAGGGTTGTGTGGTGTCGTGGTCGCTGTTCTCCTGAAAGCTGGGTAATTTGCTGCGAACGATGGTCTGTTTGAGGTTAGGCGGCTGTTTGAAGGCGAGTAGTGGAGGCGTGAGGATGGCCTTAGCGAGGTGTTCATCGTCATCGATGACATGTTGAAGGCTGCGAAGAACATGGCGTAGTTTCTCCGCTCCGGGGAAGTACTGGACGACGTAGGGTACTCTGTTGGTTGTGTCCCATGTTTGTCTTCTGAGGAGGTCTATGCGATTTTTCGCTGTGGCCCGTCGGCAGTTAGAAAGATTAACTGTAATCATCTGGCAGTGTTCTCTGACTATATATGCTGTGCCTATATGCATCTCTTCACTTCACCTGACGAAGGAGCAGCGCTCCGAAAGCTTGTGATTTCAAATAAAGCTGTTGGACTATAACCTGGTGTTGTGCGACTTCTCACATTCTATGATTGTATGACATGCTGCCAAACACACATACAGATACTGACACAGAACACACATGAACATCCGCATGTGCACACCTATTTCAGCCTGTTTCCAGTTATTGAGATCCTGATCACCACTGTTCAGCCTGTTCTCTACATCTTCAAAATGTGCAGAAACTTTGCAGCAGAACCTGTCTTCTTTTCCAACCAGGAGACAGGGTAAAATGAACATTTTTAATTACCGTCGTGAAATTATACGCCTGTCAAAAAAAGCATTAATTTCCACTTTTGGAAAGGCTGAAAATTGCAGAGTGCTGTCTAAGTGTGGAAGCAATAAGCACTGGTTAAAACAGTGATGACTTTATCTCTTCACTTAATGTCACTTTTATGGTTATTTAGAGCAATAAAACCCCTAACTCTGTAAAACATTGAACACTTTAATAATTGCCTAATTTTAATTTCTTTAAATGACTCCAGTCTCTTCAAGATAATGAGCAAATGTACTTAGTAGGCTAACTACTGGAGACTTTCTCCCTGAGTGTTGTAACCCTTTACCTCTTGACATCATCCTTGGCCAAAACTTTGTAAATTAAAAAAGAACGCACAATAATTTTAAATGTTTATTACTGTTATTTGCAGCAATGCCCACAACCCTCCTCGATCTCTGTGCCCTTCCAATCCCCGCCTCCTGTGCTTCCCCGATTCTCATTGCTCCATCACTGGCGGCCGTGCCTTCAGCTGCCTGGGCCCTAAGCTCTGGAATTCTCTCCCTAAATCTCTCCGCCTCTCTACCTCTCTCTCCTCCTTTAAGATGCTGCTTAAAACCTACCTCTTTGGCCATCTTTTGGTCACCTGCCCCAATATCTCCTTATGTGGCTTGGTGTCAAATTGTGTTTGATAATCGCTCCTGTGAAGCACCTTGGGACGTTTTACTACGTTAAAGGCGCTGTATAAATTGTGGGGAGGCCTTTTCAGGACGGTCTTCCAGGGTAGAAACCGAGGGAATGGATGCCTAAGCTTTCCTTAAGGGGCCCGGAGCAGCACTCATGCTCCTCCTGACCCCACATGGAAACTAAAAAATTAACTGGTTGGGCTTCTTCTGGTGCCGGCTTCCTATCCCCGCTTTTCTTTCCTGCTTCCCCCACTCAGACCACAGTTAAAATTGCAGTCAGGACCCAAAGACGTCTTCGGACCTCGCGCTGCAGGTTTAAAGAAGGACCTCACAGACTTCAGCTAGGTGTCCTTGCCTGCGCACAGGACAGCAAGTTAATATTGAAGACACCAGGATCGGTGCGGGTTGTCGGAGGGTAAGTCGCCCGGCCGATTTTAATCACCCGCCTGCCCAGTTCCCACCAGGCAGGTAGGGTTACAATCGCTCCTAACAATGTCTGCATCCCACTCTTGAATTCTTGCTTGTATGAATATACTAAGCGCAAAGGGTAAGGGGATGTGATGGAGGTTTGCAATGGAGTATGAATCACAATTGCAGGGCAATGAATTAAAGAAAGACTTGCATTTATATAGCACCATTCACGACCTCAGGATGTCCCAAAGTGCTTTACAACCAATTAAGTACTATTGAAGTGTAGTCACTATTGTAATGTAGGAAACCAAATTGCATACAGCAAGCTCCCTCTAACAGTAATGTGATAATGACCAGATAGCTCCATGAGATCTTTTACATCCACCTGAGAGGGTAGACAGGACCTTGACTCAACAGCCGCGAATTTAATGGAGGAGTTGGAGTCGGGTTGCCTGGTGGGCGGGTTCAGGTCCCACTGCCGGTTTCAGCTGCTCCCCAATCTAGATTTTCAGTTAAGTAGACTCATTAAGCCCGCCATGCGCGCTACCCGGCCCAATGAGTGGGTGCGGATCTGCTGCTCGCCTCTCCAGGAGGAAGAGGAAGATGACTCCTCAGAGGAGCTTGCAGCCTCTGAGGGAGCAGCGTCACCAGAACTCAGCGCACCCAGCACCAGTACAGATGCGCACACCTCGGTGAGTCCATCACGAGATAGTGTAGTGTTGTCACCTGGTGTATCACAGCTCACAAATGAGCATCAGCAGATAGTGGAGACAACCACAGTAGTGGAGAGTCCTCCTCGGAGGTCGCAGGATGCTCTTAGCTCTGCTCAGCTGCATGTAGACGCTGTACCTCTGGGGCCATCCAGAAAGAGAGCCGTGCTGGAACTTCAGCAACAAGTTCAGGAGGCAAGATAGAGGAGTTTTGTGCATCGTGGACTTTGGGAGGTTATTTGTCCAAGTGCCCCTACACAAGAAAAAACTGTGGCTAAAATAAAACTCTTGGACATAAGAAAAAGTGGCAAATTGGATGATAAATTACCTAACTACTAGAAAGCACACGGCAGTGATCAATGGTAGTAGTTCTAATTGGGCAGTTGTCTCCAATGGACTACCCCAGGGAAGAGTACGTGGGCCTGTCCTGCTAACTGTAGCCATAATAGTTCATAAATCTCTTGATGTAGCACATGAAAGGTAGAGTGCCGAAGTTGTCTGAGGTCCACAGAGACATGGAAACTGGCCAGACGAACTGCAAATGGAGATTAACATTCAGGAACATAAAGTAATACAAGGCACTATTAGAATCATACATCACGGAAGGAGGCCATTTAGTCCATCGTGCGAGTGCCGGCTCTTTGGAAGAGCGATCCAATTAGGCTCACTCCCCACTGCTCTTTCTCCATAGCCCTGCAAATCCTTTTCTGATTAAAAATGGCAAGTATGATTTCAAAATGAGGGGCACCTTTGTAGGGGGTGGTGGTTTGTGTCAGCTTCACCTCTGACTTCTGAACGGTTCGAATCGCTCCCACTCCCTTGGTTCTAGACCTTTGACTTATTTGGGGGTTGTGACAAATGTGCAACAGACAACTGGTTTTGATGCAAGAACTTTGATCTTTATTCAAGAGAGTAAAATGCAACACAAACACTCTTAACACTCTAATAAAATGGGGAACACTTCGGCACAAACGAGGGAAATCACATTAGAAGAATACTTCACCCCTCCCAATCCCACTTCACTAGCTAGGTTGGACTCTAGAGGACCAGGGATGATACTCACCAAAATCCTTGACAGTTGGGCTGGTTCACGGTTTTGGGGTTCGCTCTATATGTTGGTTGGTGTCTGTCGTACCCCGTACGCGGTAGAGGACTTCAACTGCGTAGCTGGTCAGTCTTCGTGAGTCCGCTGATGCGGTAGGGTGCGTATTGGATCTATCAGGTGAGCACCCACTTTTCTTTGGTTTTGAAGTAGGGTTTAGAGTCTTTTAGGGAAAATCTGACCCAGGGGTAAGTCAGGAGTAGATTGTAGAGTTGAAACTTTGCGGATCTTCGGCTTTTCTCCGAGTTGGTTTTCTTTGGTCGCGGTTGCCCAATATTGGTGGTGATGTTCGGTTGGTTGTTTTTCGTGAGACTCTTGTTGCCGCGAGGTGTCCGATGGTCACTGAGGCGGTCGCTCTGGTTTCTTCCACGTGTCGGCCTACTTCGGGAGCTGTTAGCCTCCTTTGTTGAACGGTCTGGTCTTCGAGCTGTCGACCTCCTGGCTGGACACAGAACGTTGAACGGTGGTGCTGGAGAACTGTGTTGCGGTGAATGCCTCCGTGGATGAACTTGTCCTCCTTAGGTTGAGAACGGACCTTCAATTATACGAATTGAAGCTTCCTTATCTGCGTGCCAAATCAAATCCCGGTCATTGTTAGATTTTGGCGGGCTCGTTAACGGTAACTTGTTTGTTAATGTGTGAAGTGGTTTCGGGATGGCTCCATCCTGTCGATCTGCCACTTAATCGTAGTTGATTGTTCCCAAGTTTTGAGTTTCTTGACTGGGCCTGGGATTTCTATAGAGTAGGCCGAAGGTTCACCAGACTGATTCCTGGGAGGAGAGGATTGTCCTATAATGAGAGATTGAGTAGATTGGGCCTATTCTCTCTGGAGTTTAGAAGAATGAGAGGAGATCTCATTGAAACATGTATGACTCTGAGGGGGATTGACAGGGTAGATGCTGCGAGGTTGTTTCCCCCTGGCTGGAGAGTCTAGAACTAGGGGGAATAGTCTCAGGATAAGGGTACGGCCATTTAGGACTGAGATGAGGAAACATTTCTTCACTCAGAGGGTGGTGAATCTTTGGAATTCTCTGCCCCAGAGGGCTGTGGAGGCTCAGCCGTTGAGTATATTCAAGTCAGAGATCAATAGATTTTTGGACTTAAGGGGAATCAAGAGATATGGGGATAGTGAAGGAAAGTGGAGTTGAGGTTGAAGATCAACCATGATCTTATTGAATGGTGGAGCAGGCTCGAGGGGCCGAATGGCCGACTCCTGCTCCTATTTTGTATGTCTTAAATGCATGGCAGATCAGTCAGTATCTGGATAAAAAAAATTACGGCTGCATTCCTTATGAATATACCCAAAGACGTTAAACTGCTTTTTCTCTTCACAGAGGCTGAGGGACCTGTTGTTTTCTGTCAGCATTTTCTTCAGATGTCCCGTATTTGCAGTTGTTTTTTTTAATACACGGACTATTTTGTTTGATTGCTCAGCCGTTTATTACAAAGTGTACAGGAAGGCGGTAGAGTATGGAAATTTATCACACGGGAAGTTTGAGGAGCAAGAGAAGGCCAATTGGCCTAACATAGTAAGACTGGTCTGTGTTTGAAGGCGCTGGCTGTAGTCATGGAAGGGTTCTCGCGGTCTGCTGCCACCTGCACTGACAGCATTTAGGCCTTGGAATGAAGCACTTTCAGAACGGCAGAGTTCAACTGTTGCTGAGCACAGCAGTTGCTGTCGGTCGAAGTCATCTCCAACCGTGACTGAAAAGAGCTGGAATTCACTAGACTGCCTATTCCCATCTCCATAACATCGCCCGTTTCCACCCTTGCCTCAGCTCATCCGCTGCTGAAACCCTCATCCATGCCTTTGTCACCTCTACGCACTCCTGGCCGGCCTCCCACATTCTACCCTATGTAAACTTGAGGTCATCCAAAACTCGGCTGCCCGTGTCCTAACTCGCAGCAAGTCCTCTTCGCACATCAGCCCCTGTGCTCGCTGACCTACATTGGCTCCCGGTTAAGCAACGCCTTGATTTCAAAATTTTCATCCTTGTTTTCAAATTCTTCTATGGCCTTGCCCCGTCCCTATCTCTGTAATCTCCTCCAGCCCTCAACTCCCCAAGATCTCTGCGCTCCTCCAATTCTGGCCTGTTGTGCATCCCTGATTTCCATCGCTCCACCATTGGTGGCTGTGCCTTCAGCTGTCGAGGCCCTCAGCTCTGGAATTCCCTCCCGAAACCTCTCCGCCTCTCTCTCCTCCTTTAAGACACTCCTTAAAACTTACCTCTTTGAACTTCATCGACCCTAATATCTCCTTATGTGGCTCAGTGTCAAATTTTGTCAGAGGACGCTCCTCTGAAGCGCCTTGGGAAGTTTTACTAGGTTAAAAGCGCCATAGCTTTGTAAATTGTTGTTGTTGTTGAGGCCTAGCCTGCTCCTTTTGCTACGTCTGTCTTTTGTGGAGATTTGGGCAGCCTTCATACTGATCCGTTCGGAGCGGGTTCACAGAGACTTGGCTGTTCGGAGGATTATAATTATGAGCAGTGCTTTGGCGGGAGAGGTGGTGTGTGGCGCAGAGTTTGCTTTAATTTGGAGGACATTACTGAGGGGGATCCAGTCCCAGGTTTCCCAAACACTGACAGGCATAGGTGATGTAGATTGCACTTCCGAACAAGTCACTGATGTAATGGCCTCCCACCAAAGCTATGCTCTTGGTTTATATAGTTTCCTGTCAAATCAAGTGGTGACAATGTGGAACTCGCTACCACAGGGAGTGGTTGAGGCGAATAACATAGATGCATTTAAGGGGAATGTAGATAAGTGCATGAGGGAGAAAAGAGTAGAAGGAGATGCTTATAGGGTGAGATGAAGTAGGGTGAGAGGAGACTCATGTGGAGCATAAACTCATCCTGTATGCTTCAGAGACATTGACCATGTACAGTAGACACCTCAAAGCACTGGAGAGGTACCACCAACGCTGCCTCCGTAAGATCCTGCAAATCCATTGGCAGGATAGGTGCACCAACGTCAGTGTTCTCGCTCAGGCCAACATCCCCAGCATCAAAGCTTTGACCACGCTCGATCAGCTCCGATGGACGGGCCACATCGTCCACATGCCCGATACGAGACTCACAAAACAAACGCTCTACTCGGAGCTCTGGCACGGCAAGAGAGCCCCAGGTGGGCAGAGGAAACGCTTCAAGGACACCCTCAAAGCCTCCTTGAAAAAGTGCAACATCCCCACCGACACCTGAGAATCCCTGGCCCAAGACCGCACAAAGTGGAGGAGAAGCATCCGGGAAGGCGCCGAACACCTTGAGTCTCTTCGCCGGGAGCAAGCGGAAGCCAAGCGCGAACAGCGGAAGGAGCGCACGTCAACCCAAGCACCCCACCCACCTGCCTCTTCTACCACCGTCTGCCCCACCTGTGACAGAGACTGTAGGTCCCGCATTGGACTCATCAGTCACCTGAGAACTTATTTTTAGTGTGGAAGCAAGTCATCCTCGGTTCCGAGGGACTGCCTAAGAAGAAACACCGGCACAGACCTGTTGGGCCAAATGGCCTGTTTCTGTGCTGTAAATTCTATGTAAAAAATCAGTCTCTCTGTTATTCATCTCAATCCACCTCCGTACCTGCTCATCTAAGTCCCTTAATACTCTTTTTTAAGAGGAACATAATTATTTGCCCCTTGAATCTATTTGCCGCTTGGATCTCTTGCCTCAGTTATCTTTCCTGGCAGCTTATTCTGCACATCTGTAACCCTGTTGAGTGAAATTGTTCTCCTCAATTCCCTGTTTATTCCTAATTTTGAAATGCTGCTCACTAGTTTTTGAACCCTCCGGTATTGGGACCAATTTGTCACCATCAACTTTATCAATTTCCTTTATTATTCGGAAAAGATCGGGGGGTAATTTTGACTTTGTGCGATAGTGTACAACAGGTGATAGCGAATTGGCAGCCCGTTTTAACATCTCTCCCAATTTTTACTTAGATTGGAGTCAAAGTCAAAAAGGGAGCCCATTGGCTGCGTACCGCTCGTAAACAGAATTAAATCCCGTGCGGCTCTGCACCTTGTTTGGAAGAACCGCGCTCAAGCTTGTGATGCATCTGGGATACCATAACTGAGTGCTGGCTCGGCTTGTTCAATGCTAAAATTGCAGAAAATTCCTGATGCTCTACACTCAGTAGGATAGGAGGGGTGGTGGGGAAGAGAGTTTCCACAAAAAAAAACAATGGCCCAGAAATTAGGCTCCCTGGCTTCCCGCGGATGCAAGGATCCCGCGCGCACCTACCTACCGCGCCTGCCGTTGACCTCTGGGCCCACGGGGACTTCAGCTCCTGGGCCTCCCCCAACTGCCAGCGCGCAGTGCTTGTGTATCCCAGGGGCGTAGTTAGTGCGATGCGTCCCCTGGGATCACGTGGGCCATGGAGAGCCAATGGCAGCAGAACATCTTTCATTCATAGATTTGACAAGAAGACCTGTCAAATCTATGAATTGAAATCGGCCCCAAAACAACACCTGAACTTCAACTATTTTTTTTTTTTAAATCACATTTTTAAAATAACTATAAGTTAAATAAATTAACTACTTTAAACAAAAATTTAAATTTTTGAAAAAATTAAAATACTTTTTAACAGTGCTAAAAATAAACTTACCTTTCTTTAAAGTATCTAAAAAAGATAAACCTGTTGAAAAAAATGTTAAATTGTAATTAATTAACCACTTACCTTGTTGAAAACGGGTCCTGCGCCTCCTTTTTAAAAGCACAGCTTCTTCCATACTTACCCTCCCGGAGAAACTTGAAAAAAAACCTAAGTTCGCTGCATGCGCGCAGCCTCTACCACGCACGCGGTTCACCTCTGAACCGCTCCCTTCACGAGACCGGAAGTTCCAGTTTCCCGCGCATGCGCAGTGCATGCAGGAAACCGGCACTTCAGGAGGCCTTACGGGTGAGTACACAGTGCGTACTCACCCGGCAAGCGCCGAATTTTTGGCCCAATGTGTAACTGCCTTAGGTGTCAGCTTGGCTCAGTTGGTAGCGCTCTTGACTTTGAATCAGAAGGTTGCGAGCTCACACTTGAGCACATAATCCAGGCTGATCCTTCTGTACAGTGTTCAGTTCTCTCAGGTGCTCCCCTTTAGCGGCTAAACCTAATCTCTGTCCATCTGCTCAGATGAATGTAAAGGTTCCCATTCGAAGAACAGCTGGTGGCTCACACGATGTGCTGGTTAATAATCCTTTGCTCAACACCAGCACCACCAAAAACAGTTTAAGAAAGAACTTATGCCTTTCATGACTACAGGGCATCCCAAAATGCTTGGCGACCAATGAAGTACTTTTGAAGGCACTGTTGTAATGTAGGAAACACAGCAGTCAATTTGCACACAGCAAGGTCCCACAAACAGCAATGTGACAATGGCCAGATTATCATTTTTTTTGGTGATGTTTTAGAGGCAAATATCGGCCAGGACACCAGGGAGAACTCCCCTGCTCTTCTTCCAAATAGTGTCATGGTATATTTTCTATCCACCTGAGAGGGCAGATGGGGCCTCAGTTTAACATCTCATCCGTAAGACGGCACCTCCGACAGCGCAGCACTCCCTCAGCACTGCACTGGGCGTGTCAGTATAGATTTTGTGCTCAGGTGTCTGGAGTGGGACAACGAACCCACAACCTTCTGACTCAGAGGCAAGAGTGCTATCAACTGAGCCACAGCTGAGACTACAAGTGTAACATCAGTGACTGCATCAGTTCCTTCTGCAATCTAATAAATATGTTTCTGAAGTCTGAAATTGAGTTACGTAACTCAGATGAGGCAAACGTTGTAAAAAATTGCTCAAGGGTGCACGGCCCCGATTTTAACTCCAGGCGGATTCCCCGCTCAGTCCCGAGTTAAAATTACAGTCGGGTCTCAATGATGTCATTGGGCCGCAACATGCATTTGTGAAGATGGACCCTGTTGGCTCTGGGCGCGTGTCCTTGCTGCCTGCTCAGGAGAACAAGTTGAAATTACAGATGTTGCGATCATGGCGGCTTTCGGACAGGTAAGAGCCAGGGCGAGTTTAACTGCCCGCCTGCCAGGTTTCTACTGAGCGAGGAGGGTTAAATTCGCCCAATATTTACAATCTTTTTTAGTTACTGCTCAGCTCAGCACTGAAGTCAAGGGCAGCACTCCCCCTTCATCTTTCTACATTAAATTGAGCGTAAGGGACCAGCATGTGGGTAGCAATCATTCTCAGCAGCTCCATCTGGATTCACAAGTTAAATGTAAAATGCGGGTGTATATAAAACGAATCTTTAACCTTAAGAACCGGCAGGTTATAGCTCACAAATATGACATTTTGTAAGTCTATGCTTTCTTCGAGTGAGGAGCCATCAGTGTTAGATTGAAATGTGCTGGTGGCACTGAATTGGAAATTAGGCAGAAATCTATCGGGGATGAAAATCGGACTGCGTACGAGATTGGGAGCGATAGCGGCGCGGCCGAATGCCTGAAGACCATCCTAATTTGGCCCTCTGGCCTCATTGTTATAATTCAGGCACTCTACCAACTGGAATAAGTTACCCCCTCTCCCAATCTGATCTTTCTCCGTTGCCTTAGCTCCTACTTATATTTGATTTGCCTCTGGTCTGTCCTTTGTCTGCTACCAGAAGGTTGTGGGTTCAAGTCCCACTCCAGGAACTTGAGCACATAAAGCTAGGCTGACACTTCAGTGCAGTGCTGAGGGAGATGAGATGTCAAACCAAGGCCCCGTCTGCTCTCTCCGGTGGACGTAAAAAGATCCCATGGCACTATTTCGAAGAAGAGCAGGGGAGTTATCCCCGGTGTCCTGGGCCAATATTTATCCCTCAACCAACATAACCAAAACAGATTATCTGGTCATTATCACATTGCTGTTTCTGGGACCTTGCTGTGCACAAATTGGCTGCCACATTTCCCAATTCAAATAGTACTTCATTGTGAAGCGCTCTGAGATGTCCGGTGGTCGTGAAAGGCGCTATACAAATGCAAGTCCTTCTTTCTTTTTACCTCAAGTTCCACACGTTTAGCTCTGCTTCCAGTATTGAATGTCTCTTTTATTCCCCAGGCCCTTCTTGTTTTGATCTGCCGCTGGTTGCCTCTGTCCCTTTTCCCGCAGGTGCAACTTGATTTGTCCTCCTTAGCCTGCGTAGTTGGGTTTCACGTCACTGGGGATATCACACCACAGTAATTTATTATTCCCCAAAAATTTTTTAAATATTATCCGACAGTTCAAATTAAACAATTTAAATAACCAACAACAACTTGTATTTATACAATGCCTTTAACATAGAAAAACATCCCAAGGTGCTTCACAGAGGCTTAAGCAGGCACAACTGGATGCAACAGATAATTCGAATTAAGCAACTTGGAGCTTCCAACCAGGGATTCCATCCAAAGTTGCCCCCATAGGCTCCAGTGAGACCCACGCTGGCTGAGAACAGACATAGATCCTGCTCCGCGCCTTGTGAAGGCCCACGGCAAAGAAGAAGAGAACAGCACTGGGTTCAGTTCTGGGCCCCGCACCTCAGGAAGGATATATTGGCCTTGGAGGGGGTGCAGCGCAGATTCACCAGAATAATACTGATCCTTCATCATCGCTGGGTCAAAATCCTGGAACTCCTTCCCTAACAGCACTGTGGGAGCACCTTCACCACACGGACTGCAGCAGTTCAAGAAGGCAGCTCACCACCACCTTCTCAAGGGAAATTAGGGATGGGCAATAAATGCTGGACTTGCCAGCGATGCCCACATCCCATAAAAACAAATTTTAAAAAGTTAAGAGGACAACGCAGAAATTGCGCGATTTGCAATAGCCCAAGTCTACTGTAATTCTGGTTGCGTTGGGTGGGGGGAGGGCTGCAGTTTGGGATTAGATGCAGATCCACCCAGTGATGACCTGGCTGGAAATTGCACTGCGGAGAATGTAGGGATGGAGGGGATATTGCTTGTGCTCGCCCCAGTTTCATTGCTCCAACACTTTGGGGATATTTTTGGAGTTGTTTCTGGGATTCGCCAGGGAGTCCGTCCAATGTTGCCCCCATAGGCTCCAGTGAGACCTACGCTGGCTGAGAACAGACATAGATCCTGCTCCGTGCATTGTGAAGGCAACAGCAAAGAAGAAGAATACAGTATTGTGTTCACTCCTGGGCGCGGCACCTCAGGAAGGATATATTGGCCTTGGAGAGGGTACAGCGCAGATTCACCAGAATGGTACCGGGGCTCAAAGGGTTAAATTATGAAGACGGATTGCATTGTCTAGACTTGTATTCCCTTGAGTTTAGAAGATTAAGCGGTGATCTAATTGAGGTGTTTAAGATGATTAAAGGATTTGATAGGGTAGATAGAGAAACGATTTCCTCTGGTGGGGGGAGTCCAGAACAAGGGGGCAGAACCTTAAAATTAGAGCCAGGCCGTTCAGGGGTGATGTCAGGAAGCACTTCTTCACACAAAGGGTAGTGGAAATCTGGAACTCTCTCTCCCAAAAAGCTGATGCGGCTTGGAGTCAATTGAAAAATTCAAAACTCAGATTGATAGATTTTTGTTAGGTAAGGGTATTAATGGATATGACACCAAGGCGGGTTGATGGAGTTAAGATACAGATTAGCCACGATCTAATTGAATGGCAGAACAGGTTCGAGGGGCTGAATGGCCTCCTCCTGTGTAGAACAGAGCTTATCTGTATGATTTTATAATATTTTAAATGTAATGCTTTTCTTAAAATTACTATGATATCTAATAATGTATGTTAGAAGCATAAAACCTCTGTTACAATATGTATAACGTTAGTTAAAAAGACACAAGGCTGAGAAGCAAAGCATGATGGTAAATTATGCCAATTTGATGTAATTCTGTAAAATGGTCTGTTAAGTAAACAAGGAGATAGTGGGGAACAAGAAATTCAGCAACATTGCAAAAGAAGATAGGGGGTTGGAGACAGTCACCACTCCCTATTTCTCAAAAGTGCAGAGCCGGCTAAATAATGAGCTGATTAAAAAGCAAAAAGACATCAGTGAGAACTTGGTGTGAAGGCTGTTCTCAGATAAGGATAGCTTGAGATGCAAGCAATGGGGAGTGAGAGAGTGACTGAAATAACAGATACCAGACAATTAATGAAGGCCATGTAGGCACAGGGGAGAAAAAGGTATAAATGAGCAGTTATTGAACACTGAAGACAGCGCGAAACCAGAGGAAGTGAAACTTCAGTCAGCAGAACACAGCAAGACTGAACAGAAAGAGACCGCGCCGCAGTCACCCGGTGGGCACGCTACTGGGGTTCCAAGGAACGGATTGTGACTATCATCTTGTTAAGTATTAGTTCTTTGTACTAGATGTAAAGTGCTTAATAATTCTGTTATACTTATACACAATATACCTGTACCAGGAGTGGTTTGTTATAGTCATGGACAATTTAAATATAAATTACAGATCTTACAGATCTCACGATCTTACACCTGTGTTCCTATGTTGCTATGTAGTCGATCCCAGAGCAATTGATCCCATGCTGTACCTCTGGTCCCTGAGGGGAAATCAAAAGAAAATTATGCCAATAATTTTCTTCGGTTCAATGGAACAACAACAACAACAACTTGTATTTATATAGAGTCTTTAACATAGCAAAACAGAAGAACATAAGATCTAGGAGCAGCAGTAGGCCATTTGGCCCCTCGAGCCTGCTCCACCATTCAATAAGATCATGGCTGATCTTCTACATCAAAACTCCACTTTCCCGCCCGATCCCCATATCCCTTGATGCCCTTAATATTCAAAAATCTATTGATCTCTGTCTTGAATATACTCAACGACTGAGCCTCCACAGCCCTCTGGGGTAGAGAATTCCAAAGATTCACCACCTTCTGAGTGAAGAAATTTCTCCTCATCTCAGTCCTAAATGGCCGACCCCTTATTCTGAGACTGTGACCCCTGGTTCTAGACTCCCCAGCCAGGGGAAATATCTTCCCTGCATCTACCCTGTCAAGTCCTGTAAGAATTTTGTATGTTTCAATGAGATCACCTCTCATTCTTCTAAACTCTAGAGAATATAGGCCTAGTCTACTCAATCTCTCCTCATAGGACAATCCCCCATTCCAGGAAGCAGTCTGGTGAACCTTCTTTGCACTCCCTTTATGGCAAGTATATTCTTCCTTAGGTAAGGAGATCAAAACTGTATATAATACTCCAGGTGTGGCCTCACCAGGGCTCTATATAATTGCAGTAGACGTCTTTACTCTTATAATCAAATCCTCTTGTAATAAAAGCCAACATACCATTTGCTTTCCTAATTGCTTGCCGTACCTGCATGTTAACTTTCAGTGATTCGTGTACAAGGACACCCAGGTCCTTCTGAACACCAACATTTCCCAATCTCTCACCATTTAAAAAATACTTTTTTTCTATTTTTCCTACCAAATTGGATAACTTCACATTTCTCCACATTATATTCCATTTGCCATGTTCTTGCACACTCACTTAGCCTGTCTATATCCCCTTGAAGCCTCCTTGCATCCTTCTCACAACTTACATTCCCACCCAGCTTTGTATCATCAGAAAACATCCCAAGACGCTTAACAAGAACGTTATCAATGAAAAAGTTTGACACCGAGCCACAGAAGGAGATATTAGGACAGATGTCCAAAAGCTTGATCAAAGGAGCATCTTAAAGGATGAGAGCGGCGGAGAGGTTTAGGGGGGGAAATCAGAAGCATAGGACCCAGACAGCTGAAAGCACAGCCGGCGATGTTGGAGCGATTAAGTTCGGGGATGTGCAAGTGTGCAGAATTAGAGGAGCGCAGAGATCTCGGAGGGTTCTAGGACGGGAGGAGGTTACAGAGATTGTGTGGGCGTGCGAGATCATGGAGGGATTTGAACACAAGGATGAGGATTTTAAAATTTAAGTGCTGTTGGACCAGGACCAGTGTAGGCCTTGCAGTCCCTTTTCGGAGTGGCATAGTGCTTCTGAGGTCCATCGATTCAGTGGTGCCGGCATCGCAGCCATACCAATCAGGCATGGGCGCCAGTCCCAAACGGCCTGGCCTGGTGATTCAGGATGGGGGAAAATGGTGGAGTCCTCTCCAACCACACTGCACCAATTCCAATGGTTCCGTGATATTGGTGCCCTGAGAAGACTGCACAACACTTTCACTTCCCACATCAGTTAGTCTTCGAGACCGAGTATAAAATGCTCACTTGATGTTGTATGAACAGTTTTGTGATGTGGTCAATGAAAATCTACATACATATATATAAAACAACGTGCAGTTATATCGCGTCTTGAAAGTAGAAAAATCATTCTGAGGCGCTTCTCATGAGTGTTATCGATGCCGAGCTAAAGAAGGAGATATTAGGAGGGACAACTAAAAACTTGGTCAAAGGGTTGTATGGTGAATCTTAAAGGAGGAGAGCGAGATGGAGAGGCAAATGGGTTTAGATAGGGAATGTAGGGCCTAGACAGCTGAATGCATGGCTGCTAATCAAGTTACATCGAGTCTACAGCACAGAAATGGCCATTCGGCCCAACTGGTCCGTGCCGGTGTTTAAGCTCCACACGAGCCTCCTCCCACCCTACTTCATCTCACCCTATCACCATATCCTTCTATTCCTTTCTCCCTCATGTGTTTATCTAGCTTCCCCTTAAATCAATCTATGCTACTCGCTGCAACTATTCCTTGTGTTAGCGAGTTCCACATTCTCATCACTCTCCGGGTAAAGAAGTTTATTCTGAATTCCCGATTGGATTTAATAATGACTATCTTATATTTATGACCTCTAGTTTTCATCTCCCCCACAACTGGACTGGTAATCCAGTAGGCCTGGACTAATGATCCGCGAGACATGAGTTCAAATCCCACATCGGCAGCTGTGGAATTTAAATTCAGTTAATTAAATAAATCTGGAATAAAAAGCTAGTGTCAGTAATGGTGACCATGAAACTACCGGATTGTCGTAAAAACCCATCTGGTTCACTAATGTCCTTTAGGGAATGCTGTCCATACCTGGTCTGACCCATATGTGACTCCAGACCCACAGCAAAGTGGTTGACTCTTAACTGCCCCTCTGAAATACCCGAGCAAGCCATTCAGTTGTAAGGCGGCTCACCACCCACCTTCTCAAGGGCAATTAGGGACGGGCAATAAATGATCAAAAAAATTACTCCATATCTATCCTGTCAAACTCTTTCATAAACCTAAAGATCTCCATCAGGTCACCCCTCAGCCTTCGCTTTTCTAGATTAAAGAGCCCCAGCCTGTTCAGTCTTTCCTGATAGTTATAACCTCTCCGTTCTGGCATCATCCATGTGAATATGTTTTTTGCAGCTTCACCAATGCCTCCAGATCCTTTCGATAATATGGAGACCTGGGTCGGTGGCACTAAACGGGTGGTATCGGTCGGCCACCCGTTGCACGCAGCACCTGATAATCACTTCCATTTCAGTGAATTGTGTATCTTTACCCCTGGATCCCTTTGCGTCCCTATCCCATTTAGATTTAACGGGCGGGGCGAAGTGAGTGGGGGATGCACGTGGCCAGAGCTGGAGGAAAGCAGAGTTCTGGGAGGGTGGTAGAGCTGGAGAAGGTAACAAAGACAGGGAGGAGCGAGTCCATGAAGGGATTTAAAGATGAGAATCGAGGTAGTGAGCTTGGGTCTGTAAGCCAAATGATTCATTGGCCACTTTTCTCAACCTCTTTTGCTGAACAGCAGAGCCAACGGGTCAGGTCACTTGTCACTCGCATGGCAAGAGAGAACACAAGAGCAGAAAATGAATGTTATTTATCCAACTGGTCATTCTTCATTTGCGAGCTTGGACAGAGGTCACTCGCGAGATATTCAAACGTGGGAGGCGCTGACACCAATGCTGGGAATGGGGGGAGAACCGTCCCTTGGAAATATAATGGTTTACCCTTAATTCTAAACTTTTCCGTGAATTTGCGTTGAGGAATGGAAAATGTTCCCCCGTTGATATTGTGGCGAATTCCTGTTTCTGGTGTATATGGTCTGATGCAGAATAAAGAGCTCCATCCACATGCCTCAGACTAGCCCCCCTCTACGGCATCATTTCCATTCCTCAGCCTCTATCCTCTGGCCTTTCTGAGTGAGGCAGCCAATGTGGACAGCTCGATTAGGCACACTGTCGTGCTGAGAGCCCAGTAAGAACTGGGCTGAGACGCCCAAATGTAAGAATAAAAATGTATGTTTTGTCAAAATTATGATGTGTGATGGACGCGAGACTATTAATATAAGATGTATGTAATAAAGATGAATTTAATGAGTATAGATCTCCCCTGCAATGGTGCGAAACTTAACAAAAGAAACCTGCATAACAAGATAACCCCCACAGAGACAGCATGATTTTAATTGTAAACAAACCCATCGAAACTCAGCATCGAAACTCACCATCGAAACTCAGAGCCATTAAAAGGTGTTAACAAAATGATTAACTTAATCAAGAAATGAGAAGTCGCACAACACCAGGTTATAGTCCAACAGTTTTATTTAAAATTATGAGCTTTCGGAGCTGTTGCCCCTTCGTCAGGTAAAGGTAAAACTGTTGGGGGTAGAAATTAGGTCGCGCCCCATTTGGGGCGCAAATATCGTCCGGACGCAAATATTAGCGCCTGGCGCTAATTATCGGCACTGACAGGAAACTTCACTTTTACCGCCCCGGGAGGTGAGTGGAGCGCTAAAGCAGGCGCTGCACACCTCTCTTAAGGCGCAAAGGGCGAGCAGTGAGGCGCTAACTCGGAGCGCTGGCGAAGCTCATGTAATGTCAGTCAGCAATGGAACACACACACAATGGCACGGGCCAGTTCTTAAAGGGGATGGTTAATATTGCTTTCCATCCACATCCTGTTCATTGCAGCCTTGAATCTCGGCCTGGAGAGACTTGCACATCAAATGTGCTGGAAAGTACAATGGAGAGTACCAGGCAAAGAGCTCAGAGTGCAGCTCCCACAGTCTCTGCTAAATCGATACAAGGAATGGCAAATCAAAATGAACCTGCAAAGTGCTGCTCAGTACCCAAAACTCCTTCACACAACGTTGAATCTCTCCAGAAGTCTCTCCCTCTCTCTCTCAGAATGCGTAGTTCAAAAATGCCACCAACAATAAAAGACAGGAAGAGGCCCCCTTTAAATAGCGCCCCCCCCAGCCCCACAGCGATTGATAGCGTTCCAGTCTTCTGGTAGTTGGAAGCGCCAGGCGGTAAGGCAGGGGGCGCCACTCAATTTCTGCTACGGGGCGCCACAAGGGCGTTGCACCATGGAATGACGTCACAATCTGCGCGCGCAGGTGGTCGCAGCGGTAAGTTTTAGCGCCGCCGCACAATCTCAAGTTAAGTTCTCGAGCGGCGCAAACATCGCTGCGCCCGGGCGTTAGCGGCTTTGCGCCCCATTAGCGCCCTCTTAAGGCGCTAACGGGAGGCGCAACCAAGTGAATTTTTGGACTATAACCTGGTGTTGTGCGACTTCTCATTTTTGTCCACCCCAGTCCAACACCGGCATCTCCGCATCATAATCAAGAACTGGCACCAGCCTCTGCAGACAGACACATGGGTGAGGAAAGCCAATTAAGAACTGCCATGAAACTAAGACCCAATCCTGGGGTTTTAGCAATTTATACAAGAGACAATGGACTTTAAAAGATATAAAAGAAGGAACCCAAAAGCTCTCTCTCTCGCTCTCTTGATGACCACATGGAAAAGCAGGAAGCCCCCCTCTACAGACCAGACCAAGAAGCAAGGAAGAAGGCCGCGTGCATTGCTTGACTCAGAGGGAAGTACTAGTCTGTTTAAAACTGTAACCCATTACCTTACCTGTTGTAATCAAATAGAGTCCATAGGATACCAGTAGACTGATTGTTTTGTCCAATAGGCTATGTGCATGTGTGTGTGTTCAATAAACTTATTCCAAATTGTTTCAAAATAATTGGACTTGCTGTCAATTTAATGCCAGTCGAAATAAAAAGCTTATGCAAAATCATTTCATGTTGCAACCAGCAGGATAGGAGAGACTTTTACCCCATTAATTTGGATCAGATGTGAATCCAGGTCCTAGGGTTGTGAGGTCAATACCGAACAAACTGCTTCCACCCAGTCCCCTAATGTACCTTTGATCCCAAGTGGGATTGGAGGGGATACTGTTGTGGCTGCTGAAGTGGCCTAAATAATTAAGCACGATGTGCTCTGGCCAGAAGTGATAAGGAATGTTCACAAAAATTAAAAGGAGGAACAAAATAATAAAGCTTTGAAATGTAGGGGGGAATTTTTCAGGGGATCAGCGGTCGCATTTGGAGGTGGGTCAGCTGGGAATTTTTTTTTCGACAGCGGGTAGGGAACCCGCTGTCAACCTGCCTCCACGTTAGTTTCCCAAATGTCGGGTCTGTCATCGCAGAACAGACCCGACACCCAGCGGCGGGGGAGGCAATTTAGACCATTAGAGAGATAGTTAAGAGGCAATTAACGAGTATGTTATGCTTAGCTTTAGATTTTTAGAGTTCGCCAACGGCTTCCCCACTGCTCGGGGATCACGTCAGGTAAGGAGGTCGGGTGTTGTGTCAGCATGAGATGATTTACTAACTTGACAACTACAAATGGTCTATAAAAACTCTCATTTCATAGGCCTTCACTTTCCAAGGTTAGAAGCTGTTACTTATTGCATTTAGAAGAAAGATTGAGCTTAATGCTGGTTGCAAGTGTTTCGAGCAAACTCACTATCCAGTGTCACCTCATTGGAACAACCTCTCTCACCATTGACAGATCGCTTCTGTCATCTCAACCTCACCTGCCATCTATTCCATCAGCATTGTTTCCCTTGAAAAAAATCTCACCTTGGTCCTCAGAATCCTACCACGATCAGCCCCAACACCAGCAGCACCAGGCACACCAGCAGCACCAACAACAACACCAACATTCTCCGCAATCACCTGATGCTGCACAGGACACAGGGCATCAGCACCCAACCACATTGCTGCCAAGGTTTCCAAAATTTACAGATCCCCAAAACCTAAGGAAAAAGGACTTTGGAACTACCTCAGAGTGATAAAAATGCATTTGGGCCTAACATAAGGAATTTAAGACCAAAAACCAAGTTTTGGTATTTTAAAAACATGTCTGGGCCTGTAAAGGGACAAGGAGGTGAAATTGACCTCTGTAAAAGCAGTTTTGGTTATTGCAGTTAATTACACTGTCTGGGGAACCAGGATGACCCCACTCAATCCCCAGCAGACATTAACATTTGACCAATAGACCCTGGGAGAAGACAGTCCCACCCAAAATACAGGCCCCATCAAAACCGATTACAGGGCCCATCAGAAACATGCATAATACAAACCCACTCAGGACCATTCTATAGAAAGACCGAGTCCAGCCTAGAAAACCAAACACAAAATCAATCACCAGTGATCAACCAAGGAGATCGACAGGATGCAAACCATCTCAAAAGCCATTTGACACTTACAGAGCAGTTACTGGTAACAGGCCCACCAAAATCAGACAATGAACTGAGCAGATTTGGCAGGTAGATAAGGCCATGTTCAATGGGTGAGATTGAAGGCCTGTTCACAACCAGTTAACACACTAGTAAGTCGTTACCGATTAACGAGCCCGCCAAAACCAGACAATGAACTGAGTAGATTTGTCAGGTAGATAAGGCCACTTCAATTCAGTATAATTGAAGGCCCGTTAAGCAGTTCAAGGTCGGCAGCAGAAGAAGAAGAAACAAGGAAGAAGACAAGCCGAGCTGGAAGCGAGTCGGCATCGCTCACCACTCAGACACACCTGAGTCCAGCTCGCGAAGATACCACCTCGACGGACCTCCAACAACGGTCCCAACACAGTCACCCGGAGCAACAAGCAGCACCAAGTCACCGACGGCTCCACAAGGTCGACCGACACACTAGACAAGGCCTAAAACCATCGCGGAAACCAAAGGCCTCAAGAAACCAACAACCGCATATTACCCCGAACTGACCGGGTAATAGCAGGCCACCGCGACCAACAAAGACCAACTCAAGGGAAGAAAAACCCGAAGAACCGCAAAGTTTCCACTCTACAATCTACTCCTGACTTACCTAGGGTAAGATTTTCCCAAAGACTCTAAGCCCTATTGCTAACCGAAAGAAATTGGGTACTCACCAGATAAATCCAAAACGACATCCTACCGCATCAGCGGACTCGCGAAGACTGACCAGATATGCAGGTGAAGTCCTCTACCGCGTACGGGGTACGGCAGACACTAACCGCCATAAACAGCGAACCCCAAAACCGCGATTTAGCCCAACTGTCAAAGGATTGGTGAGCATTATCCCTGGTCCTTCAAAGCCTAACTTAGCTAGTAAAGTGGGGTTGGGAGGGGTGAAGTATTGTTCTACTGTCATTTCCCTCGCTTGTACCGAAGTGTTCCCCACCTTTAGAGTGTTAAGAGTGTTATTATTTGTGTTTTACCTTTTTAATAAAGATTGAAGTTCTTTCATCAAACTCAGTTGTCTGCTGCACCTTTTGTCACAACCCCCAAATAAGTCCAAGGTCTAGAACCAAGGGTGTCAGAGCGATTCGAACTGCTCAGAAGTTAGAGGTGAAGCTGACACAAACCACCACCCCCTACACCGGGACGCCAGGGATGGCCTCACCATGGCCAGATTTACTTCACTTGATGCAGTACACCCTGTCTGCCACATGATGCGTCAGGTTGGCACCACCCCACACCAACAAAAAGCATCCCTACAATGCCCAAGCCATTCCTTTCACACTCATGACCATTGCGGGAGGTATCGTTATGTCTCACTATTCACTGCAACTCATTAAGCCACTTCCAAAGGTGCACATAAATCTAACCAAGAATGCAAAGTGTTGCAAATCAAGATTTCAATTTTTGACAGCACATTAACAGAAACTTCACATGAAAATTGGCTAAAACACACAAGTGCCCACCCTTGTGTGCTGTTAGTTGGTGTGATTGGACTAGGATGAGGGTGGGTATGAGGGGTGGCTAGTGAGATGGAGTTCTGATAATGTAGATAGAGGGGGACGGGATGGAGGTGCAAGGTAAGTTGGTGTGAGTAAGGATGTGCAGGAGTAGAGTAGAGAAGGCAGAGTGAGGGGGTGTGATGAGAGGCACAGCAGGATGAGGTTGAGTGTGGCTTTGCAGTAACGTTTTGTGATACTGAGATCATTGAAACTTTTGCGCCACTGCAGCCTGGTCCTCCTGATGACTACCTGCTTGTGTCCTCCTGTGCAATGTGCAACCAGGCTGCGTTGATCTCCTGGGGAGGTCTCTTCCGTCCATGAGAAGGGAAGAGAACCTCCCTGCGTGCAGTGACTCCTTCCATAAGCATATAGAGGGAGTCATGGGAGAGCCTGGGTGCAGCCGTGCACCTCTGTGCAGTGCTTGTCAGTGTTTGCAGCACCTCAATACTGTAGCAAACTGACAGCTGTAAGGTTTCCAAAATTTACAGATCCCAAAACCTAAGGAAAAAGGACTTTGGAACTACCTCAGAGTGATAAAAATGCATTTGGGCCTAACATAAGGAATTTAAGACCAAAAACCAAGTTTTGGCATTTTAAAAACATGTCTGGGCCTGTAAAGGGAGAAAAGGCTGTGAAGGAAGTTGGGTTCGCCCTCTGTAAAAGCAGTTTGGGTATTGCAGTTAATTGCAATGTCTGGGGAACCGGGATGATCTCACTCAAAGCCCCAGCATGCATTAACATTTTGACAATAGACCCTAGGAGAAGACAGCCCCACCCAAAACAATAGGTCCCATCAAACCGATTAAAAGACCCATCAAGAAACATGCATAATGCAGAGCACCCAGAACTAGGCTATAGATCAGCCTAGGAACCCAAAACACAAAACCCATCACCAACAATCAGCCAAGAAGATCGACAGGATGCAAACCATCCCAAAAACCCATTTGACACTTACAGAGCAGTTACTGGTGGCAGGCCTGCCAAATTCAGAAAATGAACTGAACAAATTTGGCGGGTAGATAAGGCCATATTCAATGGGTCAGATTGAAGGCCTGTTAAAACCTAGTTAACGTGCTAGTAAATCGTTACCGATTTACGAGCCCGCCAAAACTAGACAATGAACTGAACAGATTTGGCGGGTAGATAAGGCCACTTCAATTCTGTATAATTGAAGGCCCACCAAGCACACACCAAGAGAAGAAAGAAGGAGAGGTAGCGAGAAGAGGAGAGACCGAGAAGAAGAAGGCCCGAGCTAGAAGCGAGTCGGCATCGCTCACCACTCAGACACACCTGAGTCCAGCTCGCGAAGACACCATCTCGACGGACCTCCAACAACGGCCCCAACACAGCCACCTGGAGCAACAAGCAGCAACCAGTCACCAACGGCTCCACGAGGTCGACCAACACACCAACCAAGGCCTAAAGCCATTGCGGAAACCAAAGGCCTCACGAAAACAACAATCGTGCATTACCCCCAACTGACCGGGTAATCGCAGGCGACCGCGACCAACAAAGACCAACTCCAGGGAAGAAAACCCGAAGAATCGCAAAGTTTCCACACTACAAACTACTCCTGACTTACCCCTGGGTAAGATTCTCCCCAAAGACTCTAAGCCCTACTGCTGAACTAAAGAAATTGGGTACTCACCAGATAAATCCATAACGACATCCTACTGCATCAGCGGACTCGCGAAGACTGACCAGAGACCCAGGTGAAGTCCTCTACCGTGTACGGGGTACGGCAGACACTAACCGCCATAAACAGCGAACCCCAAAACCGCGATTTAGCCCGACTGTCAAAGGATTGGTGAGCATTATCCCTGGTCCTTCAAAACCTAACTTAGCTAGTAAAGTGGGGTTGGGAGGGGTGAAGTATTGTTCTACTGTCATTTCCCTCGCTTGTACCGAAGTGTTCCCCACCTTTAGAGTCATAAGAGTGTTATTATTTGTGTCTTACCTTTTAATAAAGATTGAAGTTCTTTCATCAAACTCAGTTGTCTGCTGCACCTTTTGTATCACAACCCCCAAATAAGTCCAAGGTCTGGAACCAAGGGAGTGGGAGCGATTCGAACCGCTCAGAAGTCAGAGGTAAAGCTGACACAAAAACACCACCCCCTACACAGCAGAACTGTCAAAAACAATTTGCGCATGGTCCCTTTAAGGAAACCAGCTGATGACGCATCATCAAATGATGTCATCAGACCCGCTTCCCTCAATTTGACCAGGAAACACGCTGGGTGGGCTTAACAAGCCTAAAATTCTTTTCACAAAGCGGTATGGAGCCAATAGCGGGGTTGCACCCTGCCACCAACCCCGGCCGCACCGGACTCGCCTCAGAAGGCAAAATCGCGGCCGTAGAGTAAATAAGGAGAAACTGTTTCCAGTGGCAGAAGGGTCGGTAACCAGAGGCCACAGATTTAAGGTAATTGGCAAAAGAAGCAAAGGTGACATGAGGAATAAAACATTTACGCAGTGAGTTGTTGTGATCTGGAATGCGCTGCCTGAAAGGACGGTGGAAGCTGATTCAACAGTAACTTTCAGAAGATAATTGGATAAATACTTGAAGGGGAAAAAATGTGCAGGGCTATGGGGAAAGAGCAGGGGTGAGTGGGACTAATTGGAGAGCTCTTTCAAAAGCTGGCACAGGCACAATGGGCCGAATGGCCTTCTTCTGTACTGTATCATTCTTTGATTCTATGAATCACTTCCACTGGGATTTAATGTCCCTTTAATCTAATGCATCACAATATTAATCTTTGTCACAATGTTAATTGTAAGAATTAACCATCATCGCATGAGTTATTAATGTGCCCAATAACATTTGAACCACTGTTAGTTATTACGTGAGTTTAAATACAATGCCCTCCTTTTTATGCTAAAGAAAACAGTGAATTCATAAAATACCTGCCTAAGAGTTTCTTAAAATGTGAACTGACATTTCATTTAAACTTGGGTTGGGACGAGGCTTTCAAATAATTTGCATATTAAAGGTTAAAGTCTTTCAGAGATGCTCACTGACCTTTACATATTGATGGTACAGTCTCTGAGACAACAGAAAGACTACATCCCAATACCTGGCACTGCTATAGGAATCTGCATACGATTTCCTTCCGCGTATATATCATTTTAATAAAGATACCACTGAATCTTGTTTGTCTGAGAAAAAAAAATTCAACAACCTCCTGGGATGTTGAGTTACATAATTTTTCTTTTTCTACTGATTTCTGACAGCTTTTTTTTTAATTCATTCACGGGATGTGGGTGTCGCCGGCAAGGCCAGCATTTATCGCCCGTCCCTAATGGCTCTTGAGAAGGAGGGAGGTGGTGAGCCGCCTTCCTGATGACTGAGTGGCTCGCTGGGCCATTTCAGAGGGGCAGTTAAGAGTCAACCACATTGCTGTGGGGTCTGGAGTCACATGTAGGCCAGACCGGGTAAGGACGGCAGATTTCCTTCCCTAAAGGACATTACAACGACGACAACAACAACAACAACAACAATAACTTGTATTTATATAGCTCTTTTGACATAGTAAAACATCCCAAGGCGCTGCACAGGAGTATTTTAAGACAAAAAAATTGACACCGATCCACATAAGGCTAAATTAGGGCAGGTGACCAAAAGCTTGGTCGAAGAGGTAGGTTTTAAGGAGCGCCTTAAAGGAGGAAAGAGAGGTAGCGAGGTTATTCCAGAACTTAGAGCCCAGGCAACAGAAGGCACGGCCACCAAAGGTTGAGCGATTATAATCAGGGATCCTCAAGAGGGCAGAATTAGCGAACCAGATGGATTTTTATGACAATCCAGCAGTTACGCATTCAATGATACTAGCTTTTTATTCCAAATTTTTATTTAATTAACTGAATTTTAATTCCCCAGCTGACGAGATGGGATTTGAACTCACATCTCACGATCATTAGTCCAGGCCTCTGGATTACTAGTCCAGTAATATGACCACTATGCAACAGTTCCCAATATTCAGACTGTCAGTATATGTACGATTGGTTCAATGAAGTTGCTGAATGAGGAGGCTGGCTATAAGCTATAGCAATTTAATATAAAGATGTTGGAGAATAGTATACTTGGGCTCTTCTGTGAATGTGCTCAGAGGTCTATCTAACTGATTTGGCTTCGGCAACCCTCCCCCCACTTTCTGGCATTCCAATTAGATCCTTGCAATTCACTATACTTTAGTGAAAACAAAGCTCCCAAATTAGGACAAAGGGGAGATCTTTGTGCCTACACCATTCTAAAACAACAAGAACACCACTTCAGAATGTAATTGTTTTGTCTTGGGCTCTTCTATTTAGCGATTGTTCCCAGTGTGTCCAGTGTCCATTGAAGACTCAAATGCTGTTTCAAGCTGTATTGCGTTATAAAGATTTTGGAGAAGATTTTGCTGAAAAACTAACAGCGTGTGAACGACGCTCGCCGTTATTGATGCGTACATCAGCCGGCAAGTTGTGGAGTGGAAGAGAGACCCCCGCGAATTGCGAATCGCCAAAAGTTGCTGGCCGATTTGGCCCGCTCCGCCATTAGCTTTGCGGAAACAGCATCTCGCCCGCAACCCAATGTTCCCGCTAGGGTCTGGAGGTCCCATACAGGCCGCTCACCAGTTTCACATGGACGAAACCACGCATGCGCGAAAGTTGAATGGGCCGCGCAGCCAGTTAAAGGGACCACGCATGAAACAAAAAATTACATAGAGCATTGCCGCAACCTCCCCATGATTCTCACAAAGTTGCCGCACTTGCATATTAATTGCTCATTAAACTCACCGCAGAAAGTTAAGCCTAGTAATTGACAGAGTAAGTACCCTTTTAACGATGTGATGATTGTTAATGATTGCCAATCAACCTCTCTTGCCCAGAAAGGCATGGAAAAGGCAGCATGGATACAAAATTGGCTAATTGACAGGAAGCAGAGAGTAATGGTGAACGGTTGTTTATTGCACTGGAGGAAGGTATCACAGTGATGTTCCCCAGGGGTCGGTTCTAGGACCACTGCTTTTCTTGATATATCTTAATGACTTGGGGCTGGATTTTGATACTGGGGCGGGTTGGGGTCGTGTCATCCGCATTTCGTGTTATCCACCCGACTGCAATTGGATGTGGGAGATTGATGCAATTTTCACTTAATTGGGCAATTGAGTTCCAGCATGTGGGAACCCATGAACCAATTAGTGGTTTCAGTCTGAAAGTCGCCTCTGATGATGTCATAATTGCTGCTGCATTGCAGGTCAGAGACGGCCTGGCTTTGCTGTGAGAGGACCTGGACGCAAAATGAGCAGCAGCTGAGAGAGAGAAAAAAAAAAATTTCATCCAGGTCCTCTCACACCAAAGGCCAGGCAGTCTGTGAAGACCTTCAATGCAGCAGCAGCAGAGGCGACTTTCAGACCTAATACCACTACTACCTTCATCACATCTCCGTTGTAATAGTTGACCTGCAGCTGATAGTCAGCTATCCAAATGTGCTCCCGCCAGGTTTCACAATCATGGTTCAGAACAGGCGTGCTTCACGTAGATCAAGGGTTAAAATCACAAAGGCCTTTCAAAATGGCATTATAGAGCCAATTTAGTGCTTGTTAAGGGCCTTAACAGCCTATCCCGTCTCTTAAAGGCGGGACAGAGTCGGGACCAGCAGACACGATTTAATGAAAATTGTATGGAGGCGGGAGGGAGGAGGACTTGTGCCCGCCCACCAGTTTTCGCAATTTTAACCCCCCACACGCCTCCAAACCCGTCTCCACGGGTCAATGAAAATCCAGCCTTCGGACTTGGGTGTACAGGGCACAATTTCAAAATTTGCAGCTGACACAAAACTTGGAAGTATAGTGAATGGTGAGGAGGAGAGTGATAGACTTCAAGAGAACATAGACAGGTTGGTGAAATGGGCAGACATGTGGCAGATGAAATTTAACGCAGAAAAGTGTGAAGTGATACATTTTGGTAGGAAGAACGAGGAGAGGCAATATGAAATAAAGGATACAATCCTAAAGGGGGTGCATGAACAGAGAGGCCTGGGGGTATATGTGCACAAATCATTGAAGGTGGCAGGGCAGGTTGAGAAAGTGGTTAAAAAAGCATAGAGGATACTGGGCTTCATAAATAGAGGCATAGAGTACAAAAGCAAGGAAGTTATGATGAACCTGTATAAAACACTTGTTCGGCCTCAACTGGAGTATTGTGTCCAATTCTGGGCACCGCACTTTAGGAAGGATGTGAAGGCCTTAGAGGGGGTGCAGAAAAGATTTACGAGAATGGTTCCAGGGATGAGGGACTTCAGTTACATGGATAGACTGGAGAAGCTGGGGTTGTTCTCCTTGGAGCAGAGAAGGTTGAAAGGAGATTTGATAGAGGTGTTCAAAATCATGAGGGGTCTGGAAAGAGTAGATAGAGAGAAACTGTTCCCATTGGCAGAAGGGTCAAGAACCAGAGGACACAGATTTAAGGTGATTGACAAAAGAACCAAAGGCGACATGAGGAAAATCTTTTTTACACAACGAGTGGTTCGGATCTGGAATGCACTGCCTGAAAGGGTGGTGGAGGCAGACTCAATTGTGGCTTTCAAAAGGGATTTGGGTAAACATAGAAACATAGAAAAATAGAAGCAGGAGTAGGCCATTCGGCCCTTCGAGCCTGCTCCGCCATTCAATATGATCGTGACTGATCCTCTATCTCAATACCATATTCCCACTTTCTCCTCATACCCGTTGATGCCTTTTGTGTCTAGAAATCTATCTATCTCCTTCTTAAATATATTCAGTGACTTGGCCTCCACAGCCTTCTGTGGTAGAGAATTCCACAGGCTCCCCGCCCTCTGAGTGAAGAAATGTCTCCTCATCTCAGTCCTAAATGTCCTACCCAGTATCCTGAGACTGTGACCCCTCGTTCTAGACCCCCCAGCCAGGGGAAACATCCTCCCTGCATCCAGTCTGTCTAGCCCTGTCAGAATTTTATACGTTTCAATGAGATCCCCTCTCATTCTTCTAAACTCTAGTGAATACAGGCCTAGTCGACCCAATCTCTCCTCATACGACAATCCTGCCATCCCAGGAATCAGTCTGGTGAACCTTTGCTGCACTCCCTCTATGGCAAGTATATCCTTTCTTAGGTAAGGAGACCAAAACTGCACACAGTACTCCAGGTGTGGTCTCACCAAGGCCCTGTACAACTGTAGTAAGATATCCTTGCTCCTGCACTCAAATCCTCTTGCAATGAAGGCCAACATACCATTTGCCTTCCTAACTGCTTGCTGCACCTGCATGTTTTCTTTCAGTGACTGGTGTACAAAGACACCCAGGTCCCTTTGTACACCAGCATTTCCCAATCGATCACCATTTAAATAATACTCTACCTTTCTGTTTTTCCTACCGAAGTGGATAACTTCACATTTATCCACATTATACTGCATCTGCCATGTATTTGCCCACTCACTCAACTTGTCTAAATCGCCTTGAAGATAAGTACCTGAAGGGGAAAAAAAATTGCAAGGCTACGGGGAAAGGGCGGGGGAGTGGGACTAGCTGAAGTGCTCTTGCAGAGAGCCAGCATGGGCTCGACGGGCTGAATGGCCTCCTTCGGTGCTGTAACTATTCTATGATCAAACCGATTAATTTTTTTCTGAACCGGTGAAGTGGACACCTAAGCTGTTTAGACCCAATGCTCAGCCGACAGCACCTGAATGAATCAATGGGTAAACACTATGATAATAGAAGGGTTAACAGTAACGCCAGCTCCAGGTACAGATGGCCAATCTCCTGTTAAACGGCCACGCTGCCGTTTGGCAGTCCCGCGCAGTCCGATTACCGGCTTTTCAATGGGACATTTCATGCATGCGCAAAGTTTTGAATTGACTGCGCAGTCCGTTAAAGGGACTGCACACCCAAAAAAAAATAACAACATAAGAAATAGGAGCAGGAATAGGCCATACTGCCCCTCGAGCCTGCTCCGCCATTCAATACGATGAGGGCTGCTCTTCTACCTCAACTCCACTCTCCCGCCCTATCCTCACATCCCTTGACTCCCTTACTATTCAAAAATCTATCGCTCTCTATCTTGAATACACTCAACGACTGAGCATCCACAGCCCGTTGGAGGAACATTGCAACAAGCAACTAGGAACTAACTACAGGAAAGACTTGGGAGGCTCCTTAGCACCACTGGCATGTCCTACTAGGAATGTTCTGTTAAATTTCTGTAACTCATAAACACGTTGGGTTTATTACCCTTCCATCCATTTCTCACCTCTTTGTCTTGAAAGTACATGGAATCGTACCGCACAGAAGGAGGCCATTCGGCCCATGGTGCCTGTGCCGGCTCTTTGGTGGAGCTACCCCTATTCGTCCCACTCCCCCGCTCTTTCCCCATAGCCCTGTAAATCTTTCCTTTTCGAGTATTTATCCAATTCCCTTTTGAAAGTTACTATTGAATCTGTTTCCACCGCCCTTTCAGGCAGCGCATTCCAGATTACAACAACTCGCTGCGTTAAAAAAGATGATCTCTCCCCCCTGGCTTTTTAACCAATTATTTCAAATCTTTGTCCTTTGGTTATCGACCCTCCTGCCACTGGAAACAGTTTCTCCTTATTTACTCTATCAAAACTCCTAATAATTTTGAGCACCTCAATTAAATCTCCCCTTCACTTTCTCTGCTCTAAGGAGAACAATCCCAGTTTCTCCAGTCTCTTCACTGCATCAAGATAAGCAAAGCACAGTTAGGTTTAATTTTTAAGGAGCAATACTATACAGGATATGATATGTCAAGTGATGAGTGGCTAGCGGTCAGTTCCAGGCTATATTAGTTCAAACTCGAGGTTTGGCTGATGTTGCTGACCATTCCAGCTCAGCTTTAATGGTTGAAGAACATAAGAACATAAGAAATAGGAGCAGGAATAGGCCACTTGGCCCCTCGAGCCTGCTCCGCCATTCAATAAGATCATGGCTGATCTTGGGCTCAAAGCCACTTCCCCACCTGCTCCCCATAACCCTTCACTCCCTTATCTTGCAAAAATCTGTCTATTTCCACCTTAAATTTATTTAATGACCCAACCTCCACAGCTCTCTGGGGCAGAGAATTCCACAGATTTATGACCCTCTGTAAGAAGAAATTCCTCCTCATCTCAGTTCTAAAAGGGCGACACTTTATTCTGAAACTATGCCCCCGAGTTCTAGATTCCCCCACGAGGAGAAACATCCTCTCTGCATCTACCTTGTCGAGCCCCCTCAGTATCTTATATGTTTCAATAAGATCACCTCTCATTCTTCTAAATTCCAGTGAGTATAGGCCCAGCCTGCTCAACCTTTCCTCATAAGTTAACCCCCTCATCTCTGGAATTAACCTAGTGAATCGTCTCTGAACTGCCTCCAATGCAAGTATATCCTTCCTTAAATAAGGAGACCAAAACTGTATGCAGTACTCAAGGTGTGGTCTCACCAACGCCCTGTACAGTTGTAGCAGGACTTCCCTGCTTTTATACTCCAACCCCCTTGCAATAAAGGCCAACATTCCATTTGCCTTTTTGATTACTTGCTGTACCTGCATGCTAACTTTTTGTGTTTCATGCACAAGGACCCCCAGGTCCCTCTGAACTGTAGCATTTTGTAATCTCTCTCCATTTAAATAATAGTTTGCTTTTTTATTTTTCCTGCCAAAGTGGATAACCTCGCACTTTCCCACATTGTACTCCATCTGCCAAATGTTTGCCCACTCACTTAGCCTGTCTATATCCCTTTGCAGATTCTTTATGGCACCATCGCAACTCTCTCCATTTGCAACAACTTTGCAGCCTTCTGCCAGAAGCCAATATTGTCCTATAGGTAACTAAAACTATTATCTTTGGTCACTGCCACAACATCCCCTCCCTCAGGACTGACTCATCCCCCTCCCCGGCTACTGTCTCAGACTGAACCAGACAGTTTGCATCCTCAGCGTCCGCCTTGACTTCCAAGTTATGTTTCCAAACATAATCCTCTCCATTACGAAGACAGTCTACTGCCATCCCTGTAACACTATCTGCCTCGGCCTCTACCACAGCTCATCAGCTACTGAAACCCTCCTCCTCGATTTCTTTTGTCATCTCCAGTCTCAACGGTGGTGAAATGGGTCTTCGGCAGTCGCGCAAAATGGGTACTTTGCGAATCGGCAACCTATTGAAAAGAAAATCGGCATGGACTCGATAATTCCAATGCGCTCCTTGCCCGCCTCACACCTTGCACCCTCTGTAAACCTGAGCTCATCCAAAACTCTGCTGCCCGTATCCTAACTGGCACCAAATCCTGTTCAACCATCGCCCCTGTGCTCACTGACCTACATTGGTTCCCAGCCTAGCAACGACTCAATTTTAAAATTCTCATCCTTCTTTTCAAATCCCTCCATGGCCTCCTCCAGCACTAAAACCCTCCGAGATCTCTGCGCTCCTCCAATTCTGGCCTCTTGAGCATTCCCAATTTCCTTCGCTCCACCATTGGTGGTCGTGCCTTCAGCTGCCTGGGCCCTAAGCTCTGGAATTCCCTCCCTAAATCTCTCCGCCTCTCCACCTCTCTTTCCTCCATTAAGATACTCCTTATAACCTACCTCTTTGGCCAAGCATTTGGTCATCTGTCCTAATATCTCCTTATGTGGCTCGGTGTCAAATTCTGTTTGATAACGCTCCTGTGAAGTGCCTTCGGACGTTTTTGCTATGTTAAAGGCACTATATAACTGCAAGTTGTTGTTGTTGAAAATGGTGTAAAACAGGAATTCGATTCGCTGTGAGTCTGTTTCACGCTACTGGCTAAGACCGATTTCATCCCCAATTACTCTAATGCTCTCTTGGCCGATTTCGCATCCTCCACCCTCCAAAATCTTTTGCTCATCCAAAACTCTACTGCTGTTCTGGTGATCTCCGGCCATAATTTTGGCAGCAGTTGGCTGGAAGGGCTGGAAATTAGGGCGGAATCCAAATATATCAGGTGCTGACCTTGCATTGCAGTTTCCAGAAGGCCTTCTAGGGGAAGGGCCTCCACCCTGACTCTTACAAGGTCATCGGAAAAAAAAGGGAGAGGGCAGGGCTGGGGGTCGGTACTCCCTCTGTTGGTAATTCTTGTGTCCTCGGCCCTCAGCAGGGGCTGGTCAGTGCAGGTAGGACTGGTCAGATCAAGCGTACCTATCCATCGAGGGACGGAATTGGGTCCAATTGGGACAGAACCACCATTGCCCCAAATCATGGTCCCTGATGTCCGAGAGATAGAGAGAAACTATTTATGCTGATTAATGAGTCTAGGACTAGGGGGCATAATCTAAAAATTAGAGCCAGACCTTTCAGGAGTGAAATTAGGAAACACTTCTACACACAAAGGCTGGTGGAAGTTTGGAACTCTCTTCCGCAAACGGCAATTGATGCTAGATCAATTGTTAATTTTAAATCTGAGATTGATAGATTTTTGTTAACCAAAGGTATTAAGAAATATGAGGCAAAGACGGGTGGATGGAGTCAAGATACAGATTAGCCATAATCTCATTGAATGGCAGAACAGGCTCGAGGGGCTGAATGGCCTACTCCTGTTCCTACGTTCCTAGAGGGGTGGGACTGGGGAAAGGAATTCCCCTGCTGCAAATTTCCTCATCCTTGTCCTTGGTAACGCTCCCAGATCAGTCATAGCACGAGTTATAATCTGAGTAAACTCCCTCTACTCTGTCCCAATGATATGCTTTAGTCCCAACCTTAGAATACCTACTACTGCATTAATGGGGAAATTCTTCCATTTTACACATGAGCCATTATGTAGCCTCTCTAAGTTAGATTATCAATTAGGAGCTTTCTCATACTCTGTCTCCTTTTAAGTCTCAAACACTCTTAACGCATTGGACTGGCATCCTCATGGCAGGCATCCATCTTTAAAATGTGCATTGATGGTGGGTATCCATCTTTAAAATGTGCATTGATGGTGGGCATCCATCTTTAAAATGAGCACTGATGGTGGGCATCCATCTTTAAAATGGGCATTATGGTGGGCATCCATCTTTAAAATGGGCATTATGGTGGGCATCCATCTTTAAAATGTGCATTGATGGTGGGCATCCATCTTTAAAATGGGCATTGATGGTGGACATCCATCTTTAAAATGGGCATTGATGGTGGGCATCCATCTTTAAAATGGGCATTGATGGTGGGCATCCATCTTTAAAATGGGCATTGATGGTGGGCATCCATCTTTAAAATGTGCATTGATGGTGGGCATCCATCTTTAAAATGGGCATTGATAGTGGGCATCCTTCCGTAAAATTGATCCTAATAGTGCGACTCCCTCTTTAAAAAGGTTCTTGGGGATGCGAGTTCCTCTTTAAGAGGGATCCTTATGTTGACGCTTGCTCTTTAAAAGAAATAATGAGAACAAAATTATTTTTTTAAAGAATCACCAAAGTCAAGACTTCTTTAAAACCACACCGCATCTTAATAAATGAAACTGAGACCAACCTTCAGTTCTGAAGGTAACAACACCTCCCAAACCCGCGACCTCTGCCACCTAGAAGGACAAGGCCGGAAAGCACATGGGAACACTATCACCTCCAAGTTCCCCTCCAAGTCACACACCATCCTGACTTGAAAGGCCATTCCTTCATCGTCGCTGGGTCAAAATCCTGGAACTCCCTCCCTAACAGCACAGTGGGAGCACCTTCACCACACGGACTGCAGCGGTTCAAGATGGTGGCTCGGGATGAGCAATAAATGCTGGCTTTGCCAGGGACGCCCAGATCCCATGAACGAATAAAAAAACCTAAAAAAAAACAAAACTGTTCATATTTTTTTGGTTGCTTGTCTCGTTTTTAGTGTTAAACCTTAAAAAGAAAATCATGTCTTATCTGCAGAAATTAATGTATACATTATCAATATAGTAATAAATGATGCAATGTGATATATCGATTTTAACTTCACTCATGAGAAGGACCTTTCTAGCTCACTTCTGAAGTAAAATCAATATTGCAATTCTCATCTTGTATTACCCCGTACTTACTGCAATTGTCATCGTTCCAGTACTCGAAGGAAGGCTGTCCAAACATGGGGACAATTTCGAGCTGCGGGCTTGAGTAGCCTACAAACTCAATTGAAAACACTCAAACTCATTTCATTTGGGACCTTTAAGGCCAACTGACAGAGATGCAGGGTGAGAGAGGAGATTGGTATTCTATCGGTTTTTGCCTGGAATTGTCCCCCAAAGTGCAGTCCCAGCAATGAGGTCTTACCCACCGCTCCCACTTTCTCTCAGACTGCAGGTGCTGGTAATGGAGGATGGCTGCACCAAGGGCCACTGGGAGTGGAGGAGGTGCGGGCTGGTGCTTGGGGTGAGGATCCCCCATTGGTACGCGGCCGGCAAGGTGGACCACGCCCCTGGGGTCTTCTACCCATCTTTCTCAGCCACAGGGACTTCTCCTCCTTGCTAGCAGTTCGGTGCTTCTCTTCCCCCCTCTGCTATTCTGCTGTAACCATTCACACCTCTTCTAGACCTATCTTTTGTTTCTTTACTTATCTCATACCAACCCCTTTTTGCCTCGCACCATCATCCCTTTTGTCATTTAATCACTCCTGCCCGCCACCCTATCACACACCTTCCCCTTTTTTGTTCTTTCCTGGCCTTTTCTTCCCCTGGCTCTGTAACATCTTCCAGTTCTGACGAAAGGTCATCGACCTGAAACGTTAACTCTCTTTCTCTCTTCACAGATGCTGCCTGACCTGCTGAGTATTTCCAGCACTTTCTGCCTTTATATCAGATTTCCAGCATCCGCAGCATTTTGCTTTTGCAGAACCAGGATCGGTGCTGTCTGGACCACGCTGTCATCATCTCGATCGTTAGAATTAGTTACTGGTTGTGGCCAGAATGGCAGGAATAGCCAGAGAATTATTTTTAAATCTGTAGGTGGCTTTGTAAAGAAAGAAAGATCTTGCATTTATATAGCGCCTTTCACGACCTCAGGAGGTCCCAAAGTACATTACAGCCACTTATGTACTTTTGAAGTGTAGTCACTGTTGTAATGTAGGAAACGTGGCAGCCAATTTGCGCACAGCAAGCTCCCACAAACAGCAATGTGATAATGACCAGATAACCTGTCATATTTAGTCTTGTTGGTTCAGGGATAACTATTGGCCAGGACATGAGGGAGAACTCCCCTGCTCTTCCTCGAAATAGTGCCACGGGGTCTTTTACATCCACCTGAGAGAGCAGACGGGGCCTCGGTTTAACGTCTCATCCAAAAGACGGCACCTCCGACAGTGCAGCACTCCCTCAGCACCGCACTGAAATGTCAGCCTAGATTTTTGTGCTCGACCCTGGAGTGGGACTTGAACCCATGGCCTCCTGACGTGAAGGTGAGATTGCTGCCCACTGAACCATGGCTGACAGCCAAATACAATGCACACAGATTGTTCCAATGTTCATCTCATTAAAAAACGTGTTTGAAAACTTTTGCTCCAGTGGTTTGTAATTTTAAACATGGAAACCGGAATTCCTGTCTATAGTCATCGTGGCGTCCTCATGTTCAAAACATTTACTACCTATCATCTCAAGTAGCTATTAGACTTTTCTCAGGTCTGTGTGGGACCTTGCCTCACTGCATGGCTGTTGACACATGGCTTCTGTTAGCTATATTCCCTTTCCTTTTCCTGTTGAATAAAACAAATGTTTCAACCGCTCTTCCAATTTGGGGATTTGCTACCCTCCATTGAGCGGTTGGAAGTGGTGATGGAGAGAGAGAGAGAGAGAGAGAGAGAGAGGAGGAGGGCCGGGAAATTGGATCCGTTTGCGCTGGCCGTTAAGGCCGGTCTGGAAGAAAAAATGGCGGGCGCCTCGCTTCGGCCCGCTTCCGCCGGGCCCCGCGACAGCCGCCGTTTGGGGCAGGTCGGCAACGCTGCCGCTGCCTGCGCTCGCTGCAGAAATGGAAATGAGGCAGATCGTGACGTCAATGAGTGTGCAACGCTGATTTGACGCACAATCTGCCATTTTGGATGCCACCGCTGCATTTAACGCCCTCTCCTAATCACGATCAGCTGACCATGCGGTCAGCAGCAGGAAGGACCCCCCAGCAGTGATACTTAAAGGTTTAAAGAGATCAACAACAACTTGCAGCTGACTTGCTTTTCATTTCTACTGGCTCTGTGTAAGTTTGTGCAACTGTTTGGAGCTTTCGACAGTTGTTTAAAGTTGGTGAGGTGACAGGGAGCAAGTGGAGGAGGCCTTTCTTCTGATTTCAAGGGTTTTGCTCACACCACTTGCACCCAGTCATGGGGGCTCCACTTGCAGTCCCCCCTCGTGCTTGAGTATGACAGGGGGAGCAAGCAGAGGCAGCGAAGAAGAGGACAAAATGCTCGCAGAGGGAGGAGGAGGCGGGGCAGGAGGCCTTACCCACCTAGGGTAGAATCATAGAATCATAGAACGTTACAGCACGGAAGGAGGCCATTTCGGCCCATCGTGTCCATGCCGGCCAACAAAGAGCTATCCAGCCTAATCCCACTTCCCAGCTCTTGGTCCGTAGCCCTGCAGGTTACAGCATCCCAAGTGCACATCCAAGTACTTTTTAAATGTGGTTAGGGTTCCTGCCTCTACCACCCTTTCAGGCAGTGAGTTCCAGACAACACTCTAGGTGAAGAAATTTCTCCTCAAACCCCCTCTAAACCTTCCCCCAATTACTTTAAATCTGTGCCCCCTGGTTTTTGACCCCTCTGCTAAGGGAAATAGGTCCTTTCTATCCACTTTATCTATGCCCCTCATAATTTTGTACACCTCAATAAGGTCTCCCCTCAGCCTCCTCTGTTCCAAGGAAAACACACCCAACCTATCCAGTCTTTCCTCATAGCTAAGATTCTCTACCCCCGGCAACATCCTTGTAAATCTCCTCTGTACCCTCTCTAGTGCAATCACATCTTTCCTTCTGAGAGCACTTCTCCTACCTGCACTTAAGCCAGGAGCAGTGTATTAACAGGCTCCGCTTCACCAAGGAGGTGGTCACAGAACTCTACCACATCCTGCAAACAGACTTGCTGCCTCAGAGCAGGGCAACGACAGCGCTGCCGGTGATACTCAAGGTCACAGTGGCCCTCAATATTTTCACCACCGCATCCTTCCAGTCTGGAGCAAGAGAAATAGCTAACATCTCCCAGTTTGCTGTCCAGCACTGCATCCGAGAGGTCACAAAGGCTCTGTAGTCCAGGAGAAGGGACTTCATTGTCTTCTCTCTGAACAGAGAGAAGCAGGAGGAGCACGCATGTGGCTTTGCCCGGATAGCGGGCTTCCCCATGGTGCAGGGCACCATCAACTGCACACACGTAGCTTTGCGGGCGCCGCATACCAAATCTGAGATGTTCCACAACCGCAAAGGCTACCACTCACTTAATGTGCAGTTGTTGTGCGACCACGCCCAGCGCATCATGATGGCAAATGCCCGGTATCCTGGCAGCAGTCATGATGCCTTCATCCTGCGTCAGTCCTGTGTGCCATCAATCTTCCAGCCACCATGTCAAACCTGAGGGTGGCTGCTGGGTGACAAGGGCTATCGCTCTGCACCTGGCTGATGACTCCCCTCCCCAACCCCACCACCCGTGGCCAGCAATCCTATAATGAAAGTCATGCTGCCTTGAGGAACCTCATCGAGCAGACCTTAGGGGTACTAAAGCAACCATTCCACTGCATTGACCGCTCAGGAGGAGCCCACCAGTACATGCCAGAGTGGCTGTTCCATTTCGTGGTGGTCTGCTGCATGCTCCACAACTTGGCCATCATGAGGATGCAGCCCTTGCCACCATGGGCTCCGAGACCCCCTCAGCAGGAGGAGGGAGGAAGAGGAGGAGGAGGAGGAGAAAGAGGAGGAGGAGGAGGAGGAGGATGAGGAGCAAGAGGAGGAGGAGGAGGAGGAGAAGGAGCAAGAGGAGGAGGAGAAGGAGAAAGAGGAGGAGGAGGAAGAGGAGGAAAGGAGGAGGAAGAGGAGGAGGAGGAGGAGGAGGAGAAGGAGCAAGAGGAGGAGGAGGCAGAGGAAAGGAGGAGGAAGAGGAGGAGGAGGAGGAGGAGAAGGAGCAGGAGGAGGAGATGGAGCAAGGGGAGGAGGAGGAGGAGGAAGAGGAGGAGGAGGAGGAGGAAGAGGAGGAAAGGAGGAGGAAGAGGAGGAGGAGGAGGAGGAGAAGGAGCAAGAGGAGGAGGAGGAAGAAGAGGAGGAGGAGGAGGAGGAAGAGGAGGAAAGGAGGAGGAAGAGGAGAAGGAGCAAGAGGAGGAGGAGGCGGAGGAAAGGAGGAGGAAGAGGAGGAGGAGGAGGAGGAGGAGAAGGAGCAGGAGGAGGAGATGGAGCAAGGGGAGGAGGAGGAGGAGGAAGAGGAGGAGGAGGAGGAGGAAGAGGAGGAAAGGAGGAGGAAGAGGAGGAGGAGGAGGAGGAGAAGGAGCAAGAGGAGGAGGAGGAAGAAGAGGAGGAGGAGGAGGAAGAGGAGGAAAGGAGGAGGAAGAGGAGGAGGAGGAGGAGGAGGAAGAGGAGGAAAGGAGGAGGAAGAGGAGGAGGAGGAGGAGGAGGAAAGGAGGAGGCAGGCAGCAGATCCCCATTCCGGACGGGCTGTCCGTGAGCGCCTCATCAGACTCCGGTTCCAATGAATGAAACGCCAGATCCCCGTTGCTCACCACTTCCCCATCTTAGGATCCCTCTGTCACGGAACAGCACAGCTTCCTCCTGGGCACAAAGCTGAAATGAGAGACACCACAAAACATACATTCCTAACATAATTTATAAATTTATAAAATCCAAATCAAAACAACAATGTCAAATAAGCACTCTTGTGCATTCCCTTAGTGTCTGTCTTTCGTGTTCCTTTTCCTACTCTTCTTCTTCTTCTTCTTAGGCAGTCCCTCGATTCCGAGGATGACTTGCTTCCACATTAAAAATGAGTTCTCAGGTGACTGATGAGTCCAATGCGGGACCTACAGTCTCTGTCACAGGTGGGGCAGACGATGGTTGAAGGGGCGGGTGGGTGGGGTGCTTGAGTTGACGTGCGCTGCTTGCGCTGCCTGCGCTTGGCTTCTGCTTGCTCCTGGCGAAGAGACTCGAGGTGTTCGGCGCCTTCCCGGATGCTTCTCTTCCACTTTGTGCGGTCTTGGGCCAGGGATTCCCAGGTGTCGGTGGGGATGTTACACTTTTTCAAGGAGGCTTTGAGGGTGTCCTTGAAGCGTTTCCTCTGCCCACCTGGGGCTCTCTTGCCGTGCCGGAGCTCCGAGTAGAGCGCTTGTTTTGGGAGTCTCGTATCGGGCATGCGGACAATGTGACTCGTCCATCGGAGCTGATCGAGCGTGGTCAAAGCTTCGATGCTGGGGATGTTGGCCTGAGCGAGAACACTGACGTTGGTGCGCCTATCCTGCCAATGGATTTGAAGGATCTTACGGAGGCAGCGTTGGTGGTACCTCTCCAGTGCTTTGAGGTGCCTGCTGTACATGGTCCATGTCTCTGAGGCATACAGCGGGGCGGGTATCACTGCTGCTCTGTAGACCATGAGCTTAGTGCCAGGTTTGAGGTCCTGGTCTTCAAACACTCTCTTCCTCAGGCGACCGAAGGCTGCACTGGCACACTGAAGGCGGTGTTGGACTTCGTCATTGACGTCTGCCTACTCTAGTGCTCCTATGAAGTGCTCCCCCAGTGGCTCCAGCACGGCTGGTGGAAGGCTGCTGACTTTCAGTGGGGGAGACTTCAGAAGGCCTTGCAGGATGACCTCGAGCAGCTCTGGCCTTAGAAGGCTTGACTGTAGACTGCACCACCTCGGCATGGGCTGGCTGGATGACAGGCAGCAGCAAGGGCACTGGTGGAGTGGCAGTGGTGGGAGGATGAATGCTGTCATCCTGAGAGAGGACAGCAGGTTCTGGCTTCATGGAGCCTCTGCCACTCCCCCGGGGCGGCGCCTCTACATTCCTAGCCATCTGTTGGGGAACATTGTTGGAGTGCTGTGAGACCCTGCAAGCCCCTTTCCACACTCGTAAACCCAGCCACGATGAGCTTCCACTGAGACATTTAGTCGCTTCCGCCTGTGCTGCAATGGAAGCTGCGACGTTGCCCATCACACGCAGCATCATGGCTGGGTCCACAAGGTCTCTCGTGGAACTGTCCATCATTTCCATCCTGGAAATCACGGGCTCCAAACTGCGGGCAAAGCCCCATGCAATGCTGGAGACGGACTCCTCCTGACACTGACAAGAGGCTCTCTGGCAGGCTTGCCATTGCATCGAGCATTTCTGTCTGCATGCCCATCACCCTTCTTCTGATGGCCGCCCCATCGAGTTCATCATCTGAGTCCTGTGCAGCAGAACTCGTGTGCAAACTCACCCTCCGGGGAGCTGGCACCCAAGCTACCCTTTCCCCCTGGCCTGGCTGCAGCCCATGCATGCCCGGTGACTCACCAAGTGCAGATCCTGCCTCTGCACTACCCCCTAAAGTCCGTGCAGTGCCATCTTCTGAGCTGGTGTCTGCTAGTGTCAGGCACAGTGACAGTGTGTCTACTTCTCCTCTTCACTGTCCTCCTCCATCACTTCGGAGACTGGCTGGCCAGGTTGGAGTTCTTGGATATCTTAAAGGAGAAAAGCACGAGGGTCAGTTGGTGGTGAGGGGAGGTGGCGGGGGGTGGTGGGGGGGGCGAATCAAGATAGATATCCATGCATACACCATCAGCAGCTTGTAGGTGAGATGAGATTGTGGGATGAGGGGGAAATGGGATATGAGAAGAAAGATTAGATGTGAATATACCATCATCATCAGCAATGCTTTCAACTTTCCCGCTGGCCACGGACTCTGTGACTGCCCCTCCAGCACTGCTTCCTCCAACTCCATCAGGTTCTGCAGTTGGGCTTCCCCTCCACCCGTTTGCTGCCGCTCCCGGTGGTTATAAGCGACCTTTGCCTGCAAGAGAAAGGGAAGTGTGTCAGTGAGTGTGGTGCAATGTGCTTGGGTGATGTGCCTGCCATGGCTGAATAGCTGGCAGTGTGTGCAAGATGTGAGATGTGGCGGTGAGTCTTGCAGCAGTGGTAAGTGTGTGGGGGTGAAGTGAAGCTATGATTGTGAGGTATGAGTGGTGATTGCTAGAGATTGTTGGTAGGTGAGTGCTGGGGGTGTGGTGCATTGAGCAGTGTGTGAGGCTGGTGGTGGGATATGGCATTTGATGATGCAATCACTCACCTGACCACTTGTGCAAGGCCATTAAACTTTTTCGGCGCCTGGGGACAACAGTCATCGCACTGACGGCTTCAGTAATCTCCTCCCACAGCCTTCTGCTGCTCTGCCTCGAAGGCCTCCTGCCCCCCTGCGGGTAGGGGACCTGACGGCGCCTTTGAACCTCCAGGACCAAGGCCTCCAGTGCCGCACCTGAAAATCTCCCCTCCCTTTCCCTGGCTGTTGAGCCATGGCTTGCTCCACAATGACAATGGGGTGCTTCTGCAACAAAGCACCTCCCCTTTAAGTAGAGCAAAGAGCATAGGAACATAGGAACAGGAGGAGGCCACTTAGCCCCTCGAGCCTGTTCCGCCATTCAATGAGATCATGGCTGATCTGCGACCTAACTACACATACCCGCCTTTGCCCCACATCCCTTAATACCTTTGGTTAACAAAAAGCTATCAATCTCCGATTTATTGGCCAGTAGACTGCACCCGATATTGGCCCCTCTGCTCAGCGCTAAGCCAATCAGCAGTGCGTTTAGCGCTATCAACGCTGCTACCAGTATAATGGGCACGAATTTCGTGTGCTGCCTGCACCACTTTGAACCGGGCACAGGCACACAGAGCTGGGCGATGCCCACGCCTGTTTTCAGGCCCGTGGCCAATTTCTAGGCAGAGGTGTTTGCTCCTCTGTGTTGGTGCCATTGTATTTTTATCTTGCAGTACAGTAGGCTTGAGATTTAATAGAGGTCACGCAACGTGTTATACAGAAATGGATTTGTGCACGGTGCAAGATAAGAGCGCAGTAAACAGATAGCGGAGCAAAGATGCATTCACTCGACAGGGACAGCCCAAACGATGGAGGTAATAGGAATGAATGTAATGGCTTCAGCTGGAAAATTGTTTCAGATTTCCAATTTCCATTCAGGTATCATTCATTCAATTAAGGGCAATTGGCTGCACTGATATTCGCTGAGCCGCGAACAAATTACCAAGGAACAGTTACCTTCCTCACCGGCAGGGAAGGAGAGAATTGCAAAGTTCCGTGGCAAGGGGTTACCTGCAGATCACTGTCAAATTCAGAGCGAGCGGTAATTTGTCATTTTAATGTTGGGCCTGATCAAGTAATATCAAATTCATGTCAGATTCTTTTCTTTTTTTTCCTTTCTGGCGGAGCTCTATTGAGATGACAAATGTCAATATCGCAGCTGCTGAAGAGCAGTTTTTAATCTGTGCACTAATCTTCCTTAGATGGCAGGAGGACAATCGAAGGAGCTCCAGCATAAGGCGGTGATACATCAAAGGTTGGCCCTCTGAAATCTGTTCCTCTTCTCAGACGGTAACCAAAGTTGAAGGATGCTCATGCTTCACTCCTTTTCCTCGTCGCATCTTGAAAACCTCATGACCAACTCATTCTTCATTCCTTTTGTGCTGCCGGTGACAGATATCCCGTTCCTCAGTAATGCATTTCAATCAGGGGATAATTCCCGGACACACTTGAGTAGAGTTCCAATTAAAATGCAATCTCCCACCGCAACAAATATCCTTTTAAGTTCGTCATTTACTTCTTCCCAGTGTAAGTACGGGCTGTCGGACTGGGTAAATCTTATTGCTTGCCATGTTTAGCCGAGCGCTGAATAATAATCTGTGAGGGGGAGGCACCTCTTCTGTGTTGGATTGGGGCCATTTCAGTCTTTACTCTTCACATATCGAAGCACTGTCTTATTATCCGTTCAAGCACCACAGTGAGGCAGTGTGTGAAAGTCAGCAAGGTTAGCCACATCAAAAATTGATAAGATTTACTGATTGTATCTTAGTTGCAATATTCTTACATGGAAAATTGCCAGAGGTTACAACATAGAAACAGGCCATTCGGCCCAACCAGTCCGTGTTGGCGTTTACCCTCCATGTGAGCAAAGAGTCCCAATCACACTTACCGACCCTGTTCCCCTTCATTCCATTTTCCTTCTTCCACCTCTTCAATCTAATCTTGAATTTTGACAGTTTCTGCCTCGAACGCTAACCCTGGAAGTGAATCCCACGGCCTCACAACTCTCTGTGAAGAGGTAGCTCCTGCCGTCGGTTCTAAATCTCTTACATTTAATCTTGTATCTATGGCCCCTCGTTCTTGAGCGTGAGAACACTTAACACATTAATTTGATATTGCTCGATCACCATTGTAACACAGGCATTCATCCCATTCATTAAACTAGCTATTGTCGCTGCTAAAACGGTGCAGAAAGAAATGTTCCAGGAATATGTTCATCAATCCTACACTCTTGTCGACAACAGTGATTCGTAGCCCATGGAACTGAGAGATAGTCAGCAAAATACATAATGCAACCACCAAGATATTAAGAGGCTTCGTTGGGCAGGATTCTACAGAGTGCGGTAGTTAACCAAGAACTAGAAAAAATATATGGGGGCAGAGGTCAGCTGTGGCTCAGTGGTAGCTTTCTCTCCTCTGAGTCAGAAGGTCATGGGTTCAAGCCCCGCTCCCCATACATGAACACATAATTTAGGCCGGCACTTCAGTGCAGTACTGAGGGAGCGCTGCACTGTCGGAGGTGCTGGCTTTCGGAAGAGATGTTAAACTGAGGTCCCGTCTTCCCTTTCAGGTGAATGTAAAAGATCCCATGGCACTATTTGAAGAAGAGCAGGGGAGTTCTCTTGGCCAATATTTATCCCTCAACCAACATCACTAAAACAGATTATCTGGCCATTTCTCACATTGCTGTGTGCAAATTGGCTGCCTGGTTTCCTTACATTACAACAGTGACTACACTTCAAAAGTATTTTATTGGTTGTGAAGCGCTTTGAGACATCCTGAGGTCAAAAAAGGTGCTGTAGAAATGCAAGTTCTTTCTTTCTAACAAAAATCGAGCTGCCTGTGCAGTTTCACGTGACAGAGCACATATCAACAATTCCGACGCAGAGGTTAGCCCTGCCCACGAAATTTCTCCATCCATTGATCTTAATGGATGAAGATTGTGCTCTTCACACCTGGTGGTGCCCTACACTAGGGGCCTGGCTCTTCAGTGAGGTTGCTCTCTGCGCTTAGGTCATGTGGGCTTATATCTTGTCACGTCCTTGCTTATTCCTCTCTGGAATGGTCCTTCCTGCTGGGTGGAATGAGCTGTCTTGGGCAGCAGCTAGGGTATTCACATCTTTGAGTGGATACTGAAGAGAAGGCATCTTCTTCCTCAATGCCCTCAACTGGCCTGGCTACTGCAGTGTATCCTGCTGTGTGAGAGAAAGGGCGTCCAATGAGTTGGCACTGATGATCACCTAGTGCTGGCACTATTCTTAATCGTAAATACTTAACACCCATCAAGACTAAATTATTTCTATTGTCTCTCCTCATTAACCACCATTGTCTCTCTCCCATTAGCTTGTTAATGAGATAAGGTATTTTGCCCTGAAGACAATAATAGGGTATTAGTAATGTTAATGGTATGTGAACAACTAGGCAACCAGGATAGAGATGCTTTCCTACATGTTAATGTTTTGAGAAAGTCCATACTTTCTAAGACAATATTATTTTAAGAAATCATCTTCCTACCAATAAAATTTCCCTGGTTTTATCACAACTTTGTCACTAAAGCAATATGGGTTCTAGTTGAAAATTCAATCTGGTGTTTACAATCCCTCTTTCACATTACCTAAGGAGGAAATTCTTAACTGATGATACCTTTGTCGAAGTATCAACCCAGCTGAGCGACAACCTCTGAGTCGGAAGGTTGTGGGTTCAAGCCCCGCTCCAGACACTTGAGCACATAATCCAGGCTGACACTCCCAGTGCAGTACTGAGGGAGCCGCTGCACTGTCGGAGGTGCTGTATTTCAGATGAGACGTTAAACCGAGGCCACTGTCTGCCTGTTTGTGTCAATGTAAAAGATCCCACAGCACTATTCAAAGAAGTGCATGGGGGTTTTCACTGGTGTCCAGGCCAATATTTATCCCGCAACCGATGCCACCGAAAAGAACAAACTGGTGATTTACCTCATTGCTGTTTGTGGGATCTTGCTATGTGCAAATTGGCTACTGGGTTTGTCTAAATTTGCTGCAATTCAATAGTAAGTTATAGGCTGTGAACCAATGTTCAGCCGTGATCTAATTGAATGGCATTACAGGCTTGAGGGGCTGAACGGCCTTTTCCTACTCCTATCTTCCTATGTTCCTATGAAGCACTTTGGGATGGCCTGAGGACATGAAAGCTATTCCTAGACTCAACTTAATAACAACAGAAAACGCTGGAAAAACTCAGCAGGCCAGGCAGCATCCATAGAGAGAGAAAGAGAGTTGACGTTTCAGGTCGATGACCTTTCATCAGAACTGGGAAGAGCTGGAAATCAAATAGATTTAAGGCCAGGGTAAAGCTGGGAAAAGGGGGAGGGGATAAAGGAACAAAGGAGGAGATGAAGAGACATTAAGAGACATTAAGAGATATGCAAGGCTAGAGGTGGTGTTAATGTGACAGATTAAGGCTGAATGAAGTGTGAAATCCACTGGCAGAATGAAGGACAGCTGCCAGCTTCTAGGAGGAAAAAAAAGGTGGGGGGGACAAATAAAAGGGTGGATAAAATAAAATATAAATGTGATTGGAGCTGAGGTTATGATCTAAAATTGTTGAACTCGATATTGAGTCCAGAGGGCTGTAGCGTGCCTAAACGAAAGATGAGGTGCTGTTCCTCGAGCTTACGCTGAGCTTCCGTGGAACAGTGTAATAGGCCGAGGACGGTGAGGTCAGAGTGGGAGTGAAGCGGTGAATTAAAGTGACAGGCCACCGGGAGCTCGGGGTCCCCCTTACGGACTGAACGGAGGTGTTCCGCAAAGCGGTCACCCAATCTGCGTTTGGTCTCCCCAATGTAGAGGAGTCCACATCGTGAGCAGCGAATACAGTATACTAAATTGCAGGAAGTACAAGTAAATCGCTGTTTCACCTGGAAGGGGTGTTTGGGGCCCTGGACAGTGGGAAGAGGGGAGGTATAAGGGCATGTGTTGCATCTCCTGCGCGTGCACGGGAAGGTGCCGGGCGAAGGGGAAGGGGTGCTGGGGGTGGTAGAGGAGTGGACTAGGGTGTCGCGGAGGGAGCGGTCCCTGCGGAATGCTGAAATGGGGGGTGAGGGGAAGATGTGTTTGGTGGTGGGATCACGCTGGAGGTGGCGGAAATGGCGGAGGATGATCCGTTGAATGTGGAGGCTGGTGGGGTGAAAGGTGAGGACAAGGGGAACCCTATGCTCACTGCACCAGCGACACACTGTGGCCACAGTATGTAGGATCTACAGCATGCGTTGGAGCAATTCACCAAGCATGGCCTTCCCCCTGTGACCTCTACCACCGTGGCCTCTACCACTCTACTCGGAGCTCCAACACGGCAAGAGAGCCCCAGGTGGGTAAAGGAAACGCTTCAAGGACACCCTCAAAGCCTCCTTGAAAAAGTGCAATAATCCCCACTGACACCTGGGAATCCCTGGCCCAAGACCGCACAAAGTGGAGGAGAAGCATCCGGGAAGGCGCCAAACACCTCGAGTCTCTCCGCCGGGAGCAAGCGGAAGCCAAGCGCAGGCAGCGGAAGCAGCACACGTCAACCCAAGCACCCCACCCACCCGCCTCTTCAACCACCGTCTGCCCCACCTGTGACAGAGACTGTAGGTCCCGCATTGGACTCATCAGTCACCTGCGAACTCATTTTTAGAGTGGAAGCAAGTCATCCTCGGTTCCGAGGGACTGCCTAAGAAGAAGAAGAAGGCCTCTACCACTGTAAAGGATAAGAGCAGCAGCGTTTTAGGAACACCACCACCTAGAACCTCCCATCCAATTCTTACCCCATCCAACATCCCCCCCCCTAAGCTGCGCATCGATCGGGAGGTTCTGCGCAGGCCGCTCAACAGCTGTTCCGCTGAGAAAGATACCACGCACATGCAGCAAACGTAAAGGGACCGCGCAACAAAAATAAAAATTAGAGGGAACATTGACCCCCATCCCGACTTGGACATAGATCATTGTTCCTTCATCATCGCTGGGTCAATATCTTGGAAATCCCTACCTAGCGCCATTGTGGGAGTAGCATCGCCACACGGAATGCAGCCATTCAAGGAGGAAGCCCACCACCCACCTTCAAAGGACAACCAGGGATGAGCAATAAGTTCAGCCTTGGCAGCTCTACCCACATCCCACGAGCAACTAAAGATAAAAGTTGCTACATGAATCCAAGTATTCCTTTAACCTCCTTCCAGATCTTTTGGGCTGCTAGTACACCAGGTTAATCCACTTTAAGGCAGCGGATCACCCGACGTGATTGATGGGATTCCACCTGATCTCGAAAAGGTATTTCTGCTTTTCACGGGGCTTATCCAATAAAGGGTATTCAGTCACTGTCAGAAAACTGTTTGCGAAGAGTGAACAGCAGTCATCTCTTGAGAATTTTGCTTCCCTCACTGCACAGCTGTATTTAGAGACCGTTCCCAAGAAATGGTGACGAAGCAGCTCATGAGCTGTTTGACATGTGTGAGAATGACTATCAGTGCGGGTGCACGTTGATTGCCCAGCTTCTGCCTGGCAAGGTTGGTGAATTGTTGAGGCAACAATCTGAGCAGAGGAAACTCTGATGCTCCTACCAGCGCAATGGGTGGGTGCTACTGAGAAACAGAAATGAATGAACGTAGGTCTAGGAGTTGGCCATTCAGCCCCTCCAGCCTCTCCCACCATTCAATCAGATCATGGCTGATCTGTATCTTGACTCCAATCTACCCGCTTTGGTTCCGTAACCCTTAATACCCTTGCCTAACAAAAATCTATCAAACTCAGTTTTGAAATTTTTCAATTGAACCCCCAGCCTCAACAGCTTTTTGGGGAGAGAGTTTCAGATTTCCGCTACCCTTTGTGTGAAGAAGTGCTTCCCGACATCACCCCTGAATGGCCTGGTTCTAATTTTAAGGTTATGCTCCCTTTGTTCTGGACTCCCCCCACCAGAGGAAATAGACTCTCTCTATCTAACCTATCAAATCCCTCAATCATCTAAAAAACCTCAATCAGATCACCCCTTAATCTTCTATACTCAAGGCAATACAAGCCTTGTCTATGTAACCTGTTCTGATGAGCCGTATTACTTATTTTTCAATGAGGAAAATATATTGCCATCTATATAGAAGTGCGAATATCTGTACTCATTTTTCAGCTAATCTAGAAAATCAAAAAGAAAGGGAAACACTAAGATACAAGAGAGATTGTTGTAAATGACATAACTGTAGTTCCTTGACATAACCCAGTACAAGGTTCACAGTTTGCTTATTCTGGTGGTGTTTCTGCCTTATTTCCAATAATGTCAGTAAGCGTTGAGACATCTCTGATCTGTGGAGTTCACTTTCACGCGGAGGCAGGTCTAAGCATTGAAGCTTCAAAGGTTTGCGGATATCTTTGATCTGGTCCTCTGCTCGGATTAGAAGAGGCAACAGCAGGAACAAGACAGCGATTTATTTTCATCATTAAAAAGCGAGGAGAGAACGCCCGCTCCGTTGAACGTGCCTCGCAACGCATTGCCATTTGACGAGGAGAGTGGTGCTGACCTGAGGCTGACACTTGCAAAGGACACTGAAGGTAGCAGCCAATACTGCACCTGCCCGCAAATGCCACCGCAAGATTTAACACTTTGCTTTTTGTTCCCCTTCAGTTTTCTTTCCTTGTTTCCTGAAGGTGGTGGGTGAAATGCCACACTCAAGTATTACAAAAAGGTTAAGGAAAAGGTGCAAAAAAAAAAGATTCACAAGGATGATCCCAGAACTGAGAGGTTCTAACTATCAGGAAAGGCTGATCAGGCTGGGGCTCTTTTCTCTGGTAAAGAGAAGGCTGAGGGGTGACCTGATAGAGGTCTTAAAATTATGAAGAGGTTTGATAGGGTAGAAGTTGAGAAGATGTTTCCACTTGTGGGGGAGAATAAAACTAGGGGCCATCAATATAAGATAGTCACTAATAAATCCAATACTGAATTCAGGAGAAACTTCTTTACCCAGAGAGTGGTGAGAATGTGGAACTCGTTACCACAGGGAGTGGTTGAGGCGAATAGTATAGATGCATTTAAGGGGAAGCTAGATAAACACATGAGGGAGAAGGAATAGAAGGTTATTCTGATGGGGTGAGATGAATTAGCGGGGAGGAGACTCATGCGGAGCATAAACACTGGCACAGTTAAGTTGGGCCAAATGGCCTGTTTCTGCCCTGTAAATTCTATGTAAGTAGCTTCTTGTTCCACGGAAGTTCAGCGTGAGCTCGAGGAACAGCACCTCATCTTTCGATTAGGCACTCTACAGCCCTCTGGACTCAACATAGAGTTCAACAATTTCAGATCATAACCTCGGCCCCTATCACACATATATATATATTTTTTATCCACACTTTTCGTTTGGCCTTTTTTTCTTCCCTCCCACATGGCAGCTGTCCTTCATTCTGCCAGCGCATTTCACACTTCATCTAGAGCCATCCTTTGTCCCTCAACCTGTCACATTGCCACCTCCTCTTGTCCTGAATATCTCTTAATGTCTCTCAATGTCTCTCAATCTCTTCTGCTTTCTATCCTATCACTGACCTTCCCTTTTGTTCTTTTATCCCCTTCCCACATTTCCCAGCCCCTAAACCTGCTTTAAAATCTGTTCCATTTCCTGCTTTTTTCCAGTTCTGACGAAAGGTCTTCGACCTGAAACGTTAACTCTGTTTCTCTCTCCGCGGATGCTGCCTGGCCTGCTGAGTTTTTCCAGCGTTTTCTGTTGTTATTTTGGATTTCCAGCATCCGCAGTATTTTGCTATTGCTTTCTTTTATGTGTCAGTTTGGACAGTGGGTTTCGGCTGTCTATTCGATCACAGAGAGAATCACTCACGAGCCTAATCTTGTCCTTACTAGGTATCCATAGATGCATTTTCCAGCCTGGGCCTCTGACGAGTGATCAGGAGTACGATCCCTGGCTGATTCTCCTTCTCCCTTGGCCCAGGGGGCTTTGATGCTAGTTGGAACACCCCAACCGTCACCCTGCCGAGATCACTTAACTCAGTACAAGTCGCTAGGTCAAACCGGGGGTCTTCATTGTCTGTGTTACGCAGTTCTAGACTGGATGGCTTACTTTCTCTGGAGCACATTAGGCGTGCAACTAAACATCCTTTTACCTTGCCACCAAGAGCTAATACTTGGCCCCCAAATATGCAAAAAGGACAATAATGTGGAGCTTTGTTTAAATCAGGGGAGTCACACTGGACACTTAGGCGCCCGTTTTATGCCTGTAAAATTGGCGCTACACCAATGAATTTCTAAGTCAGTGAAAACAGTTTATTCTCTCTCGTGACTGGCTCACCAACCAGTGGAAATAGTTTATCCCTATTTACCGTATCAAAGCCCCTCATAATTTTTTTTATTTGTTCATGGGATGTGGGCACCATTGGCAAGGCCAGCATTTATTGCCCATCCCTAATTGCCCTCGAGAAGGTGGTGGTGAGCCGCCTTCTTGAACCGCTGCAGTCCGTGTGGTGAAGGTGCTCCCACAGTGCTGTTAGGGAGGGAGTTCCAGGATTTTGACCCAGCGACGATGAAGGATCGGCGATATACTAACAAGTCAGAATGGTGCGTGAATTGGAGGGGAACTTGGAGGTGGTGGTGTTCCCATGCGCCTGCTGCCCTTATCCTTCTAGGTGGAAGAAGTCGCGGGTTTGGGAAGTGCTGTCGAGGAAGCCTTGGTGAGTTGCTGCAGCGCATTTTGTAGATGGTACACACTGCAGACACGGTGCCAAGGCAGGTGGATGAAGTTAAGAGACAGATCAGCCATGATCTCATAGAATGGCGGAATAGGCTCGAGGGGTTGAATGACCTCCTCCTCTTCATATGTTCCTAAGTATATTAGAGAAGACAAAGAGGAATGTTCATCAAACTGAACTAAAAGAATATTACAAAAATAAATTTGGAGAGACTCTACATCTAACCAAGATAAAGAAGTCTGCTGAGGAGTGGTCCAAACACCTCTTGTATAGCTTGAATTCAAAGAATAATCTTTTCGCATTCAATTACCCAATCTGGGTGACACATGTGTCAGAGCAGTTCACCTCCATTTGGTGTTAATAATCTCAAACAGTCGTGTTAGTGTCCTCACGGTCACCCGGGTTGCTGGTAACCTCATGACCCAGATAGGTCACATGGCAATTCATAATGGGAGCGGTAGCATAGTGATAATGTCACTGGGTAAGTAAGCTACAGGCCTGGACTAATGATCCAGAGACGTGAGTTCAAATCCCACCATAGCAGCTGGGGAATTTAAATTCAGTTAATTAAATACATTTTGGAAAAAAGTTAGCATCAATAATGGTAACCATAGAAACTACCAGATTGTTGGAAAAACCCATCTGGTTCATAATGGAAAGAAAATCTGCCTGTCCTTACCTGGTTTGGCCCATATGTGACTCCAGACCCACAGCAATGTAGTTGACTCTTAACTGCCCCTCTGAAATGGCCTAGCAAGCCATTCAGTTGTAACAAACTGCTATGAAACAAAATAATAAGAATTAAACCGGATGGACCACCCGGCACTGGCTACGGACACGGCAATGGCACACCCAATTCTGCAAAGTCCTCCTCACTAACATCTGGGGACTTGTGCCAAAATTGGGAGAGCTGGCCCACAGACTAGTCAAGCAACAGTCTGACATAGTCATACTCACAGAATCATGCCTTTCAGCCAACATCCCATCACCATCCCTGGGTCTGTCCAGCCGGTGGAACAGGACATACCAGGGATGACAGCACAGTGGTATACAATCGGGAAGGAGTGTTCCTGGGAGTCCTCAACATCGACTCCGGACCCCATGAAGTCTCATGGCTTCAGGTCAAGCATGGGCAAGGAAACCTCCTGCTGATTACCACCTACTGCCACCCCTCAGCTGATGAATCAATACTCCTCAATGTTGAACACCATTTGGAAGAAGCACTGAGAGTAGCAAGGGCACAGAATGTACTCTGGGTGGGGGACTTCAATATCAACCACCAAGAGTGGCTCGGTAGCACCACAGCTGGCCGAGTCCTGAAGGACATAATTGCGAGTCTGGGCCTGCGACAGACGGTGAGAGAACCAACTCAAGGGAAAAACCAACTTGACCTCGTCCTCACCAATCTACCTGCTGCAGTGACCACCTGCACAGTCATTGTGGAGATGAAGTCCCGTCTTCACACTGATGACATCCTCCATCGTGTTGTGTGGCAATACCACCGTGCTAAATGGGATAGATTCAGAACAGATCTAGCAGCTCAAAACTAGGCATCCATGAGGCGCTGTGGGCCATCAACAGCAGCAGAATTGTATTCCACCACAATCTGCAACCTCATGGCCCGGCATTTAGCTCACTCTACCATTACCATCAAGCCAGGAGACCAACCCTGGTTCAATAAGGAGTGTAGAAGAGCATTTTAAAAGAGGTGGCCACTGGGATAGTGGATGCATTGGTTGTCATCTTCCAAAATTCTATAGGTTCTGGAACGGTTCCTGCAGATTGGAGGACAGCAAATGTAACCCCGCTATTTAAGAAAGGAGGGAGAGAGAAAATGGGGAACTACAGACCTGTTAGCCTCACATCAGTAGTTGTGAAAATGCTGGAATCTATTATAAAGGATGCAATGACTGGGCACTTAGAAACTAACAGTAAGATTGGGCAGAGTCAACATGGATTTATGAAAGGGAAATCCTGTTTGACAAACCTATTGGAGTTCTTTGAGGATGTAACTAGTGGAGTAGACAAAGGGGAACCGGTATATGTGGTGTATTTGGATTTTCAGAAGGCCTTCGATAAGGTCCCACACAAGAGGTTGGTGAACAAAATTAGGGCATATGGAATTGGGGGTAATATACTAGCATGGATTGAGAATTGGTTAACAGACAGAAAACAAAGAGTAGGGATAAACAGGTCTTTTTCAGGATGGCAGGCTGTGACTAGTGGGGTACCACAAGGATTGGTGCTTGGGCCCCAGCTATTCACAATCTGTATCAATGATTTGGATGAGGGGACTAAATGTAACATTTCCAAATTTGCTGATGATATAAAGCTAGGTGGCAGTGTCAGTTGTGAAGAGGATGTAAAGAGGCTTCAAGGGGATCTCGACAGGCTCAGTGAGTAGGCGAGAACATGGTAGAAAAAACAGAAAGTCAGAATATTTCCTAAATGGTGAAAGATTGGGGAATGCAGATGCTCAAAGGTGTCCTTGTACATGAGTCAGTGAAAGTGAATGTGCAGGTGCAGCTAGTCATTAGGAAGGCAAATGGTATGCTGGCCTTCATTACAAGAGGATTTGAGTACAGGAGTGAATAATTCTTACTCCAATTATATAGGGCCTTGGTGAGACCACACCTGGAGTACTGTGTACAATTTTGGTCTCCTTACCTAAGGAAGGATATACTTGCCATAGAGGGAGTGCAGCAAAGGTTCACCAGACTGATTACTGGGATGGCAGGACTGTCGTATGAGGAGAGATTGGGTCAACTAGGCCTGTATTCACTAGAGTTTAGAAGAATGAGAGGGGATCTCATTGAAACGTATAAAATTCTGACAGGGCTAGACAGACTGGATACAGGGAGAATGTTTGCCTTGGCTGGGGAGTCTAGAACCAGGGGCCACCTCCTCAGGATAAAGGGTAGGCCATTCAGGACTAAGATGAGAAGAAATTTCTTCACACAGAGGCTGGTGAATCTTTGGAATTCTCTACACCAGACGGCTGTGGAGGCTCAGTCATTGGGTATATTCAAAACAGAAGTCGATAGATTTCTGACTAGTAAGGGCATCAAGGGGTATGGCGATAGGGCCGGTGAATGAAATTGAGGCAGAAGATCAGCCATGATCTCATTGAATGGCGGAGCAGTCTCGAAGGGCTGAATGGCCTACTCCTGCTCCTATTTCTTACGTTCTTATGTTCTTATACCAGAAGCAGCACCAGGCATACCTAAAATGAGGTGCCAACCTGGAGAAGCTGCAACACAGGACTGCATGCATGCTAAAAAACGGAAGCAGCATGCTATAGAGGGGATAAGCGATCCCACAATCAACGGATCTGATCAAAGCTCTGCAGTCCTGCCACATCCAGTCGTGAATGGTGGTGGACCATTAAACAACTAACGGGAGGAGGAAGCTCCATGAATATCCCCATCCTCAATGATGGTGGAGCCCAGCATGTGAATGCAAAAGACAAGGTTGATGCATTTGCAACCATCTTCAGCCAGAAGTGCTGAGTGGATGATCCATATCGGCCTCCTCCTGAGGTCCCCACCATCACAGAAGCCAGTCTTCAGCCAATTCGATTCACTCCACGTGATATCAAGAAACGGCTGACCGCACTGGATACAGCAAAGGCTATGGGCCCTGACAACATCCCGGCTATCGTACTGAAGATTTGTGCTCCAAAACTAGCCACACCTCTCACCAAGCTGTTCCAGTACAGCTACAACACTGGCATCTATCCGACAATGTGGAAAACTGCCCAGATATGTCCTGTCCACAAAAAGCAGGACAAATTAAATCCAGCCAATTACCGCCCCATCAGTCTACTCTCAATCATCAGCAAAATGATGGAAGGTGTCATCGACAGTGCTATCAAGTGGCACTTACTCACCAATAACCTGCTCACTGATGCTCAGTTTGGGTTCCGCCAAGACCACTCGGCTCCCGACCTCATTACAGCCTTGGTCCTAACATGGACAAAGGAGCTGAATTCCAGAGATGAGGTGAGAGTGACTGCCCTAGACATCAAGGCAGCATTTGAACGAGTGTGGCATGAAGGAGCCCTAGTAAAACTGAAGTCAATGGGAATCGGGGGGGAAACTCTCCACTGGCTGGAATCATACCTAGCACAAAGGAAGATGGTTGTGGTGATTGTCGGTCAATCATCACAGCCCCAGGACATCGCTGAAGGAGTTCCTCAGGGCAGTGTCCTAGGCCCAACCATCTTCCGCTGCTTCATCAATGACCTTCCCTCCAACATAAGGTCAGAAATGGGGATGTTCGCTGATGACTGCACGGTGTTTAGTGCCATTCACAACTCCTCAGATGATGAAGCAGTCCATGCCTGCATGCAACAAGACCTGGCCGACGTTCAGGCTTGGGCTGATAAGTGGCAGGTAACATTCGCGCCACAGAAGTGCCAGGCAATGACTATCTCCAACAAACGAGAGTCTAACCACTGTCCCATGACATTCAATGGCATTACCATCACCGAATCCCCCACCATCAATATCCTGGGGGTCACCATTGACCAGAAACTTAACTGGACCAGCCACATAAATACTGTGGCAACAAGAGCAGGTCAGAGGTTAGGTAGTCTGCGGCGAGTGTCTCACCTCCTGAGTCCCCAAAGCCTTTCTACCATCTACAAGGCACAAGTAAGGAGTGTGATGGAATACTCTCCACTTGCCTGGATGAGTGCAGCTCCAACAACACTCAAGAAGCTCGACACCATCCAGGACAAAGCAGCCCACTTGATTGGCACCCCATCCACCACCTTAAACATTCACTCCCTCCACCACCGGCGTAACGTGGCTGCAGTGTGTACCATCTACAAGATGCACTGCAGCAACTCGCCAAGGCTTCTTCAGCAGCACCTCCCAAACCCGCGACCTCTTCCACCTAGAAGGACAAGGGCAGCAGGCGCATGGGAACACCATCACCTCCAAGTCCCCCTCCAAGTCACACACCATCCTGACTTAGAAGTATATCGCTGATCCTTCATCGTCGCTGGGTCAAAATCCTGGAACTCCCTCCCTAACAGCACTGTGAGAGTACCTTCACCACACGGACTGCAGCGGTTCAAGAAGGTGGCTCGCCACCACATTCTCAAGGGCAATTAGCAATGGGCAATAAATGCTGGCCTTGCCAGTGACGCCCACATCCCACAAACAAATTAAAAAAAAACTCCCTTAACGTCTGTATATCCAACAGAACAAAGGACCGATGAACGTTCTGTCAGTTAAGGAGTGGTAAGTTTATCTCCTTCTGAGCCATCCCTGGTCGGTGTCTTTGACGTTCTGTTTTTCACTGTTCTGTGAAAATGCCTTGTTCCCACAGGCATTCTCAGCCCTTAGTCTTTTGGTCTCCCATAATTCCCTTTTGTTCCAGACTCCATTTGGACACCTTTTAAGCTGAAGTGCCATTTTGACAAAACATTCAGGCAACTTTCAGGACATTGAGGCTGCTAACCTTGCTTCCGTTGTACAATATTCCATCCATTACTGTTGACTTCTCCACAGTTCCAGTACTCTTGAATGTACAAAAAAATAATCTTGTGTTACCTGTGGTTGTCCTGACATCACCATTTCCTCAAAATTCCCAAAGGTCACACCCCATTTGGTCTCAGTCCTGATTAACTACATCTTCTGGTCATATGCTGATACAGTAATAATAAGCATGTAAATGCAGCACTGAATATCCTCATCACTGGCTTTCATCTATTAGTTTATTGCTTTTGATAGCGCATCAGAGGTATTTAACTATATATATATATATATATATAGGTTTGCCCAGTGTAGATAGCAGCTTACCTCTGTGCCTGATTATTAACTTTGTATTCACAAAGGACAATCATTCAAAGATATCACAGTACAGCAATTAGCAGCTCATGGCCCATTTCGACACTAACAGTATGACCGCAGACAAACTGATTGCACCTTTTACAAACAGCTCCAATGCTAAACAGCTCCAGCTCGAGCTGTTCATGTCTTGTCTCTGCATCAGTCAGTTGGATGAGCGATGGGTTGCCACCAATCATTATACTTTTGTAGCCCCACAGCAGCTAATTCTGTCTGTGATGCATCAGCTGAAATATTTGTTTGATTCGCAGGTTCACAGAACTTCAGAATTGCCTCTTACAGAACTTCTCACTTTTTTTGATTTGAGTCACAGAATGGTTACACCACAGAAGTAGGCCATTCGGCCCATCGAGCCCGTGCCAGCTCTCTGTGAGAGCACTTCAGCTAGTCCCACTCCCCCTGCCCCTTTCCCCGTAGCCCTGCAATTTTTTTCCCCTCAGATATTTATCCAATTCCCTGTTGAAAGCCACGATTGAATCTGCCTCCACCACCCTTTCAGGCAGTGCATTCCAGATCATAGCAACTCGCTGCGTAGAAAAGGTTTTCCTCATGTCGCCTTTGGTTCTTTTGCCAATCCACCTTAACTCTTTGTCCTCTGGTTCTCCACCCTTCCGCCAACGGGAAAAGTTTCTCTCTCTCTCGAGACCCCTCATGATTTTGAACACCTCTGTCAGATCTCCTCTCAACCTTCTCTGCTCTAAGGAGAACAACCCCAGCTTCTCCAGTCTAGCTATGCAACTGAAGCCCCTCATCATTCATGGAATTTGATCCAATACTTGCTCGATACTTTGCCAACTGCGATTTTCCTGCAAGATTTTCAGTCACCTAAGGAATGGTGGGGTGGAGGGGGGGGGAGGTTGCAAGTTATCCATTTTAATATTCCTTTAACTTTAATCGCGTAGGTCTTTATCAGTTACTTACTGTAATTCTTCACTTTCACAGCTGCTCTCATTATATTACGAGGAGAGATTACACAAGCTAGGGTTGTATTACCTGGAATTTAGAAGGCTAAGGGGTGATCTGATCGAAATTTTCATGATATTAAGGGGAACATAAGAACATAAGAAATAGGAGCAGGAGTCGGCTATTCGGCCCTCGAGCCTGCTCCGCCATTCAATAAGATCATGGCTGATCATCGACCTCAACTCCACTTTCCCGCCCGATCCCCATATCCCTTGATTCCCCTAGAGTCCAAAAATCTATCGATCTCAGCCTTGAATATACTCAAAGACTCAGCATCCACAGCCCTCTGGGGCAGAGAATTCTAAAGATAGGGAACAGATAGGGTGGATAGAGAGAAACTATTTCTGCTGGTTGGGGATTCTAGGACTAGGCGGCATGGTCTAATAATTAGAGCCAGACCTTTCAGGAGTGAAATTCGGCAACACTTCTACACGCAAAGGGTGGTAGAAGTTTGGAACTCTCCTCTGCAAACGGCAATTGGTGCTAGGTCAATTGTTAATTTTAAATCTGAGATTGATAGATTTTTGTTAACCAAATGTATTAAGGGATATGGGGCAAAGGCGGGTATATGGAGTTCGGTCACAGATCAGCCATGATCACATTGAATGGCAGAGCACGCTCGAGGGGCTGAATAGCCTCCTATGTTGCTAAAGTCCTATTATTCAGCATCTCTGACACCAGGGTGAAATTTCACATTGACGTCAAAGGCAACAAAAATCGGGCAGGGTGTAAAATGGGTGCCAATCTGCTACCGCCCATTTTCCATATGGTCGCAACAGTGAAAACGCGGCTGCCCATATCCTAGCTCGCACCAAGTCCCGTTCACCCATCACCCCTGTGCTCGCTGACCTACATTGGCTCCCGGTCCAGCAATGCCTCAATTATAAAATTCTCATCCTTGTTTTCAAATCCCCCCATGGCCTCTCTCCTCTCTATCTCTGTAACCTCCTCCAGCCCTACAACCAATGTTCTCTGTTCTGCCTCACAGCCACGCAGCGCTCCAGGGATCCCATGCAGCCGGCTATTCAATCCAAAAACCGCGCATGCGTGGTATTTTGAATGGCCCGCGCATCGCCTAAAACCCTCCGCGATCTTAGTGCTCCTCCAATTATGGCTTCCTGTGTGTCCCCCGATTTTCGCCCCACCATTGGAGGCCGTGCCTTCAGCTGCCTAGGCCCTAAGCTCTGAAATTCCCTCCCTAACCCCTTCCGCCTCTCTATCTCTCTCTCTCCTCCTTTAAGTCACTTTTTAAAACCTACCTCTGTTATGATGTCCCTTTATGAGGCTCGGTGTCAAATTTTGTTTGATAATCGCTCCTGTGAAGCGCCTTGGGACGGTTTGCTATGTTAAAGGCGCTATATAAATGCAAGTGGTTGTTGTTGTATAAGTGAACTGATGTATAAATGTTACAATTGATGATGAAATTTAGCCTCACTCTGTGTCTTCCCCAAGTCTCTTCCAGTCCTCCTCACTGTTTTCCAAACCTCTTGTACCCTAGTCCAAATTGTCCTTATACACGGACAACAATAGTTCTCAGCACTCAGCAGTGACCCGGGGGGGGTGTTCCACTTCCAACCATTCTCCAGCCCAAAATAACACCCATTTACGCGAATTCTTTGTTTCCTGTCTATCAACCGTCTTATTATTCTTGAAGCGCAATGACTATTGTTATGTAGGCAACCATGGCAGGCATTTTGAACTGAGCAAGATCACCCAAACAGCATTGAGATGTTTTCGGTGATATTGGTTGAGGGAAGGTTTGCTTGTCAAGGTTCTGTGTTCTTTGAATGATACCATGGACTCTTTAACATTCACCTGAACCGCTGGGCCTTGGTTTATCATCTCTGACATTGCAGTCCTCCTTGATTGCTGCACAACAGTTTCAGCTTAGGTTACGAACTCATAGGCATCCTGACACACAGGCATGAGTACGATTACCATAACCAACCTGATACAATGCACTCTCGTCACAAATACAGAGAGGCCATTTATCATCAGCTCTCTAACGCTCTCCCTTCTGTCATAGAAGTGCCACATTAATGCAGCAAGAGACCATTTTCTCAGGTTAGGTTCAGTCACAGTGTTATGGTCGAGCAGAGAGTGTTTTAATCTGCACGTAATTCTGCCTGATCAAGGACTGTTGGATGCTAACACCAAGGCTTCATTTTATTAATAATGCTACTGCTTTTCATGCTATTCAAAAGCAATAAGCTCCTTTTCATTAAAAATATACTCATTATTTTATTGCCTGATCTGAACTTAGAATCATAGAAGCGCAGAATGATACAGCACAGAAGGTTTCCATTTGGCCCATCATGCCCGTGCTGGCTCTTTGATAGAGCTATTCAATTAATCCCACTCCCCTGCCCTGTCCTCATAGCCTTGTAATTTTTTTTCCCCTCTTCAGGTATTTATCTAATTCACCTTTTGAAAGTTACTATTGAATCTGCTCCCACCGCCCTTTCAGGCAGTGCATTCCAGATCACAGCAACTCGCTGTGGAAAAAATGTTTTCCTCATGTCATCTCTAGTGGCAATAAATTGGGAGAGGGGGAAGTACAGAGAGACCTGGGTGTTCTTGTACACCAGTCACTGAAGGCGAGCATGCAGGTGCAACAGGCGGTCAAGAAGGCAAACGGTATGCTGGCCTTCATAGCAAAAGGGTTGGAATACAGGAACAGGGATACCTTGCTGCAGCTGTACAGGGCACTGGTGAGACCACACCTCGAGTACTGTGTACAGTTTTGGTCGCCTCATCTGAGGAAAGATGTTCTTGCCATGGAGGGGGTGCAGCGGCGATTCACCAGGCTGATACCAGGAATGGCGGGATTGACCTATGAGGAGAGACTATGTAGTTTAGGGATGTACACACTGGAGTTTAGAAGATTGAGAGGGGACCTCATAGAAGTGTATAAAATTCTGAGAGGTCTAGACAGACTAGATGCAGAAGGAATGTTTCCCTTGGCGGGTGAGAACAGAACCAGAGGACATAATTTAAGGATAAGGGCTAAACCATTTAGGACAGAAATGAGGGGGAATTTCTTCACTCAGAGGGTGGTGAACCTGTGGAACTCATTGCCACAGAGGGCAGTGTACGCCAGCTCATTAAATATATTTAAGAGGGAATTAGATATATTTCTACAGGCAAAAGGGGTTAAGGGTTACGGAGAGAAGGCGGGGACGGGATACTGAATTGGAGGATCAGCCATGATCTCATTAAATGGCGGAGCAGGCTCGAAGGGCCAGATGGCCTACTCCTGCTCCTATCTTCTATGTATCTATGTATCTATGTAGTTCTTTTGCCAATCACCATCAATCTGTCCTGGGCCAATATTTATCCGTTAATCAACATCATTAAAAAAAAAACAGATTAACTGGTCATTATCACATTGCTGCTTGTGGGAGCTTGCTCTTCCCAAATTTGGCTGCCGTGTTTCCTACAACGACTACACTCCAAAAGTACTTAATTGGCTGGAAAGCACATTGGAATGTCCTGAGGCCCCATATAAATGCAAGTCTTTCTTTTTATCTGTGTCCTCTGGTTACCGACCTTTCTGACACTGAAAACAGTTTCTCCTTATTCACTCTGCCAAAACAGAGATCTTTGAAATTCTTGTGTATTTTGACTTGACTGAAATTAGAGACAAGTTGCAATCGTTTGTTCAACCACTGAGGCATACCTTTCCAAATACGCACGGGGAAACTTACCCATGGCTAGCGCTGTCGGAAAATTGCAGCAGGGCCTTTACTGGTGGGCGAGGTTCCCCCCATCGGCGCATCAGGAAATCGGCCCCACTAGGTGTTTCTTAAAGGAAGTCCAAACGGATGAGTGCTGGATGCGAAAGAAAAACAGAAAATGCTGGAAATACTCAGCAGGTCAGGCAGCGTCGATGGAGAGAGAGAGAGAGAGAGAAAGAGAGTTAACGTTTCAGGTCGAAGACCTTTCGTCAATACTGTTGGATATGGTTTGGATGCCAAGGAGCAATGTCTGGTTGCCATGGAGAAGTTATGGGGGACAAATATGTTAGCAGACACCCTGGAAAATTGGGTGTGATGGTCTGAGGCCTGCAATGAACCTGACCACATCCTTGAACTTTTATACAGTTACCCCATTTCAAGTGACTGAGCCAGTCTCCAGGACATTGGGACATAAGAACATAAGAAATAGGAGCAGGAGTAGGCCATTTGGCCCCTCGAGCCTGCTTCATTATTCAATAAGATATGGCTGATCTTCTACCTCATCTGCACTTTCCTGCACTATCCCCATATCCCTTGATTCCCTTAATATCCAAAAATCTATCGATCTCTGTCTTGAATATACTCAACGTCTGAGCCTCCACAGCCCTCTGGGGTAGAGAATTCCAAAGATTCACCACCCTCTGAGTGAAGAAATGTCTCCTCCTCTCAGTCCTAAATGGCCGACCCCTTATTCTGAGACTGTGACCCCTGCTTCTAGACTCCCCAGCCAGGGGACATACTGCATTTCCCTGGTTCAAGGATTGCATAACTTTTCTAATGTACAGTTCCCGACCGCAGGAGAGGGTTTAACACTTTTTTAGGGTAACTAGTTTTCCAGTGATGCAGGACTCATCAATTGAACCAATGTGGCCACCTGACCAGTAGGATCCTGCTCCTCTTCTGCCATCACCATTTAACCCCGCCTCACCTGTGCAGTATGCCTCATTTTTCTTTAATTCATTCTCGGCATGTGGGCGTCGCTGGCAAGGCCGGCGTTTATTGCTCATTCTTAAGTGAGACCATTTCAGAGGGCAGTTAAGAGTCAACCACGTTGAGGTGGGACTGGAGTCACATATAGGCCCAGACCAGGTAAGGACGGCAGGTTTCCTTCCCTAAAGGACAGGAGTGAACAAGTGGGTTTTTACGACAAAAATCCGACAGCTTCATGGTCACTTTTACTGATACCAGCTAATTTATTACTAGTCCAGTAACATAACCACTGCAGTACCTAGTACCCTCTTGATTTCTATCTCCACAATGTCATTAAACAGGGTATACACAGTGCCATCATAATCTGGGCACTGTCAGCTGTGGCTCAGTGGGTAGCACCCTTGCCTCTGAATCATGAAGGTTGTGGGTTCAAGTCCCACTCCAGGAACTTGAGCACATAATTCTAGGCTGACACTCTAGTGCAGTGCTGAGGGAGTGCTGCACTGTCAGAGGTGCCGTCTTTTTGGATGAGACGTTAACCGAGGCCCCGTCTGCTCTCTCAGGTGGACGTAAAAGATTCCATGACACTATTTTGAAGAAGAGCAGGGGGAGTTCTCCCCTGGTGTCCCGGGGCCAATATTTATCCCTCAACCAACATCACTAAAAACAGATCATCTAGTCATTATCACATTGCTGTTTGTGGGACCTTGCTGTGCACAAATCGGCTGCTGCGTTTCCCACATTATAACAGTGATTCCACTTCAAAAGTACTTCATTGGCTGTAAAGTGCTTTGAGACATCCGGTGGTCGTGAAAGGCGCTATATAAATGCAAGTCTTTCACTGGCACTGATCCTCTCACAGGGCTATAATGACAGAAGAGGGACACATTTCAGAATGGCTACTCCTCTGGCATGCCTGAAAACAGAGCTTAGGCACGTAGGGACAGGAATAGGCCATTCAGCCCCTCGACTCTGTTCCGCCATTCAATTAGATCATGGCTGATCTGTAACTTTGCTCCAACTACCCGCCTTGGTTCTGTAACCCTTATTCGCCTTGTCTAACAAAAAACTATCAAACTCAGTTTTGAACTTTGCTGAATACTATGCATGAGGCTATAATGACAGAATAGGGAGATCAAATATTACTTGGAAAATAAGAATCTAAATGGGGTAGAGGAGCAAAGGGATCTCGGAGTACAAATACACAAATCACTAAAAGTATCGACACAGGTTAACAAGGCCATAAAAAAAGCAAACCAAGCACTAGGGTTTATTTCCAGAGGGATAGAATTCAAAAGTAGTGAAGTTATGCTAAACCTGTATCGAACCTTGGTTAGACCACACTTGGAGTACTGCGTACCGTTCTGGTTGCCATATTATAAAAAGGATATAGAGGCAATGGAGAGGGTGCAGAGAAGATTTACAAGGATGATACCAAAAATGCGAGAGTATACCTATAAGGTAAGCATGAACAGGCTGTGTCTCTTGAAAAAAGAACCTGAGGGGTAACCTAATAGAGGTCTTTAAAATCATGAAAGATTTTTGATAGAGTTGATACAGAGAGAATGTTTCCACTTGTGGGGAAGAGCATAACTAGATGCCATCAATATAAGATAGTCACCAAGAAATAGGCAATTCAGAAGAAACTTCTTTACCCAGAGAGTGGTGAGAATATGGAACTCGCTACCACAGGGAGTGATAGAGCGAATAGTATAGATGCATTTAAGGAGTGGTTAGATAAGCATATGAGGGAGAAGGGAATAGAGGGTTATGCTGATAGATTTAGATGAGGAAAGACGGGAAGAGGTGCGAGTGGAGCATAAACACTGGCATGGACTGGTTAGGCCGAATGGCCTGTTTCTGTGCTGTATATCCTTTGTAATCCTATGTTTGTTCATGTTTGTGTGTGTGTGTGTGTAAGTGAGTAGGGAAACAAGAGATTTGATGATCACAATGTTCTCCTGAGTAATTTCCCATCGTCCCCACTCCGTGAAGTCCAGCTCCTCCAAAGCTCTGTTGCCTGTACCCAATCCCACATCAAATCCTGCTCACCCATCACCCTATCTTCACTGTTTGATGTTAGTTCCCAGCCCACAACACATCGAATTTTAAATTCTTGTCCATGGCCCTGAAATTCCTGGGGTCAGAGAGGGCAGAAAAGGAGATCTCCACTCAGGTGAGGCCAAGAATTTGGGGTGGAACAAGTTCCGCCGGGATTACACCCGACATACACTGGTCAGCTAAGATCCAGTGGGGAATCTTTTGCCTGGCTCTCCATATATCAATGGGTTATGTCTGCGTTCCTCCCATTCTGGCCTCTTGGGCGACACTGATTTTCACCGCTCCACCATTGGCAAAGGTCTTGCCTTCAGCTGCCAAGGCCCTAAGCTCTAAAATTCCCTCCCTAAACCTCTTCGCCTCTCTCTCCTCCTTTAAGATGCTCCTTAAAACCTACCTTTGACCAAGCTTTTGGTCACCTGTCCTAATATCTCCTTACGTGGCTCGTTGTCAAATTGTGTCTGATAACGCTCCTGTGAAGTGCCTTGGGATGTTTTACTACAATAACAGCGCTATATAAAAACAAGTTGTTGTTATTGTTGTCTGGGGAGTCCCTAGTCTCCCTTAGCATTTTCGCCTGGTAAGATCTTTAAAGGCCTCAGCGAAGTTTTGGTTGACAACAGGTTGTAACTATGGCGACTGCAACAAGATGGAAATGAGTAGCATAGATTGTGAGGTAGGTCATGAAGCAAAGGTTAAGTGATGCCAAACCTGGCTTTAATAGCCTGTGGATTGCAGCGGGAACAGGAGGCTGAGGGGCATGAGGAGTTCCGCAGTGTGAAGGACCCGGGAAAGAGTGAGTTAGAGTAAGAGACAGTGCCATAACTCTTAACTTCAAAAACAATAGGAACGTAGGGAGGGTGAAGAATTTTCAGCTTAGGAGGAACACGAATAAAAGATTGAAAGAGCACTGATCGGAGTGATACTGTTAACAGCCGAACTTCTTCCAGTTCTGATGCAAGGTCCTCGACCCTGAAACATTGACTCTGTTACTCTCTCCACAGATGCTGCCTGATCTGCTGAGTGTTTTTCCTGAATTATCTGTTTTTTATTTCAGATTTCCAGCATCCGCAGTATTTTGCTTTTGATAAAATGGAGATGGGAGGTTGTGACGAAGAGAGAAATCGAGAGAGAGAAAGATTGGAGGTTAGACCAGAGAACAATATTTTTTCTTTTATTCTGTCCAGGTGCATGAGTGAGGAGTTAGAAGAGCTCCCAGGTTTGAAAACAGTATTGAAAGAAAGACTTGCATTTACGTAGCACCTTTTACGACCACCAGACATCCCAACGTGCCCGACAGCCTATGAAGTATGTATATAAAATTATGAGGGGCCGAGATAGAGTGGATAGGAAGGACCTATTTCCCTTAGCAGATGGGTCAATAACTAGGGGGCATAGATTTAAAGTAATTGGTCAGAGGTTTAGAGGGGATTTGAGGAGAACATTTTTCACCCAGAGGGTGGTGGGGGTCTGGAACTCACTGCCTGAAAGGGTGGTAGAGGCAGAAACCTTCATCACATTTAAAAAGTACTTGGATATGCGCTTGAAGTGTCGTAACCTACAGGGCTACGGACCAAGAGCTGGAAAGTGGGATTAGGCTGGAGAGCTCTTTGTCGGCCGGCACAGACACGATGGGCCGAATGGCCTCCTTCTGTGTTGTAAATTTCTATGATTCTATGATAAGTACTTTTCGAAGTGTAGTCACTGTTGTAATGTAGGAAACGCGGCAGCCAATTTGCACACAGCAAGCTCCCACAAACAGCAATGTGATAATGACCAGATCATCTGTTTTTGGATGTCGATGGAAGGATAAATATTAGCCAGGACACCGGGGATAACTCCCCTGATCTTCTATCAAAATAGTGCCGTGGGATCTTTTACATCCACCTGAGAGAGCAGAGGAACCTTGGTTTAACATCTCATCCGACAGTGCAGCAACTCCCTCAGCACTGCACTGGAGCATCAGCCTAGATTTTTGTGCTCAAGTCTCATGGAGTGGGACTTTGAACCCACGACCTTCTGACTCAGAAGCAAGAGTGATACCCAGCGAGCCATGGCTGACACTGTGGTGTCTATAGACAAGAGCGCCAGAACTCCTCTGAAGGGTTAAGAGTACAAAGGGACTGGGAACTAATGGTGCTTTCTCCTCATGCAGAGATTTCACTTTTTGTTCCTGATGAGGTTTTATATTGTTTAATCTCAAGACTTGAAACTCATTTTATTTCTACACGGGATATTTGAAGTAAGATTGCTTTCTGCAGATGAAGGTGAAGCTGTGACCTATGATCATGTCTGCGCGCATCTCTCAGATATTCTCACCAGGCCTTTTGTAACAGATCGAGAGGGAGAAGGACTGCTGAAGAGAATTAAACTATTTCTCTTTATCCATGGACAAGGTTAGAGTCCATAAATACAACGAAACTGGAAAAGTTCTTTATTTGTAAGAAGTTTGAGTGGATTTTCTTCCAGAATTTTCGGTATTCAACTTGGTAATTGCCCCTAAATATATTTAGGAATAATGTCAAAGGCCGTTTGAATTAATTGTGTGACTGACATCAATTTTGATTAATTGTGAGGTGAATTTAAGAACCTGAAAGAAGCTTGCTCCTCCCGGCATCCTCAGTCTGTTGAAAGCATAAGTCATCACAATCTCTCCGACCCTTAACGCAGTTTTTTCCCCAATGCCTTAAGATTTGTTACACTTAGTGCCAGCTGTGGTCGCACCCTCACCCCTGAGTCAGAAGGTTGTGGGGTCAAGTCCCACTACAGAGATTTGAGCACAAAAATCCAGGTTGACCCTCCAGTGCAGTACCAAGGGAGTGCTGCACTGTCGGAGGTGCCGTCTTTCGGATGAAAAGAAAGAACTTGCATTTATATAGCGCCTTTCACAGCCTCAGGACGTCCCAAAGCACTTTACAATGAAGAACTTTTGAAGTGTCGTCACTGCTGTAATGTCGGAAACGCAGCAGCCAATTTGTGCACAGCAAGCTCCCACAAACAGCAATGCGATAATGACCAGATAATCCTGTTTTAGTGATGTTGATTGAGGGATAAATATTGGCCAGGGCACCAGGGAGAACTCCCCTCCTCTTCTTCGAAATAGTGGCCATGGGATCTTTTTCGTTCATCTGAGAGGGCAGACGGGGCCTCGGTTTAACGTCTCATCCGAACGACCGCACCTCCGACTGCAGTGTAGGCCTAGATTTTTGTGTTTGTCGCTGGAGTGAGAATTGAACCCACAACCAGTGTGAGTGCTAGCCCTGAACCACTACCCCTTGCACCCAGGAACGACCCACACGCTGCAATGAGCTGAATGGCCAGTTGGTCTGTTTTTGGTGATGTTGGTTGAAGGAGGAATGTTGGCTTGGACACCAGCAGAATTCAGTGCTCGTCTACAAATAGTGAGAAGGAATGTCAACCTGAAACACCGGAACAAACATGTGAGACCTTGGTTTAATATCTCATCTGTTGGCACTTCCTACAATCCAGCATTCCCTCAGTGTGGTAACTCTACAATTCCTTTGGTAGCTCAGCCAGTTCATCAACAACAACAAAAACATGAATTTATATAGCGCCTTTAATGTAGTGAAACGTCCCAAGGCGCTTCACAGGAGTGATATAAAACAAAATTTCACACCGAGGATTTCATGCTCAAGAGGGCAGAATTAGAGGAGCTCAGATATCTCGGAGGATTGTAGGGCTGTCAAAGATTACAGAGATAGAGAGGGGCGAGGCCATGGAGGAATTTGAAAACAAAGATGAGAATTTTAAAATCGAGGCGTTGCTTAACCGGGAGCCAATGTAGCTCAGCGAGCACAGGGGTGATGGGTGAACGGGACTTGGTGCGAGTTAGGACACGGGCAGCCGAGTTTTGGATGACCTCAAGTTTACGTAGGGTGGAATGTGGGAGGCCGGCCAGGAGTGCGTTGGAATAGTCAAGTCTAGAGGTAACAAAGGCATGGATGAGGGTTTCAGCAGCAGGTGAGCTGAGGCAGGGGCGGAGTCGGGTGATGTTACGGAGGTGGAAATAAGCGGCCTTAGTGATGGCGCAGATATGTGGTCGGAAGCTATCCAGTGAGTAACATACAGACAAGGAGGCTCTCAGTTTTAATCTGTGCTGAGTTAGCTGGTATCAGCCAGTGTAATAATTGGGTGGTATAATTGGTCGCCGCAGCTCTGGGTTATGAAGAAAAGAAAGAAAGAAAGATTTGCATTTCTATAGCAGCTTTCATGACGGCCCAAAGCACTTTACAGCCAATGAAGTACTTTTTGAAAGTACAGCAACTGTAGTAATGTAGGAAACCCGGCAGCCAATCTGCGCACAGCAAGCTCCCACAAACATCAATGTAATAATTACCAGATAATCTGTATAGTGATGTTGATTGAGGGATAAATATTAACCAGGACACCGGGGATAACTCCCCTGCTCTTCTTTGAAATAGTGCCATGGGATCGTTTACGTCCACTTGAGAGGGCAGACGGGGCCTCGGTTTTAAGTCTCAACCTAAAGAAAATTAGGCATGACTTAGCTCATTAGTGGCACTCTCAGAAGTTCATGGGTTCAAGCCTCACACCAGAACTTAAGCACATAATCTAGGCTGACACGCCAGTGCAGTACTGAGGGAGTGCTGCACTGTTGGAGACGTCGTCTTTCAGATGAGATGTTAAACTGAGGTTCTGTCTGTCATCTCACGTGGACATAGATGTTTCCTTGTCACTTTTTTGAAGTAGAGCAGGGGAGTTCTCCAGGTGTCCTGGTCAACATCCTCAACCAACCTCAAAGATTGGTAAGTTTGTGGGACCTTGCTGTGCGCAAATTGGCTGCTTTAATTTCCCTACTTTACATAAGAACATAAGAAATAGGAGCAGGAATAGGCCACTTGGCCCCTCGAGCCTGCTCCGCCATTCAATAAGATCATGGCTGATCTTGGGCTCAAAGCCACTTCCCTACCCGCTCCCCATAACCCTTCACTCCCTTATCTTGCAAAAATCTGTCTATCTCCACCTTAAATGTATTCAATGACCCAGCCTCCACAGCTCTCTGGGCAGAGAATTCCACAGATTTACGACCCTCTAAAAGAAGAAATTCCTCCTAATCTCAGTTCTAAAAGGGCGACCCTTTATTCTGAAACTATGCCCCCGAGTTCTAGATTTCCCCAAGAGGGGAAACATCCTCTCTGCATCTACCTTGTCGAGCTCCCTCAGTATCTTATATGTTTCAATAAGATCACCTCTCATTCTTCTAAATTCCAATGAGTATAGGCCTAACCTGCTCAACCTTTCTTCATAAGTCAACCCCCTCATCTCTGGAATTAACCTAGTGAATCGTCTCTGAACTGCCTCCAATGCAAGTATATCCTTCCTTAAATAAGGAGACCAAAACTGTACACAGCACTCAAGGTGTGGTCTCACCAATACCCTGTACAGTTGTAGCAGGACTTCCCTGCTTTTATACTCCAACCCCTTTGAAATAAAGGCCAACATTCCATTTGCCTTTTTGATTACTTGCTGTACCTGCATGCTAACTTTTTGTGTTTCATGCACAAGGACCCCCAGGTCCCTCTGAACTGTAGTATTTTGTAATCTCTCTCCATTTAAATAATAATTTGCTTTTTTATTTTAACTACCGAAGTGTATAACCTCGCACTTTCCCACATTATACTCCATCTGCCAAATGTTTGCCCACTCACTTAGCCTGTCTATATCCCTTTGCAGGTTCTTTGAGTCCTCTGCACAACTTGCTTTCCCACCCATCTTTGTATCATCCGCAATCATGGCTACATTACACTCGGTCCCTTAATGTAGATTGTAAATAGTTGAGGCCCCAGCACCGATCCCTGTGGCACCCCAGTGGTTGCCGTTTGCCAACGGAAAATGACACATTTATCCCGACTCTCTGCTTTCTGTTAGTTAGCCAATTTTCTATCCATGCTAATATATTACCCCCAATTCCGTGAGCTCTTATCTTATGCAGTAACCTTTTATGTGGCACCTTATCGAATGCCTTCTGGAAATCCAAATACACCACATCCACTGGTTTACCTTTGTCCACCCTGCTCGTTACATCCTCAAAGAACTCCAGCAAATTTGTTAAACATGATTTCCCTTTCATAAAACCATGCTGACTCTACTTGACTGCATTATGATTTCCAAATGCCCTGCTATTGCTTCCTTAATGAAGGACTCCAGCATTTCCCCAACGACAGATGTTAGGCTAACTGGTCTATAGTTTCCTACTTTCTGTCTCCCTCCTTTCTTAAATAGGGATGTTACATTTGCGGTTTTCCAATCCACTGGGACCTCTCCAGAGTCCAGGGAATTTTGGTATATTGCAATCAATGCATCCACTATCTCTGCAGCCACTTCTTTTCAGACCCTGGGATGCAGACCATCTGGTCCAGGGGACTTGTCATCTTCTCGTCCCATTATTTTACCAAGTACTATTTCCTTAGTGATAGTGATTGTCTTTAGTTCCCGCCCCCCCTGTGACCCCTTGATTGTCCACTATTAGGATCTTGTTAGTGTCTTCTACCGTGAAGACAGATACAAAATATTTGTTCAGAGTCTCTGCCATTTCCCTGTTCCCCATTATTAATTCCCCAGTCTCATCCTCTAAGGGACCAACGTATACTTTAGCTACCCGCTTCCTTTTTATATACCTGTAGAAGCTCTTACTGTCTGTTTTAATGTTTCTTGCCACTTTATTCTCATAATTGATCTTCTCTCTCTTTATTATTTTTTTAGTCATCCTTTGCTGGTTTTTAAATGTTTCCCAATCCTCTGGTCTCCCACCAATCCTTGGCAACATTGTATGCCTTTGTTTTCAGTTTGATACTATCCTTTACTTCCTTAGTTAGCCACGGATGGTGCTCCCTTCTCTTAAAATCTTTCTTTCTCACTGGAATATATTTTTGTTGAGAGTTATGAAATATCTCATTAAATGTCCGCCACTGCATTTCAACTGTCTTACCCTTTAATTTATTTTTCCAGTCTACTTTAGCCAGTTCTGCCCTCATGCCATTGTAATTGACTTTGTTTAAGATCAGGACACTGCTTTCAGATACAACTTTCTCACCCTCCAACTGAATTTGAAATTCAACCATCCTATGATCACTCTTTCCTAGAGGATCCTTTACTATGAGATAATTTATTAATTCTGTCTCATTACACAGTACCAGATCCAAGATAGCCTGCTCCCTGGTTGGTTCTATTACATACTGTTCTCGGAAACCATCCCGGATGCACTCTATGAACTCCTCCTCAAGGCTACCATAGCCAATTTGTCCAATCAATATGGAGATTAAAATCACCCATGATTATTACTGTACCTTTTTTACAGGCCTCTATTATTTGTTGATTTATACTCTGTCCAACAGTATTGCTACTGTTCGGGGGCCTGTAGACTACGCCCACCAGAGACTTTTTCCCTTTATTATTTTTGATCTTCACTCAAACCGATTCTACATCTTGATCTTCTGAGCCAATATCACTTCTCACCACTGCACTGATCCCATCCTTTACCAACAAAGCCACCCCACCTCCCTTTCCTTTCTGTCTATCCTTCCGAATTGTCAAATACCCTGGAATATTCAGTTCCCAGCCCTGATCACCTTGCAACCACATCTCTGTAATGGCGATCAGATCATACCCATTTGAATCTATTTGTGCCGTCAACTCATCTATCTTGTTACGAATGCTGCGTGCACTCAGATATAGAGCTTTTAACTTTGTCTTTTTACCATTTCTCCTTGTTTTGGGCCCATTTTCTGTTGCACTCTTATTTTTAAACATTCTGTCCCTTCCTGTCACACTCTGGTTATTATTTTTCCCATCTCTATCCTGCTCTATTGCTTTTCATTTCTCATTGACTTTTTAAATTTCCGCTCACCTGGATCCTCCCCCCCACTATTTAGTTTAAAGCCCTCTCTGCAGCCCTAGTTATTCGATTCGCCAGGACTCTAGCCCCAGCATGGTACAAGTGAAGCCCGTCCAAACGGTACAGCTCCCTCTTATCCCAGTACTGGTGCCAGTGCCCCACAAATCGAAACCCATTTCTCCCACACCAGTCTTTGAACCACTCGTTCATTTCTCTGATCTTATTTACCCTATCAAATTCGCTCATGGCTCAGGTAGTAATCCAGAGATTATTACCTTTGTGGTTCTGCTCTTTAATTTAGCCCTTAGCTGCTCATACTTTCTCAGCAGAACCACTTTCTTTGTCCTACCTATGTCATTGGTGCCTACCTGTACCATGACAACTGGATCCTCCCCCTCCCACTCCAAGTTTCTTTCCAGCCCAGAGGAGATGTCCTTACCCCTAGCACCAGGCAGGCAACACAGCATTCGGGACTCACGCTCTTGGCTGCAGAGAACAGTGTCTATCCCCCTAATTATACTATCCCCTATCACTACAACATTTCTTTTTACTCCCCCCACTTGAATGGCTCCCTGTACCACGGTGCTGTGGTCAGATTGCTCATCCTCCCTGCAATCCCTGCCCTTGTCCACACAGGGAGCAAGAATCTCGTACCTATTGGACAAGGCCAAGGGCTGAGGCTCCTCCATCACTACCTCCTGGATCCCAATACCTGCCTCGCTTGTAGTCACACCCTCCTGTCCCTGACCATGGGCCAAATTGGAAGTAATTACTCTAGTGGGTGTGACTGCCTCCTGGAACTTAGTGTCCAGGTAATGCTCCCCCCCCCCTAATGTGTCGCAGTGTCTGAATATCGGACTCCAGCTCATCAACTCTGAGCTGAAGTTCCTCGAGCAGCCAACATTTGCTGCAGATGTGGTCGCCTTGGACCTCAATGGTGTCCAGCAGCTCCCACATGCAACAACAACACATTGCCTGGTCTCCCATCTCTATTAATTAATTAATTTAGTTTTAAAATTTGGAACACGTATATCTTTTAATCTACACCAAGGCACTTAAATTTAGACGCCCAAGTTTGGAAAAAAAGTGAGAAATATAGAAATACTCACCAACCAGTCACTTACCTGCTTTCTAGTGACGTCACACTTCAATTACTTTTTACTTCTTTACACTCACTGTTGTAGCTGCTCCCGCTCACCTTTTGAATCTGCCGAGGTCTCGCGCTCTCCCGGGCTCCCGCTCACCTTTTGAATCTGCCGAGGTCTCGCGCTCTCCCGGGCTCCCGCTCACCTTTTGAATCTGCCGAGGTCTCGCGCTCTCCCGGGCTCCCGCTCACCTTTTGAATCTGCCGAGGTCTCGCGCTCTCCCGGGCTCCCGCTCACCTTTTGAATCTGCCGAGGTCTCGCGCTCTCCCGGGCTCCCGCTCACCTTTTGAATCTGCCGAGGTTTACAACAGTGACTACACTTAAAAAAAAGTACATAATTCGCAGTGAAGCGCTTTGGGACGTCCTGAGGTTATGAAAGGCGCTATAGAAATGCAAGTTCTTCTTTCGTATTATCTAACAACGCTTGCTAGAAGCACACGCGTGCATGGACATTGAGTGAGGAAGATTGGGCTGGGTTTGATAACCTTCCTGGTTTGAATACTCCAATAATATTAAGACATGAACAACAACAACCTCCATTTATATAATGCCTTTAACGTGGTAAAATGTCCCCAGCACTTCACAGGAGCATTATCAGAAAATGTTTATTCCAAGCCACATAAGGAAATATTGGTATAATAGCAAAATACTGCGGATGCTGGAAATCTGAAATAACAACAGAAAATGCTGGAAACACTCAGCAGGCCAGGCAGCATCCGCGGAGAGAGAAAAAGAGTTAACGTTTCAGGTCTGTGACCCTTCATCAGAACCGGAAAAGGTTAGAGATGTAACAGATTTTAAGCAGGTGCAGAGACAGGGAAAGGTGGGGGGGGGAGGGGAGGAAGGAATTGAAGGAACAGTCTGTGCTAGGGTAGGAGGTTGCTCACGATGCGGTCTCCTCTACATTGGGGAGACCAAACGCAGATTGGCGTCCGCTTTGCGGAACACCTCCATTCAGTCCGTAAGGGTGACCCCGAGCTTCCGGTCGCCTGTCACTTTAATTCTCCGCTCCACTCCCTCTCTGACCTCGGCCTCTTACACTGTTCCAATGAAGCTCAACCAAAGCTCGAGGAACAGCACCTCATCTTTCGATTCGGCACTTTACAGCCTTCTGGACTCAACATCGAGTTCAACAATTTCAGACTATAACCCCTGCCCCCATTTTTCAGGCGGCTGTTGATGATTCTACCATCCCCATTTGCAACATTTAATCTCTCCTGCCTCCTACCCTAGCACAGATTATTCCTTCAATTCCTTCCTCCCCTCCCCCCCACCTTTCCCAGCCTCTGCACCTGCTTACAATCTGTTACATCTCTAACCTTTTCCAGTTCTGATGCAGGGTCACAGGCCTGAAACGTTAACTCTGTTTCTCTCTCCACAGATGCTGCCTGGCCTGCTGAGTGTTTCCAGCGTTTTCTGTTGTTATTAAGGAGGTATTAGGACAGGTTACCAAAAGCTTGGTCAAAGAGGTAGGTTTTAAGGAGAAACAAAGCAGGGGAGAGAGGTAGAAAGGCAGAGAGGTTTAGGGAGGGAATTCCAGAGCTTGGGGCGTCGGCAGCTGAAGGCACGGCCGCCAATGGTGGAGCTAAGAAAATTGGGGATTTGCCAGAGGTCAGAATTGGAGGAGCGCAGAGATCTCAGAGTGTTGTCGGGCTGGTGGAGGTTACAGAGATAGAGAGGAGCGAGGCCATGGAGGGATTTTCATACAAGGATGAGAATGTTAAAATCGAGGCTTTGGTAGACAATGTAGGTCAGCGAGCACAGGGGGTGATGGATGAACGGGACTTGGAGCGAGTTTGGATACTGGCCGCAGAGTTTTTGACATAGTTGGACTATGTAAAACCGGGCAATCCCTGGGCTTGATTCCTGGTCTGTGCTGAGTTAGGGAGGAAGGGAGGAGAGAAAGTCGGCCAATCTTCAGAGGAGAAGGAAATGTAAGCACATTGCGACTGGTAAATAAACCATTTCTACTGTCGCAACTGCAACTCACTCCAGCCGCAACAAATCCTGCAGATAGTGCCCTCAGGTGGTTTGTTTTAGATAAACCAGAGGTCCTTTTAGTAATCCCTTTGAGCTTTCAGAATCCTTTCGACAATTTATTGTTTAAAAAGTTACTTATTTTTAAAAAGAAGATTTATGTGTGTCTGTTCTGGTCCTGATTGAATATTGCCTCATTGGTGGCACACTCCTGCTGCCCCTTTACTCCCCTGAAGTTTGCTGTTCTTTCACTGCATTCCAGAGACAGAGAGTGTTTTAAGATGAACGGATTAAGCAGTAACACAGCCTTGTGTCTGCGCACGGTGAGGGAAGCCCAGGCGTCTGAAAGACAAAGCGGTAGGTCAGTTCCTTCAATCTCTGATTTTTATCCTCAATTTGACAGTAATGCGCACAAATATGTGTGGTTACGATTCAGTCATGTTTGTAAAGATGCTGTCTTTATGAGGACTGGTTGGAACATTGCCCTTTCACTCCTGGGACCAAATCCAATCCAACTTTCTCCCCCCCCCCACCACCAAGGTTTGACTTGTTCGCCGGACTAATGTTAAAGGGCTGCCAGCTAGCCTTTGGTTCCTTGCCCACTAGTCATGACAGCGGATGGTGACTGGCTATTCAACTATAGGGGGCTGCATCGCAGCTAATGCCAACCCTGTTTTCAACCAATGCCGATGCACTTTGCAGCGGGGAAGGCTGGATTGCGATCGGGCGCAGGAGCCCTGGCTGATTCTCATCTCCTTAACCAGGGTACCGAGGATAATTGTGCCGCCAAGATCCACACTCCAATTGAGATTAGGTAACTCGGCGCAGTCTGGGGACTGAATCCTGGAGCTTCCTGATCTGTAGGGCTCAGCCACTGCTTGAATAAGCTCGCTGAGTGTTCTGGGTAGCTGTGCCAATATGAGAGTAAGTCTCCTTCAGTACAGAACAGTACTGAAGAAAGACTTGCATTTATATAGCACCTTTCACGACCTCAGGACATCCCAAAGCTGTTTACAGCCAATGATGCACTTTTTTTGAAGTGTAGTCACTGTTGTAATGTAGGAAACACAGCAGCCAAAATGTGCACAGCAAGCTCCCACAGACAACAATGTGATAATGACCAGATAATCTGTTCTTTATGGATGTATTCCGCTACTCTTCTGTGAAATAGTGCTGTGAGATCGTTTACGTCCACCTGAGCGGGTAGACAGGGCCTCGGTTTAACGTCTCATCTGAAAGACGGCACCTCTGACAGTGCAGCACTCCCTCGGAACTGCACTGGGAGTGTCAGCCTAGATTTTGTGCTCAAGTCTCTGCAATGGAACTTGAACTCCACACCCCAAATCCCAACAAGCGTCTCCCCCCACAAAGCCATGCGCTGAGAGCAGTAATGTGGCAGCCAATTTACACACAGCAAGATCCCAAAAACAGCAGCGAAATACATGGCCAGATAATCTGTTTTCTTAGTGATGTTGGTTGAGGCATAAATATTGGTCAGGACACCGGGGAGAACTCCCCTGCTCTTCTTCGAATAGTGCCATGGCATCTGTTACGTCCACCTGAGAGAGCAGACGGGGCCTTGATTTAGCGTCTCATCCGAAAGATGGCATCTCCGACAGTGCGGCACTCCCTCAGTACTGCAGCGGGAGTGTCAGCGTAGATTATGTACCCAAGTCTCTGGAGTGAGACTTGAACCCACGACCTTGTGACTCAGAGGCTATCACTGAGAAACAGCTGACACAGGTGCCGTTTGGAGGCCGAGAAGTTTTGCAAGAGCAAGAAGGGAGGGGGAAGTGAAAGGGTCAGTCACACTATTCAGGCACTCCCATTATTCCGCCCATGCTGATCTGGCACTCCTGAGAGCTGTCAGCTCAAGGGGCATGTGTGCATGCTGCCTGCTGGGAGAATGGTACATGTCTCATAGCACTGTGCATGTATGTGTGTATATGTGAGTGTGTGCATATATGCATATGTGTGCACATGCGTGTGTTTTTTTTAATTTGTTCATGGGATCTGGACGTCGCTGGCAAGGCCAGCATTTATTGCCCTTCCCTAGGTGCCCTTGAGAAGGTGGTGGTGAGCCGCCTTCTTGAACCGCTGCAGTCCGTGTGGTGAAGGTACTCCCACAGTGCTGTTAGGGAGGGAAGTTCCAGGATTTTGACCCAGCGATATACTTCTAAGTCAGGATGGTGTGTAATTTGGTGGGGAACTTGGAGGTGGTGGTGTTCCCATGCACCTGCTGCCCTTGTCCTTCTAGGTGGAAGAGGTCGCGGGTTTGGGAGGTGCTGCCAAAGAAGCCTTGGTGAGTTGCTGCAGTGCATCTTGGAGATGGTACACACTGCAGCCACGGTACGCCGGTGGTGGAGGGAATGAATGTTTAAGGTGGTGGATGGGGTACCAATCAAGCGGGCTGCTTTGTCCTGGATGGTGTCGAGCTTCTTGAGTGTTGTTGGAGCTGCACTCATCCAGGCAAGTGGAGAGAATTCCATCACACTCCTGACTTGTGCCTTTTAGATGGTGGAAAGGCTTTGGGGAGTCAGGAGGTGAGACACTCGCCACAGAATACCTAGCCTCTGACCTGCTATTGTTGCCACAGTGTTTATGTGGCTGGTCCAGTTAAGTTTCTGGTCAATGGTGACCCCCAGGATGTTGATGGTGGGGGATTCGGCGATGGTAATACCATTGAATGTCATGGGGCGGTGGTTAGACTTTCGTGTGTACGTGTGAGAGAGACTCGAAGGGAGCATGTTACAGCTTGTATATGCAATGCCCGGAACATTGGTAAGGTTGCTTTAAGAACATTCTGCAATTGTAACATGCTGTCTGACTGCTGCATAGATACAGAAAGAAAGAACCTGCATTTATATCCAGCCTTTCATTTCTTCAAGACGTCCCAATGCACTTCACAGCCAATGAATTATTTCACAGTATAAGTCACTTTTGTTATGCAGACAAATGCATAATCAGAGAGAACAGGCTCAAACTAGTTGGAAAATGATTGCAGAAGGCAGAGAGTAAAAGTTTCCTCTGCATAACTTGCAGCCTCTGTGTGGTTTCTTTATTATCATGCCTGTATGAAGGAGAGAAACATTCGAGTGTGTGAGTATATGACCAAGTTTACGAGTGCACCAGTGTGTGTGTGTAGAGTGTATGGGTGAGGGCCACTGTGAGGGGTGATGAGCATGTGTGGGAAGGGGTCAATAGGCTGCTGGTTGGATTTAGTTCTGGTCCAGTCTGCATTTACCCTTCCACTCTTTGGTACATGTTTCTGAAGGTGAGGTCATCGAGTCATAGGGCTGGATTTTGATACTGGGGCGGGTTGGGGTCGTGTCATCCACTTTTCGTGTTATCCACCCGACTGCAATTGGATGTGGGAGATTGATGCGATTCTCACCTAATTGGGCAATTGAGTTCCAGCATGTGGGAACCCATGACCCAATTAGTGTTTTCAGTCTGAAAGTCCCCTCTGATGATGTCATCATTGCTGCTGCATTGAAGGTCTGCAAAGACTGCCTGGCCTTTGCTGTGAGAGGACCTGGAGGCAAAATGAGCAGCAGCAGCCCTAAGTCTGCTCCCAGATATTTTTGCACCACCACTCCCAGATATGTCTCCCATTCACCACCACTCCCAGAAATGCCTGCCTGCCAGCCAGCGATAGTCAGCTATCCAAATGTGCTCCCGCCAGGTTTCACATTCGTGGTTCAGAACAGGCGTGCTTCACATAGAAAAAGGGTTAAAATCACAAAGGCCTTTCAAAATGGCATTATAGAGGCAATTTAGTGCTTGTTAAGGGCCTTAACAGCCTATCCCGCCTCTTAGAGGCGGGACGGAGTCGGGACCAGCAGACACGATTTAATGAAAATTGTGTGGAGGTGGGATGGAGGCGGGCTCGTGCCCGCCCGCCAGTTTTCACAATTTTAACCCCCCACATGCCTCCAAACCCACCTCCACGGGTCAATGAAAATCCAGCCCATAGAGTTATACAGCACAGAAAGAGGCCCTTCGGCCCATTGTGTCCACGCCGGCCATCAAGCCCTGTCTATTCTAATCCCATTTTCCAGCACTTGGTCCGTAGCCTTGTATGCTATGGCGTTTCAAGTGCTCATCTAAATGCTTCTTGAATGTTGTGAGGGTTCCTGCCTCTACCACCCTTTCAGGCAGTGAGTTCCAGATTCCAACCACCCTCTGGGTGAAAAGTTTTTCCTCAAATCCCCTCTAAAACGGCTGCCCCTTACTTTGAAACTATGCCCCCTTGTTATTGACCCCTCTACTAGGGGAAAAAGTTCATTTCTATCTACCCTATCTGTGCCACTCATAATTTTGCACACCTCAATCAGGTCCCCCCTCAGCCTTCTCTGCTCTAAGGAAAAACAACCACAGCGTGTCCAGTCTCTCTTCATAGCTGAAGCGCTGCAGCCCAGGTAACATCCTGGTGAATCTCCTCTGCACCCTCTCCAATGCAATCACATCCTTCCTATAGTTTGGCAACCAGAACTGCACACAGTATTCCAGCTGTGGCCTAACTAGCGTTTTGTACAGCTCCATCATAACCTCCCTGCTCTTATATTCTATGCCTCGGCTAATGAAGGCAAGTATCCCATATGCCTTTTTAACCACCTTATCTACCTGTCCTGCTGCCTTCAGGGATCTATGTACATGCACACCAAGGTCCCCCTGATCCTCTGTCCTTCCTAGGGTCCTACCATTCATTGTGTATTCCCTTGCCTTGTTAGTCCTCCCAAAATGCATCACCTCACACTTTTCAGGGTTAAATTCCATTTGCCACTGTTCTGCCCATCTGACCAACCCGTCTATATCGTCCTGTAGCCTGAGGCTTCCCTCCTCGCTATTTACCACCCCACCAATTTTCGTGTCATCTGCGAACTTACTGATCATATCTCCTACATTCATATCTAAATTAATGTACACTACAAACAGCAAAGGACCCAGCACCGATCCCTGCAGTACACCACTGGACACAGGCTTCCAGTCACAAAAACAACCTTCGACCATCGCCCTCTGCCTCCTGCCACGAAGCCAATTTTGGATCCAATGTGCCAAGTTGCCCTAGATCCCATGGGCTCTTACCTTCTTGACCAGTCTCCCATGCGGGACTTTGTCAAAAGCCTTACTGAAGTCCATGTAGACCACATCAACTGCACTACCCTCATCCACACACCTAGTCACCCCCTCGAAAAATTCAATCAAATTGGTCAGACATGATCTTCCCCTGACAAAGCCATGCTGACTATTCTTGATTAATCCTTGCCTCTCCAAGTGGAGACTAATTCTGTCCCTCAGAATTTTTCCAATAATTTCCCTTCCACTGATGTTAGGCTCACTGGCCTATAATTCCCTGGTTTATCCCTACTACCCTTCTTGAATAATGGTACTACGTTAGCTGTTCTCCAGTCCTCTGGCACCTCCCCTGTGGCCAGAGAGGTTCTGAAAATTTGTGTCAGAGTCTCTGCAATCTCCTTCCTTGCCTCACATAGCAGCCTGGGGTACATCTCGTCTGGACCTGGGGATTTATCCACTTTTAAGCCCGCTAAAACCGCTAGTACCTCCTCCCTCTCAATACTAATTTGTTCAAGTATATCACAATCCCCCTGTCTGATTTCTATGCCTACATCGTCCTTCTCCATAATGAACACAGATGCAAAATATTCATTTAAAACCCCACCTACATCTTCTGGCTCTACACACAGATTACCACTTGGGTCCCTAATGGGCCCTACTCTTTCCCTGGTTATCCTCTTACCTTTAATATACTTATAAAACACCTTGGGATTTTCCTTTATTTGCCCGCCAGTGTTATTTCATGCCCCCTCTTCGCTCTCCTAATTTCTTTTTTAAGTACCCCCCTGCACTTTCTATACTCCTCTAGGGCTTCCACTGTTTTTAGTCCTTTGTATCTGCCAAAAGCCTCCCTTTTTTTCCTACTCCATTCTCGTATATCCCTTGACATCCAGGGTTCCCTGGGCTTGTTGGTCCCACCCTTGAACTTTACGGGAACATGTTGCCATTGTACTCTCTCTATTTCCTTTCTGAAAGACTCCCACTGCTCTGATGTGTATTTTCCTACAAGTAGCTGATCCCAGTCCACTTTGGCCAGATCCTGCCTTATCATATTAAAATCGGCCTTCCCCCAATTTAGAACCTTTATTTCCGGTCCATCTTTGTCCTTTTCCATGACTACCTTAAATATCACCGAATTATGGTCACTGTCACCAAAATGCTCTCCTACTAACACTTCTACCACTTGCCCGGCTACATTCCCTAGAATTAGGTCCAGTACCGCCCCCTCTCTTGTAGGGCTTTCTACATGCTGGCTCAAAAAGCTCTCCTGGATGCACTTTAAAAATTTCGCACCCTCTAAGCCTTTCACACTCTGACTATCTCAGTTAATATTGGGGAAGTTGAAATCCCCTACTATTATCACCCTATTATTTCTACACTTCTCTGAGGTTTGCCTACATATCTGTTCCTTTATCTCCCACTGACTGTTTGGGGGCCTATAGCACACTCCCAGCAAAGTGCTTGCCCCCTTTTTGTTTTTAAGTTCTACCCATATGGCCTCATTAGAGGAACCTGCTAAGATATCATCCCTCCTTACAGCAGTAATTGACTCCTTGATTAATATTGCGACACCCCCTCCTCTTTTACACCCCCCCTCTCTCTTGCCTGAAGATTCTATACCCCGGAATATTGAGCTGCCAGTCCTGCCCCTCCCTCAACCATGTCTCTGTGATAGCAACAATATCATACTCCCATGTGTTCATCAACACCTTCAATTCATCTACCTTACTCGCAAGACTCCTTGCATTAAAATAAATGCCATCCAGCCTTGCCATACTTCCTTGTGCCGTTACATATTTGCTCTGCCTTTCAAGCTGACTTGTTTTTTCCTCTATAGTTGGGACAAGAAACAAAGAAAGGCTGGCATTTCACGACCACCGAACGTCCCAAAGCACTTTACAGCCAATGAAGTACTTCTTGAAGTGTAGTCACTGCTGCAATGTAGGAAACACGGCAGCCAATTTACGCACAGCAAGCTCCCACAATCAGGAATGTGATAATGACCAGATAATCTGTTTTTTTCAGTGATGTTGATTGAGGGATAAATATTGGCCAGGACACCGGGGAGAACTCCCCTGCTCTTCTTCGAAACACGGTGGCATAGTGGTTAGCACTGTTGCCTCATAGCGCCAGGGACCCGGATTCGAATCCGGCCCCGGGTGACTGTCTGTGTGGAGTTTGCACATTCTCCCCGTGTCTGCGTGGGTTTCCTCCGGGTGCTCCGGTTTCCTCCCACAGTCCAAAGATGTGCGGGTTAGGTTGATTTGGCTATGATAAATTGACCCTTAGTGTTAGGGGGATTAAATACGTGGGGTTACGGGGATAGGGTGGGATATGTGTCGGTGCAGGCTCGATGGGCCGAAATGGCCTCTATCTGCACTGTGGGGATTCTGTGATTCTGTGATTCTTCTGAAATAGTGCTGTGGGATCTTTTACATCCACCTGAGAGAGCAGACTTGGTTTAACATCTCATCCGGCACCTCCGACAATGCAGCACACCCTCAGTACTGAACTGGGAGTGTCAGTCCTAGATTTTTGTGCTCAAGTCTCTGGCGTGATACTTGAACCCACAAACTTCTGACCCAGAGACGAAGAGTGCTACCCACTGAGCCAGTGATGCAGAATGGAATGTTTTCCTGTTGCACACAGTCAAATGTCAATCAGGCCCTAGCTGCACTGTCCCAGCAATCTATTTTAACCTGGTGGCTTCCCTGACTGAGCCGGCCTAAAGTAGGTCAGACAAACCTAATCCACACAAGTCCCTCGAGACCTAACTCTACTGCAACATCTTTCTGTGCTAAATTGGAACCGTGGTCCCAAAGGATGAAAGGACAGTATTCTATCACATTGTACTGCACCAACCCAATTCCCCTGTCACTATTAAAGAAAAAAGTAATTCTAGTATAACTGCCACACAGGACAAAGAGCTCAATTTCTTTTTAGATTAATGTTCCAATTTGTAGGCAGCTGTTCCAAAGTGTCTTCATCCCTCTACGAACTTTACTTTTTTTTTGGAGGTTTTATTCTCAGCAAGGTGAGTGAATCCAGAATAAAAACACGAAAATGCAGGAAACACTCAGCAGGTCAGGCAGCATCTGTTGAGAGAGAGAAACAGAGTTAATGTTTCAGGTCGATGACCCTTCATCAGGACTGGAAAAAGTTAGAGGTGTAACAGATTTTTAAGCAAGTGCAGAGGGAGGGAAAGGGGGAGGGGAAGAAAGAACAAAAGGGAAGGTCTGTGATAGGGTGGAAGGCAGGAGAGATTAAAAGACAAAAGGGATGATGGTGCAAGGAAAAAGGAGATGGTAATGGGACAAGTAAAGAAACAAAAGATGACTCTAGATGAGGTCTAAATGACAATGGCAGAATCATCAACAGCTGCCATGTGAGAGAGAAAAGAGAGAAAAAGAAAATAAAATAAAAAAATAGGGGCCAAGGTTATGGTCTGAACTTGATGAACTCGATGTTGAGTCCAGGAGGCTGTAAAGTGCCTAATCGAAAGATGAGGTGCTGTTCCTCGAGCTTACATTGAGCTTTGTTGGAACAGTGTAAGAAGCCGAGGATGGAGAGATCAGAGTGGGAGTGGGGCGGAGAATTAAAGTGACAGGCGACCGGAAGCTCGGGGTCACACTTATGGACTGAATGGAGGTGTTCCGCAAAGTGGTCACCCAATCTGCGTTTGGTCTCCCCAATGTAGGGGAGACCGCATCGTGAGCAGCGAATACAGTATACTAAACTGAAAGAGTACAATTAAATCGCTGTTTCACCTGGAAGGAGAGTTTGGGGCCCTGGACAGTGGGAAGGAAGGAGGTAAAAGGGCAGGTGTTGCATCTCCTGCGCTTGCACGTGAAGGTGCCAGGCAAAGGGGATGGTGTGTTGGGAGTGATAGAGGAGTGGACCAGGGTGTCGCGGAGGGAGCGGTCCCTTCGGAATGCTGAAAGTGGAGGGGAGGGGAAGATGTGTTTGGAGGTGGGATCACGCTGGAGGTGGCGGAAATAGCGGAGGATGATCCGTTGAATGTGAAGGCTGGTGGGGTGAAAGGTGAGGACAAGGGGAACGCTATTGTGGTTCTGGGAGGGAGAGGAAGAGGTGAGAGCAGAAGTGCGGGCAATAGAACGGACACGGTCAAAGGCCGTGTCAACCACGGTAGAGGGGAATCCTCGGTTGAGGAAAAAGGAAAACATATCGGAAGCACTAGTATGGAAGGTGGCATCGTCAGAGCAGATGCAGCAAAGACAGAGAAACTGGAGAATGGAATAGAGTCCTTACAGGAATCAGGGTGGGAGGAAGTGTAGTCCAGGTAGCTGTGGGAGTCAGTGGGCTTATAGTGAATGTTTGTCAATAACCTATCGCCAGAAATGGAGACAGAGAAGTCGAGGAAGGGAAGGGAAGAGTTGGAGATGGACCATGTGAAGGTGAGGGAAGGGTAGAAATTGGAAGTAAAGAGAATGAAATTTTCTAGTTCAGAGCAAGAGCAGGAAACAGCACCGATACAGTCATCAATGTACCAGAAAAGAGGTGAGGGAGGGGACCTGAGTAGGACTGGAACAAAGAATGTTCCATATATCCCATGAAAAGGCAGGCATAGCTAGGGCCCATGTGGGTTCCCATAGCAACACCTTAATTTGGAGGAAGTGAGTGGAGTCAAAGGAGAAGTTGTTCAATGTGAGAACAAGTTCAGCCAGGCAGAGGAGAGTGGTGGTGGATGGGGCCTGATTGGACCTCTGTTCAAGGAAGAAGCGGAGCGCCCTCAGGCTGTCCTGTTGGGGGATGGGAGGTGTAGAGGGATTGGACGTCCATAGTGAAAAGGAGATGGTTGGGGCCAGGAAACTGGAAACTGTTAAAGTGGCGGAGGGCGTCGGAAGAGTCACGGATGTAGGTGGGAAGAGACTGGACAAGGGGAGAAAAAAGAGTCGAGATAGGGAGAGATAAGTTCCGTGGGGCAAGAACAGGCTGAAATGATGGGTCTACCAGGGCAGTCCTGTTTGTGGATCTTGGGAAGGAGGTAGAAGCGGGCTGTGCGGGGTTGGGGAACTATGAGGTTGGCGGCCGTGGAGGGAAGATTTCCAAAGGAGATGAGGTCAGTGACCGTCTTGGAAACGATGGCTTGATGTTGGGTAGTGGGGTCATGGTCCAGGGGAGGTAGGAGGACATGTCAGGGAGTTGCTAGGGGACAGAAGACTTTCCATTTCAGTTGCCAAGGGGGTCAGTTTATTCTAAACTGCCTGTGCAGAAACCCACGGGATCGGGTGGCATGCTAATTTTACCATCCCGCCCAAGATTACTCCATTGGCTTCAATAGGGAATAAAATTGGATGGTGTGTAATTAGCGTTCCACTCGATCCCGTCAGTTTCCCGATGGGTGAGTTAGGTTGAAATTGCCCCAACAGTGTCAGATATAGCATGAGCGGATTAGAGCTCACTCTACTCTGTCTCAACAATGTACCTCAGTTGCCAGCCACAGAGGACTCTCAGTTCACCTCTGTACCTGTGCAAAAATGATATGCCTAAGATCCCACCTTTGCTAAGACTTACCCTGGAGGATGTAAAGTTAGAGAGGTATTCTGAAGTTTTGCTTCATTTACCTTTGAGGATTGCAGGACAAACTATCCTTAGGAAGTTAGTTGGATTGGGTTGAGTCATAGGGACAGGAGTAGGTCATTCAGCGCCTTGAGTCTGTTCCACCATTCAATTAGATCATGGCTGACTTATACCTCCGCTACATTTACTCGACATTGTTCCATGAACCTTGATACCCTTACCCAACAAAAATCTTCCAGTCTTCAGGGCTCGGTGGTTCCTTTAAACATTCTTCTCAACCTCTTCTGATTCTACAGTGGCAACACCCACTGCAACACCGCCTGGATCTTCCTAGGAGCCACTGGCAGGCTCCCACTTGCCTGTGGGATTTCTGCCGGGAACCCACCAGGAATACATGATGACCCCCAACACAAGAAATGGGGCTGGGGTCACGGATGGTTCTGGGTAGCTGGTGGATGTCCCATTCCCACACTGTGAGGGCGGGAAAGAAGAATCCTAAAATAAAATGCTAGAAACACTCAGCAGGTCAGGCAGCATCTGTGGAGAGAGAAACAAGAGTTAACGTTTCAGGTCAATGACCTTTCATCAGAACTGGAAAAGGTTAGAGATATACCTGTTTTTAAGCAGGTGCAGAGGCAGGGAAAGGGAGAAGTGGAGGAAAGAACAAAAGGGAAGGTCTGTGATCGGGTGGAAGGCAGGACAGATTAAATGACAAAAGGGATGATGGTGCAAGGCAAAAGGATATGGTAATGGGACACGTTAAGAAACAAATGGTGGGTCTAGAGGAGGTGTAAATGGCAACAGCAGGACCAGTACCAGCATCCGTTGTCTGAGAAAATGGGAGCGGTGGTTAAGGTCTGAAATTGTTGAACTCTATGTTGAGTCCAGAAGGTTGTAAAGTGCCTAAGTGAAAGATGAGGTGCTGGTCCTCGAGCTTCCGTCGAGCTTCATTGGAACAGTGTAGGAGGCAGAGGACAGAGAGGTCAGAGTGGGAGTGGGATGGTGAAATAAAATGGCAAGTGACCAGAAGCTCAGGGTCACTCTCACGGACTGAACGGAAGAAGCATCCTGTATGACCCAAGGATCTATGGTATGCACCTATCTGATCCATATAGAGATACCTTGAGCTCTCTTGTCCAACTGCAGCAATGTGGAATATAGAAAGAGGAGTAGGCCCCTCGTGCCTGTTCCGCCATTCAATTAGATCATGGCTGATCTGTATCTTAACTCCATCTAAAAACCTTAGTTCTGCAGCCCTTAATACAACAATCTATCAATCTCAGTTTTGAAATTTTCAATTGACCCACAGCCTCAACAGCTTTTCGAGGGAGAGAGTTCCAGATTTCCACTACCCTTTGTGTGAAGAAGTGCTTCCTGACATCACCGCTAAACGGCCTAGCTCTAATTTTAATGTTCTGGACTCCCCCCACCAGAGGAAATAGTTTCTCTCTATCTACCCTATCAAATCTTTTAATCATTGTAAACACCTCAATTAGATCACCCCTTAATCTTCTATACTCAGGAATACAAGCCAATTTTTTGCAACCTGTCATCATAATTTAACCCTCTCAGCCCAGTTATCATTCTGGTGAATCTGCGCTGCACCCCCTCCAAGGCCAATATATCCTTCCTGAGGTGCGGTTTCCCAGAACTGAAAGTGGCACTCTAAATGAGATCTAACCAGAGCTCTATGTAACTGTAACATAGCTTTCACCCCTTTGTGTCCCAGACCCCTTGAGATTAAAGGCCAACATTCTATTAGCCTTTTAAATTATTCTTTGTACCTGTCAACTGGCTTTTAGTGACCATTCTTTGGATGTGAGTAAAGGAAAAATAACCCACTGATTGTCAATGAGTGCCACCCTAGGGGCAGTTTTCTGGTGTGTGGGCCTATGGCCATGAAAAGCTGGACTGAGACCATTTTAAATAGGACCCCCCTTAGAGCTAGAAAACACGAGCCCATCAGTCCGGGCCGGGTCTAAACCTGGGGTCCACTGCTGAAAATAGAAGTGTCCAACACAGTTGAGCAGCCAGTGCCTTCAGCGGAGTGGAAGAAAGACACAGAAACAGACCCGATGGGCTAAATGGCCGCCTTTTGTGCCGTATGATTCTATGATTCTAGAGGCTGTGCGGAGGACGGGGTGGGTGAGGTGAAAAGATGACAAGTAATCAAAGAAAACCACTTCCATTTAATGTTCGCATAATTTTGAGACATGTTTATTTGCTGTCAGTAAACTGTGTCTACATCTAAAGCTTCTCCCCCCGCTCCCCCCCTGCATGTTAATCTGCTGCATATAACAGAAATGTATTGAATTTCAAGCCATCCATTTACTTTCTACATTCAGGTCAAGGTATAATTTATTCCTGTCAGATGGAGCAGGAGTCGAACAGTCACATTTGATAGTTTCTATTTCTTAAATGATGAAGACAAATGGCTTTTCCTTGATTGAATGAGTACCAGCTGCCGCCGCTTGCGAGCTGTTTTCCCCCCTCGCTTCTACCTCGGTGGGTGAGGGGGAACTCGGAGCGTAGATAAATTAGTTATAAACCAGGCGACCAGATGTTCTGAACATTGTTACCGGTTAGCGCCGCGCTGATCAGCTGGTGCAAACCTGTAAGGACAGCACGCTTGTGTTTCTCTGTGAGTAAGCTGTGTCGAATGAGGTGACAGTTGTTATGCTCTGGGGTCCTTTGCAATTGGATTGTGGTTGCACTCAAGCGAGTGGTCAAAAAACAGGTCACACACACAGCCTGTTACCGCACTATTTGAAACGGGAGATTCAAGAAAGAAAGAAAGCCTTGCATTTATCTAACGCCTTTCAGCACCACCAGACGTCTCAAAGCGCTTTACAGCCAATGAAGTACTTTTTGAAGTGGAGTGACTGTTGTAGAATCATAGAATCATAGAAAGTTACAGCACGGAAGGAGGCCATTTCGGCCCATCGTGTCCGCGCCGGCCAACAAAGAGCTATCCAGCCTAATCCCACTTCCCAGCTCTTGGTCCGTAGCCCTGCAGGTTAGAGCATCCCAAGTGCACATCCAAGTGCTTTTTAAATGTGGTTAGGGTTCCTGCCTCTACCACCCTTTCAGGCAGTGAGTTCCAGATCCCCACAACCCTCTGGGTGAAGAGATTTCCCCTCAAATCTCCTCTAAACCTTCCACCAATTATTTTAAATCTGTGCCCCTTGGTTTTTGACCCCTCTGCTAAGGGAAATAGGACCTTTCTATTCACTTTATCTAGGCCCCTCATAATTTTATACACCTCAATAAGGTCTCCCCTCAGCCTCCTCTGCTCCAAGGAAAACAGACCCAGCCTATCCAGTCTTTCCTCATAGCTAAAATTCTCTACTCCCGGCAACATCCTTGTAAATCTCCTCTGTACCCTCTCTAGTGCAATCACATCTTTCCTGTAATGTGGTGACCAGAACTGCACGCAGTACTCTAGCTGAGGCCTAACTAGTGTTTTATACAGTTGAAGCATAACCCCCCTGCTCTTGTATTCTATGCCACGGCTAATAAAGGCAAGCATTCCGTATGCCTTCTTAACCACCTTATGTACCTGGCCTGCTACCTTCAGGATCTGTGGACATGCACTCCAAGGTCCCTTTGTTCCTCTACACTACTCAGTGTCCTACCATTTAATGTGTATTCCCTTTCCTTGTTAGCCCTACCTAAATACATTACCTCACACTTCTCCAAATTGAATTCCATTTGCCACTGTTCTGCCCACCTGACCAATTTATTGATATCTTCCTGCAGTCTACAGCTTCCTTCTTCAGTATCAACCACACAGCCGATTTTAGTACCATCTGCAAACTTCTTAATCATACCCCCTATATTCAAGTCTAAATCATTGATATATACCACAAAAAGCAAGGGACCTAGTACTGAGCCCTGCGGAACCCCACTGGAAACAGCCTTCCAGTCATAAAAACACCCATCAACCATTACCCTCTGCTTCCTGTCTCCGAGCCAGTTTTGAATCCAACTTGACACTTTGCCCTGGATTCCATGGGCTTTTAACTTCGTGACGAGTCTGTCATGTGGAACCTTATCCAAAGCCTTGCTAAAGTCCATATACACTACATCAAATGCACTACCCTCATCGACCCTCCTTGTTACCTCCTCAAAAAATTCAATCAAGTTTGTCAGACACGACCTTCCCGTAACAAATCCGTGCTGACTATCCTTGATTAATCCGTATCTTTCTAAATGAAGATTTATCCTGTCCTTCAGAATTCTATCCAATAATTTTCCCACCACCAAGGTGAGGCTGACTGGCCTGTAATTAATCGGTCTATCCTTTTCTCCCTTTTTAAACAAGGGTACCACATTAGCAATCCTCCAGTCCTCCGGCACCACACCTGAAGCCAGAGAGGATTGAAAAATGATGGTCAGGGCCTCTGCTATTTCCTCTTTTGCTTCACTTAACAGCCTGGGATACATTTCATCCGGGCCTGGGGATTTATCCACTTCTAAAGCTGCTAAACCCCTTAATACTTCGTCTCTCACTATGTTTATTTCATCTAATATTTCACACTCCTCCCCCCCCGATAGCAATGTCTGCTTTGCCCCTCTCCTTTGTGAAAACAGACGGAACGTATTCATTAAGAACCCTACCGACGTCTCCCGCCTCCACACACAAATTACCCTCATGATCTCTAATAGGCCCTACCCTTTCTTTAGTTATCCTCTTACTCTTAATATATTTATAAAACATCTTTGGGTTTTCCTTGATTTTACTTGCCAAGAATTTTTCATGCTCTCTCTTTGCTTTCCTAATATCCTTTTTAATTGCACCCATGCACTTTCTGTACTCCTCTAAAGATTCTGGAGTATTTAGCCCTCGGTATCTGTCATATGCCTCCCTTTTTTTCTTTATCCTACCCTGTAGACATCCAGGGGGCTCTAGATTTGTTAGTCCCACTATTTTTCTTTAAGGGCACATATTTGGTCTGAACCCTCCGGATCTTCTCCTTGAATGCCTCCCACTGCTCTGACACTGATTTACCTTCAAGTAGCTGTTTCCAGTCCTCTATGGCTAAATCCCCTCTGAGCTTAGCAAAATTTGCTTTTCCCCAATTTAGAATTTTTATTCCTGGTCTATCCTTGTCCTTTTCCATAACTACCTTAAATCTAACAGAATTATGGTCACTAGCACCAAAATGCTCCCCCACTGATACGCCTTCTACCTGCCCAGCTTCATTCCCTAAAACTAAGTCCAGAACCGCCCCCTCCCTTGTTGGGCTTGCTACATACTGGAATTCCGCACCCTCTATACCCATCACACTAATTTTATCCCAGTTAATATTGGGGTAGTTGAAATCCCCTACTATTACTGCCCGGTAGTTTTTGCACTTCTCAGAAATTTGTCTACATATTTGTTCTTCTATCTCCCTCTCACTGTTTGGGGGTCTGTAGTACACTCCCAGCAGTGTGATCGCCCCTTTTTTGTTTTTCAATTCGACCCATATGGCCTCGTTTGATGATCCCTCCAACATATCATCCCTCCTCACAGCTGTAATAATTTATTTAATCAATACCACGACCCCCCCTCCCTTTTTACCTCCCTCTCTATCCCGTCTGAAAATCCTGTAACCAGGAATGTTGAGCTGCCATATCTGCCCCTCTTTCAGCCACGTCTCTGTAATAGCTATAATATCATAGTCCCAAGTATCTCTTCTTCTTCTTAGGCAGTCCCTCGGAACCGAAGATGACTTGCTTCCACATTAAAAATGAGTTCTCAGGTGACTGATGAGTCCAATGCGGGACCTGCAGTCTCTGTCACAGGTGGGGCAGACGGTGGTTGAAGGGGCGGGTGGGTGGGGTGCTTGGGTTGACGTGCGCTCCTTCCGCTGTTTGCACTTGGCTTCCACTTGCTCCCGGCGAAGAGACTCGAGATATTCGGCACCTTCCCGGATGCTTCTCCTCCACATTGTGCGGTCTTGGGCCAGGGATTCCTAGGTGTCGGTGGGGATGTTGCACTTTTTCAAGGAGGCTTTGAGGGTGTCCTTGAAGCGTTTCCTCTGCCCACCTGGGGCTCTCTTGATGTGTCGGAGCTCCGAGTAGAGCGTTTGTTTTGGGAGTCTCGTATCGGGCATGCGGACGATGTGACCCATCCATCGGAGCTGATCGAGCGTGGTCAAAGTTTCGATGCTGGGGATGTTGGCCTGAGCGAGAACACTGACGTTGGTGCGCCTATCCTGCCAATGGATTTGCAGGATCTTGCGGAGGCAGCGTTGGTGGTACATCTCCAGTGCTTTGAGGTGCCTGCTGTACATGGTCCATGTCTCTGAGGCATACAGGAGGGTGGGTATTACTACTGCTCTGTAGACCATGAGCTTGGTGCCGGGTTTGAGGTCCTGGTCTTCAAACACTCTCGTCCTCAGGCGACCGAAGGCTGCACTGGCACACTGAAGGTGGTGTTGGACTTCGTCATCGACTTCTGCCCTTGTTGACAGTAGGCTCCCGAGGTATGGAAAGTGGTCCACGTTGTCCAAGGCCTTGTCATGGATTTTGATAATCGGGGGGCAGTACTGTGTGGTGGGGGCAAGTTGGTAGAGGACCTTTGTCTTACGGATGTTTAGTGTAAGGCCATGCTCTCGTATGCTTCGGTGAAGGTGTTAACGATGGTTTGGAGTTCGACCTCCGAGTGTGCGCAGACGCAAGCGTCGTCTGCATACTGTATTTGGACGACAGAGGAAGGGACGACCTTGGATCTGGACTGGAGGCGACGGAGGTTGAACAGTTTCCCGTTTGTTCTGTAAATTAGCTCCACTCCAGCGGGGAGCTTACTGAGGGTGAGATGGAGCATTGCCGCAAGGAAGATCGAGAAGAGTATCTACCTGTGCCCTCAGCTCATCTGCCTTGTTCGCTATACTCCTTGCATTGAAGTATATATCCATTTAGTACAGGCAAATCTCCTTGCTGACTACTATCTAGACCTTGGTTCCTCTGTCCTTCCAATTTACTTTCTATGTTTTTGTTTTCCAATTCCAGTTTTTCTTCCCTCCCGATTGACTCTATACTTAGGTTCCCATCCCCCTGCCAAGCTAGTTTAAACCCTCCCCAACAGCACTAGCAAACTCTCCCACGAGGATATTGGTCCCTTTCCCGTTGATGTGCAACCCGCCTGGCTTGTAGAGGTCCCACCTCCCCCAGAAACAGTTCCAATTCCTCAGGCATCTAAAGCCCTCCCTCCTACACCATCTCTCCAGCCACGCATTCATCTGCTCTATCTTCCTATTTCTGTACTCACTAGCACGTGGCACTGGTAGTAATCCGGAGATTACTACCTTTGAGATCCTGCTTCTTAACCTCTTCCCTAGCTCCCTAAACTCTGCCTGCAGGACCTCATCCCTCTTCCTACCTATCTCGTTGGTACCGATATGGACCATGACCTCTGGCTGTTCACCCTCCCCCCTCAGAATGCCCTGCAGCCGTTCAGTGACATCCATGACCCTGGAACCAGGGAGGCAACATACCATCCTGGAGTCATGTCTGCGGCCGCAGAACCGCCTGTCTGCTCCCCTAACCTTTGAGTCCCCTATCACTATTGCTCTCCCTCTCCTCTTCCCCCCTGCCTGTGCAGCTGAGCCTTCCTTGGTGCTGTGGACTTGGCTCTGGCTGCACTCCCCAGAGGAACCATCGCCCTCACCAGTACTCAGCACCAAATACTGGTTGGTGAGCAAGATGGGCTCAGGGGACTCCTGCACTACCTGCCTGGTCCTCCTCTTCTGTCTGGCGGTCACCCATTCCCTCTCTGCCTGCACACTCTTAAGCTGCGGGGTGACCACCTCCCGAAACGTGCTATCCATGTAGCTCTCAGCCTCGTGGATGCACAGCAGTGACTGCAGCCGTCGCTCAAGCTCCGTCACCCGGTGCTCGAGCTGCTGTAGCTGGCAACACTTCCTGCACATGTGGTCGTCCAGACCACGGGAGGTGTCCAGGACTTCCCACATGGCACAGGATGTGCATTTCACGGGTGTGAGCTGCCCTGCCATACCTCTAATTAACAGACTATTTACTAACCTAGCTGGAATAAACTTAAAAACTTTAAGAAAGCCAAGTAAAAACACTTACCAGATACTCACCAATCAGCTCCTCTTTTTGAACGTTTAGTTTTTAATCCCAGCTCTTAATTTAAACCAATGCCCAAGATAAAGAGAGAAATACTGACCAACCAATCACTTCCCTGCTTTCCTGTGACGTCACTCCTTGTTTTATGGACTCCTGGATTTTTTCCTGTCTGCTCCGGTTCCCGGCTCGGTCCGCTCCTCCTTGGCTGCTCACAGTGAGTTGTAATGTGGGAAACGCGGCAGCCAATTGTGCACAGCAAGCTCCCACAAACAGCAATGTGATAATAACCAGATAATCTGTTTTTGTTATGTTGGTTGAGGGATAAATATTGGCCAGGACACCGGGGATATCTCCCCTGCTCTTCTTTAAAATTGTGTCACGGGATCTTTTACGTCCACCTGAGAGAGCAGACGGGGCCTCGGTTTAACGTCTCATCCGAAAGACGGCACCTCTGACAGTGCAGCGCTCCCTCAGTCCTGCACTGGAGTGTCAGCCTAGCTTTATGTGCTCAAGTCTCTGGAGTGGGACTTGAACCGACAGCCTTCTGACTCAGATCTAACGCATTATCTTTCACTCATTCCATCACTCTCACTCAACCTTCTCTTCTTTCCCTCCTTGCCAGAGAAGAGAGCCCACAATAAGAGGGAGAGGGAGAGAACGGGAGGTGGCCCTCAATCATTGGCCATTCTGACTCTTGCAGAGGAGGCTTCCCTTGAGATCACTGGAGTGGTGGACCAGCTGGAAGTGGGGGACGGAGAGAGGGGCTCATCTGAACAACCTGGTGCCAGGATCATTTCCCATACACCTACATGTCATTCATCAGTCACTCATATTGGGGCTGATGTCAACAGGAATTGATTACTCATAATGATATGTGTATGCAATGGACATATCATTTATCTAACTGATGTCTTTACTCTCCCACAGGTCCATCAAGAGACCCCCCCCAATGTCCATGAGCAACTGGAGGAGCAGACCTCAGAGGAGGCTCCATTCACTGAGGGCGCAGCATCACCTGAGACAGGGCAAGCCAGCACCAGCACAGATACAATCACCTCGGTGGGTCCGTCGTGAGATAAAGTAGTGTTGTCACCTGGTGTCTCACACATCACACGTGAGCAACAGCAGATGGTGGAGACAGGGTCAGCAGTGGAGACACCTCGTCGGAGTGCACAGGGATCTCCTAGCTTTGCTCAGCTGCACGTAGACATTGAGCCTCAGGGGCCATCAAGGAAGAGGGCAGTCCTGGAGCTGGAGCAACAAGTGCAGGAGGCTCTGATTGGTTTTGCAACCGCGGTGACTGCGAGTGTGCAGAGAATGGAGGAGTCCATCTCAAGCATGGGCACCACCGTGGAGCACGCAATCGCTACTGCTGGTTCCTCCATGGATAGGATGGCCACCTGCAAGGAAGGACCTTATTCACCAGTCGCATGAGCACATGGTCTCCCTTCAAAATAGATGGGCATCTATGGAGGAGAGAAACCAGAGGCTCATGCAGGTCCTTGCTAGGAGGAATGATAGTATAAACATGGGTCCTTATGGCCCCACTGATGTGCAGCAAGGTGCTCTCCAGCTACTTGCTAGCAGAGAAGTGCGGATGGCCCATGAGAGGGATGATGGTGAGAGGGCACATGGAGGTGGGGGCTCCTCTCCAAGCGCTCACACTTCAACCTCTCAGTCAGAGCCCCAGATGCCTCCACGGACAGCGATGGCCGAGTTTGCCACTGCACAGTCACAGGAGGAGTACACTTTGGCGTGGCCCACACAGGCTCCAAAACGAGAGGACGACCGGCAAAGACGTCTAAGCAGATGCAGCAGGGATGTGAGCAGGCTGCCTCTACCTCTGCTGAAGCCACAGGGGTTGCACCACGTAGAAGCACTTGGAAAAGAAAGAAGACACACAAATAGAGTCACAAGGGTAGTCACTTGGGTGTTTCTTTTGTAGAATTCGCAAATTATCGCGATTTCAAAATAATGAGAAAGAGACATACAGTTTCGTAAAAACAGTTTTATTTCAGCAAAATGCTGTCATGTTTCAAAACGGACACAAGCAGCCTGTAAAATGGCCGCCGCGCCTCGTGGCAGAAGGTTCCAGATTTTTCACTAGGCAGACAAGATGGCGTTTCAATAAACATTTCAGCAAGATAGGACAATACTCAGCATATTGATATAAGACAAGACGCGATCGTTTTGCATTTTTAACCTAAGCAAGAAATATAAGTGCTGGAATCTGTTTTCCATACACAAACGGGGGCTATTGTACTGGGCAATCAAGGGCCCATCCAAAGACATTGATACGCAAATTCCCCACGGCTCTACGATGAGAGAGCCGTTCACGGGTACTCACAGCAAGAATTCGGAGGCCCCCAAAACCCCTCCAGGGAGACTCCTAGCCGGTTCCACAATGGGAGAAATATTAACGGGTACTTTGACAGTTACAAGTATCACCGAAACCCATTAACGACAAGAACCACCCCATACAAGAAGTTTGAGCGCCAAAACATGACAAAAGATGAACATTAAGATTGGGCGGGAGATAATGAATTACAGTACTATAACTGTAGTGAACAAACGTCCATCTTTCTCTTGACTCTCTTATCCTCTGGACTCCTGGCACTTGACTCTTATTCCTCTTATTCCCTGACGACTTTTGACTTGTGCTCTTGCTGCCCACCGAGCTCTTGGTCCGCTGATCTTCCGGGAGTCAACCTCGTGGCTTGCCGCGAAGATCTGTGAAGAGCTGGGCTGCGAAGGCCGGTAAGCGGGTGCACCATCCCGAGGGTCGGTAAATGGTGTAGGGACCCGAAGGCCCGACGAAACGAAACAAGACAAGAAGAAGAAGAAGACGACTACACGTGCCGCCGCGGTCAATAAACCCTGACCGCGCCCGAACTATAAAGACCATTTACAGGTTACCACACGAATTCTACCGCCAACCGGTGTCGGGCACAGGAAGACTCTTCTTTGAGTTTTATCAGAAATCCGAGGTCAACACAGATCTTCATGACAGCAGACGGTCCAGCCTGCTAGCCGGAGCAGAGCGAGTAAACAAGTGGGGTACAGAGACCCCTGATCAACACGTGAATAGTCAGGTGCTGTGGCGAATACATCCGAGCATCGTTTTAGAATTCTCCGAGTTATCACGAGTGGTGAGCATGGATCTCGATCCTACAGATCTAGATTAGGACAGGTATTAATAGGGGAGGGTTTTGTTTTAAGGATAATTATAATGTGTGTCCCCTTTTACGATGTGTCGTGCGCTCCTCGTTTCCCTAAACCTAGTTGCATAAATGTATGTAAGCTTGTACTGTCATTAATCTGTGCTTATGACATGTATTTCGTAATCTTGAACAATATGCAACAAAGATTTTCCATTTCGTACTATTCAACCGGGTCTACCTGAATTTTCTCTGCATTACTGCTCTCGCACCTAAGTCCAGTGTCAGAACCGTAAGGGCGAGTGGGTCGAACCACTCACAGGTGTCTAGTGCTACCAGGCTGGCTGGAGACCAGAACAGGCAACAAGGCCTAACCCTGCACTAGCACCCAGGCTAAGCACAGAGCCACCCGAACCCCTTACACTTTCAATGTTAATGACAAGCTTCTGTTAATTTTATTTTGTGGAATAAATCGTTCAAATATTGTTCCTTCGCAAATGTGTGTTCACACTTGGAAGTGGCAGAGTGGATGGTCAGGGATTAATCTCCATCAATGGTGGTGAGATTGATATGGTAGGACTGGTCATTGTAGGGATGGTTAATGGTGTTGATGTGGGCTGATGCCAATGTGCCAAAGCCTGTGGCAGCCACATGTCTGTGTAGCGTGAACTTAGCTAAATCTGGCCATGATGAGGTGATTCCTGGCATCACGGGCAGCAATGTGTTTGTGTACTGGTGGCATTGGTACCGCTGTCTGATCAAGGTCTTCTTCATCGTCGTCCTCAAACTCCTTCTCCTCTGAAGAGGCTGTGCGCTCTGCGCGTTCTTCCTCTTGCAGCGCTAAGCCTCGCTGCTGTGCTGTGTTGTGCAGGGCGCAGCAGACCACAATGATTCTGGAGACCCTGGCTGGTGCGTACTGCAGGGCTGTCCAAATCTGAAGCGCATTTTAAGCAACCCAATCGTCTGCTCTATGTCACTTCTGGTGGAGATGAGGCTTTGATTCTAATGTTTCTCAGCCTCGTTTGTTGTCCTCCTCAAAGGTGTTATGAGTCATGTCTTTAATGGATAGCCCTTGTCTCCAAGCAGCCAGCCGGAAAGACTGTTTGGAGGTATGAAGAGCTGAGGAACGGTGGAGTGGTGCAGGATGTAGGAGTCATGGCAGCTCCCAGGGAACTTGGCGCACACATGGAGAATGATCTTCCTATGGTTGCAGACCAGCTGCACATTGAGGGAGTGGAAGCCCTTGCGGTTGACAAACACTCCTGGGTTATGATGGGGTGCCCTGATGGCCACATGTGTGCAGTCGATGACGCCCTGCACCCGTGGGAATCCAGCCAGAGCCGCAAAGCCAACCGCACGCTCAGCAGCACTGGCCTCATCAGTGGCAAAACTTAGATAATTTGCTGACTTGTCAAATAGGGCATCGGTCACCTGCGTAATGCATCTGTGTGCAACCGACTGCGAGATGCCGCAAATGTCTGCTGCAGATGCCTGGATGGAGCCTGAGGCGAAGAAGTTGAGGGCAAGGGTGACTTTCACAGCTACTGGTAAGGGGTGTCCACCCGCTCCTCTGGGCTGCAGCTCTTGCTTCAGCAATCTGCAAATTTCCGCCACGTCCTGGTGCAATAGCCTAAGCCTCCGTTGGCACTGCTGTTCAGTCATGTTGAGGAAGCTCATCCTCTGCCTGTAAACCCTATGCTGGGGGTAACACCTCCAGCAAAGTCCAGCCCTGCACTGATGCCCTCTGCCCTGTGCAGCATCAGGTGGTTGAGGCGAAGGTTGGCACTCTTGCTGTTGTTGTGGCTGCTGGGGTACCTGGTTCTGCTGGTGTTGGGGCTCTTCGTGGTCAGATTCTGAGGACCAAGGTGAGAGAGTGTAAACCGTACCAATTCTGATGTAATAGATGGCAGGTGACAGAGAGATGACAGAAGCAAATCTGTGAATGCTGAGAGAGTTTGTTCCAATGAGGTGGAACTGGATAGAGAGTTGGCTCCAAACACTTGCAAGCTGCACAAGGCTGTATGGGAGCTAAATTCGGTTCATTTGGGCCTCCCGTTAGCGCCCTAAGAGGGCGCTAACAGGGCACAAATCAACTAGCGCCTGGGTGTGACGCCGCTAACGCCTCCCACGAAATTCAGTGGGAGGTTAGCAGCGACGCTAACCGTTAGCGCCATGCGGTGCTGCGCCGCCGGCGATGGCATCATCACCGTGCGCAGCGCCCCGCTCGCACCCCGGCTGTAATATTGGGAGGCGCCCCCCGACTTACCACTGGACGCTATGCCCGCCGGGGTCAGGGGGGCCTACCTGTGGCCGGGGCAGCACTAGATAAAGGTGAGGTGGCGGCCGGCCATTTTTGTTGCTGGCCGCCTGCCAGCACCTGCCCCCGTAAAGCCCCCCGCAGGGTGCCAGCTGATCTCCGTGAGCCCAGCACTCCTCTTGAGTGCTGGGCTCGTTTACCGGCACTCCCCATCCCTGGTGTCCCAGCTGGGCGGCGGGACACGCTGCGCCAGGCCCCTCCCCTTTAATAAGAGGAGGAAGGCCTGCTGTACCGCGGCACGTAGTGCTGCAATATTGGCTCGCAGCGCCCCAAGAAGGATGCGAGGCGCTTCCAGTAGCGCCCCTCCTCCATCTCGGGGCGCTACCTGGGAAAATCGGCCGCGGGGGCGCTAACTTTTTCTAGGCGCTAAAATTAGCTCCCAAAGGGGGCGCTACCCAATTTTTACCCCCATATGTCTGTAGGGGGTGGTGGTTTGTGTCAGCTTTACCTCTGACTTCTGAGCGGTTCAAATTGCTCCCACTCCCTTGGTTCTAGACCTTGGACTTATTTGGGGGTTGTGACAAAAGGTGCAGCAGACAACTGAGTTTGATGAAAAGAACTTCAATCTTTATTCAAAAGGTAAAACACAAATGACAGCACTCTTAACACTCTAAAGGTGGGGAACACTTCGGTACAAGCGAGGGAAATGACAGTAGAACAATACTTCACCCCTCCCAACCCCACTTTACTAGCTAAGTTAGGTTTTGAAGGACCAGGGATAATGCTCACCAATCCTTTGACAGTTGGGCTAAGTCGCGGTTTTGGGGTTCGCTGTTTATGGCGGTTAGTGTCTGCCGTACCCCGTACGCAGTAGAGGACTTCACCTGCGTCTCTGGTCAGTCTTCGCGAGTCCGCTGATGCGGTAGGTAGGGTGCGTTTTGGATCTACCAGGTGAGTACCCAATTTCCTTTGGTTAGGAGTAGGGTTTAGAGTCTTTTGGTAGAAATCTTACCCAGGGGTAAGTCAGGAATAGTTTGGAGTGTGGAAACTTTGCAGTTCTTCGGGTTTTCTTTCCTTGAGTTGGTCTTTGTTGGTCGTGGTGGCCTGCTATTACCCGGTCAGTTGGGGGTAATGTGCGGTTGTTGGTTTCGTGAGGCCTTTGGTTTCCGCGATGGCTTTAGGCCTTGCCTAGTGTGTCGGTCGACCTTGTGGAGCCGTCGATGTCTTCTTGCTGCTTGTTGCTCCGGGTGGCTGTGTTGGGACCGTTGTTGGAGGTCCGTCGAGGTGGTATCTTCACGGGCTGGACTCAGGTATGTCTGAGTGGTGAGCGATGCCGACTCACTTCCAGCTCGGTTTCTCTTCTTCCTGGTTTCTTCTTCTTCTGATGAGCACCGGTTGTGACTGACTGCCCTCGAACTGCTTAACGGGCTTTCAATTATACTAAATTGAAGTGGCCTTATCTACCCGCCAAATCTACTCAGTTCATTGTCTGGTTTTTGGCGGGCTCGTAAATCGGTAACGACTTACTAGCGTGTTAACTGGTTTTTAACAGGCCTTCAATCTCACCCATTGAACATGGCCTTATCTACCCGCCAAATCTACTCAGTTCATTGTCTGATTCTTGGCGGGCCTGTTACCAGTAACTGCTCTGTAAGTGTCAAATGGGTTTTGGGACGGTTTGCATCCTGTCGATCTCCTTGGCTGATCACTGGTGATTGGTTTTGTGTTTTGTGTTTCTAGGCTGGACTCAGTCTTTTCTAAAGAAATGGTCCTGAGTGATTTGTATTATGCATGTTTTCTGATGGGCCCTGTAATCGGTTTGATGGGGCCTGTTATTTTGGGTGGGACTGTCTTCTCCCAGGGTCTATTGTCAAATGTTAATGTCTGCTGGGGCTTGAGTGGGGTCATCCCGGTTCCCCAGACAGTGCAATTAACTGCAATACCCAAAACTGCTTTTACAGAGGTCAATTTCACCTCCTTGTCCCTTTACAGGCCCAGACATAGTTTTAAAATGCCAAACTTGGTTTTTGGTCTTAAATTCCTTAGGTTAGGCCCAAATGCATTTTTATCACTCTGAGGTAGTTCCAAAGTCCTTTTTCCTTAGATTTTTGGGGATCTGCAAATTTTGGAAACCTTACAGTCTTCCAAATACAGTAACCAACAGTTTCTGAGCTCTGAAAGTGAACAGCTGCAACATGGTAACCTCTATAGAACTTCTGTAGCTGTCAGGTAATCAGATAATGCAATGCAGACTCAGCTCAAGACATGGGGGGGAGCACGTAAAATTGAAATGTAGCCTTAAAATAGCAGTTAATTGGATGTTAATAATCCAGTTAATCATTTGAATTGCCTCCCCCGCCGCTTGGTTTTGGGTCTGTTTTGCGCCGACTGACCCGACACCTGGGAGACTCACGCAGAGGCGGGTTGACAGCGGGCTCCCTACCCACTGTCAATCTTTGCCATTTTGACACCTGTCCCACCTCCGAACCCGCCCTCTGAGCACCGGCAAGATCGCGGCCAAAGTATTTGTTTAATGTCTCTGCTGTTTCCTTATTGCCCATTATAATTTCTCCTGTCTCTGCCTCGAATGGGCCCACGTTTACTTTCACTAATCTCTTCCTATTTAGGTACCTATAGAAACGTTTACAATCTGTTTTTATGTCTCTTGCTAATTTACTCTCATATTCTATTTTCTCTTTCCTTATCAATTTCTTGGTCCTCCTTTGCTGAATTCTAAAATCCTCCCAATCCTCAGGCTTACTATTCATTTTGGCAACATTATAAGCCTCTTCCTTTGATCTAATACTATCTTGAACTTCTCTTGTTAGCCACGGTTGGACCACTTTTCTTGTGGGGTTTTTGTGCCTTAAAGGAATGTATATTTGTTGTAAATTATGTATTAATTCTTTAAATGCTAGCCATTGCTTGTCTAACATCATACCTTTTAATGTAGTTTCCCAATCTACCTTAGCCAACTCGCCCCTTATACCTACATAGTTTGCTTTGTTTAGATTTAGGACCCTAGTTTCGGTTTAACTAAATCACTTTCAAACTCAATATAAAATTCTATCATATTATGGTAACTTTTTCCTAAACTACAAGGTTATTAATTAATCCTTTCTCATTGCACAATACTAGATCTAAAATAGCCTGTTCCCTAGTTGGTTCCTCAACATACTGATCTAGAAAACTATCTTGTATATATTTCATGAGTTCGTCCTCCACACTATTACTGCAAATTTGGTTTGCCCAGTCTATATGTAGATTAAAGTCCCCCATGATCACTGTATTACCCTTGTTACATGCACCTCTAATTTCCTGATTTATACTCTGCCCTACATTACAACTACTGTTTGGGGGCCGAGAAGCAACTCCCACCAATGTTTTCTGTCCCTTGCTGTTTCTTAGCTCCACCCAAACTGATTCTACTTCTTGATTTTCGGAGCTAAGATCCTTTCTCTCTGATGTATTTATCCCATCCTTTATTATCAGGGCTACCCCTCCTCCTTTTACATTTTGCCTATCTCTTCTAAAAGTTAAGTATCCTGGAATATTTAGTTCTCAACCTTGGTCACTTTGCAATCACATCTCCGTAATGGCTATTAGATCAAATCTATTAATTTCTATCTGCGCTATTAATTCATCTATTTTGTTGCAAATGCTTCACACATTCAGATATAGTGCCTTTAGCTTTGACTTTTTTCTTTTTTTCCCTGATGTCACCTTAGTCACTGATGCCCTATTACCTCTGTTACTCTCTCTGTCCCTTCCTGACCCGCTCTGCATATTTTTACCCCAAACTCTGCTCTGCTCTAGAGCCTTGACATTTCTCTTGCTGCTTTTAAATTTACTCTTTCCTGAATCCTCCCACCCCAACTTCATTAGTTTAAAGCCCTGTCTACTGCCCTAGTTATTCAATTCACCAGGACACTGGTCCCAGCCCGGTTTAAGTGGAGCCCATCCCAACGAGTCAGCTCCCTCTTTCCCCCAGTACTGGTGCCAGTGCCCCATGAACCCTTTCCTCCCACACCACTCTTTGAGCCATGCATTTAAACCTCTAATCTGTTTGTCCCTATGCCAATTTGCACGTGGCTCAGGTAACAATCCAGAGATTATTACCTTTGAGGTTCTGCTTTTTAATTTGGATCCTAGCTCCTCAAACTCCCTCAGCAGAACCTCATTCCTAGTTCTACCTATGTCATTGGTTCCTACGTGGACCACGACAACTGGATCCTCCCCCAAGTTCTTCTCCAGCCACGAGGAGAAGTCTTTAACCCTGGCACCGGGCAGGCAACACAACCTTCGGTACTCCTGGTCGTGGCTGCAAAGAACAGTATCTATCCCCCTGACTATACTGTCGCCTACCACTACCACATTCCTTTTTAATCCTCCTACTTGAAAGGCCTCCTGTACCATGGTGCTGTGGTCAGTTTGCTCATCCTCCCTGCAGTCCCTGTTCTCATTCATACAGGTAGCAAGTATCTCGTACCTGTTGGACAAGGGCAAGGGCTGAGGCTCCTCCATCACTAGATCCTGGATCCCCATACCTTCCTGACTCGCAGTCACACCCTCCTGTCCCTGACCATTGACTAACTCTAAAGTACTGCTTAACCTAAGGAGTGTGACTGCCTCCTGGAACAAAGTGTCCAGGTAACTCTCCCCTTCCCTGATGCATCGCAATGTCTGCAGCTCGGACTCCAGCTCAACAACTCTGAGCCGAAGTTCCTCGAGCTGCAGGCACTTACCACAGATGTGGTTGCTCGGGATCTCGTTGGTCTCCACCAACTCCCACATGCTGCATTTACGACACGCCACCTGCACTGCCATCTCTATCTAACATTATTTTATTTATATAATTATTAAGCTAGTTTAAGTTATTAATTTAATAAAGTAATAGCAGTTATTATTCTCCCAGCTCTTAATTTAACCCAGTTAGAGAGGGGAAAAAAGCTGTTCTACTCACAGCTTTTATTTAAGGGGAAGCTAGATAAACACATGAGGGAGAAAGGAATAGAAGGTTATTCTGATGGGGTGAGATGAATTAGCGGGGGAGGAGGCTCATGCGGAGCATAAACACCGGCACAGTTAAGTTGGGCTGAATGGCCTGTTTCTGCCCTGTAAATTCTATGTAAGTAGCTTTCTTTTATGTGTCAGTTTGGACAGTGGGTTTCAGCTGTCTATTCGACCACAGAGAAAATCACTCACGAGCCTAATCTTGTCCTTACTAGGTATCCATAGATGCATTTTCCAGCCTGGGCCACTGACGAGTGATCAGGAGTACGATCCCTGGCTGATTCTCCTTCTCCCTTGGCCCAGGGGGTTTTGATGCTAGTTGGAACATCCCAACCGTCACCCTGCCGAGATCACTTAACTCAGTACAAGTCGCTAGGTCAAACCGGGGGTCTTCCTTGTCTGTGTTACGCAGTTCTAGACTGGATGGCTTACTTTCTCTGGAGCACATTAGGCGTGCAACTAAACATCCTTTTACCTTGCCACCAAGAGCTAATACTTGGCCCTCAAATATGCAAAAAGGACAATAATGTGGAGCTTTGTTTAAATCAGGGGAGTCACACTGGACGCTTAGGCACCCGTCTTATGCCTGTAAAATGGGCGCTACACCAATGAATTTCTAAGTCAGTGAAAACAGTTTATTCTCTCTCGTGACTGGCTCACCAACCAGTGGAAATAGTTTTTCCCTATTTACCGTATCAAAGCCCCTCATAATTTTTTTTATTCGTTCATGGGATGTGGGCATCATTGGCAAGGCCCAGCATTTATTGCCCATCCCTAATTGTCCTTGAAATAAAAAAAAGCTGTACTACTCACAGCTTTTATTTAAGGGGAAGCTAGATAAACACATGAGGGAAAAGGAATAGAAGGATATGCAGATAGGGTGAGATGAAGTAGGGGTGGGAGGAGGCTCGTGTGGAGCATTGACCTGTTGGGCCGAATGGCCTGTTTCTCCGCTGTGCGTTCTATGTGATATGTAATTCTGTGTAATTTCATCTTTATCCATTCCGATGCAATTCATGCAGCACGTCCATTGCCCATTTTTGTCCAGTTATTCTGTAATTTCTAAGCAGCCTGTTCTGATTCCAGGCTCTCACCTGCCCCCCGCTCCCCCCCCCCTACACCTCGCGCCCCCCCCCCCCCCCCACCCACCCTGTCCCGCATCCCAACCCCTCACAGTTTGATATATTCTATAGATATGATCATCTTTTTTAATTAGGCTTATGAGTACCAGTCGCAGATGTAAATTTAAAACTGCAGTGGTCCGAGCATCGATCATTTGGGATAACCCATTCAGTGCCTGCCCCCCATCCCAGTGGAATTTCCCTAACAAGTATTGTAAGATTCTGAAAAGTGTAATGAAACCGCTGCTACCATGTGGAGATCGAAATTGCGAATGAATTGTAAGATGATAACGGACGGATTCAAAATGTAGGAAATCAGCAGGTGGTCTTTGTTTGTGAAGAGACAAAATGGTGGTCAGTGTGTGGTCTTAGTTTGAGAGGCCACCTGGACAATGATTGACAAGGAAGTCCCGCCCCACACATCTCACAGGAACAGGAACGTGTCACGCGGAAGGAACTCCAATCAGGGAAGGCTTGGAGTGGGACTGACCTGTCAGAGGGAGGCAGAGAGTGATTTACGATAACCCAGGGGCGGGAGTTTTCAAGTTTTCCGAAGAAAGAACATCAGAGAACACAGAAGAAGAACACAGAGGACAGCGCAGGAGGGAGATCACCCAGAGATGAAGGAGTATGTATGGGAATCCGATATAAGCTTCGATATTGTTAAAAGGGTACTTTTCTGTACATTTGAATTAATAAGTTGCAGGCATATTTATTGCCGAGAGTTCTTTGGATTTATTGCCAAAGGTTCTTCTATGCACACTCGAATTTTGAACTATAGTGTGAATAAAGACCAATTTTATTGATTACATCCTTGTCTGTCATTGTTAAGCTAATTCGTAATTCTCGAGGTCCGAACAGTAGTAAGAGAACGTGCTACAGTATCAATCAAATAACATAGAACCACTACATAAAGTCTACAGCCAATTCGGCCCAACTGGTCTATACCAACGTTTATGCTCCACAAGAGCATCGTCCCACCCCTCTTCATCTCACCCTATCATCCATGGTTTTCTGTTTCCTAATCCATACTGAAGTTTCACATTAAACCTCCACAGCGTTGAGCTGAAGCTCTTACTGGTGTCTGACCTTGTGAAGCCTTTGGGACTCCACCGCATTAAAAAAGTGTTATATAAATGTAAGTGGCAGCCGCGGTAAATGCTGTGAAGTCCGCTTTGCAAATCAGGTAGACTGAAACCTAGCTTCATTGCAAAGCCAGGCGGAAGAATTATTTTGAAGCATTGTCAACAGCTGAGCGATTTCAGACAGTGTCTGCAACAAGGGGGCTCGGGAAAAACAACTTGCACATTCTGCTGAGTAATTCAGCAGAGTCCAGCTCACCAAATTAGTGCTGCACTCCAGACAGGGGTCCTAACCTTTCAGCTATAGCCAGAATAATTACTCCGTGACTGCAGTTGCTGACTCCCTGCTGCAAGAGATTCTAAAGTCCCATCCCTTTGCTTATTGATTGCAAGTAAGGTTTGAATCCAAATGATTCAACTTAGAGTTCCAACTTGGCTGATTAGCGGCTGATTGACTAAATCTCAGACTGCTGAAAGATTCATGAAATCCCATCCCTTCAACCAACCAGCTTTTGTTGCTTGTTACCTCAGGAAACGTGATGCTGAAGCAGACACTAATATTGCATTAAATTCTCATCCCTGCGCTCAAATCCCTCCATGGCCTCGCCCCTCCCTATCTCTGTAACCTCCTCCAGCCCTACAACCTGCCGGAATCTCTGCATTCTTCCAACTCTGGCCTCTTGTACCTCCATCGATTACTTTCGCCCCACCATTGGCGGCCGTGCCTTCAGCCGTCTAGGCCCTAAGCTCTGGAATTCCTCTACCTCTCTCGCCTCCTTTAAGACACTCCTTAAAACTTAGCTCTTTGACCAAGGTTTTGGTCACCTGCCCGAATATCTCCTTATTTTGTCTGATTATGCACCTGTGAAGCACCTTGGGATGTTTTACTACATTAAAGGCATTATATGTTGTTGAAAATGTAAACGTCAATTGCATTTCCCTGTTATCAACAACAACTTATATCTACATTTTCTTTTATTCGTTCATGGGATGTGGGCGTCGCTGGCAAGGCCAGCATTTATTGCCCATCCCTAATTGCCCTGAAGAAGGTGGTAGTGAGCCGCCTTCTTGAACCGCTGCAGTCCGTGTGGTCAAGGTGCTCCCACAATGCTGTTAGGGAGGGAGTTCCAGGATTCTGACCCAGCGACGATGAAGGAACGGTCGATATACTTCCAAGTCAGGATGGTGTGTGACTTGGAGGGGAACTTGGAGGTGGTGGTGTTCCCATGCGCCTGCTGCCCTTGTCCTTCTAGGTGGTAGAGGTCGCGGGTTTGGGAGGTGCTGACGAGGAAGCCTTGGCGAGTTGCTGCAGTGCATCTTGTAGATGGTACACACTGCAGCCACGGTGCGCCGGTGGTGGAGGGAGTGAATGTTTAAGGTGGTGGATGGCGTGCCGATCATGATGCCAATAACGTCATAAAACATTCAAATGCACTTTCCAAGGTTGGCAATGAACACTACATGGAAAGTAGGAGAGAAGCTAGGGGAGGCGACCAAATGCATGGGCAAGAGGGGTGCCTTTTGAGGAGGTTTCTGAAGAGATGAGAGAGAAAGGAGAAAAATAAAGAGGTTTAGGAAGAAAATTCCAAAGTTCAAGGGTTACTGGCTGAAGTGGTGAGGTTTCTTTTAAATAGGGAATCTCACCATCATGAACCATTTTAAGCATCGTGCCAATGTCAAGAAATATAATATTGACTGTTTTGGTCCTTTTTTTTCAGTCAATTTTTTATTTTCGTGAATGTATATGATTCAATAACTACCGGTGATGATCCCATTCGATAGAGCTAGCTTGCTGATATTACTGAGCCTGAAGTGTGAGGGAACTGAATTAATGTCAATACAATGAGGTCAATAGTCCAATGTGCTGCATTGGTTGTCTGGTTTCAGTTGTTCCTGTGCAGTCCTGGGATCCTCATCTGGTTCTCCAAAGCCTCTTTTAAACCAACATTTCCAGCATCTATTGTTTAAATAAAATTATTTCCTGATTAAGTTATTATCACACTAAAATCATTTGAAAATCAATAATGTCGTAAAATGACCGAAGGCGCTTCACAGGAGCGTTATAAAACAAAATTTGACACCGAGCCACGTAAGGAGATATTAAGACAGGTGACCAAAGTTTGGTCAAAGAGGTAGGTTTTAAGGAGCGTCTTAAAGGAGGAGGAGAGAGGCGAAGAGGCTCAGGGAGGGAATTCCAGAGCTTAGGGCCCAGGCAGCTGAAGGCACGGCCACTAATGGTGGAGCGATTAAAATCAGGGATGCGCAAGAGGCCGGAATTAGAGGAGCGCAGAGATCTCGGAGGGTTGTAGGGCTGGAGGAGGTTACAGAGATAGGGTGGGGCGAGGCCATGGAGGGATTTGAAAATAAGGATGAAAATTTTAAAATTGAAGCGATGTCGGACTGGGAGCCAATGTAGGTCAGCGAGCAACAGGGGTGGTGGGGGAACGGGACTTGGTGCGAGTTAGGACACGGGCAGCCGAGCTTTGGATGCGTTGAAGTTTATGGAGGGTGGAAGATGAGTGGCCGGCCAAGAGAGCATTGGAATAGTCAAGTCTAGAGGTAACAAAGGCACAGATGAGGGTTTCAGCAGCAGATGAGCTGAGGCAGGGGTGGAGACAGGTGATGTCGCAGAGATGGAAGTAGGCGGTCTTGGTGATGGAGGATATGTGGTTGGAAGCTCATCTCGGGGTCAAATAGGATGGCAGGGTTGTGAAAGGTCTGGCTCAGCCTCAGACAGCAACCAGTGAGAGGGATGAAGTCGATGGCTAGGGAACAGATTCTGTGGTGGGTTCAAGAAGAAGGCCCACCACCACCTTCTCAAGGGCAATTAGGGATGGGCAATGAGCGTCAGCCTTGCCAGCGACGCCCACATCCCCAGAATGAATGATAAAAGAAAGGGATCCTCATAGGGAGACTTTTAAAATGAACAAACTACCCCTTTAAAAGGGTTTCTATGACAAACCCCCTCTTTAAATAGGAGCTCCATCTTTAGGTGTCAGTATGACTCATTTAGCAGCACCCTCCCCTCTGAGTCAGACGGTTGTGGGGTCACATCCTACTCCAGAGACTTGAGCACAAAATCTCAGCTGACACTCCTGTGCTAACTGAGGGAGTGCCGCACTGTCGGAGGTGCTGTCTTTCGGGTGAGATGTTAAACCGAGGCCCCTTCTGCCCTCTCAGGTGGACGTAAAAGATCCCACATCATATTTTCGAAGAAGAGCAGGGGGAGTTCTCCCCGGTGTCCTGGCCGGATATTTATCCCTCAATCAACAGCACTAAAATCAGATTATCTGGTCATTATCATATTGTTGTTTGTGGGAGCTTGCTGTGTGCAGATTTGCTGCTACGTTTCCTACATTACAACAGTGGCTAAGTTTCAAAAAGTACTTCATTGGCTGTAAAGCGCTTTGGGATGTCCGGTGGTCGTGGAAGGCGCTGTAGAAATGCAAGTCTTTCTTTTATTTTTCTTTCTAGAACTTGTGAATAATGTCTAGGCTGACGCTCCTTTGCAGTACCGAGGGGGTGCCACAATTTCGGAGATGCTGCCCTTCAGATGAGAAGCTAAACCAAGATCCCGTCTGCCTGTTCAAGTCGATGCGTAAAACTGAAGAAGAGTAGAGAGTTCTCCTGGTATCCTGGCCAACATTCGTCCCTCAACTACCAGAACAAAGAAGCAGATGAATTGCTCATTCACCTCCTTGCTGTTTGTGGGACCTTTATGCGCACAAAACGGCTGCTGCACTTGCCCACGTGACAACAGTCCCGGCAGTTCACTGCGTCCGAAGAAGCACTTTGCGATGTTACAGACGAGATGAGGTGCAAGACGTTCTTTCAGGAGCGTTGCTGATGGCGAGACTCCTCTTCTATAGAAAAAAAAGTTCTGATGTTGCAGCTCATCTAAGCTGAGCTGTGATGTTGTTAGCTAAGAGACGGAGAATGAAAAGCAGGACATGTTAGCAACCCCCTGAGGAGTTTTGTTTCCTTCACACACCGTAAGACATTAACCACTACTCCTATTTCTTCTGTCTGGAGTGTTTACTTCTGAATCACTCAAATCTGATAATCCTTTGTGAGATTCTGGTATATTAAAGCTTAACAGTGTTTGACGATTTAAAAAAAAAAGCTCTTTCCAATGGAACAGCTTAATCAAACAGGGCACCAACAATTTCTTTACATAAAACCCCTGCGGGGTGAAGTGTGAGGTAGCTGTTCTGATGTAGTATCTAATTAAGTGTCACGTTTTATAAAGTGAGATCCTATTAGCCTTTATCTTGACGTTAATCTCCTTTTTCTTTTAATTTTAGTTTTAGTGTATCCATTAGAGAGGTGTGGACATTCTCTCCCCAACTCCACGTTTTACTTACCATGGAATCTTGCCGCAAGAAGGAGGCCGTTCAGTCCATCCTGCCTCTTTGAAGAGCTCTCCAATTAGCCCCACTCCCCTGCTCTTTCCTCAAAGCCCTGCAATATTTCCTTAACAAGTATTTATCCGATTCCTTTTTGAAAGTTACTATTGAATCGGCCCTTTCAGCAGCACATTCCAGATCCCAACAACTCACTGCGTAAAAGAAAATCCTCCTTATCTCCCCCCTGATTCTTTTGCCAATTATCGTAAATCAGTGTCCTCTGGTTACTGACCCTTCTGCCACTGGAAACAGTTTCTCCTTATTTACATTTTTAAAACCCCTCATAATTTTGGAACACCTCCATTAAATCTCCCCTTAACTTTCTCTGTTTTTGAAATTATTTTTCTGCGCTTTTGCAGTTTTTTTCTCTCTTTTGTGGTTGTTTTGTATTTTTAATTAATTATCGGAACTCCCTCCCTAACGGCACTGTGGGAGCGCCTTCACCACACGGACTGCAGCGGCTCAGGAAGACGGCTCACCACCACCTTCTCGAGGACAATTAGGGATGGGCAATAAATGCCGGGCCTTGCCAGCGACGCCCACATCCTGTGAACGAATATCAAAAAAAGCCTCCTGTTCTTCCAACTTTGGGGAACCCATCCCTCCTTCCTCCCTCACCCCACCATTGTTGTAGAACCTTCAGCCACCAAGCTCCTGAACTCTGCAAGTCATTTTCGAAAGCTCTTTGCCGTGAGCCTCTACCTCTCACCATCAAAAATTAACTCTTTAACAACCGTCACCTGTCGAACTGCTCATTCATTTTCCATTGGTGATTTCTGTTCCTCTTGTGAAGCATTTTTGTTACATGGCATTTAGTTAGAAAGAAAGAACTTGCATTTCTACAGCGCCTTCCACAATCTCAGGACGTCCCAAAGCACTCCACAGCCAATTAAATACTTTTGAAATGTAGTCGCTGTTGTAATGTAGGAAACGTGGCAGCCAATTTGTGCATAGCAAGATCCCACAAAACAGCAATGTAATAATAAGAAAGAAAGACTTGCATTTATACAGCACCTTTCATGACCACCGGACCCTCTCAAAGCGCTTTACAGCCAATGAAGTACTTTTTGAAGTGGAGTCACTGTTGTCATGTGGAAATGACTGGATAATCTGTTTTTGTGGTGTTAGTTGAGGGATTAGCCTGCTTTTCTTCGAAAGAGTACCATGGGATCTTTTACGTCCACCCAAGAGAGCAGACGGGGCCTCGGTTTAACGTCTCATCCGAAAGACGGCACTTCTGACAGTGCAGCACTCCCTTGGCACTGCACTGGGAGTGTCAGCCTAGATTTTGTGCTCAAGTCTCTGGAGCTGGACTTGAACCCACAACCTTCTGACTCAGAGGCGAGGGCGCTACCCACTGAGTCACGGCTGACACCGTATGCGCCATGTGAATTATGTGAAAGATGCTGTGCAGATTAAAGTCGCTGTTGCCTGATGTTCTTCATCCTGAATGAACATTGATTGCAGTGGAATAACTCTGAGTTTAACATGCAATCATTTACAGTTACTTACCCACCAGCTCTGTGGCTGGTATAAAGGGGAAGAGTTGTGAAGTGGAAATGTGTGACATGAACTGATTCCGTATGGTTCCTTTAATTGGGAAGTCGGGCATCCGTCGGCTAGTTTGTGGTGCTTCTGCCGGTAAATCCTTTTGCCGTAGCTCAGTGGCGGACTCGTACTGTGCCACGAGCTGGTTTAAGCAGGGCCGAGCTGGGAATCCAATGAAAAAGGCACTTTATACAAGCAGCGATGGAGAGCACAGTGTAGGTAAACAGAGAGCCCTTGTCTAGATCGGGCTTGTCAGCTCAGACGTGGCATAAGCTGCCACCTAGTGCAGTGACTGTGGTGTGAACGCCAGAGTACTGTGAAATCAAAGCAGGAGAATCCGTAATGGGGATATTTCATCGGCATTTCATTTTGCGCGCATCGACCCCCCTCGATTAACACTCTCACCGAACGCACACCATCACACAGAGAGAAAGAAATGGGAGTTAACTGCCGATTTCACGCCCTATTCTGTCTGACAGCGCTCCATCCTTTTCTATATTAACACCTACTCGACCAGACAGTAGCACGAGAATTTCTCGATGTCTCCACTGGCAGGAGGGTCGGTAATCAGAGGACACAAATTCAAGATAATTGGATTAATCCAGGGGGCAGGATTTTACGCAGCGAGTTGTTGTGATCTGGAATGCGTTGCCTGAAAGGGCGGTGGAAGCAGATTCAATCGTAACTTTCAAAAGGGAATTGGATAAATACTTAAAAAGGAAAATATTGCAGGGCTACGGGGAAAGAGCAGGGGGTTAGTGGGGACTAATTGGAGAGCTCTTTCAAAGAGCCAGCAAAGGCACAATGGACCGAATAGCCTCCTGTGTTGTATGATTCGATGGGGGAGAAATTCGGTATCGCCCCGTTTGGGGGCGGTTACTTTTGAAAGTTGGGAAACTTAGCGCCAGTCGCTAGTGATTCCCAGCTTTTTCTAAATTCGGTGTTTGCTAAAGTCAAGCACTCCACTTCCTTCCTGGAGCGCTAAAGGACGCAGGCTGGACGGTAGTGGTGCAGCACAGCCGCGATCCGAGGCTCCTTCCCTCCCTTAAAGAGAAGGCCCATCGCTGCAGGCTCTGCATTGGGACCAGTCAGCTGGTCCCCGACAGCAGCCGCGATCCGGCCCGATCAGCCCCATTCACTCCAGCAGAGTGCTGGGCCGATCGATCGCGGCCCAGGAGCAATCGAAAAAAATCACTTCCAAGTTGTTAAAATTTTTCTGCTACCCGCGTCAACATCTCCTGTTATTTGCGCCTCCGAAGCTCCCAGCCTCCCAAACAAGGCCTCCTGCAGCTGTCGGTCTCTGCAGGGGGCGGAACCGGAGTTCGGGTCCAGGGCACTACCGGGGCAATGTGCACGACGATGACGTCACGATCTCCGGGCGCAGGAGATCGTGGTGCAAACTGTTACCACCACCACAAACCTCTTGGCCAAGTTAGCAGGAGTCATTCATCTCGCCCGGTCGGTAAGTCGTTAGCGTCCCGTTATCACCCCCGGAGGCGCTAACCAACCGAATTTCAAGTTTGAATAAAAAGCATTTCTTTACTCAGAGAGTGGCGAGAATGCGGAACTCGATGCCGCAAGGAGTAGTTGAGGCGAATAGCATCGATGCATTTAAGGGGAAGCTCGATAAGATTTTTTTATTCATTCAAGAGATGTGGGTGTCACTGGCAAGGCCAGCATTTATTGCCCATCCCTAATTGCCCTTGAGAAGGTGGTGGTGAGCTGCCTTCTTGAACCGCTGCAGTCCGTGTGGTGAAGGTGCTCCCACAGTGCTGTTATACTTCTTTGTAGTGGTTTTGGTACAACTGAGTGGCTTGCTAGGACCATTTCAGAGGGCAGTTCAGAGCCACATACATTGCTGTAGGTCTGGAGTCACATCTAGGCCAGACCAGGGTAAGGACGGCAGATTTCCTTCCCTAAAGGACATTAGTGAACCAGATGGGTTTTTATTACAATCCAATAGTTACATGGTCACCATTACTGATACTAGCTTTTCATTCCAGATTTATTTAATGAACCGAATTTAAATTCCCCAGGTGCCGTGCTGGGATTTGAATTAATGTCCTCAGATCATTAAGTCCAGGCCTCTGGATTACTAGTCCAGTAAAATAACCACTATGCTACCGCACATGAGGGAGGAAGGAATAGAAGGATATGCTGATAGGGTGAGATGAAGTAGGGTGGGAGGAGGCTCGTGTGGAGCATAAACACTGACATAGACCAGTTGGGCCGAATGGCCTGTTTCTGTGCTGTACATTCTATGTAATGTAACATTTCATAATTAGTAAACAATATTCATGTCACTCGCATGGTGCACGAATGTATAAGGAAAGTGTACTTTACAAGAGTGGGGTTGACTTTAATTCCCGGAAATCGGTTTTAACGGGGCGGTAACGGTCTCAAAATGGGACGAGTAGAATCAGCGCTCAATTAAGGCCAACACTCCAGCCACCGCCATCATGAAAGGGACCTACTTTTGGATGGCCACAGTGCTTGCCTGAAACAGGTGTCCGCATGGGCAATGGGCACAGTTTTCTCCTCCAAGAAGATTAAGTAAAGTTGGTGAAGGCTAGCAAATGAGGAGTGTGAGCCAAGTGGCATAGCGGTGGGGGGGGGGGAGGAGACGTAAGAGATGCTGGGGTATCAGCCTGTTTAAATGGATGAAAGGTTTTAGGGTTGTGCATACAATTGGTGTTAACGGAAATGGCTAGCCATAACGTGAGATCCCAAGTTAGTTGCCCCTCCTTAACCAGCATATATAAGGTTAGTTGTGTAGCTGTTACTTTTAAAGGGTGGAGATGGAGCTGGTGTCCAGGGTGCCCAAGGAAGAAAAGGGAGAGAGCAGGTGCTGTGTTACCTTGCCTGCCCTGGTCAGGTTACTGAGCTATTTGATTCATTGGTCTGCAGTACCGGGGTTGAAAAAGTTGGCACCTCTTCCACATGGCAAGGTAGGTTTCCTGCCATGGACACCCAGCCCTCTGTCTGTCCTGCTTTCATTGTAAAGGGTTTACAAATCGGACTGTGTGAAATTATGGCACCCTCTTCTCTGTTTCTGTGCCATTTCCCTAACCCTCTGCCAAGTTGTCTGTGTGAGACATTGTTCTGACCTGATACAAGAACACTCTTGGGATAATCAGTCAACTGAGCTAACAGTCAACTGATTGAGCCAAGCACTGTTCCTTACACTGGGTACTGTGTCATGGGCACTAGAAGCCCTGTAACACATTGACCATGGGTGGGTATCTTAGCTTTGCAGAACCATTCTTCAGCACATTACATGGATAGAAAATGACACACAGCCTGCAGAGGGATATGGCCTGATCAGCCCTTTCTTGTTACCTGTGTTCTTCATTTCTCGCCATGTTTCTCCTCCTCTGTCTCTCCTGTCGTTGCCCATTCAGCTGTTCCAGGGGCTTCTGTTATCTCTGCCAACTGGCAATTCTACATATGTAAGTCTGGGCAGACAGTGCTGGCAGGCTGTTTGACCAGAGTGTCTAACTCAATACTCCGCTTTTACTAAATACAGACAGAAAAAACTTGCTGGCTCAAGTCTGGTGAGGTTTTTCCACATCAAAGTTTCAATACAATCTCAAGATTTTGCTCTTGTTGAATCAGCTAATAGTGATCAGGGAGTAAACGTGCTGGCTAATGTTTCTGCTCCATATCTTGAGGGATACTGAGACCAGTTGTAGTTCCACGTCACTGGTTGGCCTCAGTGATCTGAACGCAGATCGCGATACATCGAAAAAGAAATAAAGACTTGCATTTCTACAGCACCTTTCACGACCACAGGACGTCTCAAAGCGCTTTACAGCCAATGAAGTACTTTTGGAGTGTAGTCATTGTTGTAAAGTAGGAAACATTGGTCAAAAAATAACAGGGGAACCATACATTGAATCTACAGAAGTTTCTCGTAAGAGAGTAGGAACATCTTGATAAGGAAACTCGGCAAGGCTCGTTCGACAGCACCTCCCAAACCCGCGACCTCTACCGCCTAGAAGGACAAGGGCAGCAGGCGCATGGGAACACCACCACCTGCAAGTTCCCCTCCAAGTCACACACCATCCTGACTTGGAAATATATTGGCCGTTCCTTCATCGTCGCTGGGTCAAAATCCTGGAACTCCCTCCCTAACAGCACTGTGGGAGCACCTTCACCACACGGACTGCAGCGGTTCAAGAAGGCGGCTCACCACCACCTTCTCAAGGGCAATTAGGGATGGGCAATAAACGCTGGCCTTGGCAGCGACGCCCACATCCCATGAACGAATAAAAGTAATAGGAAAAATGAAGAAGGGAGATGATTAGACATGAGGATTGTGATGGGTTCTAAGCTCTTGGAACCGTGAAATGTCCGAGCAAGGAAAGCAATTGGTCAACAATGTATAGCGTAAACTTCAGATCAGAGAGCTTTTCTAACGTTTTGTTTGCCTTTGAGGAGAAAGAGTGAGAAACTTTGCAGAACTATTCTACAGCACGTTACATGGAAAGAAAATTGCACCTAGCCTGCGGAAGGATCTGGCCTGATCAGCCCTTTCTTGTTAACTGTGTTCTTCATTTCTCTCCATGTTTCTCCTCCTCTGTCTCTCCTGTCTTTGCCCATTTAGGGCTGTTCCATGGGCTTCTGTTATCTCTGCCAACCGGCAATTCTACATATGTGAGTCTGGCCAGGCAGTGCTGGCGGGCTGTTTGACCAGAGTGTGCACCACTGCCTAACTCAATACTCCTCTGTACCACATCTTTACAGAGGGGGAAATTGCGGGATAGCGATAGGGAATGGGAACCCGCGCTGCTCATTGCTGCCCCGCGAATTGTAGCACCCACTTCATCCTGACTGGGACCAGTTAACTTGTTGAGGATAGACCTGGGACTTTCTTGTGCTGTGTGGCTCAGTACCAAACCAAACATTGCATTAAATAAATAAGCCAGCAGGGGTAGCTGTCATTCTACGTATTCTTTTCATTATCAGTTTCAGTTTTTGACATGGTACCTACTGCAGTTACCAATAGCTTCCTGACTCTCTACTTGTGACAATCCATGTTTGGTGGACTGTGAGCTATTTGCTACACATTGCATCAACAACAGCAACAACTTGCATTTTTCAGCGCCCTCAAACAGTAAAACGTCCCAAGGCGCTTCACAGGAGCGTTATCAAACAAAATTTGACATGAGCCACATAAAGAGATACTAGGAACAGGTGGCCAAAAACTTGGTCAAAAGGTAGGTTTTAAGGAGAGTCTTAAAGAAGGAGAGAGAGGTAGAGAGGCGGAGAGGTTGAGGGAGGGATTTCCAGAGCTTAAGGCCGAGGCAGCTGAAGGCACGGCCGCCAATGGAAAATCAGCGATGCGCAAGAGGCCAGAATTGAAGGAGCACAGAGGGTTGTAAGGCTGGAGGAAGTTACAGAGATAGGGAGGGGGCGAGGTCATGGAGGAATTTGAAGACAAGGATGAACATTTTCTTCAAAGGCTATTAACTTCAAAGGCTGCAAATCAGTCCATGCTGCTATACTATATGGTTGTCACTCTATCAAAAGATATTAGCTGAGGTTTTCTGCTTGCTAATTATCAGCTGACACTTTACAACAACTTTTTTCACCCAGAGGGCGGTGGGGGTCTGGAACTCACTGCCTGAAAGGGTGGTAGAGGCAGAGACCCTCACCGCATTTAAAAAGTACTTGGATGTGCGCTTGAAGTGCCGCAACCTACAGGGCTACGGACCAAGAGCTGGAAAGTGGGATTAGGCTGGATAGCTCTTTGTCGGCCGGCACAGACACGATGGGCCGAATGGCTTCCTACTGTGCCGTAAATTTCTATGGGGGTGATTTTGCCAATGGGGACGTGATGGAGGCGGGACTGCTGCTTGTCAGGTTTTAGTCCCGCCTCCATCGACGTCCGGCCAACCCACGCTATTTTCCCTTGATTGACCATGTTAAGCCGCCCAGCAGGCAGTTAATTGGCACTAATCGCCTTCCCGCCTCGAGGAGGCGGCTCCCAGCGTGGGTCGGGTACCCGCCTCCTGGGAAGATGGCACGGAGGCGGGTTGGGGGGCGGGATGGGTACCCGCCCCCACATTCTGCCATTTTCCCGGCAGTCCCGCCTCTAGACCCGCCTCCCCAGGGCTGGCAAAATTCCCCCCTATGATTCTATGATAATACGAACAATCAATTCCCGAGGGGCAGAGTCTCCACAAATACCCAAAAAAGCCGAGACATGTTTTTTCATTCATCTCTTGGGAGTATTCTGCTTGTGTAGGGGTGGGGTGGAGAAGCTTCGATTTGCACCTTATCTTGAAGTCACTTGCCAATACACGCGTCTTGCATTATCATGTACTGTAGTACGATTCCAATTATTTATTATAGATACTTCACTAGTTTCCACTTGTGGAGGAGTCCAAAACTAGGGGTCATCAATATAAGATAGCCATTAATAAATCCAATAGGGAATTGAGGAGAAACATCTTCACCCAGAGTGTTGAGAATGTGGAACCCGCTACCACAGGGAGTAGTTGAGGCGAATAGCATGGATGCATTTAAGGAGAAGCCAGATAAACACATGAGGGATAAAGGAATAGAAGGATATGCTGATGGGGTGAGATGAAGAGGGTTGGGTGGAGGCCCGAGTGGAGCATAAACACCGGAATAGACCAGTTGGGCCGAATGGCCTGTTTTTGTGCTGTAAATTCTATGGGGGCAAAATTTGGTTGCTTTGCGCCCGGGCGCGGCGCCACTATCGCCTCCCGTGAAATTCAGCGGGAGGTTAGCGGTGGCGGTAGCTGGTAGAGCCCTGCGGCGCTGCACCTCCGGCGATGACATCATCGCCGCGCGCAGCACCCCGCTCGCGCCCCGGCCACAAACTTGGCTCGTGTCCCCATACCTATCACTGGATGCTATGTCCAACAGGGTCAGGTGGGCGTTCTTGCGGCCGGGGTGACGATAATTAAAGGGCAGGTGCCGGGCAGCCATTTTCTTTTGGGCCGCCTGCCAGCACCTGTCCCCTCTGGCCTCCTGCTGCGGGGGGCTGGCCGTGATCGGGCAGCCTGGCGCTCCTCTTGAGTGCCGGGCTCTTTTGCCAGCACCCCACTCCCCGGTGGTCCAGCCGGACCCTGGTGTGCGCTGCACTAGGCCCCTCCCCTTTAATCAGGGGAGGGAGGCCTGCAGTACCGTGGCGCTATGCGCCAACATGTGGGGCGCTGCTGCACATAGTGCCGCGATATTCCATGGGAGCGCGCCAAGAGGGAGGGGGAGCGCTTCCAGTAGCGCCCCGCCTCCTGCTTCGGGCATTGCCATTGAATTTCGGGTACGGGGGCGCTAACATTTTCGGGGCGAAGTTATCGCCTCAAAGGGGGCGCGACTGAATTTTTCCCTGTATGTAATTAGTTCAAGTAATCTTTTCATTTTATTTTCAGTTGCAACATTAACTGGAGGCGAGGAATAGAAACATAGAAACATAGAAACTAGGAGCAGGAGTAGGCCATTCGGCCCGTCGAGCCTGCTCCACCATTCAATACGATCATGGCTGAGAAATAAGAAAGAAAGAAAGAAAGACTTGCATTTATATAATACCTTTCACAACCTCAAGACGTCCCAAAGCGCTTTGCAGCCAATGAAGTATTTTTTGAAGTGTAGTCACAGTTGTAATGTAGGAAACGCAGCAGCCGATTTGTGTACAGCAAGCTCTTCTGCAGTGCGTGAGTGGCAGAGCTACACTTCCCTGACTCCGGTATTTCAAAAATTACCTTATCTAGAATAAAAAGTTGTGTTTTCCATTATTAAGGGACCTTTAGTTAAACCAAAAAAGAAATGCCTCAAGATAAGACACAGTTGAAATAATCCCCCAGTGATCCAGTTAAAATGAGTGACATTACAATTTAATAACATTCTCTTTCTTGGCAAAACATTACACTCTGTCCTTCCTCACTTCTCTGACATGAATGGAGCTTGTTACATTAACTGCCATCAGGCGTAGTCTGTGTTCCAATTTAAAAGCTGCAAATATATTCTAATATTACAACTCGCCCAGAAATATAACGACATGATTAGTCAGTGAGGGCCAGCCAGAAGTGACTGACACTTGGTAAAAGCCTCTTTCTGTGCTTTCAACTTGCGTTCCTGAAATAGCTCAGGGCAAAAAGTTTATTGCTTCTCCCTCTAATTACTCGCGCAGCATTGCGAAGGGAAGGCGCAAAACATATGAGCGGATATAGGGATTTGCACACTTCTCTGGGCCCTGAGTTCCTGGATGTTGCTAATGATGATAGTTACCAGAGAACAGAGCCTGAGGCACTCCTTACAAAAGGTCAGGAAGATTGGATATCATAGCGGGAACACTGCATTCCAGGCTAATGTGGAAGAGTGTAAACTCTATCACTGCTGGAGTGGCTCCCCATCTAATTAAGACCTCTCGTTCAATGGACCCTACGTACATCTATCAACATACCTGTAGCCAAGCTCTTTAAATTCTTTGCTATAACTCATTTTCAAACAGCAATTTTTTTTCCCCTCCAAATTTCTCTCCTCACTTTAAGTTCTTGACTGCTGCAGGGATGAGGTTCTATGGGGTAGCAACCTCTCTCCCACACCTTGCTTCGTGGCCAGTCTCCCCATGTGTGAGCCTGCACAAGGCTTTGGGGAGAAACTGCAACCAATCCCAATTGTATCCTCACCTCACGTCAGCAGGAGTCATAGAATCTTAGAAAGAAATACCCAATTAATCCCACTCCCCTGCTCTTTCCCCATGGGCCCTGCTAATGTTTCCTTTACAAGTACTGAATCTGTCCAATTACCTTCTGAAAATTTCTATTGAGTCTGCTTCCACCACCTTTTCAGGCAGTGCTGCAGTGTGTACCATCTACAAGATGCACTGCAGCAACTCACCAAGGCTTCTCGACAGCACCTCACAAACCCGCGACCTCCACCGCCTAGAAGGACAAGGGCAGCAGGCACATAGGAACACCATCACCTCCAAGTTCCCCTCCAAGTCACACACCATCCTGACTTGGAAATATATCGCCATTCCTTCATCGTCGCTGGGTCAAAATCCTGGAACTCCCTCCCTAACAGCACTATGGGAGTAACTTCACCACAGGGACTGCAGCGGTTCAAGAAGGCGGCTCACCACCACCTTCTCAAGGGCGACTAGGGATGGGCAATAAATGCTGGCCTTGCCAGCGACACCCACATCCCAAGAATGAATGTAAAATCTCGCTGCATAAAAAACATTCTCCTCATTTCCCCTCTGGTTCTTTTGGCAATTAACATAAACCCGGGTCCTCTGGATATCAACCCTCTGTTCTAAAACCAGCAGCCCACTTAGCGACTGAGCCATCAAGGTATGCGTTCTTCATTTATCCCCCGGTTCTGAATTAAGCCCTGCAATACCTTCCTCCACATACAGTACAATGTTGACCGTTTTCCTTGTGGCCTTCTCCCTATGTAAAAAATAAATCAGCATCAATTGCAAAAATGTCAAAGCTAAGCAACTAATCCATACAACAAGCTTTCTGACACATTTAATGCCAAGTAGATTAACCCGTTGACACGAAAATCATTATTTTGTCAGTCAAACTTTGTAACTCATTTTTTTTTTTCTAATTCTTTGCCATCGGAAGCCGAGCCTAGGATTTTTCTCATCTTATTTTAACATATTTCACTGATGGTGACCAATGTTTCCCCATAATTTTTTGGGTGCACGGCCGCTTTATGGGGCTGCGCGGCCCATTCACAGTTTCGTGCATGCTCAAAGTTTAACATTGAAAAAGTCGGTCCCGGGCTTCGCCACGCTGCTTAGAGGGAGCGTTGATGGCGACTGCCACGATTGGGAAATTTACTCTCTAAAATGAAAAAAAGAAAGATTTGCATTTCTATAGCGCCTTTCACAACCTCAGGGTGACCCAAAGCTCTTTACAGCCAATGAAGTACTTTTTGAAGTGTAGTCACTGTTGTAATGTAGGCAACGCGGCAGCCAATTTGCGCACAGCAAGCTCCCACAATTAGCAACGTGATAATGGCCAGATAATCTGTTTCAGTGATGTTGATTGAGGGATAAATACTGGCCCCAGGACACTGGGGAGAACTCCCCTGCTTTTCCTAGAAATAGTGCCATGGGATCTTTTACGCTCACCTGAGAGGGCAGACGGAGCCTCGGTTTAACGTCTCATCCGAAAGACGTCTCTCTTGCTGAGATTATGCACGCGGCCATCAGTGTGTCAGGCTGGCAATCAGCATTTGCGGAGTTGTGTCTGGGAGTGTTGACATTCGTTGGCAAACTTCAACCCCTTTAGCTCCTCTCCTGAGGCCGTACCAGAATGCCTTGAAAGAAAAGAAAGGAAGACCTGCATTTCTATAACGCCTTTCATGACTTCAGGACGTCCTAAAGCACTTTACAGCCAATGAAGTACTTTGGCCAGGACACCAGGGATAACTCACCTGCGCTTCTTCGAAATAGTGCCATGGGATCTTTTACACACACCTGAGAGAGCAGTTGGGGCCTCGGTTTAACGTCTCATCCGAAAGACGGCACCTCCTCGAGGAGCTGAATGGCTTCCTCCTGATCCAATCACCTACGGGATTACGCATGAGAACAAAGACCGCCCGTGCGCTGATGGGAATTGCAATTATAGTGTCAGCTGTGGCTCAGTGGCTAGCACCCTTGCCTCTGAGTCATAAGGGTTGTGAGTTCAAGTCCCACTCCAGAGACTTGAGCACAAAAATCTAGGCTGACACTCCAGCGCTCCCTCAGCACTACACTGGAGTCTCAGCCTAGATTTGTGTGCTCAAGTCTCTGGAGTGGGACTTGAACCCACAAACTTCTGACTCAGAGGCAAGGGTGCTACCCATTGAGCCACTGGCTGACACTATAATTGCAATTCCCATCAGCGCACGGGCGGTCTTTGTGCTCATGCGTAATCCCGTAGGTGATTGGATCAGGAGGAAGCCATTCAGCTCTTCGAGCCTGTTCCACCATTCAATTCGATCCTGGCTGATCTGTACCTCAACTTCATTTTCCTGCCATTCATCCAATCATTATTCCACGATACCCTTACCTAACAAAACCTATCAATCACAGTTTTGAAAGCTCCAATTGTCCCCCAGCATCCACATTTGGGGGGGGGGGAGTTCCAGATTTCCACTACCCTTTGTGTGAAAAAGTGCTTCCTGATTTCCCTCCTAAATGGCCAAGCTCTAATTTTAAGATTATTTCTACTCATTCTTGATTTCCCCCACCAGAGGAAATAGTTTTTCTCTGTTGACCCTATTGAATCCTTTTAAACACGTCAATCGGATCACCCCTCAATCCTCTAAACTCAAGGGAATACAAGCCAAGTTTATGCAAACTGTCAGGAACACGGAGTTGAGGTACTGATCAACCACGATCTAATTGAATGGCGGAGCAGGCCCGAGGGGCTGAATGGGCTCCTCCTATTCCTAATGTTCCTAATTGGATTCGGATTGAGGCATGCATACCCAGAACACCGACACAGTTTCTATTCTCAAGCAGTGGGGTGGCGGGGGTCCTAGTGACCCTGAAAAGTACTGAGGGATCTCATTGATATCAATGGATCTTACGATGTTTTGTTGGGTTGTCATGGCCTGTGTATCAGATACTTGACCTCAGGGTAATCAGAAATAAACAAGCTAGATTTTGCTCTTGTGAGGAATTGAGCAGAGCCGGTTGTGGCCTGCTCCCTCCATGGTCCTCTCTCAGGTTTGCTTTCCCCGCCCCCTATAGTTCACATGGACTGCATGACTCCCCCTCCGATCGGCGAACTGTAACTAATGTGCCGGCTAAACAATGCCTCGATCTTAAAATTCTCATCCTTGTTTTCAAATCCCTCCATGGCCTGGCCCCTCCCTATCTCTGCAACCTCTCCAGCCCTACAGCCCTCTGAGATTTCTGCGCTTCTCCAATTCTGGCCTCTTGAGCATCCCCGATTTCAATCGCTCCACCACGGGTGGCCGTGCCTTCAGCTGCCAGGACCCTAAGCTCTGGAATTCCCTCCATAAACCTCTCCGCATCTCTACCTCTCTCTCCTCCTTAAGATGCTCCTTAAAACCTACCTCTTTGACCAAGCTTTTGGTCATCTGTCCTAATATCTCCTTCTGTGGCTCAGTGTCAAATTTTGTTTGATAATCGCTCCTGTGAAGCGCCTTGAGATGTTTTACTACGTTAAAGGCGCTGTATAAATGCAAGTTGTTGTTGTTGACGGAATGGCAATGTGGCCCAACTATAAGAATCGCCTGTCAACCAGGACTACTTCCATTAGGTTCGGTCAGGGGACCTATCTCCAAATGCTCGATTGACTTTCTTCATGTGTGAGCCCAGATATAGCCTGTCGGCAGGCCGTTCCACCATGGGGGGCATCGGCCAGAGCCTACGCACACATGTACACTATCTACCCTGGGCCACCCGGTAATGAGCAGGAGCAGAAACCCCAGCCAATTCTCCTCTTTCCTAATCCAAGGAGGCTAAGGGTTAAATATCGTGCCCTCCCCGATGGCCCAGCTTCTATCCGCTAACTCAACGCAGACCGGGAATCAAACCTGGGACCTGCCTGATCCCAGGCTTTGCAAAGCATCTTCCAAGGGCAGCGCCAGAATAGCACTGTCGTCTTAATATATCAGAAGTCGCACAACACCAGGTTATAGTCCAACAGATTTATTTAATTTTACAAGCTTTCGGAGCTGTTCGCTCCTTCTTCAGGTAAGGTAGCTGTGAGAGAATCTCCCAGAATTCACAATATAAACACAGAAAAAATGTATTCAAATCTTTCCCTACATCAAAGACACACTAAGAGCACAGCCAAGACAATGAGATGTGTCCCAGGGGGTCCAACGTGTCAAAACACCTGCTGGCCGCATATCCTCTCCATTTGTTGTGTCAGTCTTTTTAAAACAAAACCTGGAAAGACCGGCCATGATGTCAAGTCACGTTCTGTATCGTGACATGAACCCGATATCGCGATTGAGGCCATCCTCATGAGTGCGGAACTTGGCTATCAGTTACTGCTCTATGATTTTGCGCTGTCGTGTATCCCGAAGGCCGCCTTGGAGAACGCTTACCCGCAGATCCGAGGCTGAATGCCCCTGACTGCTGAAGTGTTCCCCGACTGGGAGGCAACCCTCCTGCCTGGTGATTGTTGCGCGGTGTCCGTTCATACGTTGTCTCAGTGTCTGCATGGTCTCGCCGATGTACCATGCTCTGGAGCATCCTTTACTGCAACGTATCAGGTAGACAACGTTGGCCGAGTCACATGAGTATGTACCGTGTACCTGGTGGGTAGTGTCCTCACGTGTGATGATGGTATCTGTGTCCATGATTTGGCATGTCTTGCAGAGGTTGCCGTGGCAGGGTTGTGTGGTGTCGTGGTTGCTGTTCTCCTGAAAGATGGGTAATCTGCTGCGAACGATGGTACTTTTGAGGTTAGGCGGTTGCTTGAAGGCGAGTAGTGGAGGCGTGGGGATGGCCTTAGCAAGGTGTTCATCGTCATCGATGACATGTTGAAGGCTGCGAAGAACATGGCGTCGTTTTTCCGCTCCGGGGAAGTACTGGACGACGTAGGGTACTCTGTTGGTTGTGTCCCGTGTTCGTCTTCTGAGGAGGTCTATGCGGTTTTTCGCTGTGGCCCGTCGGAACTGTCGATCGACGAGTCGAGCGTCATATCCCGTTCTTACGAGGGCGTCTTTCAGTGTCCGTAGGTGTCCATCGCGTTCCTCCTCGTCTGAGCAGATCCTGTGTATTCGCAGGGCTTGTCCATAGGGGATGGCTTCTTTAACGTGGTTAGGGTGGAAGCTGGAGAAGTGGAGCATCGTGAGGTTGTCCGTGGGCTTGCGGTAGAGTGAAGTGCTGAGGCGTCCGTCTTTGATGGAGATTCGTGTGTCCAAGAATGAAACTGATTCTGAGGAGTAGTCCATGGTGAGTTTGATGGTGGGATGGAACCTGTTGATGCTATCGTGTAGTCCTTTCAGTGATCCTTCGCCGTGGGTCCAAAGGAAGAAGATGTCGTCGATGTATCTGGTGTACAGCGTTGGTTGGAGGTCCTGTGCAGCGAAGAAGTCTTGCTCGAACTTGTGCATGAAGATGTTGGCGTATTGGGGTGCGAATTTGGTCCCCATGGCTGTTCCGTGTGTTTGGGTAAAAAAATGGTTGTCGAAGGTGAAGACATTGTGGTCAAGGATGAAGCGGATGAGTTGTAGGATGGCGTCCGGAGATTGGCTGTTGTTGGTGTTGAGTACTGAGGCTGTTGCAGCGATGCCGTCATTGTGGGGGATATTGGTGTAGAGTGCCGATACGTCCATCGTGACGAGGAGTGTTCCTGGTTCAACTGGTCCATGGGTGCTGAGTTTCTGCAAGAAGTCTGTAGTGTCGCGACAGAAGCTGGGGGTTCCCTGTACGATGGGTTTCAGGATGCCCTCGACGTACCCAGAGAGGTTCTCACACAGGGTTCCGTTGCCTGATACGATAGGACGTCCGGGTGTGTTGGCTTTGTGTATCTTTGGGAGGCAGTAAAAGTCTCCTACGCGGGGAGTACGTGGGATGAGAGCGCGTAGGATGTTTTGAAGGTCTGGATCGAAGGTCTTGATCAGTCTATTGAGTTGGCGGGTGTGTTCTTTGGTCGGATCTGCGGGTAGCTGTCTGTAGTGTTCCTGGTTGTCCAGTTGTCGGTATGCTTCTTTGCAATAGTCCATTCTGTTCTGTATGACGATGGCTCCTCCTTTGTCCGCTGGTTTGATGACGATGTTGCGGTTGGTCTTGAGAGCGTGGATGGCGTTGCGTTGTGCTCGGGTGACATTCTGGACTGTCTTGTGAGTGCGGCTGATGAATCTGACGTTGATGCATCTCCTGACAGCTTGAGCATACATGTCAAGCTTAGGGCAGAGACCCTCCAGAGGGGTCCAATTTGACTCTTTCTTCCTCGGTTGTAGCACTGCGGTTCCCTCTGTCTGCTGTTCCGGATCATTGATTGTCTCATTAGGAATGTTGCTGACATCTTGGGATTTGTGGTAGTATTCCCGGATCCTCATTCTCCTGATGAATTCCTCTGTGTCCGCCGCGAGACCGATGGGGTCCATTTTGGTGGTGGGGCAGAACTTGAGCCCTCGGGCGAGAACTTCGATTTCGTCTGGTTGAAGGGTGTGGTCGGACAAGTTGACAATGGACTTCCCTGTGGTTGCAACCGTGGTACCGGGGGAGGCTTGGTTGCAGCTGGTGGTTACGCCGAGTTTCTCAAGCTTCCTGTTCTTGATGCACATGTAGGCAGCGTAGTTCCGTTGCCTCGTCTGTTTGGCGGTGTCTCGTAGCTGGTCTGCTGTGTCCTGAGCACAGGCTGAGAGCATGGACTCTATCTTGGTTTCGAGGTTGCGACGTCTGCTGTAGAGCTGGTGTACGAGATGGTTGAGGAGTGTGCGAGAGGTACGACGGCAAAGTCTCTCAGCGTAGTCTGTGTTGTATGTCGACTTGAGTGGGTTCGTGATCTGTAGTCCTTTCGGAATCTTGTCTGCTTTCTTGCATCTCTGCAGGTACTTGATGTCTGTGTCAATATGCGCGATCTTCTTGGCGATTCTCTCCACTTTGAGCCGGCAGTTTGCGGTGTCAATAGAGGTCATGATGTGGAGATGCCGGTGTTGGAGTGGGGTGGACAAAAATCAGAAGTCGCACAACACCAGGTTATAGTCCAACAGAGACAACGTATGAACGGACACCGCGCAACAATCGCCAGGCAGGAGGGTTGCCTCCCAGTCGGGGAACACTTCAGCAGTCAGGGGCATTCAGCCTCGGATCTGCGGGTAAGCGTTCTCCAAGGCGGCCTTCGGGATACACGACAGCGCAAAATCATAGAGCAGAAACTGATAGCCAAGTTCCGCACTCATAAGGATGGCCTCAATCGCGATATCGAGTTCATGTCACGATACAGAACGTGACTTGACATCAAGGCCGGTCTTTCCAGGTTTTGTTTTAAAAAGACTGACACAACAAATGGAGAGGATATGCGGCCAGCAGGTGTTTTGACACGTTGGACCCCCTGGGACACATCTCATTGTCTTGGCTGTGCTCTTAGTGTGTCTTTGATGTAGGGAAAGATTTGAATACATTTTTTCTGTGTTTATATTGTGAATTCTGGGAGATTCTCTCACAGCTACCTTACCTGAAGAAGGAGCGAACAGCTCCGAAAGCTTGTAAAATTAAATAAATCTGTTGGACTATAACCTGGTGTTGTGCGACTTCTGATTTTTGTCCACCCCAGTCCAACGCCGGCATCTCCACATCATGGTCTTAATATATAGCAAGTGCTGCGGTGTGAAGGGGCAGACGACAAGGCTATGGAATGCTCAAAGTAAGGCCTTCGCTGGAAAGCAAGAAAGAAAGACTTACATTTATACAGCACATTTCATGACCTCAGGATGTCCCAAAGTGCTTTACAGACAATAAAGTACTTTTGAAGTGGAGTCACTGTTGTAATGTAGGGAAGGCGGCAGCCAACTTGCGCACAGCAAGCTCCCACAAACAGCTACGTGGTGATGACCAGATCTGTTTCAGTGATGTTGATTGAGGGATAAATATTGGGCCAGGGATAACTCCCCTGCTCTTCTTCGAAATAATGCCATGGGATCTACTACGTCCACCTGAGAGAGCAGAAGAGGCCTCGGTTTAACGCCTTTTCTGAAAGATGGCACCTCCGACAGTGCAGCGCTCCCTCAGCACTGCACTGGGAGTGTCAGCCTGGATTATGGGCTCAAGTCCTTGGAGAGGGACTCAAACCCACGACCTTCTGACTCCGAGGAGAGAGAGAGAGCGACCCACTGAGCCACGGCCGACAAACTCAGCGGATCAAACGTTATTTGGATGAATTTTTAACAAATCCCCCTTTAATCCGTAGAAGGACAAAAACGTAGCGAGCGTCTTGATATTCAAAAGATCGATTCTCCGCAGTCTGGGCAAGGGGTTAACAACAGAAAATCCTTCCGTGAAATTCTGTGGAAATAAGGGACTGAGGAACTTACTATACGAGCAGGCAATAGTTGCGAGTATGGAGTGGGGAGAAAAATTCTACAACCTCCGCCTCAAACTGCACTCCATAATAACAGAACAAGAGTGGGACAATCATCTTTCAACATCTGTGTGGAATAACAAGCGTGCAATGATGAGATGGAATATTGTGTTCTGCACTCCCCCAAGATTCTGCTCTTTCTCTGGCCCAGGGATGTGAGGAGAATTATTTATCATGTGAGATATAAAAGGAAAAACATTTCCACAATTTCACCGAATGAAAATGGAAATTTCCCCCCCCCCCACCCCCCCATACCCAGCTCCTCCACTTCTCCCCTGCCCGTATCTCTCGAGTTAATTCAAATGCGAATGCAGCTTTTGAGTGCATTAGTAATTTTGCATTGAGAGGGCCTCATTAGTGACAACATGTCCCTCCATTTTGCTCGATAGCTACCGGTCCAAATGATCATTTCTGGCCACAAGTGGATAATGACATAAGGATTGCTTCTCGGAATACAAAAGTGCATCGCTCTGTGTGCCAGGTACCTTGCAGATAATGGATAGAACAGATGGTTTAGCTTCACCTTGCGAATTAAACTTAGTTAATGCATCCATAGCACGTGGGAGATAGAGCTAAGAGCTAAGGCCTCACCCTCAGGTGGCTCCCCCATTTACTTCAAGCTGTCCCGTACGTTAGTAATTACAGATCTAATGTCAGCACTTGGGTTGGAATGGAGAATTGCTACCAGATGCTGACTTAATTTCACCAACCAAGTCAAGCAAATGGCTCCCCTTGCCTGTCCTCAGCTTGGCTGGTTTAACGCTGTCGTGGCTGTCCTGCAGGTTCAAGGGCAGGCTACATCTCCGCCATGGCGTGTGTGTTGCATTTACCCATTAGACTGTGGATGGCTCACCCAGCCTTACTGAGCAAATACATATGAATTAGCTGAAAGGAAGCTCACTTTGCTTTCTAATACCCCAGGTTATATCAATTCGTGTTTTTTTTTTATTCGTTTATGGGATGTGGGCGTCGCTGGCAAAGCCAGCATTTATTGCCCATCCTTAATTGCCCTTGAGAAGGTGGTGGTGAGCCATCTTCTTGAACCGCTGCAGTCTGTGTGTTGAAGGTGCTCCCACAGTGCTGTTTGGGAGGGAGTTCCAGGATTTTGGCCCAGCGACGATGAAGGATCGGCGATATACTTCTAAGTCAGGATGGTGTGTGACTTGGAGAGGAACTTGGAGGTGGTGGTGTTCCAATGCGTCTGCTGCCCTTGGCCTTCCAGGTGGTAGAGGTCGCGGGTTTGAGAGGTGCTGCCGAAGAAGCCTTGGCGAGTTGCTGCAGTGCATCTTGTAGATGGTACACACTGCAGCCACGGTACACCGGTGGTGAAGGGAGTGAATGTTTAAGGTGGTGGATGGGGTATCAATCAAGCAGGCTGCTTTGTCCTGGATGGTGTCGAGCTTCTTGAGTGTTGTTGGAGCTGTACTCATCCAGGCAAGTGGAGAGTATTCCATCACACTCCTCACTTGTGCCTTGTAGATGGTGGAGAGGCTTTGGTGTCAGCCATGGGCCAGTGGGTAGCACTTCTGAGTCAGAAGGTTGTGGTTATTCCTCCAATCCAGAGGCTTGAGCACCTAATTCAGGCTGACACTCCAGTGCAGTGCTGAGGGAACGCTGCACTGTCGGAGGTGCCTGTCTTTCGGATGAGACATTAAACCGAGGCCCCGTCTGCTCTCTCAGGGGGATGTAATATATCCCGTGGCACTATTTTGAAGAAGAACAGGGGAGTTATTACCCGGTGTCCTGGGGCCAATATTTATCCCTCAACCAACATCACTAAAAAAAACAGATGATCTGGTCATTATCACATTGCTGTTTGTGGGAGCTTGCTGTGTGCAAATTGGCTGCCGCGATTCCTACGCTACAACAGTGACTACACTTCAAAAGTAAAGTGCTTTGGGATGTCCTGAAGTAGTGAAAGGCGCTGTAGAAATGCAAGATTTACTTTCATTTAAGGATTTAATCATTCATGAGGTACACAAGCCACTGGCTCCCGGACTGTCAGCCCCCTACTGATCTCCTGCCCTTTGCAATTCTATCCATGGCCATCCATTGCCATTCTTTTCCCTTTCTTCCTTCCCGCAACTGCGCACAACCCCTACCACCTGTAAGGGGTTTTCTCCGATACTGGTCCCCCGTTACACACACAGTTCTTGGACGTCAGGATTTATAAGAACAAAATACACACGGCACAGGGTTTTGGCTCAACCTTTGATTCCTTTGTTTATTGAATACACACACACAATTACTTCCCCAGTATAAATCCCTACGATATATATCAGGCTAACAACCCCAAAACACAAACCCCTACGCAAGGGTTATTTGCATCGACACAATATGACACAGTTAAACCCTCTGCGATTTGACTGTTACATATAAAGTTACTCAGACTCAATCACAAAACCCTTATTGTGATCTGACTGAAACTCACAAACTTACTCAGACTCAATCATAAAAGCCCCGTCTATGATTTGACTGAAACATACAATCACCACTCCCGATCGGCTGTCTCCTGGAGTTGATTGTAGGCCCGAATCTTTCTGCTTGCTGTTCTTGCGTTAGCTCCCGACGCTGTCTCTCTTCGAAGTGACTTTTACTTTAAACCAACACCAACTTGCAGTATCTCGAAACACATTTCCTGGCCCCCTCCTGTGCACACGATGGCCATATCAAAATGTGTGAATGTCTCTACCAGAGAACTCTTGATGGCTAATTGTCCCTCGTATTGTCCATTGATTACTTGAGCACCGACGGTCTGCATTGAGGTCCTTTCTGACAATGCAACCTTCCCAAGGTGACTGCATATGCTAGTTGTTGGTTTCTGTTAGCATTCGTATTCAAATGGTTCAGGGCCCGGCCCATTGTCTAGACCTGCACTGATACCAGCTTTTAGCCATGGTCCAAGGTGAACAATGTAAACCCTTAAGGTAAATGAATATGCGTAAATGTTCCTTTTCAGAAGCATTCGTATTTTAGATTGTCTGTGAAAATTGATATCCGGTCTCTTGATGGTTCGTAGCTTCGGCTGCAATGTTTGAATTAACCCTTTATTGCCCATGTCTTTTTGCAGGCTGTGCAGTTCTGGGTTTTTATATTTCATAGTTCAATTTTTACCGTTGGGGGGGAGGAACGGATCCTACACACCACCTCATCTCCTTCATTGCTTAAGATTCCTTACTCCTAACAGTGGGTGCAGTTTAGCTCAATTTACAAGTTCCAGCTACAAGTTTTAAAGCTCCCTGTACAGAGTATATTGCCCATCCCCTGACCCTATGGTTAAATCCCATCATGTCCTTGTCCTTCCCTAGCTTTGTTCCCTTCCCAAGCCCTAAAACTCTGCGTTCCTCTGATGCTGGCCACTTCCTCGGCGGTATAGGCCTATATTTTCTGGAGTTTAGAAGAATGAGAGGTGATCACATTAAAACATATAAGATCCTGAGAGGGCTTGATGGGGTAGATGTTGAGAGGCTGTTTCCCCTGGCTGGAGAGTCAAAAGCTAGGGGACACAGTCTCAGGATAAGGGGTCGGCCATTTAAGACTGAGATGAGGAGGAATTTCTTCACTCAGAGGGTTGTGAATCTTTGGAATTCTCTACCCCAGAGGGCTGTGGATGCTGAATCTCAAGGGCAATTCGGGATGGGCAATAAATGCTGGCCTTGCCAGCGACGCCCACATCCCAAATACGAATAAAGCAAAAATAATCGTCGCGTGTATACAATCGACAGATTTTTGGACTCTAGGGGAATCAAGGGCTATGGGGATCAGGCGGGAAAGTGGAGTTGAGGTCGAAGATCAGCCGTGATCTTATTGAATGGCGGAGCAGGCTCGAGGGGCCGAGAGGCCTACTCCTGCTCCTAATTCTAATGTTCTTATGTTCTGCAGCCAGCCCTCTCGCTTCACCCCACCATTTTCGATTGTGCCTTCATCGGCTAGACCTGATGCTATGGAATTTCCTCCCCCAATCTCCCCCTTACCTCCTTTAACACCCTCCTTAAAACCCGCCTCTTTGACCATGACCAAGCCTTCCTAATGCCTCCACCTTTGGCTCGGTGTCTGTTTTAGTCCGATCGCGCTTCTACGACGGGCCTTCCAGACGTTTCTCCTTATGTTAAAGGTGCTATACAAATGCAAGTTGCTGTTATTGTCAATGCAAGCTCAGTCAAGCACGAGCAGCTTCCACAAAGAAAGTCTGGCTTTCTCAGTTATTTTAAAACCCATGCGGCTGTCAATAATTTAACACAAAAATTTCATTTTCTCGGCTGTATTTCGTGAGCTTCTGTTTGCATTTTCTAAATTTTTTAAATGATAGAATTGGCAGTCGACCAAGTGAAGCTTTTCTTCTTCCCCCCCCCCACCCCCCCCCCCCCCCACCCAAAAGAGGAATAGTGATGCCTTCATTAAATACCCAGGCACTCTCCGTGTAAAACATGCCTTAATGCTGTTTCTCCTCCATTCCCTCAGGAGTCATTTGTGTATAATATGCATTAGAGTATTGTCTGTAAAGCAGTACACAGGAACCAGACTTCTTTTCAAGATGCTCTACCAGGGAGATTGCACGTTTGTTTATTCCGCTCCTCTCATCTCTCTTCCTGAGGCATTGGCTCGCGACGGGAGATCAGCGGACGCAAGGGGTCCTCCGGTATCTCGACTGGCAAAAAGCCAAAGTCCCAGTTGCAAGTCTGACTTGCCTTCATTTTCAGGGATCAGTAAATTTGGGAAGGATTTCATGCACGTTGAGATTCCAGCATATTCCATTAGAAGCTCTTCTGTAGTGTGGTAGATGGCTGTATAGGAACATTGGAATGGGAGGAGGCCATTCAGCCGCTCGAGCCTGTTCCGTCATTCAATGAGGTCATGGCTGATCTGTATCTTAACTCCATCTACCCGCCTTGGTTCTGTAATCCTTAATACCCTTCCTGACAAAAACCTATCAATCTCAGTTTTGAAATTTGCAATTAACCCCAGCCTCAACAGTTTTTTGGGGGAGACAATTGCAGATTTACAGTGCCCTTATCATGAAGAAGCGCTTTCTGACATCACCCCTGAATGGCCTAGCTCTAATTTTAAGGCCCTCTTGTTCTGAACTCCCCTACCAGAGGAAATAAGGTGTTTACCTTATTAAACACCTCAGTTAGTACAACCCTTAATCTTCTAAACGCAAAGGAATACAAGCCTAGTCTCTGCAACCTGTCCTCATAATTTAACCTTTTTAGCCCCGGTATCATTCTGGTGAATCTGCGCTGCACCCCCTCCAAGGCCAATATATCCTTCCTGAGGTGCGGGGCCCAGAACTGAACGTAGTACTCCAGATGTGGTCTAACCAGAGCTCTGTATAACTGTAACATAACGCAGAAGTTGGGGGGAGCCAATAGGATGGATGCCCTTGTGTGGTGCTGCCTCTCATGGACCCACTGTCAGACAAGTGAAACTCTCCTCCTTTGACCGGACAGGATCGGTGGTGGGGTAGCGGGAGTACCAGCCTGTCACTAATGGCACAACGCAAAAGCCCAGAAGGTGGCATGAGTGCTATCGGCACATAGCTTCTATATAATCCTGCATGGCTTCGGCATGTCCCTAATAATAGCTGCCGGGTATAAACGGCCGTGGGGTTTAACGGGCGGGGAGTATAACGGGCGTTGGCTATAACGGGCGAGAAGTATAACAGGCGGAGAGTATAACCGACGGGGTCTATAACAGGCGTCAATTATTCAGACAGCTGTATAACGGGCGGGTGTATAACGGGCGGGTGTATAACGGGCGGGTGTATAATGGGCGGGAAGTATTCAGACAGGTGTATAACGGGCAGGTCATATAACGGGTGGGGTGTATAATGGGTGGGGTATAGAACAGACGGGGTGTATAATGGACGGGGTGTATAACAGACAGGTCAAAAATGAGAAGTCGCACAACACCAGGTTATAGTCCAACAGATTTATTTAATTTTACAAGCTTTCGGAGCTGTCGCTCCTTCTTCAGGTAGGGTAGCTGTGAGAGAATCTCCCAGAATTCACAATATAAACACAGAAAAAATGTATTCAAATCTTTCCCTACATCAAAGACACACTAAGAGCACAGCCAAGACAATGAGATGTGTCCCAGGGGGTCCAACGTGTCAAAACACCTGCTGGCTGCATATCCTCTCCATTTGTGTTGGTTCTTGTGTTAGTTTTTTTTTTTAAAAACCTGGAAAGACCGGCCATGATGTCAAGTCACGTTCTGTATCGTGACATGAACCCGATATCGCGATTGAGGCCATCCTCATGAGTGCGGAACTTGGCTATCAGTTTCTGCTCTATGTCTGTGGAGAGAGAAACAGAGTTAATGTTTCAGGTTGATGACCTTTCATCAGAACTGGGAAAGGTTAGAGATGTAACAGATTTTTAAGCAAATACAGAGGCAGAGAAAGCGGGGAGGGGAGGAAAGAACAAAAGGGAAGGTCTGTGATAGGGTGGAAGGCAGGAGAGATTAAATGACAAAAGGTGCAAGGCAAAAGGAGATGGTAATAGGCCAATAAAGAAACAAAAGATGGGTCTGGAAGAGGTGTAAATGGGAATAACAAAATCATCAACATCTACCATCCTAAAAAATAGGGGTTGAGGTTATGGTCTGAAATTGTTGAACTCGATGTTGAGTCCAGAAGGCTGTAAAGTGCCTTATCGAAAGATGAGGTGCTGTTCCTCGAGCTTATGTTGAGCTTCATTAGAACAGTGTAAGAGGCTGAGGACGGAGAGGTCAGAGTGGTAGTGGAGCCGAGAATTAAACTGACAGGCCTCCGGAAGCTCGGGGTCACGCTTGTGGACTGGACGGAGGTGTTCCGCAAAGCTTTGCGTTGATGTCGCTTTCAAGTGCTACTTAAAGGGATACTCACCACTTAAAGAGATACTCACCATTTCATTGCTGCTGGAGCTGTGAAGAGGACCTCTGCAACACACCGGGAGATCTTCTGGGACACTTTGTCAAGACTTCACCAACACTCGAGCAACATTTATTCCAGAAATTCTCTGAGGACTTCAGCTAAAAAGAGTGAGTGCTGTGCTACTCCACCTTATTGGACGCCTTATAAGAGTCAGCAGGAGAAAGGGAGTGCTTGGTCATTGGCACCTTTGGTCTGGACAAGGAATGGGAGGAGGACATGAGGCCAGGCAGAGCAGCATTAGCTGCTGCAGGAGAGAGGGACAAGAGGGTGACATGGCATTGTTTCCCCCTCTGAGGGTACAGGACATCCCTCCTCCTCTGGACCTCCTCCACCAGGACCTCCAGTGCCGTGTCCGAGAACCTGTGCGCCCTCTCCCTCGGCCCCTGAGCCATCCTGCAACGTGCCGTCGTGTGCCAGCCAGAGCACTGACTCCACACCTTCAGTGGCAGCGGGTGCGAGGAGCCCACATATACTTTTCCACGAAAATTGCGCCTAATCAGCGCTTGAGTGCTAAACCTGCAGGTTTCTGGTTTAGCACCTCCAGGCAAGTTCAAATTATGGTAATCAGCAATTAGGAGCAAAATTGCGTGCTAAATCCAGAATTTCAAACAGGCGTGTCTTATTAGCACAGCACCCACTTAGCGTCTGTTTTCACCCTTCGGACAAAAAAGCCCCCTTTTTCTTTTCACAAGAAAATACCAACAGTAAGTGGAAGTTGCGTTAAAGTAAAGCTGACCCCCTTTAGATTCCTCTCCAGATCGTTAGCACTGCAACATGTCAGAAATTGTCATTCTCAGCAAAGATCTGATGGGCAATCGTTTCAGATGTTGAAAACGCTTCTCCGCAGCATCATCTTAATTCAAATATCGGGCTCGCTGGAAAATGGGCCAACCCTCATGAGCTGCACACTGCGTGCTTGCTGCAACATGATGGCACCTTAACTAAAAGACTGCCACTTACTTACAACCTTCAAATGTGGGGCAGGAAGGACAATTAGAATCGCACAGGCCCTTGCATGTGTAAAGAACGGTTCCCAGTTGAGGATAGCGTACTGCGACCTGTTAAATACCCAGCTGAAATTTCTTTGCTCAAGGTGACTTGCTATAACTCAACTCTCTTCATTGCTCACCCAGTGGTGCCGGTCACTGAGTGATCTTCAACACCAGACTATTAATGGTTTTTTACATCTTCTCCCCGTGCATGTCTGATTCTATATATAGAGAAGTTATGTTAAACTTGTATAGAACTTTGGTTAGACCACACTTGAGGTACTGCGAACAGTTCTGATCTGCATATTATAAAAAGGATGTAGAAGGTGCAAAAAGGGTTTACTAGAATGGCCAACATTGTTCCACGGAAGCTCAGCGTAAGCTCGAGGAACAGCACCTCATCTTTCGTTTAGGCACTCTACAGCCCTCTGGACTCAACATAGAGTTCAACAATTTCAGATCATAACCCCGGCCCCTATCACATATATATATATATTTTTTTTATTTTTTCATCCACCCTTTTGTTTGGCCCTTTTTTCTTCCCTCCCAGAAGCCGGCAGCTGTCCTTCATTCTGCCAGCGCATTTCACACTTTATCTAGCCTCAACCTGTCACATTAACACCTCCTCTTGCCTTGAATATCTCTTAATGTCTCTCAATGTCTCTTAATCTCTCCTGCTTTCTATCCTACCACTGACCTTCCCTTTTGTTCTTTCATCCCCTCCCCCTTTTCCCAGCATTATACTTGCTTTAAATCTATTTCATTTCCTGCTTTTTTCCAGTTCTGACGAAAGGTCTTCGACCTGAAACGTTAACTCTGTTTCTCTCTCCACGGATGCTGCCTGGACTGCTGAGTTTTTCCAGCGTTTTCTGTTGTTATTTCGGATTTCCAGCATTCGCAGTATTTTGTTATCGTTTTACTAGAATGGTACCTGAACTGAGAGGTTATACCTATCAGGAAAAATTGAACACACTGGGGCTCTTTTGTCTAGAAAGGGGAAGACTGAGGGGTAATCTGATAATATAAAATTATGAAAGGGTTTGATAGGTTAGACTTAGAGAAGATGTTTCCACTTGTGGGCGAGACCAGAACTAGAGGCCATAAATATAAGATAGTCACTAATAAATCCAATAGGGAATTCAGGAGAAACTTCTTTACCCAGAGATTGGTGTGAATGTGGAACTCGCTACCACAGGGAGTGATTGAGGCGAATAGTGTCGATGTATTTAAGGGGAGGCTAGATAAACACATGAGGGAGAAAGGAATAGAAGGATATGGCAATAGGGTGAGACGAAGAGGGGTGGGAGGAGTTTCGTGTGAAGCATAAACACCGGCACGGACCAGTTGGCCCAAATCGCCTGTTTCTGCACCGTAAACACTTTGCAATACTATGTAATACTTTGTAAAATAAGAATCGCCCTAAAATGGTCAGATATATTCCAGTTAGTCATAAATCTTTTCAACGATCTGAAAAGTGTTTTAAAGAGGTCTTTGCGGTGTGACTCCCCCTGGGGCCTTGTGGAAACATCTTCTCTACGTCTACCCTATCAAATCCTTTCGGAATTTTAAAGATCTCTACCAGGTCACCGCTCAGCCTTCACTTTTCTGGAGAGGAAAAAGTGCTGCTGACGTTGCTGGGGGCACTGCTTTGGAAGGGTTACTTAGTTTTACACCATGGGGAGCTGAATTAATATGCACAGTTCATAGTGAGTCAACTCTAGCTTTGTGGCATATCTAATAATGTTGATTAACATATTTTTACAAGGTTTTACAGAAGCATAAATCTAGACTCTACTCAGCCACATTAAACCAATTAGCTTAACGAGATGTGGCAGCCTCCCTGCTCACCTATCGCTGTGCGTATAATTCCGTTATTTTTTTGTAAAATGAAAAAACAACATTGCACATAGTTCTGGCGACCTCCAGGAACATACCCTCCTTGTACTGTCAGTCACTGCACATTACTGAATAATCTTTGCCAATTAAGGTCCACCATACCCGACAAAATTCCATGGCATAGACCCCTAAAATGGCCCTAAAAATTCCTGGGTTGGTGTAGGATGAAAATTATTTGCACCCAGTGCGGGGAGGCCCAGGAATTTGGGATGACACCGGGATTCTGTTACGACCAAAGTGTCCGTTTAAAACCCGGGTACGGTAGCATAGTGGTTATGTTACTGGATAGTAATCCAGAGGCCTGGACTAATAATCTGGAGACATGAGTTCAAATCCTACCATGTTGTGGAATTTAAATTCAGTTAATTAGATAAATCTGGAATAAAAAATCAGTAATGGTGACCATGAAGCTACCGGATTATCATAAAAACTAATCTGGTTCACTTTAGGGAAGGAAATCTGCTGTCCTTACCCGTCTGGCCTATATGTGACTCCAGACCCGCAGCAATGTGGTTGACTCTTAACTGCCCTCTGAAATGGCCCAGCAAGTTGTATCAAGCTGCTACGAAAAAGCATAATAAGAATAAAACAGGACGGAGCACCCGGCATCAACCTAGGCATCGGATTCGGACACGACAACGGTATACCCAGCCCAGTCGACCCTGCAAAATCCTCCTCACTAACATCTAGAAACCTGTGCTGCAATTGGGAGAGCTGTCCCACAGACTAGTCAAGCAACAGCCTGACATAGTCATACTCACAGAATCATATCTTTCAGCCAATGTCCTGGACTCCTCCATCACCATCCCGGGGTATGTTCTGTCCCACCGCAAGACAGACCCACCAGGGGTGGCGGCACAGTCGGGCGAGAGTGGCCCCGGGAGTCCTCGACATTGACTCATGGCATCATGGGCAAGGAAGCCTCCTACTGATTATGTGCTACCGCCCTCCCTCAGCTGATAAATCAGTATTCCTCCATGTTGAACACCTCTTGGAGGAAGCACTGAGGGTAGCAAAGGCACAGAATGGGTGGGGGACTTCAATGTCCATCACCAAGAGTGGCTCGGTAGCTGGATGGCTGTTATATGAAGGACGCCTAGGCTTGATTATTCAGAAGGTATCATCCGTCAGTTTTGACAGTGTCCCAGTTTGATTGATCGACATGACCAAATTCCAATTCACCACTTGGATCCCGGTAGCATTCAATCCTTTGGTCACTGAAACCTGCGGTACTATGGAAATTTGGCAGAGTGTGAGGGAATTTCCTCATATTCAATTTATGACATTGAAGTGAGTGTTAACTAACTTCCACCAAGTCCCATTCACCCATCACCCCTGTGCTCACTGCCCTATATTGGCTCCCGGACTGGCAATGTTTTGATTTTAAAATTTGCATCCTTGTTTGCAAATCCCTCCATGATCTTGCCCATCCCTACCTCTGTAACCTGCTCCAGCCGTACAACCCTCCAAGATCTTTGCGCTCTTCCAATTCTGGTCTCTTGACCATCCTCCGATTTCCATCGCTCCACCATTGGCGGCCGCGCCTCCAGCTGCCTGGAATTCCCTCCCTAAACCTTTCCGCCGCTCTCCCCTCTTTTAAGATGCCCCTTAAAACCTATCTCTTTGACCAAGTATTTGGTCAACTCTACTAATATCTCTTTATGTGTCTCAGTGCCAAATTTTGTTTTGTAATGTTCCTGTGAAGCACCTTAGAATGTTTTACTCTGTTAATGGCACTATAAAAATGCAAGTTGCTGTTCTAGTGTAAGAGATGATTGCAAGATAGTGTACGAAAGGCTGATATTTAGAGATATTTAGTAGACGAGAATCATATACATATAAATTCAAGTGTAGCCATTGACCAAATAATATTACCCATAATTACTCCTGGGTAACTAAAAAGCTAAGACTTGTTCAAAATGCAGCTGCGAGGACAGTCACAAGCAGTTTTGACTAAGTTCTGATAACAATCAGCCATAGGCTGCGAGTGAAGGTTAAATTACTAAATAACATATTATGATGCTAAGTAGAAATTAGAATTTGCTTAACAAAACTAATTGCAAAGATATTTAAAAAATAATTAGTATAAGGACATAAAATGAGAGAGATCATGGAGATAAGGTATTTATCTGGTAGATAAAGTGAGATAGTCTGGATACCTCAAGAATAGTGAAACAGCGCTGATATGGGCCCTTGGTATAAAGGCCTTGTACCAGGGAGGCAGGAAATAAATGAGATAAAGTAAATTCCAATGGGGTGAAAAACTATAAACAAGATAACAAGACAGCAGGACAGCGTTAATGGAAAAATACTGGCAAGGTGGGATGCTACCTTAGTCTGAGTGACAATGGTATTTTGACCATTAGAACCAATTAAAGGAGGTGATTTTGTTAAAGACCATATATGGACACTGGCCAAACCAACTTTTGATAAGAAAAGGGTTAAAACCTCGATACCCAAAGAACAACTTCACACAGACATACTGCGAGGACAAAGGAACAGACTTAAGACAACGTCATCTGTGTCCGAGAGGTTCCAGAGACCAAGGGCTGCGAGCTACTTGTTAAACTATCACCTAATATTAAGTATATTACGCTGTATGTTTAATAAATCTTGATCTATTGCTCTAACATACTGGCTGCTGCCTATTGGTGTCTTGTCCAAGAACTCTGAGAGATCATAAAAATCTTACAATAGTGTTCGGGATCATAGTTTGGGCACCGATGGATACTCTAGTTTAAGATTAGAGCTCCTAGCCCATATCATCAGTTTAAAAGGAAAAGGAAACACTTGTAATTATAACAAATACATTTGAGGAGCAATGATTGTTATTATGTAACAAAGAGCAAGATCCCACCAACAACAAGGAGACAAAATGGTCGATTAATCTGTTTTTTTGTTTGAGAGAGGAAAGTTGGCCAGGATATTGGGGGAACTCTCGACTCTTCTTCAAACAGATGAATCTTTACCACCCATCACTGGACAAAGTCTGGCCCTTGGCTTCACTTTGCATTCAGCCAACGTCATCTGCATCAACATGGCGTTGGACTGTCAGCCTCGATTGTACGTTATGTTCTGGAGTGGGGCTTGAATCCACCTCGTTCAGAGGCAACTGCGCTACCAACTGAGTTGAGGCACTCAGTGCTAAATGAGTGAGCAAGGCTTCAGTGGGATGACCTAGTTAGCTCTTCGATGGTAGGTTGACTCAGAAATTCAAGTTCCTGTTCAAGAAAAAGATGCAGCACAAAAGAGGAAAATATCCTTAACCCAGCAGATGAAGCAGATATATTTCTCCATGAATATTATGACACAAGCAATCTTTTGTGTAAAAGTACATGTGTATCATTTCCAAGCAATTTCTCACAATAATTATCAGGATAATGGCCAACATTTTATGCATCTTTGTGAATAATTAAATGGCCTTGAAATAAGTAAAGGCTGAAAATGAATGAGAGAAATTAGAAGTAATGACAAATAGCACAAAGGCCTTACAGACAAAGAGACAGCAGGATTTGCTCGATCTTACTTCAAGGCCAGCCAGGTTTAAATTGTAAAATTGTTTCTAAGCTTCAGCTAAAATTATTTGTGGCTTGATTTTGACGGGAACAGTCACCAATTGTGTGCAGTCAATAGGACTAACCTGCCAAGGAACTGAGTTTCTGAAGAATTAATAATATACGTTACGGGCAAATGAGGGGATATGATATGTGGGGGGAATGTTTTAATTTAATTTATGGAGAACCTTATATAAATGTTCAAGACACATAACACATAGGAGCACAGGAACATAGGAACAGGAGGAAGCCATTCAGCCCAAAAGCCTGTTCCGCAATTCAATTAGATCTTAACTTCATCTACCCGCCTTGGTTCCATAACCCTTAATACCCTTTCCTAACAAAAATCAATCGATCTCGATTATGATATTTCAATTGATCTCCCAGCCTCAACAGCTTTTTGGGGGAGAGTGTTCCAGATTTCCACTCCCCTTTGTGTGAAGAAGTGCTTCCTGACATCACCCCTGAATGGCCTGGCTCTAATTTTAAGGTTATGCCCCCTTGTTCTGGACTCCCCCCGACCAGAGGAAATAGTTTCTCTCTATCTATCCTATCAAATCCTTTAATCATCTTAAACACCTCGATTAGATCACCCCTTAATCTTCTATGCTCAAGGGAGTATAAACCTAGTCCATGCAACCTGTCCACATAATATGACCCTTTTCGCTCAAGTATCGTTCTGAAACCACGAAAGTCGAAACAATTAACAGAGATGACAACGTAAATCAAGGAGTAGCATGTAGGTGATGTCAAGCTTGGATTGAAAGAAACAGGGCGATGGGAAGCCTTAGTGAGGTAAGACTTTTAAAAAATTAGTTCATGGGATGTGGGCGTTGCTGTCAAGGCCAGCATTTATTGCCCATCCCTAGTTGCTCTTGAGAGGGTGGTGGTGAGCCGCCTTCTTGAGCCGCCTTCTTGAACCGCTGCAGTCCGTATGGTGAAGGTGCTCCCACAGTGCTATTAGGGAGGGAGTTCCAGGGTTTTGACCCAGCGACGATGAAGGAATGACGATATATTACTAAGTCAGGATGGTGTGTGACTTGGAGGGGAACTTGGAGGTGGTGGTGTTCCCATGCACCTGCTGCCCTTTTCCTTCTAGGTGGTAGAGGTCGCGGGTTTGGGAGGTGCTGCCGAAGAAGCATTGGCGAGTTGCTGCAGTGCATCTTGTAGATGGTACACACTGCAGCCACGGTACGCCGGTGGTGGAGGGAGTGAATGTTTAAGGTGGTGGATGGGGTGCCAATCAAGCGGGCTGCTTTGTCTTGGATGATGTTGAGCTTCTTGTGTGTTGTTGGAGCTGCACTCATCCAGGCAAGTGGAGAATATTCCATCACACTCCTGACTTGTGCCTTGCAGATGGTAGAAAGGATTTGGGGAGTCAGGAGGTGAGACACCCGCTGCAGAATACCCAGCCTCTGACCTGCTCTTGTTTCCACAGTATTTATGTGGCTGGTCCAGTTAAGTTTCTGGTCAATGGCGACCCCCAGGATATTGATGGTGGGGGATTCGGTGCTGGTAATGCTGTTGAATGTCAAGGGGAGGTGGTTAGACTCTCGCTTGTTGGAGATAGTCATTGCCTGACACTTGTGTGGCACGAATATTTCCTGCTACTTATCAGCCCAAGCCTGAATGTCATCCAGGTCTTGCTGCATTTGGGCATGGACTGCTTCATTATCTGAGGAGTTGCGTGCTTTTGCAGTGCTATGAAGGAATGGGGTTTAGGGTCACCAAAGATGTGATGAGTTTTGATTTCAACTCAATCATGTTGTTTTTCTGGATTTGAGAGCTTTAAGGTCCTGGGAAATATTGAGTGGGAAACAGTGCAACAGGTCTTGATTCAACGCAATGAGGAGGCGATGCAGAGGAAGAGTGTGCAGGATGGTGTACTTGGTCATAGGAGCAGGAGTAGGCCATTCAGCCCCTCGAGCCTGTTTCCGCAGGAGCTAAGGAGGAGCAAGAAAGGAAAATTCAGAGGAGTCAATTACCTAAATAGTATCAATAATCCAACAGACAGGAAATTTTGGGAAAAATTTTGCAAGGCGTAAGAGGAATGGCCAGCTCATGATAAGCTCTTAAAAGAAAGGAAACAAAAGACTTACATTTATATAGTGCCTTTCATGACATCCCAAAGTGTTTTACAGCCAATGAAGAACTTTTGAAATGGTGGCAGTTGTAACGTCGGAAATGGTGGCAGCCAATTTGCACAATCAAGATGTGATAATGACCAGATAATCTGTTGGTTGCAGGATACATGTTGACCAGGACAGCGGGGGAGAACTCCCCTACTTTTCTACGAAATAGTGCCCTGGGATCTTTTACGTCCACCTGAGAGGGCTGACGGGGCCTCGGTTTAACGTCTCATCCGAAAGACAGCACCTCAGTAGCCTCAGTCTGCAGGACGATATAGACGGGTTGGTCAGATGGGCGGAACAGTGGCAAATGGAATTTAATCCGGAAAAGTGCGAGGTGATGCACTTTGGAGAGACTAACAAGGCAAGGGAATACACAATGAATGGTAAGACCCTAGGCAAGACGGAGGGTCAGAGGGATCTTGGTGTGCAAGTACACAGATCCCTGAAGGCGGCAGAACAGGTGGATAAGGTGGTAAAAAAGGCATATGGGATACTTGCATTCATTAGCTGAGGCATAGAATATAAGAGCAAGGAGGTTATGATGGAGCTGTATAAAACACTGGTTAGGCCACATCTGGAATACTGTGTACAGTTCTGGTCGCCACACTACAGGAAGGATGTGATCGCTTTGGAGAGGGTGCAGAGGAGATTCACCAGAATGTTACCCGGGCTGGAGTGCTTCAGCTATGAAGAGAGACTGGGCAGATTGGGTTTGTTTTCCTTGGAGCAGAGGAGGCTGAGAGGGGACATGATTGAGGTGTACAAAATTATGAGGGGCAAGGATAGGATGGATACTAAGGAGCTCTTTCCCTTAGTAGAGGGGTCTATAACAAGGGTGCATAGATTCAAGGTAAAGGGCGGGAGGTTTAGAAGGGATTTGAGAAAGAACTTTTTCACCCAGAGGGTGGTTGGAGTCTGGAACTCACTGCCTGAAAGGGTTGTGGAGGCAGGAACCCTCACAACATTCAAGAAGCATTCGGATGAGCACTTGAAATGCCATAGCATACAAGGCTACGAACCAAATGCTGGAATATGGGATTAGATTAGACAGGGCTTGATGGCCGGCGCGGACACGATGGGCCGAAGGGCCTCTATCCGTGCTGTATAACTCTATGACTCTATGACTCCGACAGTGCGGCGCTCCCCCTCAGCACTGGCACTGGGAGTGTCCGCCTGGATTTTGTGCTATAATGTTTCTGGAGTGGGACTGTGAATGCTTCTGACTCAGAGAGCGACAGTGCTACCCACTGAGCCACGGCAAATACCTAACAATTTCACATGTGTGTAACATACCAGCTGTGTGCTTATTAGTAGAAAATGTTAATTTTTAAAAAATGATTGTTTCGGCTCTAGCCTTAACACAATGAGCTAAACAGCTGCCTGTACTTCAAATTAGAGTCCATTTGATTAAGTTGACCCCCTGCCCAAGCTTGCTTACTCTAGCTTCAGGCAGATGGTGGCATTTGCTGGTTGCCTCATCCATTACCCTCTCCCCAAAGCCCGTAGACGCGATGCCAACGTGCCTCACAAATCATCTCCGAGGGCCAACTGGGCACAAGCTGCCAGTTTCTCAAGGACGCAAGGAGAATAGGCAGGGTCCGCTGTGAGGGACGGATGCTTATCATTGCGAAGACAGACCCGCTTCCTGGTAGGAAAGGCCTGTGCTTACCAGGCAATATGTGGATTCCGAGGCACTGGTAGGCAGCCTAGCCTTCAGCTCATGACTGGGTATTATAGACACTTACTGATGGAAAGGCATTAGGCTAAACTTATTCAAAGCTCAAGCAATTATAATTCTGTTGCTTCCAATTAAACGAAGAATGCATTTGCCAATCTTCCTTTTATTACATATTAATCAATGCAAATTGGTTTCTAATTTCCTTTTTAGCTATGTCTGATGGATCAGAGCCACCTTGAATTTCTTGGCAAATTTTAGTAGCAAATAATTAAAGTTCACAGACATGTGTCTGATTTAAGTGGTCTCTATGCTACGTCTTAGTGGCCCTTACAGAATTAATCTTCCTCACCTCATCGCCTGTCACCCAGTGGGAAGTGATCCAGTTCTAATTAATGGCATTTACATTAGAATTTCTTTAGTTCTGAAAACATATTGAATTTTAATTGATTCCCTGCATGCTGGGATTGGGAGCCCTGTTATAGCTGAGGCACTGATAGGAAAACCCCCCCAGTGAGGATCCTACCCTGCTCCTCGTCACCTCCGTCCATCCACCCCACTCCCCCCCACCGCCCCCGACTCCAGCCACGTGTGGAAAACCCAGGATAGGTCGTGGCGCCTCTTGGTGTCTCAGGAGATTTTTGGTCTTTCGGAAAGCTCTTCAAACAGACATTCCTCTCTTACAAGTGTTTAAGAAAGAACTTGCATTTATATAGCGCCTTTCAAGAGCTCCGGACGCCCCAAAGCTCTTTGCAGCCAATGAAATACTTTCAAGTGTCATCACTCTTGTACTGTAGGAAATGCGGCAGCCAATTTGTACACAGCAAGCTCCCACAAACAGTAATCAAGGGATACGGGGATCGGGCGGGCAAGTGGAGTTGAGGTAGAAGATCAGCCATGATCTTATTGAATGGCGGAGCAGGCTCGAGGGGCCGTATGGCCGACTCCTGATCCTATTTTCTTATGTTCATTTGTAATGTGATAATGACCAGGTAACCTGATTTATACTGATGTTGGTTGAGGGATAAATATTGGCCCAGGACACTGGGGAGAACTCCCCTGCTCTTCTTCGAAATAGTGTCATGGGATCTTTTCCATCCACCCGAAAGGGTAGACGGGGCCTCGGTTTAACTTCTCATATGAAAGACGGCACCTCTGACAGTGCAGCACTCCCTCAGTACTGCACTGGAGCATCAGCCTGGATTATGTGCTCAGTTTCTGGAGTGGGACTTGAACCCGCGATCTTCTGACTCAGAAGCGAGATTGCTACCACATTACAATAAAGCGCATTAGAATAAAAAAGGAAAGTCTTGCATTTATATAGCATCACTGAGCCGCGGCTGACGACTTACCTCCGGCTATGTAAATTAGTGTGGATTCAAAGGCTTATTGTAAGGTTTGGACCTCATAAGATGAGCACCAGCAGAATGACCAGGACGTTAATTGTGTCGATGGCCACACAAGTTATTTACGATGTCCCAGGGATGCTTTGCTGAGCTCTGACAGTTACCCCTCGGTTCAGTTGTCTCCCCTCTGCTCCTGAAGGTGCTGAACTTTGTGATGCAGTTCCACAGGTGCCGGCACCACTTTGGCACTTCGCCGCTCTCCATGCGTGAATCGAGGCAGTGAGCATCATTGGGCTCATCGGCCATGGGAAGCTTCACAGCCAAACCAGATCTCTAAACCCTTTAATAAAAACAGAAAATGCTGGAAACACTCGGCGGGTCAGGCAGCATCTGTGGAGAGAGAAACAGAGTTAACGTTTCAGGTCGATGACCCTTCGTCAGAACTGGAAAAAGCTGGAGATGGAACAGGTTTTTAAGCAAGTGTAGGGGCAGGGAAAGGGGGGAGGGGAGGAAAGAACAAAAGGGAAGGTCTGTGATAAGGTGGAAGGCAGGAGAGATTAACAGACAAAAGGGATGATGGTGCCTTCCATCCTATCACAGACCTTCCCTTTTGTTCTTTCCTCCCCTCCCCCCTTTCCCTGCGCCTACACTTGCTTAAAAACCTGTTCCATCTCCAGCTTTTTCCAGTTCTGACGAAGGGTCATCGACCTGAAACGTTAACTCTGTTTCTCTCTCCACAGATGCTGCCTGACCTGCTGAGTATTTCCAGCATTTTCTGCTTTTATTTCAGATTTCCAGCATCCGCGGTATTTTGCTTCTCTAAACCCTTTAAGTGGCTCCTTAAAACCTACCTCTGGTCACCTGTCCTAATATCTCCTTATGTGGCCTGGTGTCAATTGCTCTCTGATAATGCTGCTGTGAAGCACCTTGGGACATTTTACTATGCCAAAGGTGCTATATAAAAGAAAGACTTGCATTTCTACAGCGTCTTTCATGACCTCAGGACAGCTCAAAGCGCTTTACAGCCAATGATGTACTTTTGAAGTGTAGTCACTGTTGTAATGTAGGAAAGGCGGTAGCCAACCTGCGCACAGCAAGCTCCCACAAACAGCAATGTGATAATGACCAGATCATCTGTTATTGTGATATTGAATGAGGGATAAATATTGACCCCAGGACACAGGGGAGAACTCCCCTGCTCTTCTTCGAAATAGTGCCATGAGATCTTGCACGTGCACCTGAGAGAGCAGACGGGGCCTCGGTATAACGTCTCATCCAAAAGACGGTGTTGCAAATGCAAATTGTTGTCGGTGTTGATTGCCATTGACCAGCCCCAGCCGGCGGGCAGGGTACATCAGGAGGTATCATGCAATCATAGAATGGTTACAGCACAGAAGGAGGCCATTCGGCCCGTTAAGCCCGTGCCGGCTCTCTGCAAGAGCACTTCAGCTAGTCCCACTCCCCCCCGCCCTTTCCCCGTAGCCCTGCAAATTTCTTTCCTTCAGGTACTCATCCAATTCCCTTTTGAAAGCCACGATTGAGTCTGCCTTCACCGCCCTTTCAGGCAGTGCATTCCAGATCTTAACCAGTCACTGCGTAAAAATGTTTTTTCCTATGTCGCCTTTGGTTCTTTTGCCAATCACCTTAGCGTACAGAGAGAGTCTAAACCATGTATAAAGATCGAAAAATGAGGATGCAGTTGAACTGCTCAACTTAAATTGCCTCCCAAATATAGATATTTCAGTGCTGATGATGAGCACTCTAATCGCAGCTCTGGCACTCAGCAGGGGTTAACAGTGGGGGGGGACTGTGAGGCAGAGAAAGGTTTAATCAAAAACAAATCCGCGCTCTTTTCATTTTTTACATTCTGAACCTCGTCAATATCAGCAACATTCCTTCCAAACATGAAAGATCATTTGTACACTGACAAGTACCCTAGAGACTGCATTATCAATTCTCAGCTGCCTCCAGCGTACCTTTGCAAAATGATCCAACAATGATTCATCGGAAACATTAAAATTCAACAATTTTTTTTGTCATCTAAATATTTTGAAAACAGCGTTTCCCCCCACGGAGCATGGTCTTGTTCAGCCTGTAACTGTCAGCCGCGGCTCAGCGGGTAGCACTCTCACCTCTGTGTCAGAAGATTGTGGGTTGACAGTCCCACTCCAGAGACTTGAGTCTATAATCCAGGCTGGCATGCCCAGTGCAGTACCGAGGGAGTGCAGCACTGTCGGAGGTGCCATCTTGTCCGCCCTCTCAGATGGACGTGAAAGATCCTCTGGTACTCTTCAAAGAAGAGCCTCCTCGATATCCTAACCCTGATATTTATCCCTCGCCCAACACCTAAAAGCAGATGGTTTGGTCATAATCACTTTGTTGTTTGTGGGAGCTTGCTGTGCGCAAATTGGCTGCCGCGTTTCCTACATTACAACAGCGGACTACATTTCAAAAATTCTTCATTGGCTGTAAAGCGGTTGGAAATGTCCTGAGGTTGTGAAAGGCGCTATATAAATGCAAGTTATTTCTTTCTTTAAATGCTTCTCGCTGGACATGCCTGAACCTCAGTTATAGTCAGCTGTAGATCTTGTTCTCTCCTCCAGCAGCTCCCTCATCAGTCTGACCCATTTCACTCTTGCCTTCAGATCTCCCTGTGTGCAATCCCGCTGCTTGTTCTTCCAACTGGATCCATTTCATTACAGTATGAAGGTTCATTATTGAACTACACAACACACATTACCCATCCCGTCACAATCTCCTTGCTGTAACACGCTGTAAAAGGAAGTAAGATTTGCATTTCTGTAGCGCCTTTCACGACCTCAGAATGTCCCAAAGTGCTTTACAGCCAATGAAGTACTTTTTGAAGTCTAGTCACTGTCGTAATGTAGAAAATGCGGCAGCCAATTTGCTCACAGCAAGCTCCCACAAACAAGAGTGTGATAAAATGACCAGATAATCTGTATTTAGGTGTTGTTTCAAGGATAAATAAATATATCGGCCAGGATACTGGGGAGAACTCCCCTATTCTTTGAAGTGAGAAGTCGCACAACACCAGGTTATAGTCCAACAGTTTTATTTGAAATCACGAGCTTTCGGAGCGGCTGCTCCTTCGTCAGGTGAAGTGAAGGAATACTCTTTGAAGAGTGCCATGGGATCTTTTACGTCCATCTGAATGGGCAGACTGGGCCTCGGTTTAACGTCTCATCCGAAAGACGGCACCTCCGACAGTGCAGCGCTCCCTCAGCACCGGCACTGGGAGTGTCCGCCTAGATTATGTGCTCAAGTCTCTGGAGTGGGACTTGAACCCGCAACCTTTTGACTCTGATCATTTGTTTTAGTAATGCTGGTTGAGGGATAAATATTGCCCAGACACTGGGGAGTACTCCCCTGCTGTAGTTGAGCAGTATAAGCCTTTATGAATGTTTCTGTACTTTAGCCAGTATCAGTTTCATATCAGTTTAAGTCTAGGTATTGAGAGATGCTCCCTTAACAATCCGTGATTAACAATATTTCAAATGGTTAAATCAGACTGAACAAGTCAGTCAATCTGCAAGATGAAGGTTGAAAAGCAGCAGGAGTTGGTGAATGCTTTTCAATATAAGGCTATGATTCATGTCTCCCTCAAACCTGGATTATAATGAATTATAGAACAAGTTCAACAAAAGAACAATACACAGGCCATTTGCTTCTCATAGCTTCAGTGTTCATCATTCTGTTCTACCAGCTCACAACTAACATTCCTTCCTCTGCAAACCCTTACAAAAACCTTTCAGCCTCAACTCCCTTAAGCATCTTAAACACCCCAATTAGATCACCCCTCAATTTTCTATACTGAAGGGAATAGAAGGCGAGTCTGTGCAACCTGACCTTATAATTTAACCCTTCTAGCCCCGGTATGATTCTGGTGAATCTACACTGCACCTCCTCCAAAGCCACTGTATCCTTCTTGAACTACAAGGATGGCACCTAGGAGAATATGGCTATGCTATTGTTTATTGTTTGATGTACCAAGGGGGATAAAGTTCACTGCTTTTATCCACTTGAAAAATCTAGGCTGACACTCCAGTGCAGTACTGAGGGAGTGCTGCACTGTCGGAGGTGCCGTCTTTTGGATGAGATGTTAAACCGAGGCTCCGTCCGCTCTCTCAGGCGGACGTAAAAGATCCCATGGTACTATTTTGAAGAAGAGCAGGTGAGTTATCCCCGGTTACCTGGCCAATATTTTCCCTCAATCAACATGACAAAAGCAGATTGTCTGGTCATTATCATATTGCTGTTTGTGGGAGCTTGCTGTGCGCAATTGTCTGCCACGTTTCCTACATTACAACAGTGACTACACTTCAAAAGTTCTTCATTGGCTGTAAAGCGCTTTGGGACATCCTGAGGTGGTGAAAGGTGCTGTAGAACTGCAAGTCTTTCTTTCTTCCTCTCTTTCTTTCTTTCTCTCTTTCTTTCTTTTTCTTTCTTTCTTTCATTCTTTCTTTCTTTCCTTCTTTCTTTCCTCCTTTTTCTTTCTTCCTCCCATTTATTTAGATGTTTAGATGTTGATGCAAAGCTTGAGTGGCAATCTGTTAAAAATGTATATTCAAGTCTGCTGTTTGAATATAGGAGAGTAATGTGGCAGCATGATACATTCCAGTAGCCACTGTACAGAGCAAATGTTCTCTGTTGCGTTTCCTTGGGCTTGTTGTTATTTACCTAGATATTGGACAGGTAAAGGTGTACTCCAGGTCATAGGGGTTGCAAGGTCCGCTTATGGGATGTGGCCGAGATGTTGAAGCTAGAAAATGTAGAGCATTCATGAGCTCCGTACAAAGTGTTGACTGCACTTTAGCCTCAAACCCTCTTCTTTACACTGCCTGTGATTCTGCTCTTAAGCAACACATCTCCATTATTGTCACAGAGGAGCTCAGCTCAAGGTAAGATGAGGCTTGATAAGCACAAAGATTATAGTTGGTCCCCATGAGTTTGCAGTAATAAGCTTTTGATATTGTGTAAGACGTGTGGAATTACCCCTCGCCCCGACCAACAGGTTATAGAGTTCGGACTTGAGACTTATGAGAAATTACACCAGACACACGGGTTCTGTCTTTAACATTTTATTGTTCCTAAGACAGATTCAAAACCCCAATCACTATTCGAGCAGTTCACCAATAATATTACAGGGAATCATACATACAACCACCCACCGATGATCGGTCCAGCGTTGATTGGAGGTCCTCGTAAGCGAAAAGACTGGCCAGGCCCCTCCTTCTCACTGCAGCCTGATCCTCGTAGGCGAGATGACTGGCCAAACCACCTTCTTCCGACTGCAGTGCTGATATTCTTTAGCCACTGTGTTTTATACAGTGTTCCTTGCCTTTTGCAGTAAATCAATCATTCAGAGATAGTGAAATGTTCCTTTGATGTTCGGTCTGAGCTGTTTGAGCAGTCAAACGTTCACATTAACACATCCTGTGTCGCTATTCATTAGTTGTCCTTATCACAGCCCAAAATTGTTCATTCACTCCTAAAGTTTACAAAGGTGGCAGAAAACCACTTGGTTGCGGTTCATGAGTTACGCCGTATTCTGCATTCCAAAACTTTGAAGGTTTGACCTCTCCCCTTTAACCTCCAAGAAGTCATTAGCGACACGATGTCTGCAAAACTAAGGGGGTTTGTTTATCTCTGTTGTCTGTCAAAGCAAATTCCATGTCGCCTTATCAGTGACAACTCTATTTCACTTTGAAAAGAACCTTTTGGCCTGGCAAAGCATTTCAATATATATCGAAATTAAAAATTAAGAATTAAGGGTTTGTGTATGCCTACAATTGTATGATCCAACAAACTTTTCTTATGCAGATTTCATGTTGTAACATGTTGCTAACAAAGAATCATAGAAACTTATAGCACAGAAGGAGGCCATTCGGCCTGTCGTGCCTGTGCTGGCTCTTTGAAAGAGTAGTCGTGCTTAGTCCCACATCCTCGCTTTTTGTCCGTAACCCTGTAACTTCCTCATCCTCCAGAACCCGTCCAACTCCCTTTTAAAATTATTTATGGAATTGGGGTATGTTAGTGGTTATGTTACTGGACTAGTAATCCAGAGGCTTGGACTAATGATCTGGAAACCATGGGGGTGATTTTGCCAATGGAGGCGCATTGGAGGCGGGATTGCTGCTTGGCGGGTCGATGTCTCGCCTCCATCGATTTGTGGCCAACCCACGCTATTTTCCCTTGATTGACCTTGTTAAGCCCGCCCAGTGGGCTTAGCAGGCCAATTAAGGGAAAGCTCGTGACAGAGAACGTCAGCGTATGACGTTTCATCTGTCAAAAATTTTTGACAGATGAATTATCATTATTTTGACAGCTCTGTGAAGCTGTCAAACACTGACATTCTATGTAGTTTGATGAGTTCTTGAATTCAAGACCTCATCAAACCTCTTTCTTTTGCAGAAAAGAGATGGTTGTTGCACTGGAGAATGCAACGACCATCTGTCATCTCTACCGCGAAGGTGTGAGACTCTCCGCATACCCACCGATTGAAGCCTGCAGGAAGAAACAAAGGTAAGTACACTTTTTCTAACACTTTCCACTTACCTCAGATACTCACCTCTCCACACTTGCACCCATCACTTACCTCCACAGCACACTTTTGCACCCCTCCGATCCCCGCAGACCCACTACTCACCTCGGTGACCCTGGCGGGGTTCGGAGCCTTCAGGAAGCCCTGCACTTGTGTGGGCAAAATGGGGATAATCCTCTTATCTGCCTGTTAACTGCCTGTTAACAGGCAGTTAATAGGATGTAATCTCTTCCCGCCTCCAAGGAGACGGGACCTGGCGCGGGACGGCTACCCGCCTCCTGGCAAGATGGCACGGAAGCGGGTTGGGGGCGGGTTGGGCACCCGCCCCCAAATTCTGCCATTTTCCCAGGCAGTACCGTCTCCATACCTGCCTCCCCAGGGCTGGCAAGATCACGCCCCATGAATTCAAATCCCACCCACGGCAGCTGGAGAATTTGAATTCAGCTAATTAAATAGATCTGGAATAAAAAGCGAGTATCAGTAATGGTGACCATGAAACTACCGGGTTGTCATAAAAACCCATCTGGTTCACTGATGTACCTTAGGGAAGGAAATCTGCCGTCCTTACCTGGTCTGGCCTATTTGTGACTCCAGACCCACAGCAATGTGGTTGACTCTTAACTGCCCTCTGAAATGGCCCAGCAAGACACTCAGTTGTACCAAAACCGTTATGACACGATCAGCACTGTGGGAGTACCTTCACCACATGGACTGCAGCGGTTCAAGGAGGCGGCTCACTACCACCTTCTCAATGGCAATTAGGGATGGGCAATAAATGCCGGCCTTGTCAGCGACGCCCACATCCCGTGAACAAATACATTTTAAAAAAGCTTCTTCAGGTAGAGTGTTCCAGATTCCGACAACTCTCTGATTGAAAACATTTCTCCTCATCTCCCCTCTAGATCTTTTGCCAATGATTTTGAATCTATGACCTTTGGTTATTGACCCACTTGCCAGAGGGAATAGTTTTTCTCTCTCTACTCTATTAAAACCTCTCATCATCTTGAAAACTCTATTAGGTCGCCTCTTAACCTTCTCTGTTCCAAGGAGAACAGTCCTAAATTTGCCAACCTCTCCTCATAACTCAAGTCCCTCATCCCTGGTAACATGGTAACGTATTTAAAAAAAGAAATACATTATATACTTGATATACCTGCCTCATAGGACTGGATCACAGAGAGACAGGAGAACCGTATCTGATAGACTGTGTATATTTGAGATGTGTTTTGTGGATTGGTAATCAGAAGGCGCTTTGGGATCTCCTTCGAGGGAGAGAGAGTGATACATTTTTACGTGGATTTTCGCATGTGGACAAGTATTGCAGCTTCTGCCTCTCCTTGCTTTGTTGAGGAGTAAACACACTATGTGATCTGGTAAAAACCATGAAGGCCTCAATAGAGGTGCTAGAGTTGGCCTCAGCACCCTAGACTAAGGAAGGAAAAGATAATAATCTGGCCTTGGTTCCCACCCCTGATTATTGTCCAGTCACAGCAGCTTGAAAGTGTGTGCCTATTTCCACCTCCGTAACCTCGCCTGACTTTGCCCCTGCCTCAACTCATCTGCTGCTGAAACCCTCAACCATGCCTTTGTTACCTCTTGACCTCCAGCGCACTCCTGGCTGGCCTCCTACGTTCTACCCACCGTAAACTTCAGGTCATCCAAAACTCCGCTGCCCGTGTCCTAACTCGCACCAAGTCCCGTTGACCCATCACCCCCTGTGCTCGCTGACCTACATTGGCTCCCGGTCCGGCAACGCCTCGATTTAAAAATTCTCATCCTTGTTTTGAAATCCCTCCATGGCCTCGCCCCTCCCTACCTCTGTAATCTCCTTCAGCCCCACAACCCTCCGAGATCTCTGCGCTCCTCAAATTCTGGACTCTTGACCATCCCCGATTTTAATCGCTCCACCATTGGTGGCCGTGCCTTCAGCTGCCTGGGCCCTAAGCTCTGGCATTCCCTCCTTAAAGCTCTCTGCCTCACTAGCTCTCTCTCATCTTTAAGACGCTCCTTGAAACTTACCTCTTTGACCAAGCTTTTGGTCATCCGCCCTAATATCTTATGTAGCTTGACGTCAAATTTTGTTTGATAATCGCTCCTGTGAAGTGCCTTGGGATGTTTTACTGTATTAAAGGCGCTATATAAATACAAGTTGTTGTTATTGCATGTTTGAACACTGGTCGATGAACACCGGTGTCCTGGCCAATACCTATCCCTCAACTAACATAACAAAAACAGTTGATCTGGTCATGATCACATTGCTGTTTGTGGGAGCTTGCTGTGCGCAAATTGGCTGCCGCGTTTCCCACATTACAACAGTGACCACACTTCAAATGTACTTCATTGGTTGTAAAGCGCTTTGGGACGTCTGGTGGTCGTGAAAGGCGCTGTAGAATTGCAAGTCTTTCTTTCTTTTTTCTTTCTTTAGCAATGATTTGCTTACGTCCAGTCAATTGAGACACTTGGGGCACAGGCCAATAGACAAATGAATTATCTTATCATTCTTACCTCAAGCGACTCAGATCATTACTGCGAGCAACAATATCGCACAAACGCGTAACATGTTTGTGTTAAATTTTGCTCTCTGCTCCCTTTAAAAAGAAATGGGTTCAGCTCGCCATTGAAATTCGGGTTGTCAACTCGGGTTGGGTGTATTCCTGGAGGTTTCATCACATGACCTCCCCCCTCGAACAGCCCCTCCCCCCCCCACTCACTCCCGCCATTGGTTCATTGTCCGGGCATACTTCCCACGGCCAATCGGAAAGCGAACAGACTCTTTGATACCCGATTGGATGATTCTTGACTGTCAACCAAACAACCTTTCTTGCCCCATCTCCAATATATTTTAGAATTAATAAATTAAAGTGTTCAATGAATATTATTTTTTAATGCCCCTATGATTTTTCTCCTGGGTTTGCTCACCGCATGTGTCCTGTAGATTAATCTTCAATTCCCGGAGACTCCAGGCCACTCCTGGAGGGTTGGAATCTCTAATTAAAAGAGAGGGAAAAGGAGTCTAGGACAAGCAGGTTAAATGTCTGGACATTAACTTCAGGATGTGAAAAGAAAGACAGAAAGACTTGCATTTCTATAGCGCCTTTCATGACCACCGGACGTCCCAAAGTGCTTTACAGCCAATGAAGTACGTTTTGAAGTGTGGTCACTGTTGTAATGTAGGAAACGCGGCAGCCAATCTGCGCACAGCAAGCTCCCACAAACAGCAGTGTGATAATGACCAGATCATCTGTTTTAGTGATGTTGATTGAGGGATAAATATTGACCAGAGCTCCCCTGCTCTTCTACAAAATAGTGCCGTGGGATCTTTTACATCCACTTGAGAGGGCAGGCAGGGCCTCGGTTTGACATCTCATCTGAAAGACAGCTCCTCCGACAGTGCAGCACTCCCTCAATACTGCACTGGAGTGTCAGCCTAGATTTTGTTGCTCAATTCTCTGGAGTGGGACTTGAACCCACACAACCTTCTGATTCTGAGAGGCAGGAGTGCTACCCACTGAGCCGCGGCTGACACGTGGAGGAGAGAAGGGGTTTTTACGTCAATCCAGTGGGCGATCATTAATCATGGCTCAGTGAAATGCGGGGAGAAGAAACATCGACTTCAACAGGATCTTAAATCATTAATAAATGAAAGCTTTATCCTGTGTTTCTGATCAAAGACTCCCCGGGGGCTTAAAGTGACAGTCATCCATTCTACCACATCTGACAGAGGTCTTGCTTTAAATATTTATAACTCTGCGATGGCTTAACATGTTTTTAGTGTACACATAGGGATCAATACACATGAGTTTAATTCTCTAAATACCCTCTGTGTGAATTTGTGCTCATTAAGGTGACAGATGACAAACAACTGGAGGAGAATGGAACGCAGCCAATGACAGCATGAAGCATCAAACTCTCTCGGATCAAATATTGATGCACAGATTAAGTCGAACATTTTAATTTGTTCTTATTTCTGTGTAGGTGCTCATTGAGGTGAAAAAAGAAAGTCTTGCATTTCTGTAGCGCCTTTCATGACCTCAGGACGTCCCAAAGCTCTTTACAGCCAATGAAGTTGTCGCTGTTGTAATGTAGGAAACACGACAGCCAATTTGTGCACAGCAAGCTCCCACAAACAGCAATGCAATAATGACCAGTTAGTGTTTTAATGATGTTGATTGAGGGATAAATATTGGTCAGGACACCGGGGATAACTCCCCATCTCTTCCTTGCAGTGTTGTGGGATCTTTTACGCCCACCTGAGAGGGCAGATGAGCTCTTGGTTAAACGTCTCATCATAAAGACACCACCGGTCACAGTGCAGCGCTCTCTCAGCACATCTTCTGGTTCTTAGGCAGTCCCTCGGAACCGAGGATGACTTGCTTCCACATTAAAAATGAGTTCTCAGGTGACTGATGAGTCCAATGCGGGACCTACAGTCTCTGTCACAGGTGGGGCAGACGGTGGTTGAAGGGGCGGGTGGGTGGGGTGCTTGGGTTGATGTGCGCTCCTTCCGCTGCTTGCGCTTAGCTTCTGCTTGCTCCCGGCGAAGAGACTCAAGGTATTCGGCGCCTTCCCGGATGCTTCTCCGCCACTTTGTACGGTCTTGGGCCAGGGATTCTCAGGTGTCGGTGGGGATGTTGCACTTTTTCAAGGAGGCTTTGAGGGTGTCCTTGAAGCATTTCCTCTGCCCACCTGGGGCTCCCTTGCCGTGTCGGAGCTCCGAGTAGAGCGTTTGTTTTGGGAGTCTCGTATCGGGCATGCGGACGATGTGGCCCGTCCATCGGAGCTGACCGAGCGTGGTCAAAGCTTCGATGCTGGGGATATTGGTCTAAGCAAGAACACTGACGTTGGTGCGCCTATCCTGCCAATGGATTTGCAGGATCTTGCGGAGGCAGCGTTGGTGATACCTCTCCAGTGCTTTGAGGTGCCTGCTGTACATGGCCCATGTCTCTGAGGCATACAGCAGGGCGGGTATCACTGCTGCTCTGTAGACCATGAGCTTGGTGCCGGGTTTGAGGTCCTGGTCTTCAAACACTCTCTTCCTCAGGTGACCGAAGGCTGCATTGGCACACTGAAGGCGGTGTTGGACTTCGTCATCGACGTCTGCCCTTGTTGACAGTAGACTCCCGAGGTATGGAAAGTGGTCCACGTTGTCCAAGGCCTTGTCGTGGATTTTGATAATTGGGGGGCAGTGCTGTGTCGGCGGGGGCAGGTTGGTAGAGGACCTTTGTCTTACGGATGTTTAGTGTAAGGCCCATGCTCTCGTATGCTTTGGTGAAGGTGTTAACGATGGTTTGGAGTTCGACCTCCGAGTGTGCGCAGATGCAAGCGTCGTCTGCATACTGTAATTCGATGACAGAGGATGGGACAACCTTGGATCTGGACTGGAGGCGACGGAGGTTGAACAGTTTTCCGCTTGTTCTGTAAATTAGCTCCACTCCAGTGGGGAGCTTACTGAGGGTGAGATGGAGCATTGCCGCAAGGAAGATCGAGAAGAACGTTGGTGCGATGACACAGCCTTGCTTGACCCCGGTCCCTACATGAATTGGGTCTGTGGTGGAACCGTTGGTCAGGATCACGGCTTGCATGTCGTCGTGAAGCAGGCGGAGGATGGTGACAAACTTTTGAGGGCAGCTGAATTTGAGGAGGACACGCCATAATCCCTCATGGTAGACAGTGACACTGTCTCAGCACTGCACTGGGAGTGCCAGCCTGTATTTTGTGCTCAAGTCTCTGGAGTGGGACTATGAAACCACAACCTGCTGACTCAGAGGTGAGAGTGCTACCCGCTGAGCCATGGCTGACACAGGTGAGGAACATTGGCGCGTGGAATGGGACATTTCCCGCATTGCGAGCCCCCATTCTCGATATCGAGAGCGCCCACATCCAGTTAGATGTGAAGTGAAACTCACTGTCCAGTAACCCAACCTCAGAAGAGAACCCAATTAAGGGGGACGTCAAATCTGTGGCCCACAGGCAGCTCCTGAGCCCTGCCACTGAAGCCTGGAAACCTCATCCTTAACGTGTGTTTATCTTTTTTAATTTCCTGGCTTGTTTGAGTTGTGTGAGGCCTAGAGGTTTGGAAAAGGTTGCACTTAGCACTGTTGTCTCATTGGCTGCTGAAACTCTCATCCATGGCTTTGTAACCTCAAGACTTGACTGGCCGGCCTTCCATCTTCCACCCTCTATAAACTTGAGCTTATCCAAAACTCTGCTGCCTGTATCCTAACTCGCACCAAGTTCTGTTCACCCATCCCCCCTGTGCTCGCTGACCTACATTGGCTCCTTTTCCAGCAATGCCTTGATTTTTATAACTCTCATCCTTGTTTTCAATCTCTCCATGGCCTCGCAACCTCCCTATCTCTGTAACCTCCTCCAGCCCCACAACCCTCCGAGATCTCTGCGCTCCTCCAATTCTGGCCTCTTGAGCATCCCTGATTTTAATCGCTCCACCATTGGCGGCCGTATCTTCAGCTGCCTAGGCCCTAAGCTCTGGAATTCCCTCCCTAAACCTCTCTGCCTCGCTACCTCTCTTTCCTGCTTGAAGACGCTCCTTAAAACCTACCGCTGTGACCAAGCCTTTGGTCACCTGACCTCATATTTCCTTACGTGGCTCGGTGTCAGATTTTTTTTGATAATCGCTCCTGTGAAGTGCCTCGGGACGTTTTACTATGTTAAAGGCATTTGTTGTTGATGTTGTCCTTTTCCCCATCGGGCGGTGTGTATAACGAGCGGCTGATCTGAGACCACAAGGTTTACATGCTCGGCGAAGTTGGCGGTGGCCGTTGTTTGACATGTGCATGCCATTGTTGCTTGTTCTGAAGGAGGGAGCAAATGCTTGACAAAGATAGATTGCCTTTTTAGTGCCCAGGGTTGCCATGGCAGCGGGGAAGATGTTTAAAATTTAAAGGGCTGCCTTTGACTATGTGATCGATTGATTGCGCGGGTTGTAGTTTTTTTTCCCAAATGGATTAGAAAACTTCAGTCCAGAAACAGACAGTCACACTAAACCGCAACGTATGAACAGGAGGAGGCCATTCAGCCCCTCGAGCCTGTTCCACCATTCAATTAGATCATGGCTGATCTGTATCTTAACTCCATCTACCCGCCTTGGTTCCGGATCCCTTAATACCCTCTCCTAACAAAAATCTATTAAACTCAATTTAGAAATTTTCAAGTGACACCCCCAGCCTCAACAGCTTTTGGGGGAGAGAGTTCCAGATTTCCACTACCCTTTGTGTGAAGAAGTGCTTTCTGATATCATCCCTGAATGGCCTGGCTGTAATTTTAAGGTTTTTCCCCCTTGTTCTTGACTCCAGTCCCCAAGCCGAGAACCCCACTGTGGGATAGGAACTCGGCTGGGAGCCCACCTCAAGAGCTTGGCTCTAGATAGCCAGGTGGGGGTCAAGAATGGTGCAAGTAGCTCTCCATCCAAGTTCTCCTCTTTTCAAAGAGAACAAGCCTCATTCTGTCACCTGTCCTCATAAATTTGGTTCCTGATTACCCCAAATCAACTCAGACGCTGGATTGTTCTGTTAGAGAGCTTGACAGGGTAGATGCTGATAGGCTGTTTCCTCTGACTGTTGAGTCTAGAACCAAGAGTCATAGGGGGAGAAATTCAGTATCGCCCCATTTGGGGCGCAATTATCGGCCGGGCGCAAAGATTAGCGCCTGGCGCTAATTATCGCCACCGACTGCAAACTTGACTTTTATCGCCCCTGGAGGTGATTGGAGCGCTAAATCAGGCGCTTCACTCCTGTCTTAAGGCGCAAAGGCCGAGGAGCGAGGCGCTACCTCAGAGCGCTGGCGAAGCTCATGTGATGTCAGTCAGCAATGGAGCACACACACAATGGCGCGGGCCAATTCTTAAAGGGGAGGGTTGATCTTGCTTTCCATCCACATCCTGCTCATTGCAGCCTTGAATCTTGGCCTGGAGAGACCTGCACATCAAATCTACATGAAAGAACAATGGAGAGTACCAGGGAAAGAGCTCAGAGTGCAGCCCCCACAGGCTCTTCTAAATCGATACAAGGAAGGGCAAATCAAAATGAACCTGCAAAGTGCTGCTCAGTACCCAAAACTCCTTCACACAGCGTTGAATCTCTCCAGAAGTCTCTCTCTCTCTCTCTCAGAATGCGTGGTTCAAAAATGTCACCAACAATAAAAGGCAGGAAGCGGTCGCCTTTAAGTAGCACTCCCCCAGTCCCTTCCTGACTGCAAAACGCTCCCCTCAACCTGTCGTTGCTAGCGGCAGGCGGTAAGGCAGGGGGCGCCACTCAATATCCGCTCCGGGGCGATACCGGGGCGTTGCACACTCGACTGACGTCACGATCTGCTGGCGCAGGAGATCATGGCAGTAGTGTTTAGCGCCGCCGCAAAATGTCTAGTTAATTTCACGAGCGGCGCAAACATCGCCACGCCCGGGCGCTAGATGCTTTGCGCCCCATTAGCGCCCTCTTAAGGCGCTAACGGGAGGCACAACCAACTGAATTTTCCCCCATAGACTCAAGATAAGGGGTCGGCCATTTAGGACTGAGTTGAGGAGAAATTTCTCCCAGATGAGAGTGGAGCCGGAAGGGAGCGTGTGTCGGGTAATCGTGGGCTGTCATGAAATGTGCTCCCTGTGAGCATTGCTCCCCACTAGGAGCACTGGAGTGCTGAAGGAGCCCTGTATTGTGCTCAGGGTTTACACACTGGGAATACCAGTATCATTGCAGCCAGCTAATGCAGCAACAGCAACAACTTGCATTTATATAGCACCTTCAAAGTAGTCATTGAGATGAGGAGGAATTTCTTCACTCAGAAGGCTGTGAATCTTTGGAATTCTCTACCCCAGAGGGCTGTGGACAGAAGGCTCAGTCATTGCGTATATTCAAGGCGGAGATCGATAGATTTTTGGGCACTATTGGAATCAAGGGATTGTGGGGATAGGGTGGGAAAGTGGAGTTGAGGTCAAAGATCAACAACAACAACTTGCATTTATATAGCGCCTGTAACGTAGTAAAATATCCCAAGGTGCTTCACAGGAGCGTTTAATCAAAACAAATATTGACACTGAGCCAAAGAAGTAGACTTAGGACAGGTGACCAAAAGCTTGGTCAAAGTGGTAGGTTTTAAGGTGCATCTTAAAGGAGGAGAGAGACGTAGCGAGGCGGAGAGGTTTAGAGGGGAAATTCCAGAGCTTAGGGCAAAGGCAGCTGAAGGCATGGCCGCCAATGGTGGAGCGATTTTAATTGGGGTTGCGCAAGAGGCCAACTCGCGCAGAGATCATGGAGGGTTGTAGGGCTGGAGGAGATTACAGAGATAGAGAGATGAGAGGGCCATGGCGGGATTTCAAAACAAGGATGAGAATTTTAAAATCAGCCATAATCTTATTGAATGGTGGAGCAGGCTCGAGGGGACGTACGACCTACACCTGCTCCTAATTCGTATGTTCTTACTTTTGAGCCCAACACCTAGCTTCAAGGATCAGATTAGCTCAGATAGCAGCTCTCTCGCCTTTGAGTCTGAGGTTGTGAGTTCAGGCACCGAATTGAGAGCTCGGATCGCCCAAGCCAGGGGATGGAGTTGGATGGCAGATGATGAGGGTACGATAAAGAGAAATAGGTAAACTGATGGACCTGGGAACTGGGGGCAGACAGAGCTGAAAGGTTATGGGACAACACCAAGTGAGAGAGAAGCAGAGGGTAGGAAGCTGTTCCAGTATCTCAGGAAAATAAAAAGGCAGAGGGGAGATGAGGAGAATTTTTGGGCCAGAGAAGCTGGGATTGTTCTCCTTAGAGCAGAGAAGGTTAAGGGGAGATTTAATAGAGATGTTCAAAATCATGAAGGGTTTTGAAAGAGTAAATAGGGAGAAACTGTTTCCAGTGGTAGAAGAGTCGGTAACCAGAGGACACAGATTTAAGGCAATTGGCACAAGAACCAGAGGCGACATAATTTTTTTTTATGCAGCGAGTTGTTGTGATCTGGAATGCGCTGCCTGAAAGGGCGGTGGAAGCAGATTCAATAGTAACTTTCAAAAGGGAATTGGATAAATACTCGAAGGGGAAAAATTATAGGGCTATGGGGAAAGAGCAGGGGGGGAGTGGGACTAATTGGATAGCACTTTCAAAGAGCCGGCACAGGCACAATGGGCTGAAGGGCCACCTTCTGT